>CM028682.1:8707500-9907500 GCA_016760335.1 Gastrodia elata | reverse complement strand
ACAATATTGTTTAGTTCAGTTCCTATGCATTAGTGTCATGGATGTATATGATGGACTATTGATTTAGGCATTAGTATCCTAGATGCTTCAATATTGTATTATATGGCTAGTTGAGCTAATTTTCTATTATGACAGGACTAATCAGGGTGCATGTCCAATTACAAATATTTTCAGTTCAGGTTCAGTTATCTTAAGTTCAATATTTTCAATATTTTTTAGTACTTTCCATATTTATAGTATTTTCAATATTTCTACATTTTCAATTATTATTTTTTATGTACAAGCATATTAGGATGCTAGAATTCAGTTCAATTTTGTTTATATTGCATTTTATTCAGAAAATCATCATAAGCATTTTGATCATATATGTTTAGAATTTTTCTTGTATTTAGTAGTTTATATATAAATTGCATAAACTTTTTCTGCAACTTTGGGATGAAGTATATTTTCTTACCTTATATTTTATATAAGTTATAAATGTATGGTTAATATCTTTAATCATTTCATTTAATGCTTTATAGCTTTTATTTGCTTAGAATAATTTGTGATATCATAAAATATAAGAAAATATCCGCATAAAATATACTTAGGCAATTGTCTAACCAGTTTTTTTTTTTTTTTTGGCTAAGGCCATGGCATTGTGAAATTGACCATATCAGATTATGAGCAATTTGTGGATATAGCACCAGGAGAGGAGCAAATTCAGGATGATGATCACCTTATTGCTGAGGACCCTTAGTTAGGTTGCTCTTTTATATTCAGTGAGGCTAAGTATTTTATTGCTTTCAATAAAATTGAATTTAGTGTTGTAATAATGTAAGTTTCAAATTGTATTTTCTTTTATTGTATATTTTATTCCGAGTAGGATTTATTTCTTTCTGCATTATAGTCAGATGGATGTCAGATTTTATTTGCTTCTGCACTAAGAAATTCTTGTATGGTCATTTAGTGAAAATTCAGCTTAGTTTATGGCACATCATTCCCTTATTTGTGGATTATGGTGGAGACCTAATTTAATGTTAAATGAGGGATCTGTCATGACGACCACCCCACCGCAATTGTGTTAACATGCGTGTTAGCAGGACCACAGCGAGGTCGGGGAGCCACAATGCCCCTCCTATCGTCCCATTGCTTAGATTTTGCATTTTTATTTTTAAAATTGTATTTCCAAGCCTTATGTATCATTTCACGAGCTCAAATGAGCTCGGGAGAGCCTGGTCTCAGTTCAACAACCATTCCGTCACAATTGGGATCGAGATCCATTCAGTCACAATTAAGACCGAGAACCATTCAGTCACGGTAATGTACAATACACGAGTGAGGTCGATGCAATCCAGATGCTCCAATCTACCTCCATCATTGGTTGAGTACTCCTTGGGTTAGCTTATACCCGAGGAGCACAATGCCACTCTGGTCGTGCCTTGCGGTGGACTGTGGAGGGCTGAATAGCCATCCCCAGTGAACCATAACCCTCTGATCTTCTTCGTCAGGTAGGTGACGATAGAAGCTATTAAGTTTAGGACTTTGAATGTCCACATGCAGGCCTCTTCAATAACTTCAATTTGGTTGGTAGATTAGTAGAAATCAACTTTGCATGTGGAATTTTAATGCATAACTTGCCTCCTGCCATTCCTCTATTGGGAAGAGGAACATTGTCGGACATGTCGGTCTCGACCCGCACGACACTTCTTTCGGGCCCACACTTGTGGATCGCTTGCATGCATGTAGCGGCTCAAAGCCCGAGTGGTTAGAGACCGTGCGGATGGAATTTAATTACGTTTGATTATGTTAGATTTAATATTTATATAAAATAATTCAATTTAAATTAATTTTATATCTTTTAATTTAAAAAAATGCTATATCAAAATGATCAGAAAAATATGTAGGATAATAACATGAAGTTTAATTTTTATTTTGATTACTAATTTAACTAATCACCTTTTAATTATCATTAGGTGTTATTAAGGCTTAATTAAGCCATTTGAAGTTCAAATTGACCATACTTATAGTCATTGTGCTTATTATGCTATAGGAAAGCTATAATTACTAATTTTATATCATTTGAACATCAAATGAAAAATATGAGTTTTTGGCACTTGATTAAATTATTATTTTATTCTAATAATTAGGGATTTCTCATTTAGGATTCCTAAACCCTATGACAATATAGTATAACCTAGATTATGACATGAATGAACCTTAGCAAATGATTTGGATACGAAAATGCTTAAGTTAACATAATCTTGATCTAACGCTAACTTACTTCTGGTTGAACCTTAACCTTTAAGAAAGAAAAGGTAATGTGAGAATTCCATGACTTAATATAGATGATTTAATTAGAATTGCAGTGAATGAACATTAAAGTAGTGCTTGTGACTAGTGTGAAACAAAATCTAGTATAAATAATGTTTAGATCTTTGCAGTCTTATAGATAATCTAAGTGAATAACAGTGGATTAGCTATTATAGTATAGGCTTCCATGAAAGGGTAAGTGCAATACTTAGAGCCATCAAGGGTGTTTAGTGGTTAAGCTAAGATTATAGTTAGGCTTAAGTGTTAATGAGACTTAGAACTTTAGAAAGAAAGAAAGAATCTTGTTGACTAGTAACCTAGTAAGGGTAAAACCTAAATAAACTTAGCTTAAGTTTAATCATCCCTTAAGTCTTACCAAATTGGCCTAGTAGATAGACAAGATTATTATGTTAAGATTAGACTCTCATTGAGCTAAGGATAACCTATTTGAGATTAGTAAGTGCAAATTAAGGAAAATGATATATGAGATTAAGAGTAGTGAGCATCAAGTTATAAATATTAGAGATCAATATAAGCTAAGACCTTAAGTAGTCTGAAATATAAGAACTCTTTAACCTAAGATGTGTAGTAGTGAAATCAATAACATACTTAAGTTAAAAATTTCATTATCTAGTAGAGTAGTAGTCTTAATAAAAAACTTAGAGAATTATAGTGATAGGTTTAGAGATAGGATCTTAAGTAGTAATCTTGTATTTATACCTATAAATTATTTGTCATCTAAATAATACTTTAATTAACTTATTATTTTCAAAACCATGTTAATATATATATATATATATATATGTATGTATGTATGTATGTATATTATATCATTTGATTGAAACATTTAATTATTGTCTAAGTCAGTTAGTGGCTTGATTAGCCACAATTATTAAGGTAGATAACTAGAATAGATAACAACAGATATCACATGATTGACAATTTAGCTTTGAAATCCTTACATGTTGTATCGCATTGAGACTAAATCTTTGAAATATTCATTAGACATTGTGCTAAATAATCATTAAACATTATATATAGGGGTTTCATGTGGAGGAATGTGTTGTATAGATTAGGACATGCTATGAATTGATCAGGAGACTACATATTTTAAAGGAGGAATGCGTGTGTTTACAAGAGATCCCGTTTACATATTTGTTGGACAGATGTGCCTGACTCATCGCTTTGTTCTGTAAAATGTCTGCAGAACATATTAAAATAAGATAAATAAATAACATTTATAATTTACAATCTTAAGACTGAATTTATTATTTTTTCAGTTATTGAGACTGAAATTACTTTAATAAATTACAATTTACTTTCCTTTATTTATATTTCTTTTACTTATATTTCTTACAATATATTTCAGTTTATATTTTTATTTTTTTATACTGTTCCTTTGTACTTAGCATGTATTATGTTGGACCATTTTCTGTTTGCCTTTTTCATTTTATTTTCCGTGAAAACGAGTGTCATTGTGTTATTAAACAGTTTGTATAACTTTAATTAAACTATGAATGTTTTACTTTATTATTCTGTGATGTATTTTATTTTATTTCTTAAATGGCTGAAATTATATATATATATATATATATATATATTATGTATCTATTTTTTCACTTTAGAGATTCTTGACTCCATGTAATATTTAATAGTGAGTTATAACACACTAATACAGTGTTAAGTATTACAGTAACATCCAGTGTTTGATTATATTACCTACTCTAACATTGGGGTGTATGCTGCATCTTCCATTAGTTGCTATTGTGCATGGAGGGTCTTTACCGTCTAAAGCCATGTTTAAGCTTAAGCTTGACAAATAAAGCTTTCCACATCCCCTGTACATACCCCTGACATTTCTTATTGTCATGAAAAAATTTGCTCATGTTGCTGGTGTTCCTCATTCTTACTCACCGCTCATAGGCATCATGCGAATGCTTGTCAAATTCAGAATCGAAAATGCCAAGTTAGTTGAAAGCTATGAGTGATCCTTGCGGTGGCCCAGGCCTGCCTTCTGGTCCATTTGTGGCAAGAATTCCCTTTGTGGGATTGTCTCGATGGTGCCGGCCGTGGGGGCCATGCTCATTGACTCATTTAGAGCAAATTTGGGGCATTTTATAAATTTTATGAACCTATTTGATATAATAAAAACTTATAGATCAATTTGAGACAAAATAAAATTTATAAAATTTGGGACATTTTCATTAATTTTATAATTTTTTTATAAAGATAACATTAATGTAAATAAAATACCTTTTAGTTTACAAATAACCTTTAATGCCGAGATCTCCTAGAACCAGACAACGGTCACAGCATTTTCCTTTTTTATTTTTTTTCGCATATTTCTTTCCGATCAAATGGTATCAGGCTATAACTATTGCGGCTACACAGCTGCACAACACAGCGGAGCGATGAGGCTTTCGCAATGCTTAATGGCTTTCCCAGCTGCAAGAGTGGGGTTTATCGGTTCACCGGCGGCGGAATGGCGCTACCTAATGGCGTCAAGATTAGTCACCGGCTTCGCGGCCTTTTGTTTCCGCCAACCGAGCATCAGCTTCCCGCGCTCGAAGGTCTCTCCCTTCCAGGCTCAGCCGAGCAGGCATTTTCTTTGCCGAGTTAAAGCTTCAGGTGCTGTCGTATTGATTTCTCTATCTCTCGCTCCCCCTTTGCATCCCTCGTGCTCCCTCTCCGTGCCGTCAAAACGGGCCTCTTCGCTGAGTTTTCTTCTTCTTTGCTTGTTTCTTATAATATTTTTTCTGGTGATTCATTGTTAAGCAAATCCTCAGAGTTCGAAGAACTTTTCTTTATGGAATGCGTATTAGAAATTATCTATTTTCTTAAGCTTAAGAAACATGCAATTTCTTAGGTTGAATGTTGTTTCAAAATCATTAATGTTTTCATCTGTGCAAACATCTTCAAAATTTTTTAAAAGAGAATATTTATTCTGACCCTTAAAGTTAGGGCCTTTAAAAGGGTTTATGTGCTGGCTATACAACAAAATCGGGAAAGTCGCCCGAAGTTCTAACCGAGCCTGCTACGACGTGTGAGAGGCACCTAGAAAACACTATTGAACGAGCATAACAAACACAAGAAATAACTATTGAGGTTTTATGGTTTTTCAGGGATTTATTACAAAATCACGCCCTCTCAAAGTGTCGAATTATGGAGAATCATAGAAAAAACATAGGAGACAGAACTTTGAACCTCAACTGGGCTCTCGGAGGAACAGTGTTCAGCTATGAAATCTAGAGAAGATTGTTCTGCCTATTTTTAATAGATCTTGTATATATGTGGTCTAGACGGGTATGCAAATATTACACATGTTATGTTAGCAAAGGTACAATAGGCATCTGTGTGACGTTCAATGAATGAGCCAACCCCAGTTATCTGCTATGCTGTTGATTGACGCATCTATAAGTTTTAATGGCAAGAAATCCTTTTGTCATCTATGGTTAGAGACTGATCTTATTTGCTTAGTGGTGTGGCATTTCTTGAACCAGATGAACTTTTGGATGAGTTTTTTCTATGCTAAATTAGTTACCATATGAGTTAGTAGGTAAAGGCATCACTAGCCTAAATGTTTTTGAGGTTGACGAGTCATTTTGTGGTAAAAAAATAATCCTTAAAAGGTTGACGGCTTTTCCTTATTTATATGATGGCTGGTGAGATGTCTTCTTGGTAGGGTGATGTCTTTGATATTTCTGGAAATCCTAGAGGCTAGAGAAATTTCTTTTCAACTATCATGATTCTCTTGCTAATTAGGTGAATTAAACTAGTCTTTAAGTGAACCCTTATTCTATTGATTTAATATTGAGATAACTCAATAAATTTTCTTATAACACTTTATGCTACCTCAAGATCACCACTATGATTTTGTGTATCAACCCTAATTCATATTAGTGACCCCTTAATTTATAATTTCATTTTGCATTAATTAATAACCGTCAAACATAGACAAATTCCTATCAAACAACTCAGATAGTAGTTAAACATTTGAACTTTATGATACCCACTTGAAAAATCTTGTTTAGTTCATTCAACAACTTTGATAGAGACTTCAGGCCAAAGCATGCCAATAAATACTAAGGTTTTGGACGATGTTAAAAATTTATAGATATAATATAATCTCCCAACTCATGATTTAGTCAATTGTGCTCTCAATCATTGTTAGGAGATTGCGATCTTGGGGATCTCATCTTAAGACCTTAAAGATTTTGTCTTTTCTTCATCTCTTCAACTTAATCTCTTGTTGGTTCTGCAAAGGAAAGTGTAATTTAATAATTTCATCTCTAAACTCCAAGTACATAAAATCATTAAGTACAAAATAATCATAGAGAACAAATGGAATGTGCAAGAGGCTTGATCTAAGAAGCTTCTTGAAAATCTTTGGAAAGAAGGGATTATTGTCAATGCCTTCACTGTCAAATTTACAAAGGAAAGTTTATAATTCTCTACTTGCCAAAGAAGGGCACTTTATAACTATTGGAAGAGTGGTGGTTTTTAGTGATTGCATCATTGAGTAGAAGTAGGTTATTATTATACTCGCACATTCCATTTGCTCTTTGTGATTATTTGTACTTATTGATTTCCTCTTGATCTTCTTAAGTGCATAATTCAATTATTGCTTATGCATATACAAAAATAAAAGAGAGAATAAATGATTGTTATTAATAGAATTATTAATATTCTTATTAGTTATTTTTTATTTGATTAATCTTTGCTAGGTTTAAAAGATCAAAATAATACTATTTCAAGAGTGGGAATTTAATTTTTAGAAAATTAAAATTTAGTATTTAGAGAATATGGAAAAAAAGGTTAAGTTAATTCAATTATTGCTTATGCATATTCACAAATAAAAGAAAAGACATTCATAAAAATAAAAATTCATCAAGAATTTATTGTGATTCGTGTAAACTTGAGAGTCTATGTTCACTCTATAAATGTTCATCTCCTTCGATAATTCGCTTGCAATTGGGTTTCTTCTTTGTTGTCCAATAATAGACACAAGCTTTGATACACTTATTATTGAGCAAATTTTGTTCATGTAGTTGCAGAGTTACCATCTTTAACTAAGCTTTCTTGAGTCAGAATTGCCTAAAACTTTTTTCTTGCACAACTTACAAGAGTATCTTAGGAAAAAAAAATTTTAAAAATAATTTTTTTTTAGTAATGAGGTGAAGTTCTAGAATAATTGAGATTCCAATTTTCTTAGAATACTTTATGAGCGCTTTTGAAGGATTTAGTAGAGCTAGAAGGCATTTACTTAAAAGATGCTTTGGAAATGCTTGGAGATTACTAGAAAGGCTAACAAATGGCACAATTATAGGTGAAGAGAGGAGGGATCAAACTAGGCTCGATGAAAAATCCGGGTGCCAAGATGCCCCTGGGCGTGAGGTCGGTGATTTGTGGGCTGTACTATTCTTTCTTAGGCTTGCCTGAGTGCAGGTCAAAGCCTGACTAAGCATGATTTGGGCTCTAGATATCCTAACCATAGATCGATCCGCTAAAATGGATATGCGCCTAGGAACAAGCATATATGCTTGTCGGGGCACACTGGATCATGTGCACTAGCATTCGTGCCTTCCTGGACATATAGGATCTTGTGCTTGGGTGCATGGAGCAAAATTGTGGGTTTAAGGGAAAATGACTAAGCTTTAATTACTTTAATCTCTCAAATCTTAGAAAACAGTCTAAGTTTAATTTAATTCTATCATTTAATTATAATTTTAATCATACAAATTTATAACAAAGCAAAGTTATTTGTCTTATTGAATCTCCTTAACTATAGTGCTAAGCTAAGTCTTACTAATCTGTTTTCCTTTTATTTATCATTTTATTTATTGATTTTATCATCTGAGTTAGCGTTTTTATTTTAAAATTTGATATAAGCTTTTTCAACATCAAAGGTTTACTAATAGATTAAGTAGTTAAAGTTGAGTGTTAAATTTATGAGTTTTTATGAAAGTCATTATCAAGTATTAGTATTTATTAAAAGTTATTTCAAAGTTTGTATCATCAAAGTTGGAATATTCAAAATTAGACCAGATGTGCATATTTCTTCAAGTCAAAAATTTTTTTTTTGATGATGACAAAATTCTATTATAACTTTTGTATTATAAATACTCAATAATACTTCTAAGCAGTAATAATAACAATATAAGAGTAATTAAGAAAATATTTTCTCTGAAAGTATTCTCTCTCTTTAATAGCAAGAAGTGTAAAAGAAATATATAACAAGTTTAAAATATTCTCATTTTTTGGCCATATGAAAAATAGAAGAAAACATATTATTTGAAATGGATTAATAATACCAAATTTAAATCTCAACTGTTGAAATTTATCTCGAGATAATGGTTTTGTAAAAATATCTACAAGTTGATATACTGTCAAACTCTCTTTACGTTGCCCTTGCTAACGTGGTTGCGAATGATGTGATGTTTATCGTTAATGTGCTTTGTGCGTGAGTGCTAAACTGAATTTCTAGTGAGATTAATGACATTGGTGTTATCGCACTTGATTATAATTTTTTGTAGTAGGACTGAATCTAATAATTGTTGCTTTAGTCATAAGACTTTCAACATAGCTTTTAACAGTTATATACTTTGCTTCCATGATGTATAAAACTTCTTAGGTTTACTTTTTTCTAGACTAAGAAATTAGTGAACTACTTAGAAACTTACAAGTACTAGATGTACTCTTCCAATTAGTTCTATCAAAGTCTGAATTTGAGAAGTCTATAAGATTAAAAGTTGTCACATTGTGAGGATATGTCAAATTTGAAGTTTTAGCGCCATTAAGGTTTTTGAGGATACACTTAATAGTAGGTCAACTTGAAATCTGCACAAGTAGGCATCAAACATAATGTCTGTTCTACTTGCAATAAAGTAAAGCATGAATTTGATCATGCTATAGTAAAGCTTATAATCTATAAGTTTTCTTGAAGGGTCATGATTTAATATAATATAAGAGCTCATAAGTGTATTTATGAGTTTACTGTTGCTGAACTTAAAATACGTAAGGAGTTGTCCTGCATATTTTTTTTGTGAAGTGAAAATGATATATAGACTTTGATTGATTTGAATTTTTGTAAGAAATTTAGTTTCTCATTAAAATTATTACAATTTCTTGATTTATGAGAAGCAAATTTCTCAAATTAGGTGGTGTTCATAAATCCAAATCATATATTCTTATACACATGTACTGCTAAATGATTAGTTGGTGTGATCTTTTGGTAACATTATTGTGTGTGAGAAATGTGCTAAGTGTACCATACCATGCGCTAAGTATTTGCTTAAGTATTATAGTATTTTCGTTAATTTGTATATATAATCAAAATGTTCTATGCTTTCAAACCAAGGGGCAATTCAATATAGATAGTGTGATCAATATACCAATTAAAGGATGCACCCTTAACATCCATTGATAAAAACTTTGTGATGTGATGTAAATACAAGAGCTTAATTGCTTTTAAGCATGCAGTAGGTGTAAAAATTTCATTACAATTTATGCATTCTATTTGTTGAAATTTTTTTGCTACAATACCAACTTTATTTCTAATTACTATACTTTTATTGTTTAAGTCATTTTTAAATATCTAATGAACACCTTGATGAGGATGTATGAGAAACTCTTGGCATCAAATAATGTATTTTTGACGATGAAGTTGTTCAATACGAATATGGCGGATGGAGGCTCAATCATGGAGCATTTGAACTAGTTTAATACCGTGACTATCCAGTTGAGCTCGATTCGCATCAAGTTTGATGACAGGGTAAGAGTACTTTTGTTGTTGCCTTCATTGTCAGATAGCTAGAAGGGCTTGGTGATGACCATGAGCAACTCATCAGGGAGTGCAACCTTAAAGTTGCGACATTGTTGGGTTGATCCTAAACGAGGATGAGATGAAGAGATCTGGTGGAGACGCGTTTATATCCGCCTTGTATATTGAGAACAGTGGGAGGAGTGTGGTCCGGGACTTGAAGTAGAGTTGGTATATCTTTAGAAGGGAAGCCAATGAGCAATGTCGAGTGTTAGAACAGTGAGAAGAAGGGCCATCTCAAGTGGGGATTGTGTGGGACCAAAGAGAAAGATGATGTAGTTAGCATTATAGCAACAGATCTTGAGGATGCATTGATCTTGTGCCTAGACAAGCATAACTTTAGGTGGTGAATTCGAGGGTATCGTGCCATACGTCTTCAAGCAAGGTATTGTTTAAAAGTTACGCTGTAGGTCAGTTGGGGAGCATGAACCTAGGAAATGATAACACATGCAACATAGTGGGCTAAAGAAATGGATGTTAGACTGTCGAATAATTTGAGGTGGTAGCTAAAGATTGTGCGGCATGTTTCTAACTTGAAAAATATCATGATCTTTGTTGGCCAGCTTGCATGTGCTGGCTTCAAGACCACATTCACGAGGGACTCTTGGAAGGTGACAAAGAGTGCAATGGTGGTTGTACGAGTGTATCTGACAAATTCTGTTCTAATAGCAACGAAGAAAATACTCTGCCCGGTCCCTGGGGCCTTTAGTATTGTGCTGAGTGGCGAGCATTTATCCGGAACGCCCCGCTCTTAGGAGTGGGGGTCCCACCATTGAATTGGTCTTGCATATCCTTTTTTTGTAATTTATACAGCTTGAGAGTCTTGAGCATCTTCTTCACCATGAAATGAAATTTGACTCCTATTTATTATGGAACTTTGAATTCCTTTGCTTTTGTTCCAATTGCCAAGATCCTCGTATCTATGACAGAAATTGATAATGATGACAGAAATTGCATAATGATGATGCTTTATCAATCACCACTTTTTTATAAGATTTCTTATTCTTCTTAGTCCAAATGCTTTGAATAAATGTTTGAGGAATGGATGAGATAAATTAGCAGTAGTCATCATTTCTAATTTGTTTTCCAATTGTAGACCTAAAGACAAAACAAAGATGATTTTCTGAAAAATGAGCTTTGATGCCTTGGAATAAGAACAACGAGGAAGTAGGTAGATTCTTCTAGATGTGAGAATAATGGCGTTTATTTGGTTAGGCACATCAAATGCCTTATGTCGTCATAAACATTTTTGACAAATAGAATATAATCTTCCTATGATTATAGCTTGTTATCTACAGTTGTGATGGCCCTAGAGTTAGGTTAGGTGTCAACCCAACTACCCTTGGGTACATCCCTGCAGGATCATATTGGCAGTTAAGAGAAAAATAACATTTGGACATAAATTAATCAATAGAGCCATACAACATAATAAACTTGTCAATCATTTAAATTAAAGAATATAATATTCAGATTATTACAAACTAAAGACGATATAAGTAAATATCTTCTTTCAATTTTAAAGATTTAAATAGCAAATCAAAACTATATGTGCTAAGTCAGCACCACCATATTTTAGATATCCTTTAAGCTATATCAACTTTCTCCAGCTGCACTTGACATGGCATTATAAGAATAATGCCTTATTGCACTTATTAAGTACAAAAGATGTTAAATATTACACTTAGCAAATGCGGGAAGCAAGAAACAGATAATTTTGCACGAAATCAAATGTTAGAGCAAAATATATAATCCTACAAATTAAATATTTTTTCTTGCCATAATATTGTCACTTATCATATTATCAATATATAATAAGTTTCATGCATTTTTGTATGTATGTTTTGATTTCATGAAGCAATGTTAGCAGTTCTGCTGGGTAAATCCAGAATCATGAGGCTGGGTTCAATAAGAGCAACCCCCTCAAAGGCTCTAGATGGCACCCTTATAACTCCCGATGGACTAGCCCCGTCCCTAATACAATCAACCATCATTTCGGAACCCTTACATACATTCAGAAGACATAACATATACATTTCATTTATGATATTACTCTGGCATTTAACTATCATTTCATTTATCAACAGGAATAAAGCTTAAAGCGGTGCTAAAGTGGCAATAAAAGCATTTAAGTGTAAACAGTAAAATCAATGTACCTCGGTATTTGAATATGCTGAAAATTACTTAACAATCTGCTGTGTTTGCAAAATCTATATTTGTAATATTATTAGGTTTTGAAAATGACCCATATATATAATAATGAAATATAAATTCTTATTCTTAAGTCTTTAATATTCTTTAGAGTTGTTCCCCCTTAAAGATTTTTTTAAAATCTTCTAAACTTATGTAAGCATTCCCTAAAATTCTTATTCTTTATTTCATTAAATTCTAATGTTTTATAAAGCAATGGTTCTCTACATGAACCTTTATCATATTTGAAAATAGTGGGTGATCATTTTACTAAGGAACTAAAAATGAGCCATTATTGATGTATCATATAAAAGTATTTAGCTCACTTATTTGACTAATCCTAATCTTATCTTAGCATTTCTTTCCCTCTTCATTTAATTAACGGAACACCAAATTTTTTTCTTAGTATTGCTGAAATTTGATCAATTCTTAAGTGCATAAATCCCAATATAAAACACATTAGTTTGAGGTCGATATCTAAGGATCTTCATTATAAACCCTCTTTACAAGACTGATTCTCTACATACCTATTCTTAAATTATTAAAATATAAAGAATAATACATGCTTATGGTAAATCTAAGAACTTGTTGATTCATCCATTTAAACTGTCAAAGAGATATATTGTCTAATTATATATATATAGAGGGGTGAGTTAACATGATTTATCTAAGGTCAATTTGTATGCAGGGAAGTAGACAACTGTCCATCCTTCAATGAAGTTCAGCAAGGATTTCAAATATTTCTCATTGCCATAGCAATCACTTTCAATTTTAAGAACTAAACCTACTATTTCTTTGTTTACTTCATTGCTACGGTGAGGATCTTAACCATATAAGTATAGTTTATAACAACTATTATTGATAGATGGTTATTCTAAAGAGGGAAAAAATCTTTACAGTAACCCGTTGCTTCCATCTACACTAATCCCTACGTACTACAATAGATTTATATTACAGATATATATGGTTATTCTGTTTGTTTATAGATTTCAACGAACTCTGATTAAACAGCACATAAAAGTGTACAGTTAGCAACTCATTGCTTAGAATCGATCATGCTTAATCTCATAACAACTTTTATTCTACTTAACTAGAAAATAAAGCAGAGAATAAACATTGTACCTATGCAATCGGGCGTCTCTAGAACTCGGCAGAAGGAAGTACAGACGGCTCGGATACTTCGAGTGGATTTCAATGGATGGAATGGGGTCGAAGCCGTTCTTGGAGGAATAGGGATCAGCTGAAGGGGTCGAGATGAACCTTCTTGTTGTCGAAGCAAAGCGATTGAAGGCGTCGAAGACTGCGGCTGCAGCTGGCTTCGTCCTTGGTTGCGGCGTATCCTGCCAAGGCTGCGGTTGGCGTTGTCGACTTGGAGAGGAGGTTACGGAATCGACACTTCGGAGCGGAAGGATCGAAGAGCGGCGTCGAAGACCTTCGGGGCTGCGGCTGGGTCCTCGTTGTGTCGAGGAGTCCCTTGACCTGCGGCTGCATCTCTGCTTGCGTCTAAGAGTCCCGTGAGCTGCGGCTTCGTTCGCAGAGACCAGGGATTGGCTCGGTCACGACGTTGGGAGATGGAGAAGAAGACGACGCGTATGAGCTGCGATAACAATTTATTTATTTATTTTTTATTTTTTTTTTTAAACTAGATTAATAACAATAATAGAAATATGTTGGCGGGTTATCAAATCAAAACCAAATTCTGCGGGAAAAACTAACAGAAAAACAGAAAATTGCGGGTATTAATACTATAGCCGGTATGTTAGCGCCTTTCTTAGTAACGACCAAGGGTTGTTACAATAGTAGAGTAAGCCAATAATGCAGTTGTTTGATATTGACAAAACAAGATATTCGAGCAGTTCCCTTATCTATTATTTATTTCTTTTTATCTTTGTTTAAGCAATGCTGTTTTTTATGTCCTAAATGAAAACGTATCCTTTATGAGTAATTTGTTGAAACTGTCCCTCCATTATTTGGAGCCAATCAGTTTTGACTAATTGGTTTTTTTAATTTAATCCCTGATTTATTATGTCCATTAGTCCCTTAACTACACATTTTAAGACAATAATTCTTAGTTTTTGAATTCCTTGAACTAAATATGATAAAATTTGGTTCTTCGAAGGATTAATTTGGACATATTGATCAATTGGAGAACTAGATTGGACAAATTGAATATTTTAAATTGGCAAAACTTAAATAAATGTGGGACTATTTTAGAAAATGTATTTTTTTTATCTACTACAGTTTCTTTGCTATTAAATGCATGTTGTAGTCGAACGCATTATGATAAAATTGCAAATTTAAGTATTTGCATCAGAGTGTGATTGCCTATCTATACAGTATATCTTGTACCTTTAGTTCAAACATTGTGGCCATTAGAACTTTCTCTTTTTTTCACTTTATATTATGTCTATGCATTTTGCAAACCAACATTATAGCTCTATTTTTTTAGAGAGGGGCTTCTCTCTCTCTCTCCCCCTCTCCTTTGCTAGTTACACATGTTGTTTGAAGCAAAATCTTTTCGTTATCTCAAATAGATTCTCTATCTGATCTTGAACTTGAGAGAGAAGGAAGAAAAGTACAGTATAGATGTAAAAATGGAATATTTTGGATTTTACTTCTTAATATTGGCATTTTTGTAACCGATCGCTTGTTCCAGGTAATTTTTTTAAGCTTCAATCTCATTATTGAATGTTTCTTTTTCTGTCCTGATATATTCAGAACTTTTTGTTGCTGTATTTAACGCCTTTTTGCCTGGTCAGTGGAAAAAAATGTGAACAAAATAGTAGTGCACTTACTTTAATGTTGAAAGTATAATGTTATGTTCTTGGTGAGATTGATTTACCTACAATATGATTATCCAGAGAAAAATTTTACTATAATTGCCAAGGGTGCATCATAAATTTTCCTCTATGCAGTCCTATAAATATTGGAAAAAATGATATTAAGTTTACCAAATAATGACTTAAGACTTGGCACAACTGACACTATACATCTAGAGTTCTAGATTTTGCATCCCTTTTTACATCAAAAGGATAATCTATGCCATCGCCATACATTCCTGTTACACCAATAGATAATACTAACATTGTCGCAAGATTTGGAGCGCACATGTGCCCTATGATATGCAATCCACCAAAATACCATGTTAATAGCGCAATGGAGCCTAACAACGCTTGGTAAGAGGGTGCAAGAATAAGCTTGGAACATAGAGATATGGGTCTAGATCTGATAATGCTTGTTAGTATTAATGGTACAACTCAAGATTGGGGTAAACTAAGTTATGTTCTTGTAAAATAAAAAATTTGAAAATTTTGGTGATTATTGTAATACGTTGATAAAAAGGGAAAAATCAAACATTGAAAATAAAAGGGGATTTTATATACATTCCACAAACTTTATTTTATTTTATAAATTTAAGACAACTTTTTAAATATATCATATACACTACAAACTTTCTAAATATATAACAAAAATACCACACTTAACGCAAAAAAAAAAACAGCAGTCATTGCGCTGTTCTCCCTCCCGCATCGCCTGCTCTGCAGCCACAACATCCATAGCACATACCCCAACGACCCTAATGCTGCCCCCGCTGACATCGATGCCACCTCACCCGCTGTCAGGCCTGAAATCGACAAATGCGGATAGAAATAACTTCTTTGTTACTGCACGCAATTGCTTTTTATTTTATCCTTTGTCACCGGCTCTATACCCTCTAGTTGGCCGAAAGAAGGTGGTGGCATTCGGGAAGGTTAAGCACTGGAACTTGACGGTCCTACTGGGACACTATGCCTTGCCACTGGACATGAGGTTGCTGATCTACGACTAGATGCCGAACAACAATGGTGGCGCTGCTCTAGGAGGCGTCCCACCAGGACGAACACGTGCTGAATTGGCCGATGAGGCACCTGATCATGCTGGGAGTGGCGCGGGGGTTGCCCTTCCTGCACGCAACAAAAACGTCCACGACGATGTGAAGCCACAGCTTGTGCTGTTCAACGCCAATTTCCAGCTGCATTTGTTGTATTTAGGGCCAGAGCGGACGGTCGTGACAGCGGGGGCGGCAGCCTTGATGTCAACAGAGGCAGCATTGGGGGTGGTGGGCTCATTGGGA
The DNA here is from genome assembly GCA_016760335.1 of Gastrodia elata. Lineage (NCBI taxonomy): Eukaryota > Viridiplantae > Streptophyta > Magnoliopsida > Asparagales > Orchidaceae > Gastrodia > Gastrodia elata. Next base: position 9,891,088 of record CM028682.1, on the reverse strand, counting down.
TACATGGCTTCGGATGCTGTGGCTGCAAGGCGGGCGATGAGGGAAGGAGAATGTCGTCATTACTACTATTTTTTTGGGGTTAAAATATGGTATTTTTGTTATATACTTAAAAACATTGTGTTGTATATGATATATTTAAAAAAGTTGTTAATTTTGTAAAATAAAAAAAGTTTGTAGTATGTATGAAAATCCCCAAAATAAAACTGTAAAAATTAAAATTGTAAAATAAAATAAGTTCTACATGATCTAGTAGCATTAGCCTTAGTTGTATACTTTTCATTATGATTCTTCTATTTGACATCTTATGTCATGGTGCATTTTGTGAATCTTTTGCAAATGTAAAGGTAGCATATGAATAACTTGGGTAAGCTAACAAATTTATTGGCTTTTTAGAATTAAATCTCAAATGGTGTTTGCTTGGTTGTCCTAGAGACAATGCTATTATAGACGAATCCATCAGCTGGCAAGAAAAGATCCTAGGTACCCAAACTATCATTTATAAGTTTTTTCAATAAATTTCCTAAAACTTTATTAACCATCTCAATTTGTCCATCTATTTATAGATGGAATGTAGAAGAGAATTTTAGGAAAGTACCTAAAAGGTACTGTAAGATCTTCCATTCATTGGCAGGGCAAACATGAATCTGACTATAACCACTCTTAAGATCAACATTTGAAAACACTCGAGAGTTGGCTACTAGATCTAACATATCGTCCAACCATTGGATGAGATACCTATACTTTATTGTGATCTTATTGATGCAATGGTTATCAACACACATTCTCCAAGTGCCATCTTTCTTGGGTGTAAGTAAGGCTGCAACAGCACAATGACGCAAACTCTCCCTCAAAAATTCTTTCCTTAATAATTTTTCAACTTGCCTTTGAAGCTCACTTTGATCTACTGGATTTAATCGATAATGGGATAGGTTGGGTAATTGTGATCTAGATAGCAAATCGATAATATACTGAATGTCCCTGGGGGAGGTAAGCAATCAAGAAGATTCTCAAGTGAGGTCTCTGGAAATCTCTCAAGAGATCAACCATAGGAGAAAGAATAGTCACTTCATTAGGGGTAGTGGTCACTTCTTTCACATGCAATAGTTGAATCTCTTCTAAACTATTGAACTCTCTCCTAATAGTGCGATATCCTATCATATATCTACAGTTGGCTCAGGAAGGTGAAACTTAGACCTTTTACGTAAGATCACGGATTGTGCATTGGGCATAATCGAAGGGGTGGAAATGGTGATAAGTTGAAGTTTGGCCACACTTTTTGATTTGTGATGATGTAGATTTTTTATTAACACGAGCCTTGGATATAGAAGATGTAGAAGGTGTAGAATTAGTGGATATAGTTGATGTCGAAGGAAGGGACCCTGAAGTAGGTATGGTGGATTTTGGATTAGGCTTGGAAGGATAAAAAAGCTTTATAGTTTTGTTATTAAATTTGAATACATATATATTTTCACGGCCATAGTGTATGACATCCACATTTAAGCCAAGGTTGGCCCAAGTGTGGCCAGTCTTTACTACTAAATCCTCAAACATATTCAAATTTTCAGTAATGGATATGGTGCCTTGCCGAAGTGCAAGGAAATTTGTGCGAAGTTTTTTGTGATGATAACATGGGCAATACTTGTCCTTTAGAATCTCTCTCATCTCGACCCAATATATTCTCCTGCGACCACTCATTTTATTTTGGGTATAATTATTCTAAAAGATTTTGGCGTGTCTAATCAGTTTCATTCTATCAAATGTGACTTGCCGGTAATCATCTAAGTCATGCCACTCAAAAAACTCATTGATTTGGGTCATCTAATCAAAAAAATGGCCAGGGTGGGCTTTTATTTTAATTATGTCTAGAATATATATTTCATGGTGATCGCTTTTATATGCACCAAATCTCAATGATGGATCAATCCTAGGCATCCCACGAATATCATCTCCTCTTCGATGATCAAGTCCTCTAAGATACATATCACCAAAATCATCCTCAGATCATTTTCCCTAGGAACTCTACTTCTCTAATAGTTTGGATTATGTCTAATCTCTTAAGTAGGATCATCCCTGGTTTTAACTTGATGTGCATGGTATTCAAGTGGTGGCAGAGGGTGTTGATTGTTCCTTATATGTACTACTTCCAAGACTTGCCTAAATTGAACTTCTTTCCTTGCCATAGAAATTTCCAAGCCCTCAACTCACTGATTTAAGCTATTCCCATTAAGTTATTGGTTGTTAGCCATGCTGCCCCTTAAATGCAAAAGTTTATAAACAAATTGCAACAAATACTCTAAGCGTAAAATTGACGAATAAACAAAAGATATACAAGCTATACTAAAGCACATATAGAGTAAGGTAAAATTTTAAATACGACTAAAATGTAGTTCTATCACAGAAAGGTGGGCTATTTGAGTGGAACACACCCTCACAAGTGGTTGCTCAAAGTTTGGGTAGAGTTTAGGGATAGTTGGTTGGCTAATTTGAGGTGGAGGTGCACTAAATCAAGCAGGAAATACATAATTTGTGCACAACTTGTCAAAGATATAGAAAATATCCAATATATAATATCAATGCAAATTCCAGAGACTAATTACTCAAAAGAGTGCAACAAAATGAAAGGTGTATCTTCCGTGATGGCAAACAAATCCCCTTCATGCATCAAATATTCCAGATATTCTCTCTCTTTGTTGGAGTGCTATAATTTATTAGAAGTACCACTGGAGTGTAATTGAGGATCTCAGCTTTCCAACAGTACCAACAACATTGAAATTGGAGGTCGAACGGTGGAGAACGGAGCCTCGGAAGTCAATGTGTCAAAGGAAGGCTGCTCACGTAGGTTGGCGGGTGTTTGCGTGCATGCAGCTGGCTGGCCGGTTCAGGTGGGCCGAGCCAGTTCTAGCAGGTTGGGCCAGTTCGTTCGCAGGCTTGAACTACTGGGCCGATGGTCCACAAACCGATGCGACCCAGAACATGTCGGTTCATTAGCGGCGATGGCTAGAAAATGACCCCTTTGGGGTATTTGGGGTCGAAACAGGGTCAAACAGATTTAAAAAATTATGAAAAAATATGTAAATTTTCAGCACGAAATTCTCTACAATCATAGTTATGAAACCTGTCTCTGATACAACAAATGATGGGGATTAATGTGATAGGATTGTAGATATGATTTAGAAGACTTTGGGAGGGCTTTTGGTGGACTAGATAATGTTAGATTGATATGAAACTTTAGTAGGATGTTGTGGTAGATGTTAGAAATCTATAAGAGATTGTTTTGCATGATTTGATGGCTGTTTTAAGGAGTTAGGGACAACGAAGTGAGATGATGTCAGATTATGTATAGGTTTCGTAGAAGGAATGTTTCAAGGCTGAAATGGAAGTAGCTTTAAGCTAAACAAAGTGGAGATGAAAGCTAACAAAGAGTACTATGCTACCAAATAGATAATAATAAAATAAAAGAAAGATAATCTCAAGATTTTTCACACCTTGGATTCTTGAAGGTTCTGCACAACTTCAAGGCCTTCGATTTTGTACACTAAAGAGGATTTCCTGTGGTTATCCACACCAAACAAAATTTTGTAATATCATTCAACTATTTAGAAATTAGAATTTACATGATATATATATAGTCACCATACCATAATTCTAACATAATGACGCTAATAATGGCAACAAGGTTCCGTTACACTTTTTTGGGTGACAAAATTTACATTCCCGATGCACACATGATAGAAACGTCATAAAAACATAATACTAAAATAACGTAAATGCAAATATAACAAAATAAAATATATAAATAATACGGATCCTAACACATCCCGTCATGACCCAATAGCCTCCTTCAATCTCTTTGATTATGCTTGTGGTATCACACGCGCTCGTGTAGACCTTCGTGCTGCATCACCTTGCCTTGAATTGGAAAAGCAAATACCATTCACAGTCACAAGCTCTTGGGGAAGAGTATTCTATTGGTTAAATGGACAAACTTATTAAAGGAATGACTTCGGTTTTACAAACTTTTGAAAAATATTGTAAAAATATAGCAAAAAATGTATTAAAAGAAACGTAGCAAATTGTAATTGACACTAGGATTTATAGTGATTCAGACAAAATGCCTTGCATCTGTCTCCGTTGCAATGGTAGGTAGAGAAGTCTTTTCTCTTTATAAGTAGACACTTTGCTGTATAAAATTCAACTAATTAGCATATATTAACTACAAATAGTTATTTTGCATTATGCTATTAATTTATTGATTAAATATAGTAAACATTATATATTTAAGTAAATTAAAATTAAGTATCAATCATTTAATATCACTGCACTTGAAGTTTATTAAACTAATTCGAGCATGGTAAACATAAATTGGAATTAGTAAGTTATTTAGAAGCAAAAATATCTTAAATACTTTTATTCTAAGGAATGGTTACCAATCCATTTGATGAGATTTAATCCAATTTAGCTAATAATTTACCAATTAGTTTTCAGGACTTAACGATATGGCTTACTAAATCCTACTTGAATAATCCTGCTTTTATAGAATGGCTTCTAACATTAAATTGTTTGAAAGCTGCTCTTATTGACAAAATTTACTCATCCGTTAGTGGATGATTATTGGTTGAATTCTTAGATTATGTTCATTCGTTTAACTTTCTGGACATCAAGTGAGCTGTTTGCTCTACAATGGTCTGAGATAATGCAATTGATGTGCAGTAATTTTTCTATTGAGCGCTAGCATATTTTTGGAATGTTCTTTTGCTCTATCTTTACTATGTCCTGTTAGCTTGTTCAAGAAACTAAGTATTCGTCCTTTTCAGTTTAGGGAGATCAAGTCCTTATACCTGTATCATAACCGACCATTTTGGTACCAGTTTATAACTTCAACATTCTGCCATGCTAACTGGTAAGGTTCCTAAGCTTTTTCAAGGTTTATATCTTGCAATCATTTTATTATCCACTTAAATGGGGAAGCAATCCATTTACATTGGAAGGCTGTCAAATGAGTGGGTGTTTTATCAGAAGCTCTGACTTCACAGCAGCACGACTTTACAGGAACCACTTATCGAGCAACCTATTTTTCTTATATATCTTTGGTAAATGCAAAGCGCAGACTTTGAATTTTCGTGTTGTTCTAAGGTCATTATCTTTCATTCACATTCTTTTATTTTGTCTTATTTTATAGGGAAACTTGTTGAAGAGGAGGAGGGCACCTTGGCGTTGTGGCTTTCTTACCTTGCAACGGGTGCTGGTGCCAATATGGTATCGTGGCTAATACTTCCAAGGAACGCGGTATCTGTTGGAGCTTCAGGTGCTGTCTTTGGACTTTTTGCAATTAGTGTCCTAGTAAAGGTAAATTAATATCTAATAAATGTGTGGTTTTGATGATTGTCTGTTAAGCAAATTGAAGCCCTGTAATGATTATTGCAGATGTCTTGGGACTGGAGAAAAATTCTTGAGGTTTTTATCCTGGGTCAATTTGTTATTGATAAGGTAGTTGGTCAACGTAATTCCAGAATTTTTTTTTGTTTTTTTTTTTCATCATGAATTTAGATAACATGCGCATTTGCGTTCCATGTGTAGATGTTTAGTGACTTCTGTTTAGTTAGTTTTCCTTTTAGTATGACGGCACTGTAATCCAGAAATATTTTTATTTTCACGGAGGTGTAAAGTTTGGATGTTGACGTGAACCATTTCTACTTATCATCAAATTCGATAAAGCAAATTTTTATCTCAGATGTTTTAATGTGGTAGGGGTTAGGTCAGTACCATATTCACTTAAGTACTATATATAACATAATCATTTGTATAGGTTAATTTTTTGTTTGCCCTTAGAAAAGAAAGAGAGGACCAAAAAAGACACTTAACTAAATTATTAGGAGTGATCTCCTATACTTGAAATTTAGGGGGGGTTTATTATTTGATTGAGTACATTTGGGGCAAAAAGGATTCATTTAGCTGAGCCATAGCTCTGTATGGTTTTATGGTAGTGCTGTATTTTTTTGTTAGCTTTAAATACTCATGTCTGAGTGCCACCAATTAGTTCATGTTCAGGGTACTGTCAGTTATGAAACTAAATAAATTCTTCAGGTGTTTGTTTGACTAATTAGTATGCTTTTTAACAGACCAAGTAGTAAAAGGACATAGTTATGGGGAGTTGGGGTTGCGTGAGTATTGGTAGGAGATCTTGAGGAGAAAGTGATGGGTGTCGTAAGGGAAGCAACATAGGTATTTGGCTGATTCATATCGACACATTGACAATGGAGTATTCTAAAGATGGAGCACTGACAACGGTACGTGGTAGCTTGAAGGTGGAGCATTGATAGTGATATAGGGTAGCTTGAAGATGGAGCACCAATAGTGGTATTAGAATTTTTAGCTCAGAGGAGGGGGTATTGAAAGTAATGCCCTTTATTTTGAGTGGTGGAAGTCTAAAAGGCAAAATTGATGCACAAAAGAAACCTATGATATACAATTTCTAGTTGATTTAAATGGTCTTAGTTGAGTTGTGCTATTTGATTTATGGTAAATCTAATAGGACCTAGTTGAATCAAATCAACTTAGAATATCCAAATGATCCGACATCAGCTAAAATTGTCATATAACCTATGAAGATCTAAAATTTTTAAAGACATAAATTATATCGAGCTATTCTGTCTAAATGATAAGGCCGTAAGACCCATTATCTTGAGCATTCAAATAGATGTAGCCCCATCCTGAATACAAATCTAGGCATTTCAAAGATATAAGTTCTATCCCAAACTAAAATTTGGCATTCAAACAAATGCAAGCCTCATCCTGAATATAAATCTAAGCATTCCAGTGAATTTAAGCTCTATCCCAAAATAAACTTGGGCATTCTAAACAATTGTAGGCCACATTTTGAATTAAATTTAGGCTTTCCAATAGATATAAGTCCTATCCCAAACTAAACATGGGAATTTCAATGAATATAAGCGACATCTTAAACCAAGTTGGGTATCCCAAACTATCCAAATCTTCAACATATACCACCCAGTCTGTTCAATACTTGAGGTAACCCATGGTTGCTAATCTGAATCTCTGGATGTTACGAATAATATTCCTTTCAACCTTAGCAGATTGGACTACAACTCAACCTGGGATGACAGAACCATGGGATACTGATTGGGTCTACCTCCATTTCCCCCCTATCTAGCTGCTGATTAAAAGATAATAACACTCCTTAATCGAGAGTTCTCTCCTAAACGATTAGGAGAGGTAAATCTTTGATCTCAGATCTAACTAAATCCTGAATCACTCATCAAGAGAAAGTATGATTAAAACTCAAGTCTACCTCACGAAAGGTCTACGCCTGAAGCCTAGCTCAGAAGATGGAAATCGTTGCATTTTTAGAGCGACTAATATAAATAGAAATGAAATAGGATTTTGCATGGTCCATTTTTTACATGTGCTTTGAGGAAAATGAAGAAACACTAATGATCTTATATTGAATATGGTGGAGATTCTGCATATGGCTTTGAGTTCTTGAGGATGAAGCTTTTTAACATGGCTTATGTGGCCAAGGTTATGATTCAGGAAGGTATGGTGCGTTTTCTATGGAAGCTTGAGATATTGAGACAACATTTGCACCGCAGAGTAATGGTGCCATCAGTTGAAATAAAATTTAGTATGGGTGAGCAATAATAAAAAGGGGTAATAGTCTCAGGTTAATTGAAACTGAGGTGGTGCTTGAGCAAGAAATGATTTTACATGCAGGAATCCGAAAAAAACTGACTGTAAGATGTTCCACCAATGCTCTAGTGGATTGAAGTAAGCTGAATAGAAGGACTGGATTTATGCAAGAGCTAAATGGATTCAATTCATGCTCAGGAATAGGCCAAACAGTTGGATTAAAATAATTTCTTTTAAGAGAACTTTCTTTGATTCTCTCATGGATGTCAGAACTGTTGAAATTAGAGGAAGTGAGAAGAAGTAAAATTGAAATTAGAAGATTTGTATTACATATGTTGTTATAGCATACATATATATATATATATATATATATATATAGATGTGTAATCATAACAAATTCTAAACAATGTCAAACCTTCATGAAAGACAGCTGTAGCATATGCATAAATAAATAAAAACATCAGTACATCATCAACCGGGATGGTCTAAAAGCCTCATGGGGAGCATATCTCCCATAACAAAAGGAAAATCGCCATGTCGGGTTAACATGGAACAAAAATCTGCCACCCAATTCGCATTGCGCGAATGATGAACAAAAATAACATGAGGAAAATCCAGCAAGAAAGTAAGGTGGTCAGCGTGACGCTCCCCGCCTCATGAACGGAGAGTCCTCCCCTAGTGACATCGGAGCCTCCGAATCGCTCCAAGGCAGTCGCCCTCAATGATGACTCCCTCAGTATCGACGTCTCCAGGCAGGAGGGCATGGTGCAGAGTGGTAACTGCCTGCATCTTAGTTTGGAGAGGAGATCATGGCGTATAAATGGGTTCCAACAGCAGCGAACAAGTGGCCTCCTTAGTCGCGAACCACAACTCCACCTAAAGCAACAGGCTCCCCATATACATAGGAAGCATCGATGTTGGCTTTCAGCCAAAGGGTCAGGGGGTACCATCTCAAGGAAGGTGAGGGGCCATGGTGGGCTGTGGAACCCCAGGAATCAGACCCGTCATGCGGCCTAGCACTGACCAGCGCAAAGAGGATCAAACCCGCACAATGTAGCGGAGTCGGGTACAAACGACCGTGAGAACGCTTGGTCCTACTAGGCCAAGCCTGGTATAGGGAATAAGCCACAACCTGATAGCTAAAACGGCGGTGGCGAGACGCAGTGGCAGTTGAGTACAAAGTAGTAAACTGGCCCCAAGAGGTCAGAGTGGCCGGAAGCAAACCTCAATGCGCAAAGATCTCCAGTATGTCCCTCGTGTACCTAAAGTGGGCCATGAAGTGTTCCCTGTCTTTGTCGGTATCACAGCCCCAGACATAAGCCGCGGACTGAGTGAGCCTTCTTCTGAATAGCCAACACCTCATTGGGATGGCCTCACTGAGTAAGCGCCACATGAAACAAGCCTCTCGGGGGCCCAGAGCCATCTCCCACATGGCCGCAAACTGCCATGGTATGTCGCCCACCTCTTATCTGGCTAGCCCAGCTCTCCGTGAAAGCGTCGACCTGCCACTGCAAGCTCTCCTCCTCCAACTGAGTGTGGCACTGGACAATCAGCCACTCGTACCCTAGTATCCTCCATTGCAGAGTTAGAATGTTGAACAGTAAAGTCATCACCCCGACGGCGGTAGCGGAACTCCATGACTCTCACCTATAGGAGATCCTCCCTGCTGACATAGTTGAACGTGTGGCGGGCCACAAGAACAATTCTACACAGTCTCAAGTCAGTGATCCCGAGCCCACCAACCTCAAGCTGTCGACAGACCTCCTACCACACCCCTACCCTCCGCTCCTTCCCAAAGGAACTTACATAGAATAACCTTAATGTCCGATAGGCAGGAGTTTGGAATTGGGGCAACCAACATCATGTAGCTGGGGATCATGGCGAGCACAGTTCTGTTCAAGCACAATCTGCCAGCAAGAGAAAGGTGGTGATTGCTCCATGAGCTCATCCTGGCTCGAACCTGCTCAGTGACTGCTGCAAAGTTTGCTCTCGCGGAGGTCGGCTAGTAACCTTAACTTCCAAGTGACCCTCTTTGGAAACCCAGCCGGATCACAATCCTACGCTGGCGATAGGCTGGGGTCTGTCGGCTGAAGACAACCTGTGACTTGCGCGAGTTAACAAATTGTCCAGTTCAACTCCCGTAGTCAGCTTGAGGCTGCTGCACCTCTCTCCCCGCCGACTCAGAGGTTGGGGCAAACAATCTCAGATTACATGAGGTGGGAGAAGCTGGGACTGCCCCGATCGAGAGTGATACCAATCGGATGTCAGAGCTGTTGTTGTTGTTGCTGCTGCTGTCTAACCAGGAGGGAAAAGAGCTCTGAGCACAGAATGAATAGGTAAGGGGAGAGGAGGCATCCCTGCATAAAGCCTCTCCTCTCTACTATCTAGGGAAGCTTGCGCTCACCAACCAGGACCGAGAACTTGGAGGATTCCACACACTGCATGGCCTAGTTCGTCCACTATTGCGGAAAACCAAATCTATCTAGGATTGAGCGTAAGCACCCGTACTCCATCCGGTCGTAAGCCTGCTTCATATCCACCTTGATGGCCATATGACCAGCCGTTGAGGTAGAGTATGAGAGCCACGTGAGGATCTCATGAACCATGAGGTAGTTCTCGCTGATGTCTCTCCCATGAAGAAAGACATCCTGTTCTCGGGAGATCAACAAGGGTAGCACTGTCTTGAGGCGCATAACTAAAATCTTGACCATCACCTTATAGACAGTGTTGCACAAACTAATATGACGAAACTGTCACGGAGTGGAGGCCCCTCCTTTGGAATGAGAACTATTAGAGTGTTATGCCAGCGTTGTGGCATTCGCCCACCATCAAAGAAATGGTGAACGACGATCAAGGTGTCATCCTGATTGACCTTCTAGTAGCCCGTGAATAATGAGGGGGTGATACCGTCAATGTCAGGGGAACGGTTGGGGCCGAGGTTTCGCAGGGCTGCCCAAATTTCTGCGTCCGTGATCGCACCTTGGGGAGGGCTGACGCAGGCCCTCAGACTTGGCCAGGACTGTGGGCTGGCGCGGGCCGACGAACTGGGCCTAGGCCGAGTCAGGTGCGGGATGGTTTGGATCCGCTGGTGGGAGGGTAGGCTGACGCTGATCCAGGCTGCCGAGTTGAGCCAGGGTGGGCCGGGCTAGGGCAGTTGGGGGCTGAGGCTGGGCCGAACTGGCGGAGCATGCAAGCTGAGATTTTCCCCCGCGCGAGCAACCTCGCGATGGGTCACGACAACTCGCCGTCTCCCATGGATTCCTTGGTCGGGTACTTGGGCCTTTGGACTAGAATCCAATCCGTATCATCCGGAGGTCCCCCGGTTATCCCCAACGGGTGTTGCAAGGCTACATTGCTTGTAGTGGCCACGACAAAAATAGCTCTAATGTGAGGTTGAGACGAGCAATCTTTGTGACCAAACCTACCATAGTTAAAACAGCGAGAACCCTTCGTACTTCACTTGTTGATTGATTGTTGCATCAATGTTTTGAATTTGAATAGAAGAAACAAGAGTGTTCCGAAGGTTAACCTCAACACAGATGTGAGCAAAAGCACACCTTTCCCCACTTGCCGTATGGGTGTCAATACAAATAGGTTTGCCAATCTTTGAAGCAATCCGAGTGAGGTTCCTAATTCTCTACAAATCCAGGGGGAGACCCGGGAGGCGAATCCACACTGGAGTGAACCACCCAAATCCATGTAAGGAGAGAAATTCAGCACCCAATGAGCTATGCCGAGTACTTGACCTCCAACGTACCACGACTCTCCGGTGAGCACATGTGAGCAAGCGTTTGCAACTTTAAATTTTACAAGAAAGCAATCAATCTCAATGGCATGGATCGTGAACTTCCCAAATTTTCCCTATATCAATTTAAGTTCGCTTACTACAACCACATAGGGAATCTGTCGGCCAAAGAGGCGAATGAAAAGAGAAAAGAGACCCCTCGAGCTTGGATTGGTGTAAGTTAACATCCATCTCATCCATAATAATCTCACAATTTTTACCAAGATATTGCTCTATTTCATTCATAAGTTCACATAGGATGGTTTTGGGTTGTTCCCATTCCGTAGATTTTTTTTCTTAAATTTGCAACCCTTTTTGAGACATTTTGATGAGCAGTTGGCATGCAGTTTTCAGGAATCAAATGGCTGGGTTCATTTTGCACCGATTGATGGCTGTCCGGTAGCAACCCCTCTTCCATCTCATTGTCAATCTCAACATCCATAACATTATCTACATTAAAAATCAGAGACAACAGCACTCAAACCTGAAAAATTGGACGACTCGGCAGTTATTTTTGAAATTTTTGCAGCCTTTGAGGCTGCAGCTTTTGCTGCCATGAATTGCAGCAAAGCTCCCGCTGTTCTTGCAATTTCCGGGGATGAAGAAGAAGATCCACCTATAGGTAGGCATGTCTCCAAAACACCAGCCGCTGACAGGGTCTCTTTTGATAGATCTGACTAGCATACAGTCTTAGGAGAGCCCGCATGACCGGCCGAAATCCCCTTTGCTGATGCTTGGGATCCCGTCGCCTGAGCGGGATCCCGATTTGCATCCCTTGGCAGACTTTCCGAGGGGGACATGCTCACACACTGGCTTCCCGATGCCTCCAAGCTGGCCGTCAGCCTAGCTCCAAGGCCACTCGATGTTGTGGGACCCAGCATGCACTGATCCGCAGTGGTTCTCGGCCAGGTTACTCTCGCTCTTTTGACCTTTTCGAAAATACATTTATGCCATCTGCCGTGATTCGCTCGGCCAGACTACTCTCAGAGCTACTCTTCGGTGCTACTTTTTTTTCAAGCCTTGAATGAGTAGCTGGCAGTTACATTCGAATCTATGCAACTTATAGTAGTTTTTAATTATGATTAATGTCTAGCATTCGTTGTTGCAATTATATTATGATATCCTCCCGTAAGGTGACGGTGAACGCTTGAACTGTCAGCTTATCTTGTAGTTAGTTAAATCAGAAGATTGAAAGTGGCTTAGTGAGGATGTCCGCCATCTGCTTGTTTGATGGTGTGTAATGTATTATGATCTCGTTATTTTTGACATTGTCTTGGATGAAGTGACAGTCCACTTCCACGTGTTTTGTACGAGCGTGAAACAACGAGTTATTGGCGAGAGTGATAGTGGACAAGTTGTCACAGGAGATTGAAAGTGGCATGGAATCCTTGAAGTAGTCTGTGAAGCCATATATTTTTGTGGAGGATCGTGCTACTATGTTTGTTTATTAGCTCTCTAGCTGATTAGCTTTTGGCCCAAATATACATAAAGATAATTCTCTTTCTCTCACCGAGAGGCATCTGTCAAGCGCAGACTCAAAAGTCAGACATGAATAATTGATTCTGTCGGAGACGAAGACGGAGGCTAGACGTTTGCCAGGCACAGATGCAGATGTCAGACGCAGACAACTCTTTGCGTCGATTATGCCAGAGATGAAGGCGGAGGCTAGACGTCCGTCAGGCGCAAATTCAGACATCAGACAAAGACGACTCTTTGTGTCGATTATGCCGGAGACAAAGGCTAAGATTGGCGTCGATCCTAATGCGTCAAACGGATTTGATTCCGCGTGAGAAGAACCAGGTGTCCCGTGTTGGAGGATTTAGAGACCGGTGATGAAGGAGGATTGTGAATTGCTCATATACCATGTTGAAATGAGAAGAAGAGGAGGAAGTTGAAATTAGAAGAATTTTGTATGTATTACAAATGTTGTTACAACATACATGTATATATAGTGCTGTGTAACCGTAATATATGTCGATTACAAATTCTAATCAATGCCAAGCATTCAATGAGCAGCTGACAGTTACATTTTAATATTTGTAACTTATAGTGTTATATTATGATAAGAACAGTGGCTAATGTATGTTTGTTGTTGTGTTAAACTGGTGCAAATGAACTCATCCCTCCCGCTTCATCTGAAACAATGTTTGAGAACTCTTTGATGCCTTGACATGACAAATTGTGGACAGGTTGTCAAGATGGTTGTTAGCAATTTTGATGCTGGCTTAGGGTAAACCTTCCAACGTATCCTCATGAATTCTTGTAACAAAGTGCTGAATAAGCATCAGTTTATTTGTCAGATATTTAATGAAAAGTTGACATCTTTAAAGGCATTAATATGATTAGCAAGATTGGTAATCCTTGTTGGTCTCCATCTGAGGGGAGTTAAAAGCAGCAAGAAGCCTTTCATGGAAAATTTCGTGGGTTAAGGGAGACAAGCAAGGTAAAGCATGGTTGCGATGGTGTTGAAGGCCACTCCTGAGACAAGTTATTTGGAAGAACAAAATGTGTTATCTGTGGAGAATACCTCTGTAACGACCCAAAGTTGCTACTTTATGAATTAGATTAAATTCCGCCTTAGAAATCAGGATCCTTAGGAATTTCAAATTAGGGCAAACAAAAATACATTTAAATTAGAATAATTTTAAGATCAAAGTGTCATAGTTTGGGAGAAATTTGAATAACGGAAGCTCCCGCTTTATTTTCTGAATTATTTAAATTTTATAAATCAAGAATATTGAAATACGTGTCTAAATTCATCATTTTCACTGTAGTTGTGTTAAGTATATTATTTAAAGGTTGCTCGAAAAGTGTCATCAAATTCTGAGCGCCAGTTTGATCGTGGTTAATTTTTGAGTTTTAAACCTCAAAAATTAATATAAAATAAAATATTGCTCCGAATTAAAAAATTTCGGCGCGATGGTGTTAATTATATCATAACACACCTTGGTGTCAAGTTTCGTTATTTTTGGACGCCAAACAGCGGAAAAATATGAAAAATTTAAATTGAAGTATTCCTTTTTTTATTTTCCCGTGTTTTCCCTCGTTCTTCCTCTGTTTTTCCCCATTCGCCCGATTCCTGCTGCGGCTGCGATTGCAGCCTCTGTCTTGCGTCAGAGCCTGCAGGCGGAACCTTCAGCCTGCCAGGGAGCCGCCTGCGTCATTTTTGGCGCAGGCTGGTCGGCACTTGGCCGACTCTCTCCCTTCCCTCTCTCTTCCCATTCCCTACTTATACCCCTCAGCCCTCCCCTTCTTCACCCACATCAGCCTCCCCACTTCTCCCTCACAGCAGCAACTCATCTCCCTGCCTCCTGCCAGCACCCTCCTCCTCAGCCCCGCCAACCAGCTCCCTTCTTCGGCCAGCCAACCAGCCCCTCCATGCCTCCTCCGGTCGGCCAACAACTGCCCAGCCAGTCCTCCTCCAACCGGGCAGCCATTTGCCAACCTCCGGCCACCCCGCTCCGGCCTCCCTTCATTTTTCGACGATCCTAATCCTAAAGGTGAGAGGAGTTGGAAACGAGGAAATTGAAGGGAAAAATTTGCTAATCTTGTTACTCTATACTTTTTATTGCTATAAAATTAGTAATTAGTCATTCACATTTTTATTAGTCTCATTAATTAATAATGGGAACAATACAAATATTATAAAATGATTATTATTTCCAAGTTTTTCAATTTCAATTCAGTCATTTCTATAATATTACTTTTTATTCCAAGTTATTTCCAAGTTTATCATAATCATAACATTATAATGAATATTACTTCTATAATAGCAGCTTAAAAATCGAACTTCAATCTTAATAGAAAAATGGAAGAAGAACTGAATCGAAGTAAAGATAAAAATTACTCCTAAAATATTAGATTAAAAAACTAATTTAAGATATCCAAATCTAAATGCAGATCCAAAAGTTGAATTGTCAAACTTGGATCTTAAAGAACAAAGATACACTCAGTACATGACATGTATTATATTTTGTACTTTTACTGCTGCTTAACTTCGCTTTCGAAGCTTGGTTGGTTGTTCGGAACCAACGTGGCAACATTCGTGGCTAATTACTGGGAAAATGACATCAGTAATAGCATTCGTGGCCAGTTACTAGAAAAATGACGCCAGTAACAGCATTCATGACTAATTATTAAAAAAATGACATCAGTAATAGCATTCGTAGCTCGTTACTGGAAAAATGACATCAGTAACGACATTCGTGGCTAATTACTGGAAAAAATGACATCAGTAATAGCATTTGTGGGTGTTACTGGAAAAACGACATCAGTAACAATATTCGTGGTGGGTTACTGGAAAAACGACATCAGTAATCTACATCTTTGAGCTAATATATTTTGCAGTAAGTTAATTATTTTGTTTGGCTTTTGCCTTCTTATTTTTCCTGCATTTTTATTTCCACAAATTGCATCTCTGCTATTATAAAATGTAATACTTCATTGCTTACTGTGGTGCTTAGAGTATTCTCTAATTATTGAGAATTCTAATCCCGGTATTGTTTTATATACAATACCAGGTCATGTACTTTTGGAAAAGCTTAAACAAGAACCTTAAAAATTTTCATTGCGGAAGAATCTACGACGCAACTTACACTTTTGTTTCATTTTTCTTTTTCAAAGTTCATCTTGTGTTCTAGAAGATATCTTTGTCAGAAGTTTGTTGGCTACATTGTAAAATTTAAAATATTATTAAATGAGGAATATATTTTGGTTTTTATATGTATTCCTTTTTCTTTCTCAAATTACTCAATATGATCCTGCGGTATGTGTCAGAAGTTTGTTGGCCACCACAACCTCCTACCTTTCCTAAGAGGGGAAGGAGAAATTATATTGGAGACAGACGAAGGTGTTGGAAAATACCTCCTACCGTTGCTCCTTGGTTTTTTAGGCACTTAGCTAAAACCTTAATGAGGATCCTGACACACTTAGGGGATACTTCATAGATACAACCTATCTTGCCAGTCATCTCTATGAGTGCAGTAAGTTACTTCCTCATCTCACAAGTCAGCCTTTGATTAACTGTCAAAAATAAACCTCATTATAGTGATTGTGATGAAGAAAATTGTGAGACATGACTCCTCTTTAGCATCATGGTGAACAAATTCCCATGGATGGTGTCAATAATGTTTCCAGGAAAAATTTCTTTAGGAGAGTCTGAACGGTTAGATGAGCTGTGCGGAGGACTGATATTGGGAAACCACTTAGCTACACCATCTAAACGAAAGAATAAAAAGCAATACAGTTATTAATGAATTTTTGCTAGACACAGAATATGTCGTTTGGTCTCAAATTACTTGCATCTACCCTAGCCTTAGGACGGAGTATTTCATTAGTTTGGAGATTATTACTTATTACAAGACGAAGAATTGCATGCAATAGAAGGGAAAGAATGTAAAGGGGAAAAGAATAATGCTGAAAGATGCACGTGGTTTTCTTTTAAGGAAAATGATATAGAAGTCCAACCTCTAATCCTTGAAGCTGAAAGGTATTTAGTGAGGGCATGTGAGAGAATTCTGGACGAGGCTGATGTAGAGCCAGGTTGTCAGGGCTGTGACTGTGGAGTATGAGCCAAGAAGCAAATGATTTACCATGGAATCTGTTTGTAACGACTGGCAGGTTTTCATGCGACAGAATGACTGCCGGTCTAGTAGTGTTTTTGGTCCCAACGGTCCCAAAGTCGGTGTTGGTTGGGAGAGTTACAGTTGAAAGGACCTAGCAGGTAAAAATGTAGCTCCTAACAGAAGGAAGACTACCTGACCGATTTAGTGCTTGCATGGATCAAAGGATAACTGATATGCTGTGATAGTCCCCAAACTATTTGGTACGAGCCATTTTAATCTCTAACTGTTAAAAATGGCCATTTTGGTCCCTAGATTATATATTTTGCAATAACTCTGGTCAATAAAAAAACAAGGGTATATTTAGTAAATTGAATGTTATTAACATCCGGCCATCAACTTCCACAAGCAAGTACATAAGTTCTCAACCTATTCACGGCATTCACGAATCTTTTGGACGAGAGAACACAAGGGTTCTACAAATGAAGAAATGAGGTAAGCTGGACGAGGGCATGAGGGTATTATTCAAGGTTATAATAAATTTTAATTTTCTTAGTTTGTATGTTTAAGAAGGTATGCCATCATCTAAAATGTTGTACCTTTATACTTTTTTCTCTTCCTTTATACTTTTTTTCTTAATTTGCATCGTCTTTGAGGACTCAGGAGATTCCTGATTTAGAACTGAATCTGTTTTGTAGGTTATGGAAGCAGCACAAGCATCCACAGGGATGGCAGGCCCTCTCAGCATAGGGCACTCTTCACAGAATGTGAATCACATAGCCCACTTATCCGGCGCTCTTTTCGGTGTTGCTCTGATATTTCTCATCAGCCAAATTCCTTCTAAACCCTCCAGTCAAAATAAAGGTAAGGCCTTGGGAAACAATGAAAAACCTATTTGAATTTCTATGATAGGTGATGCACTAATACACATATTACAGAACTATTTGCTAGATAGAAAGTATGCATAACATTTTATTGAGTGTTTTGTAGTCCTATAAGCAATTCTTGATTATATCTGAACAGAGGATTTTGATATTGGGGTTGTTTGGTTGCATAACAGGAGCAAAATTATTAAAATGTCATGCTATTAAAATAAATTGTTATTTACATAACATTGTTATTGGGATTTCATGACTGTTTGGTTCCATGTTATTTGGTTATGTAATTTGATAGGATATATTTAGGTAACGTTACTATTTTTTATAGTATATATATATATATATATATATATATATATATTTTTTTTTTTTTTTCCTAGAAGTTTATCGTATTTTCTTAAATTTGATAATTTTACCGAGCAATAACAAAAAAACTGGAGACAAGGCGAAGGCCTGATGAACCCCGCAGGTTGAACGAAATTGGAGGCAAAGAAGATGACTGACCACATGTTGGACCAAGCCACAACAATGCTGACAGGGTCTCTTGTAAAATTGCCAGTGTCACTCACAATATGTGGCTTGTATTATCATATAATATCAGCCAAATTGAGCAAATATTGACATAACATTATAGGGTAATGTTTTGCTAAACAAAATAGAAGTTTGCATAACATGTTAGAACCAAACACATGATATCCTGGTTTTATTAGGGAAGAGCATGATTTGGCATTAAGATATTTGCAAACCAAATAGCCGCTCATTGATTATGTTGTTTTAATTTAATTTACCGAAGTATTTCTTTTAAAAATCCAACAAATAAAAAAAATCAGCATATTGAGATGAAGACCACTAATTTGAAATCACTTTAGGACAACTCATTAGGAATTACTTTAATGGTGTTGTTGAGATTATATGATCAGTAGGAAGATAATTTATCTTTAAGAATCAATAGCTCAAGTGTCAACTTTTTAATCTCGGGTAAGAAATTAAATTTAAATGACATACATTATTCTAAATAAAAATATGAAGGATGATGATGTAGTGGAATTAAGATGATGGGAGAGAGTCATTATTTAAAAGATTTACACTTATTCATTATTTAGAAGTATTTGTCCTTATGGGTAAAAATTAAGCTTGCAAATTAATAATAATTAAACAATAGAAGTTTGGAGGTTTTGGTTTGAAATTTAAGCATAATTCTATATAGGATGTCGTTGACCATTCACTAAATTTGCACTTTTTGTGTCAATTTGTCAATATGATTATGTAGAAAAGTTGGATTATTTCTCTACTATTAGTTTGGGAGATTTCATTATATTTTATGATATTATTTTTAATAGAGATTGCTACTTACCTCTTGCTTAGAGTATTATTTATCTTGGTTATGATTTTCTACCCAAGTGTAGTATTGTTTTCTTTTGTAAACTATTGGTTTGAGTGAATCTTCTAAATTTTTAAATATCTTTGTGTACTAGGTTGTAATGGGAGCTGGGAGAAGCATATTCATTTGATTGAGTTCCTTATAACAATAACTTTTGGTTTAGCATTGACATGATTTTTTTGAGGCAAATGCCAATCACTTCCATTGATTTAGTGAATAGCTATCAATGCGATTCAATTGATGCTTTGCCTTTTGAAAACTACTCAACCATTAAAAATTGTTATTTGATTTTCATCATCGGGATGTAGAGTTTGCAGTTGGTTATTTTGTTGCATTAAAGCTCATGCAATCATGATATTATTAGCTGCTTTGGGCATGAGATTCACATAGCCTTAGATATATCATCCATTTGAATTTTGGGATTGCATGCGTTTTTCATCTTATCTACTCTTATTGCTTGATAACATGTTAGGTGTACATGATATGTTTCATGTCTTTTTGTTTTACAAGTTCAAAACATAATATAACACAACAAGCCATATAAAGTAAGCTTATCCCATTTAAATTTCATTCATCTCTACTAAGAGATCACAAGTTTGGTCTTATATAATAACAGTTTTGGAGGTTTTACTTATCCTATGAGTGTATTACTACAAGCACACTTTAGAGTTTATGTTAGAACTTTAAACATCTTGAAATGCATAATATTTTATGCACCAATTTATACTTATAATTTACCTTTCTGTATAGATTTAGTTTATTCATATCACCCTTTGCTTATAGGAACTCGTTAGACCAACAGCTTGCTTAAGCTATATATTATCTGAGCTTTTTTCCTTGATGATCATTTCTTATATTCATCTGATCCAAGTCATCACGTGTCCTCTAGCTTCTGCTTAATTTATCACTGGATCACACGTTGTTTGATTTGATGATTAATTCAAAGCTTTCCCAAGCCAACCCAACATTATTCTAAGCCAATCATCCACAAGTCTGAGTTATCCATTTTCGACCCAAGTAATGAGTTACAAAGTATTTTGATGCAATTTTCTAACACAACTAAGTTGGCATGCAATGACTCAGAAAGGTAAGTTTTTTAGGCTGCAAGCGAGGTTGTTAGCACATGGGGAATGCAAACTTGCAATAGATAGTGGAGGTCGACGCAATTCAAGATCACTTGTTGCAAGTTTTTTTACACATGAACTGCTTTTAAGATAAAATAAACAATAATATTTGTAGTAGTATAAAGTGGTGATTGTACAACCAAGAATGAGGTTGAATTGGATTTAATTTAAATATATTAAACTTGAGAAAGTTTTAATATTATTTGAGAACGAGAGTGAGAAACTATTAACATTTTTTTGTTTAAACATGGAGCATAAAAAATACATTTCCAATAAGTGGTTTTGATCAAACTCACATCATTCATATGCTCTTTGAAGAGTGGTCTTCTCTAGAACCCAATCACAATCAAGAACATTGTCACTATAGCCAAAAGTTTGGGGAGAAGTCGAGTACACTCTCCATGCTAACATCTACTTACTTAACTTGCAAGTATATGATCAAGGATCATCGAAGCCAAGTACAATCTCCTTGATAGAAGAAAGTAAAATTCTTGCTATTTTGGGGCGTCTCAAAAATCTTGGTCAAACTAAAGCTTTGAGAACTTCCTTAGTTTTTTGAGCGAGCTGTTGGAAAGAAAAAAGAGTTTGTTTGTTTGAAATTTTCATGTTGTTGATGCTTGAAAGCTTAGGTATTTAGAACTTAAGAGGGTTCAATTTAAGCAAGATCTAAATGTAGATATGTTTGAATGCGCTTTAGCACACATTTATGCATGCTTAGAGGCACATGACGTCGGCCCGTGAACACAAATTAACCATATAAATGCATCTGGGTGTGTTTTCCAAGCACTTGGGCACACATTAATTGATCAAGATAAATTTTGTACACTGATATTTAGAAGATTCACTAACCATTAGTAAACAAAACAATGCTAAACTTGGGTAGATAATCATAACCAAGATAAATAATACTCTAAATGCAAGAGGTAAAGTAACAATCTCTATTTTCGATGGAAATAGCTAGGGTTTTCAACGGAATCGTCGCCTTTAGCGACGCCATCCCTTGGGTTGGGGGTTCTTGGTAAATTTCCCTCCTTAGTTCCTCTTCGTCCTATTCTGGCTTCTCCTTGAACTTTGGAGTGTTGTGGAGTACACCATTTTTCGCAGCTCAAATAGATAAGTTTTCTCTTTGTAGAGAACTAGGAGATCTTCTCCTGCGAAAAAATTCTTAAGATCGGGGTTAGATCGTTGAGAGTCACCGAAGCAAACATAAAAAAAATATCAACACAAGCAACTGAGAAATCACAGTACAAACATTCAAAAAACACAAGCATATGAACACAATGATATATGTGGAGAACTTAAGAATCACAAAAACCACAAAGGCACATCACCACACAAAAATTCACTATAGAAGAGAATATTACAGAGTTACAAATAACTTATCAATCACTTGGAGGTAGAAAGAAGTCATTGCCTTTGATCTTCTTCTTCATTTGCTGAAACATTGCCGTTCTTTTTGGCCCTCATTCGCGTGTTATCTTTTCTTACCGATCGCGTAGTGCGAATTAGGTAGCTGACTTTTGTGCATTTTTGGCCCGACATGGTGTTTTTCACTTTTGATAGGAGCGCTGTGCTCCCCAGGAGGCTTGTGGACCTCTTGATTGATGATACCGTGGAGTTTGATCCCGATTGAGTTTTTGTATTATGATTGATTATTGATATATATATATATATATGCATGGGCTACGATCGTATTTCATGGAAGAAGCCGTTTTTCTTTGGTGGTTCATCGAACATTTATATGGTGTAAAGGGGGCATTAGAGGCAATTGCTCTTTTTTTTGCAATCGGTTATGTTCTTGGCCTGCGGCTATCTGCAGAGGGGACACTCTCTGAGTGGTGATGGATGATTAGATGATGAGATTGAGATCGGACGGCTCTCTTTTTTTTAAGAATTGTTTTTATTTTAAACCCGGTTCCCAGAATCCGGCCGGCCCATTGAGCCGGAGATCTGAGGTTTCACGTTGCTGTCATCGAGGAATAAAATACAAACAGCATATTAAAATATTTACTCCAAAGGGACCCACCTGCGACTCCCTCATAAAACGACAAAACGTCCACTATGACTCACACCCCCTCCCTCCTCCCTAGGATAAGCTTGCCGCGTGTGCACCTGTAGCTATTTTAACGCCTTTTGGCTACTGGAATATAACTTATTAAATTTAAAATATTTATTTAAAAAAAATTAATTTATTTTAGTAACAAATAAAAATTTATTTTATTAATCACATATTAATATTTAAAAGATAATATCTTGTTAAGTTCTTTTTAATTTTTTTTAGAAGAACAATATTTGCGATATTATCAAAAAAAAAAATGTAGGCTCATAATATTTTTTAAAATAAATATTTTTATGAGTGGATTTAATAATATTTTTTTATTTCTTTTAATTTTTTATATTTTAATTATTTATATTTTTTAGGAGATATATAGGAGGTACGTAATAATATTTTTTTTTATCAATTCCAAAATAATACAACGTTTTAATCATATTTAGGATTATGAAGAAATTGACTGAGTTTTAACCATATCCTCATCGAGTTTGAGTGCTCCTTTAACTCTAACAAAATCAAGTCAAATCCGGGTGCTCCTTTAACTCGAACAAAATCGAGCCGAATTCAAGTCCGGTTGCTCCTTTAACTCGAACAAAACCGAGTCGAGTTCAAGCCCGGTTAATTTTGACAAAGTCGAGTTGTGTTAATTTCAAAGGGGGTGCAGTGGCTATAAATGGAGAGGAAACCAAGCCCGAATCCCAAATAAGAAGGAAGACAAGACGAAGCAAAGCGGCGCGCGTTTTGCAGAGAAATTGAGAGATGGGGCACGTAAGTAGGGTTTGGATGGCAACGAGCGTGGCGATTGTGGGGAGCAGCCACGCAGACCATGGAGCCCGATGGAGCGTCGGGATCGATTCGATCAGGGCTGGGAGAGAACGCCTTGCCGCCGTCGGAGTAGTGTCTGCGGCATGGTCTTCCGCTCTTTGCCGGGATGTGCGGTCACCCCAGGAGGAGGATTCAGTGCGCAAGGCCATCTACCTTAGCTGCTGGGGGCCCAACTGACAGATTTACCGTTCTCATCTAACCCTAGACTTAGCTGTTCATATTTTTACCCCCTTTTTGTTTTTCTGTGAAAAGAGGGCGGACAGGACAGTTTGTCGACTGCAACTCATGTTCAAATCGCATCTATACGCTGTGAATTCAATTTCAGCGAACAAAGAAATTGCTTCTCAAATCATTTTGGTATGCTGGACGAAAAGAAGACATGCATCATCTGTTGTTATTCACTTAAATTCTTAAACCCTTAAAATAAGTGCAGTGTTTTCCCTTTAAAAGCCATCTAAATGTTGGACGATTCAGATTCCTCACTTTCTTATGTGATGGCGCCGCGGTGGTTGCTGAAAGCGAAGAACTCTGGGAGCTTTACTTTATTGGATTTGCTTGTGGCGCCATGAACAATGTTTGGAAGTTTAATGGGAGTTTTGACCTAGTTTCCCTTTTCCATCTCAGTGTTGGGCAGGCGATTCAGAAGGGGTGTTTGCAACGAAAGATTCAATTATTAATGAAAATATGAAAAATCTACATCAAGAGATTTTGATTGAAATACTAGTTATTAATTACCTGCGAGTACATGAAATTTACACATTTAAAAGAAGTAGTAATTAAACTACTACAAAACTCATAGTGCACTAGTAGCTAAAAAGATTTCTAGTTGAGCAAATCCCTTAGAAGATATACACCACCCATCGATCGAATTCATTGAAATCACACACTGATGCAATCACACACTGATGCCCTATTCAAGGACAATAACCCTCCTTAGTAAGGGTTGAGTGGACAAGTTCCTATCATAATATATGTCACATGCTAAACCATGAATCAATATATAATTATGTATGTTTGTATGTCTTGGTCTTATGATGAAACATCAATGTTTTGTTGGGCAAATTTAGAACTTTGGCGAGGGTTCATAAAGTCTATTCATCATATTGGGGCCTCTCAAGGGCTTCAGTATGACACCTCTATTACTCCTATAATAGGCTAGCTCTTTTCCTAACTTAATTCTACCATTATTTTGAAATCACCCTTGCAAATATTTTGAACAAGCTATAATAAATAATATTATGATATGTGAAATTTCTTTGGTAGTATAGAAAATATTACAATAAAAATTACATAATTTAGGCTTAAGAAAAGCTATGGCATTAGTTTCTAAGTGTGATTTCAATATTTAGATTAGTTTGTAAGTTAATATTTTTTTTAGGGTTATCTTATTCAAAATATTTGAAAATTATCTAATTGCTCATATATTAAAATCAATAAAGGAAACTAGTTTACTTTGCTAAAGGTGTGACAAATTAGGATCTCCTTATTGAACTCTTGAATAATGAAATTAAAATATTTTATTTCCAAATATTTGGGGCTCTTGTTACATCACTCTTAAGATATCCACGACTTGTGTAATCCTCTACTTGATAAGATGCACTCTCTTCTCTCTGGTTGGATTCAAGTCCCTTAGCTAACTACAATTCTTGAAATACTCTATATCCAGCATATTACTTTATTGGTTCAAGGTTGTGCACATCCCCAAAGTAGTGTTGAATAAAGTAAGCTTTTTGCTCAAGATTCCTCAATTCGAGGAAGGTCGATAAAGTTCACCCAGTTGTTAGATATTTAATTGCATACCATAAGGAATTAGGCGAACTTTGTAGTTGTGCTAATTATCTCATTCAAAGTTGAAAAGTGACACAAATTTGGGCGGCCCCTATGAGTTAAACTGGCCAAAGAGAGTTTACCACCAAAATAAAAGTAAAATATTAGGGTTTCGCAAAAAATTTCTCATTTTGAGGATAAATTTAGGATAAGATATTTTGAGGCATCCAAATCCTCCTTGATCAAATCATCACTATTGGATTAACCTTGCTTTATGAACACTCCTAAACTACCTAACCATAATTGGAAACCTAAAACTCTATCACCTTCTTACTCTTTCTTCATTTGAGAGCATTTATCAAACTCCCATCTCCTTCCTCCTTCCCACCTCTCCAAATCATAAGGACTCATCCTTAAGAAAATCCCATGGCAAGGAGAAAGTTATGGAAGCTCCAAACCATATAAGGAAGAGGATCTAGGTTGCACTATCTCTCTCAAGTTTCATTAAGACTCCTTTGTTTCAAAATAATTAATAAGACTAAACCCTAATTTTGGGTAATTTATTAGTTAAGAAAAATGAAATAATTAATTTGACATATGATCGAAAATTCGACTTCTCCATTGAGTTCCTCATCTCCAAATTAGCTAGTTGTGAAATCTTGGGAATTTTCCAAAGTCGTAAAATTTTTCTGAATATTTTAATAATTTAAATAATCCGAAAAGTAAAATACTAAAATTGACCTATAAACTAAAATCCAATTTTACCGCTGCGTTCATCTTACTCAAATTAGCAAGGGGTGAAATTTTGATATTTTTCGGAGCTCATTTGATTATTTAATTTTGAATAATTAAATTATATTTATTTATTAAATATTAATTATTAAAAATAATAATAAATGAGAATACTGTAGGATGCCGCGTGCAAGTTGGCTTAGCCCTCGCCTTAACCCCCAATATACCCCATTTCAAACTCAAGCATAGTTTACAATGCTTGGATCTATCATATAGCAAAAGTAGCACTATTCATTACATTCCTGAAGCCCCAAATGAACCTTATAGGTACTACTTTATTTTTCTTTAAGCTCAAATTAGGGCTCATAATATATTATGTTAAGTAAAATTAGGAGGTGTATTTGGTATCAATGGAAAGGTCTCGAAGAGATCTTTCTATCAGTATATGGTACTCCTCGTGAGGAGCTTAGTGTAGGGAGAATTTTAATGCCCTAGTTGCAATTTTTTGAATTTGCAGAAATCACTGTTTATTTTGCAAATTTCAGCCCGTGAGCAGCCGTCTGGCCCGTGTACGTCCCGTCTGGCCTGTGTGGAGCCCGCATGGCTCACGTGTGTGCTATGAATAGTAAAATTATTGTTCATGAACAGTAACTACATAAAATTTTTATTTATGTATTTAGTTAAACTGCAAACTTCAAACCCTCATATCTTTGTAATCACAAATCCAAACATAGTGAAATTATATATCTCTTTTTGTTTATAAAAATGCAAGAAATATTTTGGTAATAATAATTTTTTTGTGTGATGCTTAATTTAGCTAATGACCTATTAGGTTAATTAAACTCACAAAATATAGAAGAACACATTAGCAAAGTTAAAATATTTTTTATGTAATTAATTTTGCTAATCACTCACTAATCATCATAAACCCTAGTTAAGGCCAGATTAATCAATTGAGGTTCAAATTGAGCAAATTCACTATCATTATGCTCAGTGTGCTATAGGGAAATCATAGCCATTCACTATACTCAATTTGGACACCAATTAGTGAATTTGAGTTTTTGAACCTTACTCTTAATCTTCCTTAATTACCCTTTTTGGCTAAATCTTGTCTTGCTCATATCTTGGTCATTTGACCTCAGAATTTAGCAAACATAATTTCTATGGAAACTTTAGATAGATTAGAACTTAAGTATAGCAAAAATAATAAATTCCTTAAGTAATTTAGCTAATCAACCCTTAATGGGTTAAAACTCTAATTTGAGCTCATTATCCTTAATCTTTGGCCAAATTAAGTGTTCTTAGTGTCTATCTTCATTTGATCTCCATATTACACAGTATGAAATCATTTGGAATTATTAAAAATTTGGATCCTTAAATCTAAAAATATCATTTTTAACTCGTAAGGAGGGGTATTTTGGTAATTTTGTCCAAGTCTTAATTTAAGTTCCCTTAAATCCTAGAAATTTATTATTTCCCTTAAATCAATAAAGTAATTATTTTGGAATTCAAAATTTAGATCTTATGGTGATTATTGTGATTTATTATCTTGATCAAAACTTTAGATCTCTTAAAATTAAATTATATGCTAATAAATAATATAATTATAGATAAGAGAACTTTGAGGTAGAAAATGCCTTATTGAACACGCATTGATGTAGGCCCTTAGATGAATATCATGAACTCTAAATAATTGATCTTTTGTCTTGTGATAACAATAACCTAATAAATTGTAGATTGAACTTATTCAATTGTGATAGTTCACCCAATATGAATGACTTATATGCCACCTTCTTGAAACTAATTGATTAGAATCTACTACAATACAGAATTGATTCAATAATTTGAAATTTCTATTTGCTAAATTAGTCAGTGCAAAACTATAAGTGATGATAATATTAGTATTATCATATGGAGATTATAATGCATATCCATAATATTAATTTGGTTCAATAAAGATATGAAATTAGTTGATTCATCCTTAATGGAATTGTAGAGTTCTAGTCTTGTCTTAAATGAACTAAAAAGTACAATTCAGGATAAATATTTCATTTCTAAAAAGCGTGTTTATAAGGAGGGGATTGAACAGGTTAGTTTGAGAGAATAAACTGTAAAAGGGTTTCATCCCCCCTTCTTTTTGTGCATATTGATAAGTGCAATTAAACAAACTAAGTGTTTCAAGTTACCTTTCCTAGAACACTTTAAGTCATATTTATAAGTAGGGGATTGAATAGTTTAGTTTGAGAGAATAAACTATAAAAAGTTATAAGAATATAGTTGAATTGAACATTAGTTTCAATTGAACAAATCTGGTTTATAGTAATGCTTATGATTAAGTTTCAGATTTATGGTAGTTACAAATAAATGTGCTTGTTAAGATATTCATGGTTAATAATTTGATAACAAAAAGGGATGGTTTCTTTTGTTTACTTTTCTTAGTCTTTCGATGATTTAAAAGAAATCAGATTATTTTTAAAGTATTTTTGCATAAATTGCATAAGCATAAGCATCAAGAATCATTTGTGAACTACAAGAAGCAGCATGCATCAAGATTGAGTACGAATCACGAGATGTAACAGTCATCGGGATATTAGGATTTCTAATGCAATGTGGCATCAGACTGCATATTCATAGCATTTCAATGGTATAATTAGATGCATTTACATTGACATACTGCATGGCTCTATTTGAATATTTTATTTAGTTTTCAGTCTTTACTGTTGGTTTATTTTAGTACCTTCCTTCAGTTACTATCTTACTTTACTTTCATCTTTCAGTACTTATTTTCAGCTTTGTTTATTTCAATTTATTATGGTAGATTTCTATTTTATTTAATGTTAAGTAATGATTCTTTAAACTATAAGAAAGTAATGTTGCAACCTAAGTAAGTGTTAGACTTATTGTCTAACACGATGACTGTTTTTTTTTCTTTCTTTTTTTTTTTTGGCTGGGTGTCTACATTGGGGATCTGATAATATGTCAGATCCTGAGCAATTTAAAGAGCCAGAAGTGGATACTATCAAGGAGATCCAAGAGAACCCGAAGGATTAGTAGAAGACACGTTTTTACTCACTTGTTTAGCTTACTTTTAGCCGTGAGATGAGAGACCTTTTAATTACTGCTTTTTTTATTTAAGTAATAGTTTATAATAATTAATCTAGTTGTATTTTCTTTTCTTTCTTTTCTTTTTTTTCTGAGATGAATGATTTTATTCAGTTATGTGATGAATGCTTATAGTTTCTGTACTTTGATTATTTTCCTCTACTTATACTTAATATTGGATGTGACCAACAACAAATGTCTATATAAAGTACTCATATATGTTGAAAATACTTTTATTTTTTTACTATGTCCAATGTGTATAAGTATTTGATGAGCCGAAGACTAGAGCGAAAGTGCAAAAGAAGCCATCGAGGTATCACTTTTGATGATTTTTATGTTTCCTTCATAGATGAATTTTGTAGCTGATGATTATCGTTATCCATTCTAATCATGTGTCCCTATTTCAGTGCTTGTTTCTCCAGTTATCTATCCATATAATCTCTTTTATGAAGTAAAGGGAACCCCTATTTGCTCTATTATTCTATTTTTTGAATCTGTATTCTTAGGAAACTGCAGTCATGAATCCAGGATCCCCGTCGATGACAACTCCCATTAAGAATACCGTTTCTTCTTGTAGTGGTTCTGACGACATAAACTCGTTGGTTGGCCTGGTAAGGACTCTGATCGAGAGTCAAGCCTAGCAATCCCAAGAAACTCGCAGCATCCTAGTAGCACAACAACAATATGTCGTTCATGTAGCAGCCCCATCTACTCCCCATTTCTTTGTGGAGGGAATCCTACATAGCTTCCAAAGGCTTAGACCACCTACGTTCAACGGAGCTCTAACCCCATGGATACCATCAGTTGGTTATAGATTGTGGAGAATAACCTCACAAGTTTTAAGTGTCCTAATTCTGAGGTTATTCGCTTCATCACACATTTGTTCCAGGATGAGGCTTAGTATTGGTGGGAGAACGAATAGAATATGAAATTTGTTGATTATGAGATTGAGGATATTCCTTGGGAATCCTTCTTGGAGGTGCTCAAAGAAGCCTTCATTCCCTAATCTGAACACACCATGCTTGAGGATGAACTTCTTCAGCTTACTCAAAGAGGAAGATCTGTCTCCATTTATGAAATGGAGTTTCGACAATTATCTCACCTCACTCCAGATCTGTTGAGGTCTAAAGCATCAAGATACAATCACTTTCTGAAGGGACTTCGTGATTCAAATAAAGCACATCTTGTTTCCTAACAGTTCAAGCATTTCTCAAAGCTTATCGAAGTGGCCCGTATGTAAGAAAATTTTCAAGGCCTGTTGGACAAGAAGAGAAAAGTCACTTCACTCCTTTGAGATGAAACCTTTCAAAAATCACAAGGTGGCGAAAGTCTACCACCTTGAAGCTGATCAAACCCCGGTGGATACTCTAGTGTATAAACATTCCCATCACTATGGTAAATGTTACTATCAGGAAAACGTATGTTTCACCTATGGTAGGTAGGGACACCGTTTCTACACTTGCACCTATAAAAAGATGATCAATGGATTCACCATTGTTCGTTCCAAAATAGGCCAAACTTTTAGCCCCCAACCATTGAATAGTAGAGCTCCTGCTCCGGCAATCATGCTACCACCAGCTCCTGCTACAACTTTTAAGGGTGTACCTGCTTCTAGTGAGGCCCATAATCGTTAGAGACGTGCATCCCAGAATCGTTAACCTTCTGCTCCCATGAGAGTCTACATGCTGACTCTTGCTTCTGCTCCAAAAGATAATGAAGTGGTATCGGGTATGTCTTAAATTCTATTTTAATTTCTTTCTTTCGTTTATCATTTTATCTTTGCTTAAAATTGTGCAAGTAAGACTATGTTATTTGTGTAAACATATGCACTCTTGAAATAAGTGGCAATTTGTGTAACGTTCTTTTCGATACCAGAGCTATTCACCCTTTTGTATCGAATAGTTGGGCTAAAGCTCTTAAGTTGCCTTTCTACCGTTTAGCTAGCTCTTTAAGCATATGATTACCATCTGAAGCCCATATGCTAGCTCGTCAGTTCTGTAGTGTAGCAATTCCCATCGACGAGATTGCAAAATTTGACGTCATTCTCGGAATGAATTGGCTAAGATGCATGATGCCACAATCAATTGCCAAAAGAAGAAGATCACCTTAGGCAATGGAAGTCAAGCCAAGTCATTTATCAGCAAGTTTAGCACCCAAGCTTCCCTGATCAATGTTCTTAAAGCTGAGAAGCTTGTAAGAAAAGGTTTTGATGCCTTCCTAGGTACGATGTTAGGATAGAAGAAAGAAGACGTTCCGATCAGTTCAAATGATATCCTTTGCGAATTTCCTGATGTTTTCTTTGAAGATCTACCTGGCCTTTCCATAAGTTATAGAAGTGGAGTTTGCAATCGAACTTATTCCTAGAACGCAGCCCATATCTAAACTTTCGTATTAGATGGCTCATAAGGAGTTGCAAGAGATGAACAAGCAACTTCAAGAATTGATTGAGAAAGGTCTCATTAGGCCAAGTTTATCTCCTTGGGGAACGTTAGTTCTTTTCGTCAAGAAAAAAGATAGTTCAATGCGTATGTGCATTGACTATCGCAAGCTCAACAAGGTGACGATCAAGAACAAGTATCTATTATTGTGTATCGATGACTTTTCAATCAATCATTCGGCGCTAAAGTTTTCTTGAAGATTGACTTGCGGTTATGTGAAGACCCACTTAAGTAGTAATAAGTGAAATTCTTAAATATCGAGGCGCCTTTTCAGATAATGGTGGAATTCTTGATAAGAACTCCAAAGTTAAGCGTGCTCATGTGGGAGCACTCCCAGGATGGGTTACCTGTTGGGAAGTTATCTTTTGAGGGCAAAACTGTGAGGCATTTCAGGCTAAATTGGATAATACATTGGTGCTTAAGAGTTTGGGCTATTACAGGTTAGGCTATCATCAACTGCGAATCAAAGAAGAAGATGCTGAGAAGACGGCGTTTAGGACTCGCTATGGATATTATGAGTTTATAGTGATGTCCTTTTGTTTAACAAATGCAGCGTTCATCTTCATGAACTTAATGCAGTGATTTCTTAAACGTTTCCTGATAAATTTGTCATCATCTTAATCAACAATATTTTGATCTATTCAAAAAGCGAAGTGGATAATGAAATCCACTTGCAAGCTGTTCTTGAAGAGTTGCGCAAGTATCAGATCTATGCCAAGTATTCTAAGTGTGAGTTTTGGCTCAATTTTGTGGCACTTTTGGGCCACGTTGACGCTCAATGTATCAGAGTTGATCAGAAAAAGGTCAGTGCTGTCCAAGATTTGTCGCAGCCAAAATTAGTGACAATCATTCGAAGCTTTCTGGGTTTAACTGGATATTATAGCAAATTCATCAAAGGATTCTCTTAGATAACATCTCCTTTAACTCGGCTAACTCAAAAAGTTGTGTCATTTGAATGGTCCCCTGATTGTGAGGAAGCCTTCTCAAAGTTATAGCAAACTCTCACTTCTGCTCCCGTGTTGGCTCTTCCAAAGGAAGGATTGGACTTTTAGATTTTCATGGATGCTTCACAAACTAGGTTAGGTTGCGTGTTGATGCAAGATAAGAAAGTTATTGCTTACGCATCTCGCCAACTGAAGCCGAATGAAAAGAACTACCCGGTGCATGACCTCGCACTTGCTACTGTTATTTTTGCTTTGAATATTTGGCGTCATTATTTGTATGGCATTCAGTGCTCTATTTCACTGATCATCATAGTTTGAAGTACATCTTCACTCAGCTCGCGGCACGCCACGGGGCTCGCTGCAGCGCTTTTGCTGCTCCTGGACACTAAAGGCTCTCCATTACATAACACCACATATCATCATTAAGGAGGTGTCTTCGTAATCATTCACAGCTAATTTAACTTCCAACCGTATCTCTCCAGCATGATCTTTTCTATGTGGAAGAGCTAATCAGAATCTTAGCTCATGATTAGCGATAACTGAGGAATCACTCTATTATCATGGTGAAGATTCAATGGAGGAATCATTCTTTTGAAGAGTTCACTTGGGAGAAAGAGACAGATATGCAGCAAAAGTATCTAAACCTTTTTGTGAACCAACGTGCACTTCCTCTTTCGGCTCTCTTTTTCCTTAATTCCCTATCTCTTAATTCATGCTCTGCCTTTCCTTAACAATGACGTCGATGATGATATCGTTATTAACTGGAGGAGTCTATAACAATTATAGGTTGTTACCATGTATAATATGGACTAAGTCATAATCTTCATTTCATTAGTATTAATTAATCATTATGAGCGAGCCATGAAGTTTTGGTCTAATCAAAAATCAATAAGACCAAATCTTAATTTTGGGTAATTTATTAATTAAGAAAATGAAATAACTAATTTTACCTCTGATCAAAAATTCGACTTTGCCATTGGGTTTCTCACCCCCAAATTAGCTAGGAATGAAATTTTGAGAATTTGTGGAAGTTGCCAGATTTTTCCGAATATTTTAATAATTTAAATAATCTGAAAAATAAAATAATTAAATTGACCTAGAAATCAAAATTCGAGTTTGTCGTTGCATTCCTCATCCTTAAATTAACTAGGAGTGAAATTTTAGAATTTTTCGGAGTTCATTTGATTATTTAATTTTGAATAATTAAATTATATTTAATTATTAAAAAAAATTCCTTCGCTCGCGTCAGGTATGCGACAGGAGGTCGCATGCAAGATGGTTTAACCACCGCCTTAGCCCCTAAAATGCCCATTTTAAAACTCCATTTCAACCTCAAGCATAGTTTACTTTTGGATTTAATCATCTCCTTCTCGAAGCCCCAAACAAACCATAAAGGTACCTATTTATTTTTCTTTAAGCCCAAATTAAGGATCGTAATTTTTTAAGTTATACATAAAATTAGGAGGTATAATTGGTATCAATGGAAAGGTATCGAATAGCTCCATGTAAGGAGAATTTTGATGGCTTAGTTGCAGATTTTTGAATTTGCCGAAATCACTATTCATTTTGCAAATTTCACTGTTCATTTTGCAAATTTAACTATTTATTTTGCAAATTTCAACCCGCGTGCAGCCCATCTGGCCCATGTGCAGCCCCCGCATGGTCCACGTGTGTGCTATGAACAGTAAAATTACTGTTCATAAACATTAATTACATAAAATTTATATTTATGTATTTAATTAAATTGTAAACATCAAATTCTCATATCTTTGCAACCATAAATTCAAACATGGTGAAATTATATTTCATTTTGCTTAAAAAAATGCAAAGAATATTTTTGTGATATTAGTCTTTCTGTGTTATGCTTAATTTAGCTAATGACTTATTTAGGCTAATTAAACTTCCATTAAACCCTAAAAATTGATTAGCTCATAATTTAATTAATTCAACTCCAAATCATATAATAAAATATACTATTTTCACCAAAAAATATTAAATATCATTAATATGGAAGAAAATT
Organism: Gastrodia elata; assembly: GCA_016760335.1. Taxonomy (NCBI): domain Eukaryota; kingdom Viridiplantae; phylum Streptophyta; class Magnoliopsida; order Asparagales; family Orchidaceae; genus Gastrodia; species Gastrodia elata. The sequence goes on along the minus strand of CM028682.1, from coordinate 9,856,832 downwards.
TTAATTATGTGATTAGATTTCTTAATTTAGCATAATTACTCTAAAAATATATTAATAAATATTAAGTTCATTAATTATCCAAATTTTAAATTTCAAGCTTCTGATCACTCACAAAACAGAGAATAACACATTAGTAAAGTAAAAATAATTTTTCTATAATTAATTTTATTAATCACTCACTAATTACCCTAAACTCTAAGTAAAGTCTAGATTAATCAATTGAGATTCAAATTGAGCAAACTCACTGTCATTGTGTTCAGTGCATTGTAGGAAAATCATATCCACTAACTTTACTCAATTTGGGTACCAATTATTGAATTTGAGTTTTTGGACCCCACTCTTAATTTTCTTTAATTACCCTTTTTGGTTAAATCTTGTTTTGTTCATATCTTGATCATTTGATCTCATAATTTTGCAAACTTAGTTTCTATGGAATCCTTAGACAGATTAGAACCTAAGTATAGCAAAAATATTAGATTACCTAAGTGATTTAGCTAATCAACCTTTAATGAGCTAAAACACTAATTTGAGCTTATTAGCTTTAATTCTTAGCCAAATTAGGTATTCTTAATGTCTATCTTCAAATTAGACAGTAAGAAAGTATTTGAAATTAATAAAATTCAATTTGGAGTCTTAAATATAAAAATCTCATTTTTCCCTTAAGGAGAGACATTTTGGTAATTTTGCCCAAGTCTTAATTTAAGTGTCCTTAAGTCCTAAAAAGTTGTTATTTCTCTTAAATCAGTAAAGTAATTATTTAGAAATTCAAAATTTAGATCTTATGGTGATTATTGTGATTTTTTATCTTGATCAAAACTTTAGTTCTCTTAAAATTAAATTATATATTAATAAATATAATTATAACTGAGAGAACATTGAGGTAGAAAATGCCTTATTAACGACACATTGAGGAAGGCCCTTAGATGAACCTCATGAACTCTACATAATTGATCTTTTGTCTTGTGGTAGCAATAACCTAATAAATTGTAGATTGAATTTATTCAATTGTGGTAGTTCACCCAATCTGAAAGACTTATATGTTACCTTCTTGGAACTAATTGATTAGAACCTAGTGCAATGGAGAATAAATTCAATAGTTTAAAATTCCTTATTTACTAAATTGGTCAGTGTAAAACTATACAGTGATGATAATATTTGTATTATCATTTGGAGATTATAGTGCATATCCATAGATTTTGTTCAATAAAAATATGGAATTAATTGATTCATCCTAAATGAAATTGTAGAGTTCTAGTCTTATCTTATATGAACAAAAAAGTACAATTCATGATAAATTTCCCATTTATAAAAAATGTGTTTATAAGGAGGGGATTGAACATCTTAGTTTGAAAGAATAAACTGTAAAAGGGTTTTGTTCCCTTATCTTTGTGCGCATTGATAAGTGTAGTTAAACAAACTAAATGTTTCAAGTTACCATTCTTAGAATACTTTAAGTCATGCTTATAAGTAGGGGATTGAACAATTTAGTTTGAGAGAATAAACTGTAAAATTTTTTTGTCCACTTATCTTTGTGCGCATTGATAAGTTTAGTTAAATAAACTAAGTGTCTCAAGATACCTTTCGAAAAAATATACTAATTATGTATATGTACTTCCAACATGTGATAGTTTTAAAAGCTATAAGAATATAGTTGAATTGAACATTAATTTCAGTTGAACAAATCTGGTTTATAGTAATACTTATGCTTAAGTTTCAGATGTGCGGCAGTTACAAGTAAATGTGCTTGTTAAGATATTCAAGGTTAATAATTAGATAACAAAAAAGGGATTGTTTCTTTTGTTTGTCTTCCGATGATTTAAAAGAAATCTGATTATTTTGAAAGTATTTTTGCATAAACTACATAAGCATAAGATTCAAGAATCATTTGTGACTACGGGATGCAGCATGCATCAAGATTGTATAAGAACTATTAGATGCAACAGATATTAGGATATTATAATTTCTATTAGATGCAATATGGCATCAAACTACATATTCATAGCATTTCAGTGACATATTCAGATGTATTTACAGTGACATACTACATGGCTCTGTTTTAGTATTTTATTTAGTTTTTAATTACAATTGGTTTGTTTCAGTACATTTTTTTAATTACTATCTTACTTTACTTTCAGCTTTCAGTACTTATTTTCAGGCTCAGATTTTTTCAATTTTCTGCAGTATATTTTTGTTTTATTTAATGTTACATAAGGATATCTTAATATGTAAGAAAGTAGTGTTGTAGCCTAAGTATGTGTTAGACTTATTGTTTAACGGATGTCTTTATTTTCTTTCTTTCTTTTTTTTTGGCAGGGTGTTGATATTCGTCAATATGTCAGATCTTGAGCAGTTTGAAGAGCCAATAGTGGAGGCTATCCAAGAGATCCAAGAGAGCGAGGAGGAGCAGTAGAAGACACAATTTTTACTCACTTGTGTAGCTTACTTTTAGCTGTGAGATAAGAGACCTTTTAATTATTACTCTTTTTATTTAAGTAATGGTTTGTAATAATTAATCAGGATACATTTTTTTTTTCTGAGATGAATGCTTTTATTCAGTTCTGTGATAAATATCTAAGATGAATGCTTATAGCTTCCGCACTTTGATTATTTTTCTCAACTTATATTTAGTATTGTGATGTGACCAACAACAAATGCTTATATAAAGTACTCATATACATTGGAAATATTTTTATTATTTTATTGAGTCCAATATGTATAAGTATTCAAGTTATTACCTTTGATAAAAATGCTACTTATCTTAAAGATTAGTCTTTAGCTCTATATTGAGTAGAATTTTTAGTAGCAGTATGTGGGGAGGCTTAAGAATCCTTCTCAAGTAACGCACCGTTCTGCCACCAACTGTTAAAGTACCTATTTCTTAAATCTCGCTATTATGCGCAATGACGAGACGGAGATCTACAACATCGCTCGAGCGTGGATAAATGACCATCACCAGCTCGGGTCTGCCACAATACTAAATAGTGCTTGGTCTGAGTAGGGATTTTTTGCTCCGACCATCCCCAGACCCAACTAGGCTTCGCTATGTCTCGACACGTTGAACGTGTCAAGATCAAGAGCTAGTCGTTTAATAGCTTCTGTGGATAGGATTAGCTCCCCACACTAAACCCTAGTGTTTGTGATTAGGAGCCGATTAGGGCATCCACCCATCTGATGAACTAGACACCCCCGCTTGGGGCTTTGATGTGCATTTGACATGGCGTGGCATGAAGAGCATTTTGGGATCAAAACCAAGTTTTGAAGTGGCATGTGTGTCTTGAATTGGGCATGTGAACTTGACCGTAATCATTGGTTTGCGGGGATCCATCGCACAGGAGTTGCACAATAGCAGGTTAGGTTGGAGCCTGACCTACGTGATTTAGAAACGGGTTACCTAATTACCCGATTTAATGGAATTATTTTTATTAAGGAAAATCATATGAAAAAAACCCAAATCCTAAGATTTATTAAAGGAAAGTTTTTCATTTAAATTGATGGAATAACTTGAACAATTTAAATCCAAACTATATTATTCAAATATGTGTAGAGTAATAAACTGTAAAAATATTAAAGTTTTCATGAGTCGATTTCTTAATTTTGCCTAATTATCCTTGAAAGAGGATTAGTGAATATTAATGTTGATACTTAGCCAAATTTTATGATTAAGGTCTCAAAATCAGCATTAGAAAGAGTAGAATATGTTTGGGAAGTTAGAATTATTTTTATATAATTAATTTCACTATTCACTTACTAATCACCACAAACCCTAATTTGCAAATAATTAAGCTAATTGAGCTCAGATTTTGGTGATCATAGTATTTACTTAATCCCTGGACAGAGTAAAACTTATTAATAATTTAATATTGCAATTTCCATATAGTTATTTTGTTAATAACTTCTTAATGAGCTCAAACTCTCATTAGAGCTCATTAACCCCAATCATTAACCAAACTAAGTGATTAAAGTGTCAATTCTCTCCTTAGACAGTAATAATTTTTTGGCATTAAAATAATTTCGATTAGAACCCTAGAATTTAAAGTCTCCATTTATTTGGTCATTTTGGCTAAATATTATTTAAAGAAAAGTTAAAGCCTATTCACCTATCCTTTATCTTTAAAATCAATAAACTAAAGGTTCGAACTCAAATTGAGGTTAATTGGAATTATAATTCAGCTTTAGGAGCCAAACCCTAGTTTTACCTTAAGTTGATTAGCTTATTTTAAATTGTTAGAATATGCATATAGAAACCCATATATTTTTCATTATAGATTTAATGAAGCTTATTAAATCAGTATTAGTTAATAGGACTTAATCTTAAACTTTCAAATATTTCTTAAGTGAACTCTTAACCTAATTCTTAAGTGATTTCTTTTTTATTAAAATCTAATTCTTTAGATCTTCATTCTTCTTCTTCATTAGTTCAATTTTATTGAGTAGGGGAATTACTCAATAGATTGAACATTGGTTTATATAAATCTTATAATTAAGAGTTGAACTTTATTACTTTAATTCTGATTATTTTGTCTTTTGACTTTAGTTAATTAAGCCTATCTTGTAAAATTAGAAAGTTCCACCTTATCGAATTTGAATATATTCAATAAGATTTTCTTAATTTGTAAAAAGAGAGAATTGTTGAGAAAACCTTAGATTTTTAGATATTAGCACCTTGGATTAAGAGGTTTGAACCCATATTTTGAGTTTAGCTCTTAATTCCTTAATCTTGATCTTTTTAATTAAGATTGGTTTTGAGATAATAAATATATCAATTATGACAATTGATTTATTTGTTTTAACTTTTGTAGATAATCTTATTTGATTTTAAATTGGAGCTTGATTAATTTTAATATTTGACTTTATATGACCGTGACTCTGAGATTTACTAGATAATAGAATATTAGAGATACTGAGCTTGTATTTTCTCATAATAATTAGAACTTATAAATTATATAACAACAGATATCACATCAGTTATTAGCTGAGTTTTGCTTATTCCTTAATTTTGATGCTTTGTAATCCTTGCTTTGAGTTTTCTTGTTATGAACATGTACATAAGATAAATTTGATGTATGAAAATGAAAACTTAGTAAAATTAGGATATCATTTGCATTGGGTGCATATAAGGACGGGTAATCTTGTGTATACACATTATGGCCAATGGACATGTTGTAAAGAGAAATAAGGATACATGACACGTACTAATTGGGGAGGGTTGTGTCCAATTCGAGAACTCACTTCAGTCTTGCAGACGTGCTTGACTCATTAGCTATTTCTGGACGTGTCCGCATGAGTAAATTATAATAACTAAAATAAACTTATATTTGTATTTATGCCTCTTTCAGTTCAGTTCAATTTTTGCTTTAGATTTGAGTAGCTAAATGATTTGCATGATATGTTATAGTTTAGTTACAGTCACAGTGGCTATATTGGCGAGGCTTTTGATATGACAGTTTTACTTATCTACAGTTTTGCATGCTTTACTTCTGTTTTAGCTTTTATACAGCTCTTACTTATATTTATATGCATGTTAGGATGTTAATCTTAATTGTTACTTGACTTGGTCTAATTATATGTATCCTGCCCAATTTGGCTTAATGTTTACTCAACATACTTTTTAATGATCATATTCATGCTAGGATGTTCATTGTAGTATCTATACTTATTGTATAACTTTATATGTATTCTGAGTTGGATATGCTTTTTTTTCTGTACTTTTATTCAGAGTTGAATTATGTTCTTATATTTATGCATTATGAATATGGATGTTATTTATTTTGTTTCTGCACTCTAATATTTATGTATGCACATTTGGTGATTGATTTGCGGGCATGTGGCATATCTTGCAGTTATCGACAGATCATGGGAGAAAACTTAATCTGGTTATAATTGAGGATCTGTCACGGTGATCACTCTAATATAATCATATTAATATACGTGTTAGTATAACTACAAAAGAGATGGGGCTCCTCAAATATTCCTTGAGAACTTCCGAATTCATAAGATTAAGACAGAGTTTGCAGAGCTATTAAATTTATGTGATTTGACTCATGATTTAATGTATTTGACTCGTGATTTTATTTGATAAAGAAATTATAATTATTATAAATTTAACATTAGAATTAACCTATCGCATAAGGGTCAACCTGTTATTAGTGCACTACAAAAAAATGCCAAAACCGGTAAGTATAAGCGCAACTTTTTAATGCTAAACTAAAGCGTCATAAATTTACTTTTATTTTTATTTATTAAATTTACTTTTATTTTATAAATGATTAGAATTTAGATAAAAAATTATTATTAAATTTATTTTTATTTTATTTATGAGATCATAAAAATATATATTTTAAATCTTAAATTCTAATCATTTATATTTTTTTAGAAATATTTGAAAATTAAATAATATTTTTCTATATTAATTTATACTTTTTGATAGTAAAAATTATCGTTTAAATATTAATTTTTAAGAATAACTTTAATGATTGTTAACATTTTAATGAGAAATTTTCTTTTTTTTTTGTCTTTTTTTATTTTTACAAATACATTGCACTAACGTAGAATTGTGGGACTCTATATATGTATATTAGCTTCAATTATTTGGTGATTTATAGCATTTATAATATTTGCAGCAAGATTATATATATATTGTAAGAGATTTGGTTATTGAATTTTGAAAAGTAAGAGAAGTAAGAGATTATGGAAGATTAATTTTGATTGTAGAAATGAAATTTAGCACTTAAAAAAACCTTCTTCAATTTGAATATAAATTCAATACAAACTTTAAAAATAATATTTTATATTATTTTAATATAAATAAATAAATGCTAATCAAATATATTCAAATTTATAAACTTTTTTGAATGACGTATAGAAATAGCATTACTGTTTTGATAAAAAAGAATAATTAATCTTCTTTGACTTGTCTGCAATATACCCAACGGTACGTTCTTCGAAAACGAAAGCGCAGAGAGAAAAGGGTCAAAGAAGAAAATACGTGCGCATAATAATGTTTGACCGGCCGCCGGCATGTGCTTGAGAAGCCTTTGCTCTTCTACTACTGGCTGCTGCCTCACACCTATTCAGTGATTGCATTCACACTTCCGCTGGCTGCTGCCTCACCTACTGAGTGATCGCATGCTTGTATGCTTCTTCTTCTATCCATCCAACAAAAAAAAAAAAAAAAGGGAAAGGATCTGTTCGTCTTAACAAAGTAAGAAAACTGAGGGGATGACACCACCTTCAACTTATTTTTTGCGTGCAAAACTCAAGAAATAAATTGAGGCCCATAGAGTACCCTAAAAATAATATTGTCAAAATTGTACACTCATCTAAATTTTTAAAAATATTTCTCCCAACTTTAGTCTTCTTAAGAAATTGGGTAAACTACAGAGCTTTTCAGCATTATATCAAAAAACAATTACAGATCAATATATATGTTTGTCATCTGTAAAATTTTTTGATACAAACTGCACTCTCAAATACATACACATAGAACCAATTATGAGATTGATGCGTCATAAAATTAGAAATTTTTGAGAAAAAATTGAGACACAACACTGTGAGTGATTCCGGCGGGCGTCATACGGCGGCGGCGTCCTTTTTAGCGGTGGACATCTGGAGGTGGTGGAGGTCGTCGTGGTCAACGAAGCGTCCCCAGAACCAATGCGACTTCCAGACGAGCTGCATCTCCTCGATCGGAACCCCTTTGGTCTCCGGTAAGAAGAAGGCGACGAAGACGGTCATGATGACCACCCACCCCCCGAAGAAATAGAAGAGTCCGAACTTGAGCCTGCAGAGCAGCGCCAGGAACACTTGCGCTATGATGAAGGTGAACAGCATGTTCACCGCCACAGTTATGCTCTGCCCCGCCGACCGTATCTCCAGCGGGAATATCTCCGACGGCACCAGCCACCCCAGCGGCCCCCACGACCACGCGAACCCCGCCACGTACACGCATATGAACGCCACCACCGCCCCCGCGTAGCCTCGCGACAGCTGCCCGCCCTCCCCCGACGTCCCGAACTTGATCGCGATCAGCGTCCCCACTGCCACCTGGCACACCACCATCTGGCACCCGCCCTGCAGGAACAGCCTCCGCCGCCCCAGCCGGTCGACGGTCACGATCGACACCATCGTGGCGAAGACGTTCACCAGTCCCGTGATCACCGCCGATATCAGCGACGCGTCGCCGCCGAATCCGAGGGTCTTGAACAGCACCGGCGCGTAGAACATGATCACGTTGATCCCCGTCAACTGCTGGAAGAAGGGGATAAGGACCGCCATCGTCAGCTGGGGGCGGTGCCGCCGCGAAGCAATGTTGCGCCACGGGTGCCTCACCGCCCTCGCCTCGTCGCTGGCCGCCTTCAGGTCGGAGTACTCGTCGGCCACGTCGTCCGTGCCGCGGATCCGCCGAAGCATGGCGCGCGCATCGTCGTCGTGCCCGCGCTCGATCATCGAGTTCGGGGTGTCGGGGAGGAAGAGGGAGCCGACCGTGATGATGCCCGCCGGGACCGCCGCCAGTGCGAGGCTCACCCGCCACCCCCACCCGCCTTTGATCTTGGATGTGCCGTAGTTGATCAGGTTCGCCGCGAGAATCCCGAGCGTAATCATCAGCTGGAACCCGATGTTCAGCATCCCCCGCAGCTTCGCCGGCGCCATCTCCGACAGGTACACCGGGACCGCCTGCCATTTTAATATCACGTGTTGAATTGTCAGTTGCTGAATCCATTTCACATGTTTTTATGCCGAAGTTCTAAACTATACATTATTTAGCATTATAGCACATCATTTTTGAATCAATTATAATCTTAATTATCTATATTTCTTAGAAATTTATCTTAATTAATAGACTAAACACATTCGCAGAATTTAATTATTTTTGAGAAATTACTAAATTGCCATAATACTAATTTTCGGGAGTCCTAAACTAAACATTAATATTTAATGCAAACAGCGAAGAGAAACAGGCTGGCTGGCGGTGCAACCTTTCAGTCTTTGATGTTGATGTATGAGCCAAACAAAAATAATCCTTTTTTTAAAGCCTCAAAATATACCATTATTTAATAAATAAATAAATACAGTTATTCGTATCCTCTAATAAAAAATATTATCATACTAATTCTATTATTTAATAAATTTTAAATTCACAGCATTATTCAGATCTAAACATTATTAATTGAAAGAGTATCTATTAAATGAGATTTATTTTGTATTATTGCTTTAGTATTAAAAATGATGATTTTAATAAGTGAATCTCTTTAATTTTTTTACATTATTGAAGGTATTGTACTAAAAAAAATTCATTATACTATTAAAACAAAACAAAAGTAAAAGAGGGCGAGAAGTGGGAAACCTGATTGGCGAAGCCGACACCGACGCCGAGAAGAATGCGTCCAACGATGAGCATGACGACGTTAACAGCAGCGCCGTTTAGGGCGGCGCCGACGAGAAAAGTGATTCCGCCGCTAAACATTGACCACTTTCTGCCAAACGCCCGCGTGACCGCAGACGCGAAGAAGGAGGCGAACAGCGCCGCCAGGTAAAGCGACGACGTGAACGTGGTCAGCAGCTGCGAGTCGAACTTGCAGTACTGGTTCGTGCTCTTGTCCTCCTTCTCCTTCCGAAGCACCGCCGGAAAGAATTTCTCCAGAAACGAATCCATCGACGTCACCCCGCCTGCACCCAATCAGCACTCAGGCACACCGTCTTTCTCTCCGCATAACAATTTCTCCTTTCCTTACCTGAGATTCCTATGTCGTAGCCGAAGATGAGGCCGCCGGTGGCAGCCACGAGGCACGTGAGGAAGACGAACAGCGTCATCTTTCCGGGATACTCCTTTCTCTCTCCACCCGCTGCTACAACAACTCCTCCGGCCATCGCCGCTAAACTCCGGTGTACACAGAGGGATGCAGAGTTTCAGCGGCGAAGAAGATACAAGGAAGGATGGCGAGTGTTTTGATGGGGTGTACGGTGGCATTTATAAGGCTTTGAAGGGTGTTGAGTTTGGGAGAATGGGCTGTGTGAACTCTACGCCCGCTTCAATTTTTTTTTTTTTTTTTTTTTAATGAAATAAATAAAAAGAAATGCTGTTTAGACGTGCGCTGGCGTGGAGTGGTACTTAAAAAATATATTTAATCAGATTTTTTGAATGTATTTAATATAAATTTTAAAAATAATATTTTTATTATTTTAATATAAATTAATAAAATATATTCAAATTTTATTAGATTTTTTTGATTTTTTGAATATCATATTTAAATAATATTTCTCATAAATAAATAATAATTGATATATATATATATATATATATATATATATTAGAAACAGTGAGGCAAAGCGAACTTTTGTTCTTTCATAGGGGTCAAACTCCTAAAAGTAAAAAATTAATTAAAAAAATATTATTTAATTTTCAAATATTTCTTAAAAATATAGATAATTAAAATTTATAATTTTCAAAATATATTCTTATAAATCTTATAAATAAAAATAAATTTAATAATTATTTTTACTCCAATTAACTCCATAAATTCTGATCATCCATATTTTTAGGAGGTAGAGCTATGTAGCAAAACTCAAATTAATTTCACCACGTATATATTGCAAGTTTGCCTATTGGTACCTCACACATAAGCTGACCGTTTATCCGAAAACTTGCCCTAACCAACGGAGTGCTCCGCTAAATTGAGCGCCTTGCAAGCCTAAAACTCAAATTTTCTTCTATTTAAAAAAAACCTAAATGTTTTTGCAAAATTTAATTTGGCTAGAGAATTAATTAGTGTGGAGGCTTACAAGGAGTGTTTGGGATGTAAGCGGCCCAAAGAACCCCTCATTACCTTAAGGTTATGGTAATTTCAAAGATTACTGTATTTAAACACGATTTACTTTTTTTGTCATTAGTTTTTTCTTTGATTTGTTTTAAAAAATTTCAAGATCTTGATTTTGAAATTAATCGTAATTAGAATATCTCATTATGGAAGGGAACAATGAAGGAGATCTCTAGCAAAACATCATAACAATAGTGTACTAACCCTAGTCATTACTAAGTTGCCTATGATTAAATTTGGAGCAATTAAAGCTAAAATCATGATCATGAATAATTTTAAAATTAAGTCAAACAAAATATATCATTGAAAATAAAATATTTTTACAATCATAATGCACTGATTTGGGAGCAATATGGGTAACAGTTACTTATATATTAATTTTTGAATTTTTAATTTCAGAAACTAAGAAAAAAGATAAAAATATAAGTCTAAATCTAAAAAACTTACTACCTTTGGATTAAGAATAATAAGATGATGCTAACTTTAAAATTTCGTCAAATTTGAACATTTAGATTTACCATAATTAATTTTTGAAAATTTATCTTTAGAAATTAATATAAAATAAAATATAACTCTAAATTGAAAAAATTTAGTATGTGTGTGTTCGCCTCATCAAGATACACCTCCTGGTAAAATTTTGTTAAGCTACGTTACTTTATAGTAAGTTTATTTAACGCTAAGTCATCTTCTATTAAGTAGCTTTCTCAGTAAACTACTCCTTAACTAAAATATTTCTTTTTTCCTATAAATAGAACCCCAAACCCCCCTCTTCCTCCACAAAAATCTCTCTTCCTCCTCCTTACCTCAAGTTTCTTCCCTTCTTCTCCTCCCACCTTCGGCAACCACCACTCCAGCCTCTAGCCGCCGCTCTCGACCTCTGCATCCGCTCCTCGGCAACAGGGTAGCCTATTCTCTTCTTACTTCTTCATCCTTTATAAAAGGGGCCCTAAGCCTTCTCCTTTCCACAAAGCCCTCATCCTCCCTCCTCTGAGCTGGCCCCCGACAGTCGCCGCTGACCTCCGTCACCAGCCACCAATGACAAAAGATTCCCTTTGAATAGAGAAAAATAGAAGAAATCCCATTTGAACAGGAAATAAGAGAAGAAACCCCATTTGAACGGGGAAGAAGAGAAGAGATATTTGAACGGGAAAGGAGAGATAAAAACCCTCTAAACAGGGAAGAAGAACAAAAAGAGAGAGGATGAGTAATTTTTTAAGAATAATAATAATAATAAATAAATAAATAAAAATTAAAATTAAAATAAATAACCATTAATTTACTCACAACTTTACTAACTATTGACTCCAATTTTTTTTACTGCTACTGTTATTTTCTTTTATTATTTATATTCTCGTTAATTTGTATTATTATTAATATTAATATTATTATTATTATTATTATTACTGTATTTTCTTAATATCATTTTCTTTCCAATAATTTTCTTTCAAGTCATTTTTATTTCTATTAATTATTATTATTATTACTGTAATTTTTTACTGTCTTTTTCTTTCAAATCATTTTTATTTATGTTAATTATTATTATTACTATAATTTTTTTATTTTCATTTTCTTTCAAGTCATTCTTATTTCTGTATTATTATTTTTATTATCATTATTATTCTAATATTTATTATTATTACTCCAATTTGTTTACTATCATCTTTTTTCAAATTATTTTTATTTGTGTGAACTATTATTATTATTATTACCAATTATTACTATTTATTAGTGTCAATTATTTTATTTTAATTTTTTATTTTGTTATTTCTATCAATTTATTATTATTATTATTATTCTTATTTTTATAATTATATTTCATTTTAAATTAAGAATAAATAAATAATAAATTTTACTATTAATTTTTTTAATATTATATCTTAAAAAGTATTATTTTAGATATCATACTAATAAATTATTAATAAATAATTTAATAACTAGTCAGTCGTACAACTTACGTATACACAGATTTGAGAGAAATCAATTTTCGCACACAAACTTAAAGAGCTTGAAACATGTACTCGATATCATTCTTTACCTTTAATGCTTTTATATTGCTGCTTAGCAATGCACTTGAGCATAAGCCCATTTATTATGATATTCAAAAATATTACAAATAAAAATATATATAAAATGTCTTGATAATTGTGATGCATTAGGTTTCAATTTTTCTTAGTGGATTACCTTGTAATCTGTACAGATAACTTTTTGGATGGGGGATTATTCGATGTCTAGAGAGATAAAGAACATATATTGATATGCTTACGAAGGGGCATGTATAGATGGAAGTGGATATTTATATAAATATAGTGAACCTCCTTATGCCTCAGGGTCTACGTTTTCCTAGCATAGCATTTCTAATTGATGCGATATCTGATAAATAATTTCATTACATATTATTGTATAACATTTTACATTTAACATTTTATCTTTACTCTTTAACTTTTATGCTCAAAATTTCATGCAACTTAATGAACTATTTTGCAAGAATAATTTTTTTTTTTAAATATTATTGCAGTTTTTATCTTATTATTATTTATCTCCCTATATTTTTAGCTTTTGCATACTACATTTATTTTAAAAGTGCAAAGCTTAATATTGGTTGGTACTTAAACTATTCTCTAATGGGTATCAATCTGAGCATTTTTGTAGGAAATGCCAAATTATAAGCTAGAGAAAGTGCAAGAAAAAGATCTTTGAGGAGCTTTCTTGAGATTTAAGAAGTCCACCCCGCTTCTAGTATTTTATTTCAAACTTTATTTATATTAAATATAACCACCCTAGATTATTACTTAGCATAATCTTAGCTTAATTATATCATAATTATCATTCAATTAGGTTAATTTAGTCATTAGAACCAATCCCCAAAGATTTGGAGCGATTCAGAATTAAATCGAATATTTGGAATATTTTAATATATTTAATTAATTAGAAAATTGAGATATTTAATTTGACCTCAAAATCAAAATCTGACTTCGTCATTGCTCCCGTCACTCCCAAATTAGCTATGGGTGATATATTAGAAGTATTTGGTAGTCGTCGAATTTTCTCGAATATTTTAATGTATTCATATACCCCAAAATTAGGATAATTAAATTGATCTCCAAATTAAAATCCGACATCACCGTTGAGTTCCTCACCCTTGAATTAACTAGAAGTGAATTTCCGGGATTGTTTTAAAGCTTATTTATTCATCCAATTTTAATTTGGGAAATGTATTAATTAAAAAAACTTATTTGATTAATTTCTTTAAAAAATCCATTTCCTCCCTTTTTCCTTTTTCCTTCCTCCATTTCCTACGCATGCTGCTCCATCTTCCCCATTTCCTGCACAAGAAAGCTTCCTCTCCATGTTGTTGATGGGAGAGGTCATGCTGCTCCTTGATTACTGCCTTGCCTTCCCTCTTTCCCAGCCCATACCCTCCCCTCCTTCTTAAAGGCAGCTCCCTCAACTCCCTTCTCAATTTTTTCTATCAGCTGAAGCTCCTCCTTCCTCCCTAAAATCTTGAGGAATCCTCAGCTTTCTTCCTCCTCTTGCTGGCAGCTGAAGAAGAAGCTCATTCCTTAAGCTCTTGTAGAGAACCAAGCAGGAACCTCCATTATTGTAAGCTAAGGTACTCTCTTGTATCCTTTCCTTATTCTTTTCTTTTCCCTATTGGATTGATCCAATGGCTACTTCGAATCACTCATATGCTTATTTCACATTATTAAGAACATGTATTGGAGCAATCGAGCTCAATAGAGATCGATTAGAATCCATTTCAAAGAGAAAATGAATTGTGTTGTGTAGTGAGAAACATGCATATATAACTAGAGCATCATTATTTGCTATGTTAAAATAGACTTTTCATGCTAATTTTGGTATCAAGAAAAGACGTTCCCATCGATATATGACACCGCACTTGAGGTGCCCCAAATCGAGATTACTTGGGTGAAAAAGGGGACACGTTTCGTTTCGCCCAGGCAAAATCATCATCGAGCGCTACAGTACGCCGCAACGCCCGCATCTCAGGAAATATGACGCTATAGCACGCATAGCACTTGGCTCTCGGCAAGGGAGCGCTAAAGCGCACAGTAGCGCCCACATCTTGAGAAACCTTGCGCCGTAGCGCACCGCTATGTGCCACAGCACCGAAATCCACCGTAGCGCCTAAAAGAGCTATAGCACGCTGCAGCGTAGCAGCCCGCCACAGCGCGCCGTAGTGCCTGGCTCTCGGCCAGGAGGCGCTCCAGTGCGTCGTAGCGCACCATAGCGTGCAGAACTGTCCAATTTTGCCCAAATTTGATCTTTTTCGTACTTTAATGACTATATAGCTATAATAATGCAAAAATATACCAAAACTAAGGCTCTTAATAATGAAATCAAGCATTCTGTGAATATATATGTAATTTTTAATATGAAATATATCTCTTATTTTAATGGTATATTCTAAGTCTCTTAAAATTTCATTTGAATATTTTGTGTCAAATGGTAATATTATAGTTTCTGATTGCTTGCATGATTAATTAGAACATAATGGCCAAATTGTTTGTAATTTAAATAGTTGATTTTGTAATTATTGTGCTAATCCATTTTGGATTTTTTTAGGGTTTGATTAGCCTTAATTACTTTATGTTTCAATTAATATAATATTTGTATGTTTCAATAATAAAGTATGTATGTTAAAAAACCTTAACTTTGTTTTGGATATGTAATTCATTGTTTGACATTAATCAACTCTTAAATCCTAAGAATCTTAAGAAATGCTTAAGTTAAATAATAATTAACCTAATATCATTTTATACATCAATATTGCACTATGATTTCATTGATTTCATTATTGACCAATAATTAAGCAAATGATTTTAGTTTGGCCAAGTTAGGAGTTAACCATAACTTATCTAGATTAAGACCTAAATTATAATTATCTTAAATAAACCACCTGATTTGAATATTTACAGAACTTGCATGATTCCAATAAAGTTCCTTGATTTGACATTGACCTTAAACTATTAAATTAGAAGTATTAAGGTTCAATAAATTTATATGATTGATCATTTGAATACAACCTTTAGATCTTTGATTTTCTCTTAAACAAGATTAACAGTATAAACTAAATTATAAAATGATAATAATTTGTACATGATCAATTCCTAATAGGTTATGTGATTATATAACATAATTATAGTATAAGTTGAGATCAGATGGGTTTTATTTATTTGATTTGTATAATCAAACTCAATGTATGAAGGCTTATTGGTTTAATATAATCCTTTTAGCTTGAATTATTGTATATTTTAGTTCTTAGACCTTAAGATTATAATTTAATTATTTAATTTAATAATTGCTAGACCTCATTAATAGATAAAACTATTGAGATAGGAAAAGCCTATTTGTCTAATTTGTGAGGTAGGAACTTAGATACACCTTTTTAGTCTTAGATATCTGATTATAGATCTTTATGGTAGAGTAACCTAAAGATTTAGATTAAAATCATTCCCTTGTGGTAGTATCCTAAATTGAGTGACTTCTAAGTCAAATCCTTAGAAACCTTGTAAAGGACTCACCTTAATGAAGTGTGGATTCCTTAGGTTATTATTCATTGATTATTAAATAGAATTGTTAGAAATGGGTAGAATTATCCATTGGAGGTGATAATATATATCTATAGAACTGATTTATTTTAATAGAAATTGAAGTTGGTTGATTTACCCTGAATATAAATGTAAAGTCTCAGTCTTATCTTAAGTAATTAGATAAATACAGTTCAATTCAGGATAAACATCCAAAGTCCAAGAGTGTTATAAGTAGGGGATTGGGTAACTTAGTTTAAGATAATAAACTGTGATCGGGTTCTGCCCCTTATAGTCGTGCATTTCAATAAGTACAGTTAAACAAACTAAGTGTTTCAAGTTACCTTTCTTAGAACACTATAAGTATACTTTTAACTAGAGTATTTAACAACTTAATTTTAGAGAATAAATTGTGACCGAATTTTGCCCCTTATCGTCATGCATTTTGATAAGTGCAGTTAAATAAATTAAGTGTTAAGCCTACCTTTCTTAGAAACATACAAACTCTGTGTATACAACCTCTTCATTTGATAAGTTTAGGTATAATATTAACTAATACCATTCAGTGGATTAGAATTAGGAGTCATAATTCATTTAGATGTATTCTACACGATGGAGACAATTGAATAATTACTTAATTTTGAATTAATTTTTGAATTTTGATGATTTAAAACATACTATTATTAAAGCCTTGGCATATCATAAATGCATAAGTCATGTTAGAATTAGCAGAGCGCTTGGTTCACCTAAGGACTTTGTTAGCGGAACATTTGCTCACATAGGATCTGTGGGTGTCATGTAACACAAAGTCAGCATATCAGTGGCATACAGTTATGTGATATATTTAGATGCATATATATAAATTTAATGGCATACAACACAATTTAAATGCATCATTTACTCAGTTTCAATCCCCTTACTATTTTTCCTATTTTAAGTACTTAATTTTCAGCCCTGTTTTACTTTACTTTCAATTCTGTACAATTTTATTTTCAATTATTTCAATTACAGTTTTGTATTATTTTTCCAGCTATTTTAATACTTTTCTATAATTTTGTTTTAATTACTTAAATGATAAACTTTAGAAAACTATAACTATTTAGAATAGCTTTTCGATGTGTTAGACTCATTGTCTAACACATGGTACTTTTAGGATCCAATAATTTGCTAGATCTAGAGCAGGCTGTGGAACTAGTTCAGGAGGCGTCATTGGAGGTTTAGGAGGAGTTCGTGAAGCACTAAATGACTTTACATCAGCATTTACCTTTTTGAATTAGTTTTCTTTCTGTTCACTCACTAGACTATTTGTTGTATTTTCATTCAAGTAAACTGTTTGTAATAATTCTAGATATATTTTCTTTTCTTTTTTGAGACTATGTTTTACTTAGCTTTCATGATGAATCTTTCCGTACTCTATATTTGCTACAACTAATACTTAATATTGTGATGTGGCCAGCATACTAGAAATACTGTTATACGTATATGTATGTTGGATTCCTCATATTCCACTCATAATCCAATGTATATACTATATTGTCTAATACTTTAAATAAGACTTTGAGCATATCTTAAAGACTAGTCCAGCAACTCATTATTCGGCAGCTATTCGGGGAGGTTCAGCAGTCCTTCCCGAGTAGCGCATTGTTCAGCCAGCAATTGTTAACTCTCTTGCGCACGGCGACGGGATGAGGTATTACATTAAAGCTCTGTACTTTTAAGTGAATGTTTTATATTAAGAGAATATGAATTTTATTTTATAAATATTAAATTAATATGAGCGAATGGATGTTAAAATTTTATATGAAAATGAATGGTAATAATCTTTCGCATCATTTCACTGAAATGCTCAATAAGGTCTTGCGGCTCCGAGAGCTCAACGCTGGCTTAGCTCATGCTAACTTGGTGATGGGTCCCCATTAGAAGAAATTGAAATTCAAAGCCTTGTGCAATGTTTTGATCAACACTTCTTAAACCCTCCACCTAGAAAACAAAATAGGTTCCCTTCCTCCATTCCATTTAGGATTGAAATTTTAAAATTGGACACAATCATAGATAATATAGGTATTACCATTCTCGTTATGATTCATGTGTTAATGACTCTGATCATAACTCTGAACCTAGAACTAAAACTCAATCATCGCTCGAAATGCATTCAAGTTGATCATACCCATAGAAGAACCAATCATTTTGAGAGAAAACATATTGAACCTGATCCATTTCATAGATTGATGTCAAATCACCCACTTATAAAGGATCTTATAACACAAATAAATTTCTGGATTGATTGACTGAACTTAATGAATTTTTTGAATGGCATAACCTTAACAATTCACAGTAACATTTTTTCGAATGAAATTGGAAGGAGACTCCAAGATCTTTTGGAGCAATTTTTGCAAGAATATGACAACATTTTAGAAAAAGAGGGTCTTGGGAAGTAATGCAAGAAATCCTAAAAAAACAAATATTATCTTATGTGTATCATTAGAAATAACTTCACACTAAGTTCCTCACCCTAAAATTAGGATCAGTTTCCAACATCGAATGTGTTAACATTTTTGAGGACTCCTTAACTCGCACTAAGTATCAAGATTCAGATGGACAACATGTTAATAAACTCTAAGGTTCGAAATGGTGATGCCCTAGGTAGGCAGTCATGGGAGCAGGCGGAACTGTAGGGAGCTGTAGCACCCGATCAAAATAGGGCCTCAATCGGGTTCGTTTGAGACGATTGAGGCATAACAATCATTGCAACGATATGTAATGGCTAAGCGAATCTCTAAGGAAGTAGGTCAAATGCTAAAACAGTGGAATTAAGGGGTACCTTGGTCTCGTCCCTTGGAAACTAGGGTTCCTAGAATCGACAACCTTCGAAGCTCGAGTCCCGTCCAGACATTCCCAGTAGCTGGCCCTAAGAGCACAGAGTGAAATGGGATGCAGTTCGTTCCTAAGAGGTGCCGAAGGAGAGGACGGGCTATGGCTGTAGTAGCCCTGTGCCTGCGATAGTGGGGAAGAGGTACAGTACCTCCCGCACGATCGCGGCTGATTGGACAACTCTTGTTTATGAAAGTATTTTATCAAATGCATTAGATTGTGCTATTACTTAAATACTTTCCAAAGCAATTTTCTTAATTATCATTCTCTGGCAAAGTAAGTTTTATTTCAATTTATTATCCCTATGCTTTTCATGAATATTTTAGTATCTTAATCGTACAAATCGGAGTTCTAGATAATTTAATATTCATTAATATATTTTAGTTTTAATTAGCAAAATTATTATCATATCATAAATTTTATTAAAGTGTATTGTCCCTCAAATCTTTAAAAACAAATGGATACCTTATTCATAAATATTAGAGTTTTGGGAAGCTTAATATCCACTAATTTATTGTAATATTTATTAGTGAATATTAGAAAAAAATAAGTATCTAAATCTTGATTTTGCTCTATTTCTATGATTTTTAAGAATATTTTGGCACTTTTTGTTCATAAAATTTGAAATTATGATAACTTAATATTTGTTAATCTATTTATACATTGATTAGTAAATATTAAGCAAAATATTTAACCAAATCTAAAACTTATATAATTTACTATTCTTCAATCTTTAATGAACATAGAATTGAAATTCCAAATAGCTAAATATTCGCTAATCCATTCAAATCTTTATTAACACATTGATACATTGATCATATGAAACAGAGTTTCGGGTGGCTAAATATTCACTAATCTAGTTTAATCATGATTTAGCCATTGAAGAGAAGTAATTATTCACTAAACCAGGTCCTCAATGCTTTCATCATCAATAAGGAGCAGGATTCCTCCTATAATTCATAAAATGGAAGAAAATATCCAGACTGCCCTCATCGTGCAGCTTAGCCCATTGAACCCCTCAATTAGGAGGCCATTGAATGAGGTTGGAGTTCATGAGATCTTTATTTTATTCTTTATAAACCTTGAAGCTAAAAAACACACAATCCTAATAATTCGTTGTATTTATGAATTCAACTCTTATTTGAGGGTTTACAAAGCTTTAGGGTTAATCCAATGGTCTTGATTTGATTAAAAGAATTCAAAATAATTTAATTTAAATTTGTCCTTAAAAAGAAAAAATTTCTATAAGTTATTAATTAGCGAATTTAATTAGGTCTAATATGGCCTAATTTGATTAAAAATGAATATTTTTGTATTTTTCAAATATAAATAAAATACACAACCAAAATATAAATTGATGGGTCTAAAATATAGGTCTCGTTGAGAGGAATTCATCAATACAAAAATTGTCCAATTTGGCCAAGTGATTAAGCCGAAATTGACTCCGAAAGTTGGCCAGAATCGGGTTTGCCAAACGCGCCGTAAACATCATCGTTAGCACCCTTAATGACGCTACACCCATCGCTTTCATCTCCGACGACGTCAGATGGCTGGCGCACACAATCTGCACCAGACTGTGGCTTTCTTAGACTTTTCTCAAAATCAATTCCAAAAATTATTAAAAAAGGCCTCCTTACTTTAGCGGTGGGATCTCCTTTGGATAGTTTACAGCGAATTGCTTATACTTGCGAGGCAATGACGGATAATGATAAAACTTGGAGCCACCTCTTTTGTTGGCCATATTTTCTACTTGATCATAGTATTCTTCATAAACAGATTCATATAAGATGCTACTAAGAAACCTTGTGAAGTTGCTTTGATTTCGATTTCATTTTACTTAGTTATTTTGTTTTTTATCTGCTCTTCGTAAGCTAATATTTTTTCTTTTTTATTTATCGTATTAAAAATGGTTTTGTTTCTATTGTGAACAGAGTGGCCGACGCAACTGCTTCTTCCTTGGTCAATAATTCCCTGTTGACTTTTCCAACTTGAGGCGACGCACTGCGAATAGCTAAAAAACACAACTCTAATAATTCTCTTATTTAAAAACACTTAAAGAGCGTGCTTCGAACGGTATTATAGCTTCGTCGCTCGCTATAAAGTGCTCACTATATATAACTATAAAACATTCCATAAAATAAATTACAGAATATTTTCTTCAAAATAATCAAAATTATGATTATAATCTGTTATGTTACGTATGCATAGGTACGGCTGAACTTTCATGTTATTCTCTGGAAAAATCTGCCGGAGCTCCGTGCTTCGCCTTGAAACACGAGGAA
This sequence comes from Gastrodia elata, assembly GCA_016760335.1. NCBI lineage: Eukaryota > Viridiplantae > Streptophyta > Magnoliopsida > Asparagales > Orchidaceae > Gastrodia > Gastrodia elata. Next base: position 9,835,316 of record CM028682.1, on the reverse strand, counting down.
AAGAGGGAAAGCAAAGGAGAAGGAAGAAGAGCCTCCTCCCTCCCCAAGGGAGGGGTCGGCCTTGGTAGCAACGCCAACCATGGTGGTTTCGGCCATGGAAGAAGCTGTCTTGGAGGGGCCGACGTTGGTCGGGAGTCCCGTCCATGAAGGGTCAGCCAAAGCTAGGAATGGAAGCAAAGCGTGCAATGAAGAAGAGGAGCCCTCGGCCTCTAGGGGGGGCTCGGCTGCTTTGGGGACGTCGGCCTCCTTGGCCGGATCCTCACAAGGGCGGGGTGAATCCCCTTGCGGACGGTAGGCTTGCGGGAGCCTCTAGCGAGCGCTGAAAGCAGCTCAAAATCGTCAATGGCATCTCACGACTCATCCATGGAGGTGACAACTTCAAGTTCGAAGCTATTTGCGCCGGGCGGCGTCGCTGTTGGGGATGTCGTCCTAGGTCTCCCAACGGTGGGTTCGTCCTCCCCATATGCTGACATTCCTAAGGAGGACGGTGGTTTGCTGAGGTACCTTGCATCAAAAGCTTCGGCCCCCGCCAAGGTGGCTAATCTTGCCGGATCTATTCACTCAGGAGGTATGATCGATACGATCTCTATTTCGCCAGTAGTTAACAATGGTTTAGTTGAACTCCTTGATGATGGCGAGGTTGGGCTGGAGAATCGGGTGAACTCTGCCCCACCAAATGCTCAAATAATTACCTCATCTAAAGGAAAATCTGCTTGGGTCAAGCAACAACCTGTCCCATGTTTCTTAGAAGAGAAAGTTGAATCTTGTTTTGGTCCCCATGGGGAAGTTATCATGCATGAGGAAGACATTCACTTACACTGAAGCAGACTTGCGGGATCGATCATCATTCGCCTGTTTGGACGAAGGATCCCATACACCGTCGTTGTTAATGAACTCAAGCTATGATGGGAAAAGTTCGGACAGTTCTTCATTGTTCAAGCCATTGAAGCAGATTGTCTCCTAGTCAAGTTTGATAATGAGCAGGTATGTAATCAAATCCTACAAATGGACCTGGGTATGTAGGTGGTCAGGTCCTTGGAATGGCACATTGGGTGCCGAATTTTTCTCCTAACATGGAGGTGGGTTGGTCAACCTCGGACTGGATTCGTCTGCCCGGTCTTCCCCCTGGAACTTTGGAGCAATAGAAACCTTTCCAGAATTGCAAAGAAAATTGGGAAGCCTATTTGTATAGATGCCTTAACTGCAAATGGTGAGAGGTGCGTTTTTGCCCGTATCTGTGTAGAGGTCAACCTCCGGCAGCCTCTGGTTTCTTCTGTGCAAATCCAAAGCCTGGAAGCGATGCACACCCAGCAAATCATGTATGAAGGCTTCTCGCTATTTTGCAATCATTGCCGGCGTGTTGGTCATAAAGACCGTTCTACCCAAATTGCTGCAGACCCTACTCTAACCCCAGCACAAGCTGCTCCTTCGGCCCCAGGAAACACGAATTGGATTCTTGTACAAAGGAAAAAACGCCCTACCAATGGGCTAGCTTGGGACTCCTCAAGAGGTCGACCCCAGCAGCAGCGCAACACCAATCCTGCAAGACAAACATCTCGGCCGAAATCAAACCCATGGTCCCTATCAGACTAGGTGCACCACGTTGGCACACAAACCCGCGCAGAAAAGCTCCCTTTCAGCGGTATTCAGCCTGTACCGCAACCTCTGACGCTCCACGTAGCCTCTTTGGATTGCGCCAACGAAACTGGCACTGTCCGCTTTTCAGCTGGTGGCCCCACGACTTGTACCGCGTCTACCATCTCTGACCACGTGGCGGCCCAGAATCCGGACAACGCACATTCCCGCCTCTCCTTTTCTGTCGGCACATCCCATCCCTCTGACCCCACGCCGATCCCTGAAGCCTCTATTCTCGTATTTCCATCCTACCTTGCACGCGTGGACCAACCGCCGAAAGACACCACGACCTGCTCTGTCTCCCATCTCGAGAGCATTAATGCTAAGGACCTTTCCTCTAGCCGTCCTGCTAACGTGGCATGCCTTCCATTCAACAGCTCACGCACCCGCTCGTTCCCCACTATCTGCCAAAACCCTACCATTTTTAACACCAGCCCCAAGCAACCACAGGCTGACAGCTCACCTCTGTCGCCCTCTGCACAGTCGCTGGGTCCCACCCTCAATGCCCCCACGCGTTCTCACTCCCCGCTAGTTGTAACCGAGGTGGCCCCCACCTCCATTTTGTTGCATTGCAACAATACGCAAACCAGTCCAATGTCGGGACCCACCTGTGTGCCCAGGACACCTCAGCAACCTCCTATTGACTGTTTGACTCCTTCAGTCACCCCACACAATGGTCCTAGTCAACAGCCAGCTGGACCCTTATTTGATTCTCAAGGTCTGAGCGAAATTTTGGCTCCTCTTGGGCCCTTTCCCAGCCTACTATGCTCAAACCCGACAGGTCCTCCCCTCCATGGGTGTTTGGCCCAGCTTGCACACGCACCTACCCATCGAACCCGGTCATCCAGCCCCCCTACCAACCCATCCCGCCTCCTCCACGGCCCCCTCAGCCCGAACTGTGGCGGCCCTGTCCCGCCGTGGTCCTGTTAACCCTTAAGTTAACATGATTACGGTGGAGGGGTCACCAAATGATAAGGTCCCCATTTAGAATTGGATTAGACACAAGTTCTAATCCAACTTAACTAAGGACTTTACCATTCAACCCAAAAAAACTATCACTAAATGATCATACCAGAACTCAGAGTGCGGAAGCAATATAAATATAACATCCATCCATCCATACAGTATAAATACAATAATACAGAATAAGTAAAGTGCTGAAAAGAAAAGTTAAACCTGCATTATTACAACATTTAATAAGATAAATAGGACTAAAAGAACTCTCAATCTCACTGAAAGAAAGAAATCTAAAGTTATAGATCTTCAGGAACTGGCTCCTTCTCCAATGGTAAGCATTCCACTAGATCAGATGCTCTAATAAACTCAGAACCTACCATTATCAGTTTCATAATAGTAGGGCCCCAGCCAACAAAAAAAAATTTGGTTAGACTATTGTCTAAGCACATTTTAGGGTAAGCAATTTATTATGTTTAAATAGATATCATCATAAAACAGAACTAAGCAAACTAGGTGTAGAAAAGCATATAAAAGAATAGCGATAAGTTATAAACTTCAGTTTATAACTAAACAAATAGGAAGTAAACACGTATCTCCTCCCAGCAACTGCAACAAGGACAGGTAAGTGAAAGAAAAGCAAAACTATAAGAAAATACAACCTAAATATGCATATGATCAAACAGATTATGCTAAGTGACATACAGAAATTTAACCGTATAAAACTAAAAACAACTAACATTCTACATATGAAAACAGTAAGTATAACTAACATCCTATATAGTGCAGGTAAGCTGAAAGTAAAACAGTGCTATAATGCAGAATATGCAAGTAAAATAGTAACTGTAAATTGAAACTGCAGTGACTATCTAAGTCACCCAAACTGAACACAAACTCAACAAATCTTAGCCTGATGAGCTAAGAAACTCTGAACTGAACATCACTGAAAACTCTTAGCCTGATGAGCTAAGATAGATCCGAATGTAAGTGTACTTGAATTAGTATAACCATATCAGAATCCTGACTCTATAGTCAGTAGGGCGAGAGTCTATCCATCCTATCCTATGGATTAGGCATGGCCAATAGACTATCGGACATTAAACCCTCGAAAGGTTGCCGACCCCGAACGAGTTGATCGAAGAGGTATACTAATCAAGCTACACCTTACCAAAATTACTCTCAACTAGTACTCACCATGTCCAATCCTGATTAAAGAGCGCAAAATCTATTTCTCGCCATCCTGGGAATTATTTCAACCATATATGGATAGACTTACCAACAGTAACAAACCAGCGTGCTATGCCGAACTCGAGGATTGGAGAGGCATACTAGTTAAGCCACAACTTTTTGAAAAACTGAAAACATCGATCAATCATGAATGATATGTATGCAATTCAAAATTAACATGAGATATTTATCAAATATCATATGTCTAATATATGTGTACAAGGTAAGGGGCTCAAAACAAGGTATGCAAAGCATCAATTCAAGGTGAGCAAGAGACTCTATCTAAAATACAGGTGATATCCATTGTTATCTACTTTATTCATTCTATATACTCTAAGTTACACAAGTTCAGGATCTCCAGGTTCTACTATCGAGTGTAACTCAGATTCACGTCCTTACAAGTTGGAAAATAATTAGAACTGATCAGGTTCTAATCTTATCAAATCAATGTTGACTAGATGAGGTAAATAACAAGTAAAACATCCTATTTTAATGTTTTTAAATAGTCCCAACCTCATCTTGATTGATCAAATCAAGATGAAAGGATTAAGAATTAAATTCCAAATATGGAATTTAATCACTTAATCCAAATGGTGCATCTAAAGGTCTAAGGTTTAGAACCCAAATCTCACCAATTAAGTTAAGGTAAATCCTAATGATAAATTAATTCATTAGGATAGATCTCTACTCTTAGTTCTAAAGTTTAAAGATCAAATAATCATTTAATAAACTAAGAAAATCTATAAACTAGTAAACTCAAGGTTTCATCTATTTGAGTAACCCAATTTACTCAATAGATAAATTCTAACTTAAGATCTATTCTTAATCTTAAGAATTAAAGCTCTTAATTACTAAGAGTATCTCTCAAGACACACATCCTAACTAATGATATAAGACCTAAGGTAAGGTCTAAGAATGATTAAGGAAAGGAGAACACTCACAATTTACTTAAGAATTTTCTTAAGGAGTTAATTTTGGGATTTTGATCAAAAATTTAATTTAAACTTGGATTTGATAAATTTCAGCTATAAATCATTATATTTACTGATTAATAAGATTGTAAAGATGATTTTAGGGCTTTAAGATGCTAAACCCTAAATTTGGGCAAAATTACCATTTTGCCCCTACTTAAGGGTTCAAAAGATCAAATTTTGATTTAGGGTTCTAAATCTAAAATTTTCTTTTGGAATATGATTCTTACTATCTAATATAAGATTAGACAGCAACTAAACTATTTTTGGATGATTAATAAACTATATGAGATCAAATTAGTGAATTTGACTCATAAGGGTAAATTAGTAATTTGACTAAGTAAAAGTTAAATTTTCTTTCAGATTAATATTTCTTACTGCCTAAACTTTCCATAAAACCTAAATTTGCTAAATTCTGATAAGTATTGACCAAGTTATGGTCAATACAAGATCTAGGGTTAAAAGGGGATTAAGGAACTCTTAATTATGGGTCAAAAATACTAACTTTGCCAATTAGTGTCTAAATTGAGTAAAATAAGTGGCTATGGTTTACAAATAGTCCACTGATCATAATGACATGTGGTAAGCTCAATTTGGATCTAATTTGACTAAGTTAAGACCTAATTAGGGTTAAGAGTGATTAGTGAGTGATTAGCAAAATTAAGAACTCAAACACTAATACAACCTTACAGCTAGGTTCTAAATAGTTCTAGGAGTCCTTTGAAACTTAAATCACTCAATTTGGATTATTAAATTTGCTAATATTCACTAATCAAGTTTTGGAGTAATTAGGGGTGATTAGCAAATCTAACCATTAGATTTAAAATATCTTTACAGATTATTGTTAATTAGGTTTTTTTGATCTAGATTGATATTTGGATCTTTCAATTTGGAGTTCAATTGACCAAGTTATGGTCAATTGAAGTTCTAGGGTTAATTAGGGTAATTAGGGTTAGGACCTAAAAGTGATTAGGCAAATGCTAATCCAAACAACAAAATGAACACTATCAAATTAATCCTTAGGATTTTTTGATCACTTTAAGACCCATATTGGGTATATTTGGATCAATCTACACAAAGTTATGAGCTAAATAAGATTTGTGATATTATTTGGACTTAATTTAATACCCTAAATATCACTTTGCTAAATACAGGTCCTACAGCAAAATTAATAGTGCCAAATTATTATTCTATTTTTGCTGAATCCAATGGTATATAATTTTGCTACATTTGGAGTTCAGGATTAAAAGTTATTAATGATTGAAGGTTTAATAATTAATTTAATTAACTGAATATTATTTAATTGTTTTACTTAAATTAAAACAAATTAAGTTTAATTATAGTGGCGGGATTTGACCAGCGAGCCCCGACTTCCAGCTGGTGCCAAAGATAGGTTCTGCACTTGCCACACGACAGACTATAATTGGCTAAGGATTGCTTTGAGGGTCCTACAATACTGAGCGCTGATCTGATTTCCTCGGATGCGGGCCCCACCCATGCTTCATCCTTACGATGCACGGCTTCTCACGTGAATGGCGCAAGTCCCATCTGGACCACGTGGAGGGCGTAGCGTTCTCGGGCCGAACGGCTTCGCCCGGGTCAAGCAAGACCCGAGAACCCATCGGGGGCCTTCGTCTTCTTCAAGAGGTGGACAAAGAGAAATTAGGGCATCATTCTACTGGTCGATCAAGGTACTCTTAAAGACTCAACTTGTACTGAACGCAAGCCCTTGATCACTTCTCCCCAATAAATTAAAGAAATCAAGACATGCTTGCTTCCCTAGTTTGAATCTATGATGCCCTAAAATCGGGCTAGGGTTAAAGAAGATATCCTAACTTGTTGATTGAATGAAGAAACTTTGATCTCAAAATTTGAATAATTGCAGCAGATCAAAAATTACTGGGAGTCAATTTAAATGTAACAACTCGAATTCGAATGATATGGAGAAGTGAAGTACCTTCTCGATCGCAGGAATGGATTTTAGGGTGCTCGAGGTGCTCTGCCGAGACGTGAAGATCCCTCACAAAAGAAGCCTGCCATGAGTTCGAGCGAGAGAGAGAGAGCCTTAACCATTCCTTGGAAGCGGCGAGCTGCACCTGTCGAGCAGAGCTCTGTGGTGCGATCGGCGGTTGCCACGCGAACTACGCGTGGCGCAAATCGGCAGGGAAGGCTCATCACCGTTCGATCAAACCTAGATCGAACGGTCCAAAATGCATGATACGCGACCAAACGGCGCCAAAGGAAAGTGACGGCGCGTTAGGGAACTTAATGGAATTCGTTAAATGCTTTAATTAAGTTTAATATTTAAACACTTTTCACACATTTTTATTAATTAAAATTAATTAATTAAACGAATATCAAAATTTCCCAATAAATCACCCTTAACTAATTGAGGGGTGAGGAACGCAACGGCGCATTTGGATTTTCTATTTGACGAGTATTTATTTATTTGAATTTCAGGTATTTAAATATTATTAAAATATTTGACGAAAATCCAACGACTTCCAAATGCCTCCAAAATTTCACCCTTAGCTAATTTGGGTGTTCTGAATGCAATGGCGAAGTCAAATTTTCAATCTGAGGTCTAGATAAAAAGTCAATTTCTAGGGTTTGGGATTTTTTCCAGAATTTCTGATTTTGATCCAGTTGACTTCTAATTTGACCTAGTTTTTAGAGATAAGTTCTAAATTACTTAATTAGTGACTTAGAACCTCAATTAAGACTTAAATTGATCTTAATTAACCTAAGTAACAACCTGGGTTGTTACACGAACCCTCCGCTCTAAGAGCCACGAACTCCCTCCACCGTCGCAATGAACGGTATTCTTACATGGAATTGTCGCGGTGTGCGAAAGCCGACGACACGCCACCACCTTCCGCCGCTCATCTCGGAGCACAGACCAGAACTTATCACTTTACTCAAGACACTGGTGGAGGTGTTCACCCATTGCGATGTGGATCGCCTCTTTGGGCGCCATTGGAGCTTTACTATCCAGCCCTCCTCAGGATGATCGGGAGGCATAATTCTTGCTTGTACGGAGGAGTTTGTTCAGTGCAAGGTCCACCACTACAGTATCCAGGTGATATTTTCCATTGTTACCTTGCGGTCCGGTACCTGTTTCTAGTTTGGCACTAACTATGCATCCACTGACTTGCACACGAGGTGGGAGCTATGGCAGACGATATTAGCTACCTGGGAGAAGGGCTGCCCTTTGGTTATTGGTGGGGACTTCAATTGCATTCTCTCTCAGGCAGGGAAGCACGGTGGGAACTCGTTCAGAATCACTACTGCACAGACAAACTTTCAGGAGGTATTTGATGTGTGCCACCTCCACGACCTAGGATTTTTTGGGCCACCTTACACGTGGAACAACAATAGGTCTGGAGGCCACCACATTAGGGAGCACTTGGATTGGTTCCTGCTCAGCATAAAGGCGCTGGACATCCTTCTAGGAGTAGTTGTCTGCCACCTTCCTTGGGTAGCCTCAGATCACTGCCCTATTTTTTTGACTTACGCGTGCCTCAGGTTTCAGAGTATCGGTGCCCGGTACAAGTTTGAAGATGCTTGGCTACAGTACCCAAAGGCTTTCTTTGTGGTGGAGAGGAGTTAGAGGCGGTCATCTCATAGCTTGCAGTCCTCTATCCTCAACCATAAGATGACTCGCATGCTCCGGGCACTGTGGAGGTGGGGACTGGACCCGCTCCTGAACCTGAGGAGGAGGGAGACGGAGCTCACGGTGACCTTGGCCCAGCTCCAGACGGAGGACATGACCACTATTAGGGGTGGCGACCTGTAGCTCATTCAGCTGCTCCGGGCCACCACTCGGGATGGTAGCACCGCACCAAGGCGCGGTGGCTCTCGCAGGGCGACTGGTGCACGGTGGTATTTTTGCGACTTGTGACATAGCGTCGTAAGTCGAACACCGTCCTTGCGCTTCAGGAGGTGTCCGACGAGTTCACTTCTGACCCGCAATAGATCTGATAGGTATTCTTCGATTTCTACTAGGGGAATTGGGGCACCTCCTGTCCCGTAGGGGACTGCCCTTATATTTTGATTCCAGATCGCACTATTAGTGATGCAGATTCTGCCTCTCTCCATTGTGCGGTCACGGACGTAGAAATCTGGGAAGCCATGAGGGACCTTGGTTCTAACCGTTCTCCTGGGAAAGATGGGATCACCCCCTCCTTCTTTACCGGCTACTGGAAGATCACCCACGCTGATACCTTGGTAGCCGTTCACCATTTCTTTGATGGTGGGCGGATGCCGCAGTGTTGGCGTGATACTCTAATAGTCCTCCTTCCAAAGAAGGAGAGGGCCTTCTCTCCGAGGCGATTCCACCCCATTAGCCTTTACAACACTGTCTATAAGGTGGTGTCCAAGATCTTGGTCATGCACCTTAAGACAGTGTTTGTAACGGCCGCCTCCTAACCATCATCGAGTAACACTAATTCAACTACGATCAAGTGGTGGATGTCACTAATACCACAGATAATAGGCAACTTATATCCATGATATTAATCGAAATATAAGCAAGATCTTAGCAGAAACATAAGTAAAGCAGTGCAAAAATTAAGAAGAAGGCATTCAACAGTATCCACATCTATCCATTCATATACAATATAAAAAATACAAAATAATAAGGAAAAAACTCATTTATTACATTTAATTAAATATAAGCAACATAAATTTTAATAACTGAGCAAGATCTCCTTCTTGCAGACTATCAATCTCACATGACCTTTCACCAGCACACCCCCAAGCACAAGGTCTGAGCTAACACCTGATGCTGCCATATGTACATATATGACAGGGCCAAGCCAATAAAAAAAAAATTAATATTAGACTTATAAAGTCTAAGTACAATAAAGTTATAAAATAACATATACTTACATTTTAAAAGATGTTATTCAACGTAAGAGTGACAGAAATCAAACTGCAGAAATACTATAAAATAGTTGAAATTATAAAGCTGTACAAAATTTAAGCAAAGTAAAGTAAAAGTGCAAAAAAACTGTAAAGGCGCTAAATAACTGAAACTGTATAAAATTTGCAGTAAAGTAAAGTAATGCTGAAATGTAAAGTTGAATACTGAAAATATAAAAGACAGTAAATGATCTGAAACTGAATAAGATATACATGAAGGTATGCTATATGCCACTGAATAAATGCATCTGTATATGCCACTAAACTGAATGACATGATATGTAACCAATATATCACTGAACTGCTATGAATCGTACGGTTCAATACTTAAATATATCCAGTTAGGAATCCAGTACTAATCATTCTACAACTTCCACGATTGATATATATACAATATTCTATAATCCATAAATCTTCACTGATACTCATACATTGTGCTTATGATCATGCTTATGCTTTTATGTCTACCTGACATAATCAAAATCCAAAAAAATGATATAAATTAAATAATAAATCAAGAGTCTCCATTGTGCACAATTCATCTAAATGAATTCTGGCTCCTAAATCTAATTTTAATAATTGGTTTTAATTAGGACTTTACTTAATATCATCAACTGGGAATGTTGTATACACATAGCTGTATGTTTCCAAGAAAGGTGAATTTAACACTTAGTTTGCTTATAACTGCACTTATCGCCATGCACAACAATAAGAGGCAGAACCCTGTCACAGTTATTTCTTCAAACTAAGCTGGTAAATACCTAAATTACAAGCATACTTAGTGTTTTAAAGAGGGTGATTTAAAATACTTAGTTTGTTTATAACTGCACTTATCGCCACGTACGACAATAAGAGGCAGAATCCTGTCACAGTTATTCCCTCAAACTAAAGATTCTATTTCCCTAAATATAACATACTAATAGTGTCTTAAGAAGAGTAACTTTAGATACTTACTTTGCTCATAACTACACTTATTGCCATGCACAACAATAGGAGGCAGAACCCTGTCACAGTTATTTCTTCAAACTAAGGATCTAGTTCACTAATTATAATACTCTTAGGATTGATCGATTTACTCTAAGTGGACTGTATCTGCCTAAGCCCGCAGGATGGCACAACATAAGTCTTACTTAGAGTGACTCACTAATACTGAATATTACTGGAGTGACCCAGCCCTATGGATCTACAACACTAGACTCAGCCAATAATCTGGGTTACATCAATGCTATTTAATCAACATGAATTATCAAAACTATGAATCTAGGATTCAAAGGGGATATATCTTACACAAGGTTTCAAGGATGTGACCAAGGGGTCACCCAATATAGGATACTACCACATTGAATAAATCTCATTCTAAATAGTTTAGGTGATTCTACCACAAAAATTTAAGATCAACTTCTAGGATCAAGTAGGATCATCTAAGCTTCTACCTCATGATAACACAATAAGTCTTTCCTACGTCATTAGTTTAAAGATGATTAAGGCTAGTATTATTATCACATAAAATATAATGTAAGATCATCAAGATCTCATATATCTAAATACTCAATATAATCATATGGGATTATTCATTAAATTTGGTTAACTAGATCAGGTGGGTAGCCCTATCTGATTGAGTCCTAGACTACAATTATGAGATATAATCAAGAATCTTAATAGGATTTGATCTTGTGATGAATCATCATAGATTTTATAGTTGATTTCATGCTAATAATCTTATTTAAGAAAAAATCAAAGATCTTAAATTTCAAGTTCAGATGCTTAATCATACCAATTCTTTTAATTTCCTTAGCACTTTCAATTCAATGAATTAAAATCAATATCGAATCAAATAGATTATTAGAATCATGTTAGTCAAATTATCTTACAATCAGGTTGATTATTTAAGTGATTAAGAGTTTGGGTCTAAATCATACAGATTTGGTATTAACCCCTAATCTTATTAATTTAAGATAAATAGTTATATTACAGATTAATGACAAATCAAATGAATTATTAATGAATTATTGATGGTGATCTAAGATCTAAATTAAGTGTAAATCACTTGATCAAGCCCTTAAGATCTCTTAAGTTTAATTAGGGATAAATGAGAGTTTAATGATATTAAAGTATTTAAGATGGAATCAAAACACCTCAATCCTTTAACACAACTTGCAAAATAACTAAAAGTAAATATAAAACTTGAGAAAGTAAAAGTATAAAACAGTAATAAGAACTATGCAAGTGATGTACGCACTTAACATAGGACAAAATAAGCAATTTAATATAAAGAACTCAAAACAAGTTCTAAGTACTTACGTACCTTTTAAGCGATTTGAACTTGAAGCTCAACAATTGATTGGAATGGGATATCAATCACAACACCTGCAATATTTGGGCAAAGATACATCTAAATGATAATTTCTATGATAAGCTTTGCTTACTCCTAGATGAACATGGATCCAAGATAGTTCATTCTCCAATGCACAAGATAGAAGACCAAAGTACACCATCCTAAAGAGGAATATATGAGATGGAATACAATATTTTGATCATAATCGATTCCTTGTAGATAGATGGAAGTATAAGTACATGATTCCTAAGAATGAACTCAAAAGAATCATTGAATCAATAATAATGAGTATCATTAAGATTTTAAACAAGCCAAATACAAACAATATCTTAATCGATCGCGTTTTGCTAAATAACGACTCAACCTTAAATCTATAAATAAGATGTCATTTATTGCTTTCAAATATGTAAGATAATTATATAGAGATTTTCTCATGCATCTCACCAAAATCTTTAGATAATGCATATCAATCACTCAAACTTTAATATATACTATTTTTAAAATGTTATCTTTTCATAAATCTTAAATTCCTAATCGTAAATAATTATGATGTGCTGATCTTTAGAAATGAAAAAAAAGAGAGTGCTTTCATCATCCAAAGTTCAATATATATATATACAAAAAAGCACTTTAGAATGAATATTATTCATTTAAAATTCTATAATCTTAAAATTTAAGTGTGAATTCAGATCTATAAAGGCTTAAAAACAATAGAGGTATATCTGAGTTTGAGTTTAGCTAGAACATAAATAAGCTTGAACAATGATCGCATAAATCTCAAACTAAGTCAAACACAAACACAGGCTGAAGCTCGCTCATGCTCTGCTTATTTATCTCTCTAAGAGGTGATGCCATGGAAAAGCTTTGTTTAAGCTAAAAGTGTCGTTTGTTTTTTTTTTTTATTGCCAAGAATCGAAAGAATGTGATGCTAAAAATCAAAATCACAATTCATCCAAATGGCAATTTACTGATCTTCAGTTATAACATCTCCAAAATTTCTTACATGCGGACAAACTTCATATGCAACTAATGATTCAATAAAAAAAAAATTTATTCGTACCGCTCAAAATTATAACTTTTTATCAATATGCTTTTGCTTCACATGCCAAGCAGTCAATAAAACATGTAAACTATGATTTACTTTTTATTAATGTTATTTTTCATTGGAGATTTTTTTTTTTTTTTTTTTTTTTTTTTTTTTTTTTTTTTTTTTTTTTTTTTTTTTTGACATGCCACTAAATTCTAATGATCGGGTGTTAAATATATAAATTATGGAGTGTTATTTTCACTTTATATATTTTCAATTTAGATAAGTTTATATGATATTAACAAAAAAAAATATTAATATTACATGACAACACATGACATAAGATTTAAAATGCAAAATAAAAATAAAAATCTGAATCCATAAAATTCAGATCAAGGCAAGGTAGGTTAGTACCCGCATCTCATCCTCGTCGGTCCTAGATTAGGATTTTTTCAGCCATTTCCTGAGCTCGGCTGAGATGGATTCAAGCGGCCGTAAAAGGCTAATTTCGGCCAAGGTGAGTAGGACTGGAAGCTGTCATGATTCACTTGCTTGCACCGAGAAGGAAGAGACCATGTAAGGCCTTGCGACAACCGGTCGATCCCTCGACAAAAAGAGAGACGTCGACCGGTCGATTCCTAATATGCTGAGTGAAGGAGATCGAACGGTGGATGAGGTCGGCGATCTCACTCGCCACATGAAGGGAAGGTTGAGCCGACAATATGTAGAGGTGAAGGGAGCGCTCCTACTTGCGATCCCATGAAGATGAGGGAGGGGAGTTTGAGGGCTAAGGAAATAAAAGAGAGAGAAGTAATTAGGTTTTAGTTTATTTGGATGGTGGATGGAGATCTAAGAAGAAATTGGAGAGAGAGGATAAAGGAAATAAAGAATAATTAAAAAAATAAAATAGTTAATTTTCATCTTATTAATTCTATATATCGCTCCGACAGCTGAATTTCAAATTGAACGAAATTTGGCTTGATTGCGCGTCTCGACGAGACGAACTCACACATTCAAAAATTATTTAATTTGGAAGTGTATTTTATTTTATATTAATTTTTTAAATGAAAAACTTCAAATATTCACTACGATTAATCCGGAGCTCGAAAAATCATGAAACTTAAAAAATAGCTTCCTTATATAATGCTTAACTCAAATCTACAAAAATTTATGAAATCCAACTTTTATTTTATCTATTATCAACTCTGGAAGTTTAAACTTTCCGAATTTATTTAGGACGATCCGGGACCCCGATTGCGCTCAAATTTTCGCAGGTGGATCCCCTCAATATGCTTTATTTGAAAATATTTTTATTAAATTTTTATTTGACTAAAATTAAAATTCTAATGTCAACTTAATTCTCCTGAATTTGAGATTAATTACTTCAGTAACAACCTCGGGTTGTTACAGTGTTGCTCTCTCTGATCTCCCGTGAGCAGGGTGCCTTTGCTCCTGGGAGAGACATCAGCAAGAACTGCCTCACAGTCAAAGAGATTCTCACTCGTCTTTCATACTCCACCTCGACGGCCGGTCATATGGCCATCAAGGTGGATATGGAGCAAGCTTACGACCGGATGAAGTGGGGGTGCTTACATCTGGTTTTACAGCATTTTGGTTTCCCACAGAGATGGACAGACTGGGCGATGCAGTGTGTTGAGTCTCCCAGGTTTGCCGTCATTGTTGGTGAGCACCGTCTCCCCTGTATAGTAGAGCGGAGAGGTTTCAGACAGGGATGCCCCTTCTCCCCTTACTTATTCATCTTGTGCTCATAGTTCTTTTCTTTACTGGTCTGACACAAGCAGCAGATTGGGCGGCCGATTGGTATCTGTTTTGACCGAGGCGGGTTGATATTTTCCCACTTGATGTACGCAGACAACTTGGTCCAGTTCGCTCCAGCTTCTGAGGCAACAGGTTGGGAGGTTCAGTAGATCTTGGGTCAGTATGGGAGCTGGACGAGATAATCTGTGAACTCGCGCAAGTCACAAATTGTCTTTAGCTATCAGACACCATCCTATCGGATGCGTAGGATCTCTCGCTAGCTGGGTTACCGGAGGTGTGAGTCACTCAGATACCTTGGAGTCACTGTCATGGGGCGCCCTCTGAGATGAGCAAACATCACAGCAGTTATCGAGCAGGTCCACAACCATCTTCGTTCTTGGAGTAGCCGACACCTCTCCTTTGCAGGCAGGCTCTGCCTGATCAGGTCAGCTATAGCAACCATTCCTTGCTACCTGTTGTCTCTAGCTCCGATTCCAGACTCCTGCCTCTTGGACATTGAGGTTATCCTCTATAAGTTTCATTGGGAAGGAGAGGGGGTAGTAGTCTGCACTATGTGAGCTAGCAGGAGGTCTGTCGACCACTTGAGTCTGGCAGCCTAGGGATCTACGACCTGCGGACTTGGAGGACTACTCTTGTGTCACACCACACCTTCAGCTTTGTCAGCGGGGATGACCTTCTCTGGGTGAGAGCCATGGAGGCCCGTTACCGTCGCTGCGGGGATTATTTCACTGTCCGACATGCAGACTCTATTGTCTGGAGAGTGCGTGGTTACGGCTGGCCTATGGTGTAGCACCACACTCGCTTTGAGGAGGGGCCTGCCAGTGGCAACTTGCAGATTTCTTGGAGAGCCGGACCAGCCAGTTGTACCGACTAGAGAGGGAGGGGCAGCCTTGGCAGTTTGCAGCTTTGTGGGAGATGGTCTTGGGTCCTTGCGAGACCTGTTTTCTTTGGAGACTTTTTAGGGATGCCATCCTGACCAGGTGCTAGCTCGTCAGGAGGGGACTTGCTCAGTTTCCCGCTTGCATTTGGGGTTGTGAGGCAGATGAGAACAGGGAGCACTTTGTTCTTCACTACAGATACACGTTAGCAGTCATGGAGACCTTTATGTGTTAGGGCCTGCTTCTAGCCGCTTTGACTTCTTAGGACTAGTTTGTAGCACTGTTCTTGACCTCTATTGTGTCCCGCAGCCACTGGTTCAGCTGTCAGTTGGTTTCCTACGCTTTGTATCAGGCCTGAAGGAGTAGGACATAGTTCTCCCATGGACGTCAGTTTCTCACTCCAGCAGGTTGTGCTAGCTCAATTTTGTCTGCCTTGGTCAGTGTAGGTCTGCATGTTGGGAGCGTTTACTGGGGTTCCACAGCCCACCAGAGCCCCTCCACCTCCTCGAGATGGTGCCCCCTCGCCCCGTTGGCTGAAGGCCAACATTGATGCTTCGTACTTCTTTGGAGAGCCCACAGCTTTTGGAGCTGCAGTTGTGAGGGATGCTGAGGGGCAGTTCTTGGCTGCAGCAGGAGACATTGTACATGCCAGATCCCCGCTCCAGGCAGAGATTCAAGTAGTGACTATTCTGAGGCAGGCACTCTTGGCTGACTTGGAGGGGCTCATTATTAAGGGAGATTGCTTAGGAGCTATTTGGAGACTCCAACGTATCTAGGAGAGGACCCTTCGGTCAGGGGGCGTTGACAGGCACGCAAACCCCCTTTCTTTTTTGTTTGATATCCCTCGTATTATATTTGCTTACTGATCACGTGGTGCGAATTGTGTAGCAGACCTTTGTGCTTTTTTAGCCCGTCAGGGTGTTTTTTCTTTTGATAGGGGCGCTGTGCTCCCTAGGAGGCTCTTAGACCTCCTGGCTGAGAATATCATGAAGTTTGATCCCGGTTGAGCTGCTGTACTATTGATCGATTATAGTTATATATATATATATATATATATATATATATATATATATATATATATATATATATATATATATATATATATGCATAGGCTACGACCATCTTTCATGAAACCTTCCGGAACACTACTGAAACTACGTTGGCACTTTTGTGTCGATTCAATCATGCTCCACAGCATAACACAAATCATGTGAACCTCAATGTTAATTGTAAAGTATGAAAATGTTTTTTTTTCTTCAATGAAATATCTTTTAATTCTAAATAGATAGTCTTTTTCTCCCGTGTTTACTTTCTCTCATGTCTTGCTTCTACGAAAAACCTGAGTCCCCTCACACCCGCCATGGCGGTGCCTTCCATCCTCAGGTTGCCATGGTCCCGTATTTTACTTTCATTTTATCATTAGTTAGGCCTGCAATAATGCCGTCGGTGGAATTTGAACCAATGATCTTCAAAAATTTAAATATACCACAATACCATTCATTCACAAAGGCATGGATATCGACCTCTATTATTTAATATCAATAAGTCTCTAAAATCTTGAAAAGTATTAATTTTGATCCTTCTCATTCTCATTTATAATAACCTAAACAAGTTCATCTCTACCCTCATCCAGCAAAATTGAGCTCTTGACGAGCTGAAGATCAAGCCTCCAGCATCATGTTAGAGATTGAGCAGCTATAGGTCTTGATCGAAAGAGTTTTACAAGCTGTAGGCTCATAGTGAGCTTCCTTTAAATTACAAAAACTTGAAACAAAGTGCGCAGGGATGCATTAAAAAAGGTTGTTTTGATTCATTCTTGTGTAATCCTCACAGTGTATGCACAAAGAGCTAATATTGATGTTGTGTCAATCTAATTTGTATACACTTGCACACTAATATACATAAAAAAATATTGATGATGTGTCAATCCAATGTGTAAGTTGATTATTGATTGAATACACATTTTTGTAGGGCATCTATGCAAAACTTAAAAAAAAAATGAAATTTTTTTATTGATCCTGAATACAACCCGGGTCCTATTCACCTTTGTCTTCCTCCCGATCCCCCATGCGTGCTAGTCCCTCGATAGCTAGATCCTCTCCCAGCCCCGTGGCAGTATGAGAAAACATCCCATTCTTCCTCCTTTGCCCTCCGGTGCAACGGTCTGTTGGCAGTATTCTTCCTACTCTGCCCTTGGACGGTTAATCCCATCCTCTCCCTCGGGCCGAACCATACCCTGGTGTTCGAGCCTCAGCAACCACCCCTAGACTCTCCCCTGACATATAAGTACTTCAGGGTTATCACAATGAGTCTATTTGCTCACTGTGATCTCTTAAGTCTTCCCAGATAAAGCGTTTAGAACTCCCGTCACTCTCGGTAAATCTCGGTGTCCCCGTAGCTGCTAGATGCTGATTGAGGGTGCGGTCTGGTGTTCAGACCCCCTTGCGAAGCTTCTGCAATTGCTTGGGAACTCAAAGCTCATCTCTTCTAGCTCAGTTGTAGCCGTTCTCCAGCTCAAGGTACAACCTCTGCCCTTCTTTCTGTCGAGCTGGTCTCAGCTTGTCTCATGGCGTTTCACCCTTAAATATTGTGATAGGATCATACCCCAGTGTTCCGCTCATCTACTGAAGTTATGGGGAGGACTAGTAGTGGACCAGATGGTGTGATCGTCATCTGAAAGTGCACTGGCAGTCAGCCCTTGTTCGAAGAATCAGGGTGATTCCTCGCAGCATTGGGTCCCCATTTAGCACCCGATCCCTTCTGAAGTGATTGTAGACTCGCAACGATGGTTGGGTTTGATTAGATCGATTGGAATTGATCGACCTGTTGAGAGCTCCCGTCTATGATCCACCTTGAGTAGCACTCCAGTGATCCAGACCTCCTCGTGAACCCTCGTCTCACCCGATCGTTCTCTTTTCAGTCCCTGAATGTGTAGGTCTCTAGAGCTCAGCTAGTATCGTTAGCTTTGTGAGGAGAATTAAATCCTCACAGGTGTGCAAAAGGAGTCATCTCGACTGAGTAGCACCCCAGCGTTCCGGTGCGTCTCCGATGAGGGTTCATAGTTCATTCGACGCGTCTTGGGTCCTTGATTGTGTAGCCGTCGAGAGAAGGGCACGACATGGCTTGAGCGTGGAGAATTTTGCGGCTGAATCTAACCCTAGGGAGATGGGTATCGGGGAGGCGTCGTCTGGACGAAGCATGGTGCCGTGTCGGGTCAGACCCCGACCTGCGCGGTTTCGATTTTGGGCCACATCTTTAATTAATTCATTTAAGATTAATTTTCCTTCTATTAATTCATTCATAAATGAATTTAAATTAATTGGCCTATGGTTTTATTTAAATAAAAATACAGATTAAATTATTGAAATAACTTTGATAATACTTATCCAAATGGTATGATCCAACATACTATTTTAATCAGAAAAATATAAGAAATAATGATATAAAATAAAATCAAAGATCCATTGGTTAGATTTTAAACTATTTCCTAATCTTTCTCTGTTTGTATTTAAATTATAATTAATTCATTAAATATTTAAAAATATTGATTAAGGTCTCAAATTACTCATGAGACTATAAGGAACCTAAGTAAACTATTAAAAGTAATTTAAGATCTTTAATTTTGTTAATCACTCCCTAATTAGTATAATATGAGATTAATAAATTAAGCTTTAGATTAGTCTCTGATTTTGATGAATCTAGTTCCTAATACCTTATTAAGTATAGTAGAACCTATAAATATAGGTGGATCACCCTAGAATGCCCTAATTTCCTTAATCACCTTAATTGGCCTCTTAATATGATTAATACTAATTAAGCTAAATTAAATATCAAAATCCCAAGATAAGTGTTTAACCTACTTCACTAATCAATATGAGAATCATTAAAATAGACTTGAGTCAATTTAGATGATTAAATCTTAAAATCCTATTTTTAGCCTTAAGAGGGGTATTTTGGTCATTTTGACTAAAATAGGCTTAAGCACCTCTTAAGTTTTGAAATTTCAATATAATGTCTCTAGTTAATACCTTATCACATTTTTGAAATCTTATGTCAGTAATTTTGAGTTAAGTGAAGAACACTTAAATTAGTTCTTATTAAGATCTTAAGATCTTTAGAGTATTCAAAACCACTTCCTTAAGGGATCAAACCTAATTAGCTTTAACACTAAATATTCAGTTTAATCATCTTATTAAGTTGATTCATAAGCTAGAAATCCTAAAAGAAATATCCTTGTAAGATCCTAAGTCTAATTTTTAGCCTAGATCTAAAGTGATCAAATCTTAGATCATAAACTTCAGATTATCTAATAATATTGAATCATTTTCTTTGGACTTCTTTAATTGATTCATTGTTTAAACCTTTTGAAACCTCCACGTGGGTGTTGGATTGATTCAATCTATAGAATAATGTAATTATCCTAAATATTGAAAATAGATCTTAGATTCTTAGTTCTTAATTGATTATTTTATCTTATAATATTATAGTAACCTTTCATTAAGATCTTAGCTTCTAATCCTTCAACTTATAAGAGTCCTTATCCTTAAATTATGGTTGAGGGTGAACCATAGAACCATTAGTAGATTTAAACCTTGGATTCAGGATTTGAACCCCAATGTGAGGTTTGGATCCAGAATCCTTAAATCTTGATTTACTTAATCGACATTTAGGTTAAGTAAGTATAATAACAATAATTAGGCCATTGATTTATTTACTTTAAACCTTTATAGTCGTCACTTAATTTTGAATTAGAACTTGTTATGTTCTAAGGTTAAACATTAAAGTCGTGAATCTGAGATTATACTCGATAGCTGGATATTGGAGATCCTAAACTTGTATCTTCTTAGAATAGTTAGATTTGGATAATTTAGATAACAACAGATATCACATAAGTCTAGTTAAGTCTCTTGCTTACTTTAACTTTGATTACTCTGCACACCTTAAATATTGAGCCCTATTCCTTGAGCATAATAGGAGAACTTAGGATATAAAAGATACATCCTAAGTTAGTATTTGTAAAGTATAACCTTCACTCAGTTCTTTCAGTGCATTCAGTCTAGCAAGGTATGTCCTAGCTTAGTTTGCCTCCTCAGACCTAGTCCAGTGCTTGGCTAGGATGGATACATGTCTTATTCCATAAGTTCAACTCAATCCTAGCTCTGATGATGCCTAGGATGGACACATGTTAGAATTTCTATTCAGAGACCCTGTATGGCCTGTTTCTATTATGGTAGTACTATGTCTTAGGCTTACTTTTACTTTAATTAAGTTTTGGTGCTTTCAGTTTCTTTGCCACATATCTCAGTGGCTTTACTTTTTAGCTTATTTATGTTCTTAGCTAGCTTTTGCCACATCCTTTAGTCACCTTTTATATATTAAATCTGCATGCTTGTATATATGTTCTTATTGAGTAGTTATTAAGTATTGACATATTTAGGATGCTAGTTTTATATGTTCATTTTAGCACTTTTCAATATAGTTTACATTTATAAACTCAGCATATCTTTATGTGATCATAAGCATGTTAGGATTAGTTCGTTTCAGTACTTGCAGTTATTTTTACTCTTTGGCCTCATCTTGCTTAGTTTCATACTTTGTATGTTATGTTACATACCTGTTGCTCAATTATAAATAAATAATTTATAGCTATCCTTTTCTTTGTAGCTTGATGCACCCTATATTGCTTGCATACTTAAAGTAGTTAGTGTGATATATTTAAATATTCAGTTCACTTAAATAGCCTAAAATGTACTTAGACAATTTGTCTAACAGTAACATTTTTCTTTTATTGGCTGGGGCCTTAGTATTTGTGATACCGACAAATGTCAGATTTGGAGCTGTTCATTGGTGGTTCTATAGGAGAGGAGCCAGTGCAGGAGGAGGATCTTTCTACTACTGCTTAGTTAGATTTTCTTTTCCTTTTTCTGCAGTGAGTTTGAGAGATCTTTTCTTTTTTCTAATTCAGTCTATAATAATTAAATTCTGGATGTATTTACTTTCTGCACTTTGAACCGAGTTGCTAATTTTCTTACTCTTTTATACTATGATGTGATATGGATGTTATATTATACTATTTCCTGCTTTTGTTACTTTGATATATTGATGTATGTTTACAGTTCCAGGTGATAAGTCCTTGGCTTAAGGCGAGTTGGGTCTTACCTAACTCTACTTGAGTTTGGAATTTACCACAGTTGGAGTACCGTACACCTCGTGTTTATGCTAATATCAATATTAGCATGGCCGCGGAGGGTACGGGGCCCCATAGTTGGTATCAGAGAATACCATAAGGTGTCAAAATGAGATCCATGATTCCTTTCTACCTAATGGACCATTCTTTTGAAGTGCAAACATCAAGATATAATATCCATAACATAGCACTATTGGTAACTAAATCAGCTCACTTTCTCCCTATCCGTCAGACTAACTCTGTTGAGAAGTTAGCAAAGCTCTATATCAAAAAAATTATCAGGCTGCATGGTATTATGAAATCAATCATATCAGATAGAAATAGTAGATTTATTTCTAAGTCTTGGCAAGCTGTGCACTAATATCTGAGTACTACTCTAGCTATGAGTACAGCTTTTCATCCTCAAATGGATGGTCAAACTGAAAGAGTAAATCAAGTTCTAGAGGATTTGCTTAGGCTTTGTGTTCTTGATTTCACTGGTTCATAGAAAGATCATATTCCATTAATGGAGTTTACCTACAATAACAATTTTCAAGACAGTATTAAAATGGCTATCTATGAAGCGTTGTACAGTAGAAAATGCAGTACTCCATTAGCCTGGTCAGAAACAGGAAGCATTCAACTTTTTGGTTCTGAGTTAGTTGAAGAAACTAACAAGAAGATTCACTTAATTCAATAGAGGATTCATTCAACTCAAGATCATCAGAGCAAGTATCATGATGCTCATCATAATCTCCTAGAATTCAATATTGGAGACTCTGCCTACTTGAAAGTCAGTCTAATGAAGAGAGTCTACAGATTTGGCATATCAGGGAAACTCAGTCCCCGTTATGTTGGACCTTTCAATATTTTGGCCAAAGTAGGATCATCTTCCTACATATTGAATCTTCCTGATGACTTTGCAGTCGTTTACAATGTGTTTCACGTATCATTATTAAGAATATGTCTCAAAGACCCTTCTTTTCTTGTTCAGCTTTCAGTAGTGGAAATTCAACCTAATTTTTCTTATGACAAAGAACCTATCAAAGTCTTTGCTCGTGATCAGAAATCGCTAAGGAGTCGTTCAATTCCTATGGTCAAGATCCAGTAGAAGAATCGATCTTTAGAAGAATCTACTTGAGAAAAAGAAGTGGATATGCGCAATAAATACCCACTGCTCTTTAGAAGCTCAGGTACTGTTCTTTTTTTTCTTAACTATTTCATTTAAATTTTTAGTCCTTATAGTACTTTCTTCACTGAGTGATGTCGAGGACAATATCGTTCTTAAGTGGGGGAGTTTGTAACAACCCTAGTTGTTACTATAGTTAGATCCAAATTATTTAAGCTAAACCAAGTTCTAATTTTTATTCCATTAGTCTCAATAAGTTATTTAAACATAACCCTAGAAGTTTGGGATCAATCGGGGTTAAATTAAGAATTTTGATATTTTTGCCTATTTTTAGATTCTAAAAAATACATAAATTAATTTGATCTTCAAATCAAAATCTGAGTTCATTTTTGAATTCCTCACACCCCAATTAGCTAAGGGTGAAATTTTGAGAATTTTTGGACATCATTTGGTCCTAAATTGAATTTAGGAAATTATTTGAATTAATTAATTAATTAAAGGATTTTAATTAAATTATAAAATTTTGATAAATTAAATCATGGGATTTGCTGTTGAGACCGCGACAGATCCACTGCGGGGTCCCGACAGTGGTGCAGCATAGTCAGCCTATCGATGCCTTTGCGCTAATAAGGATCCAACATCGTTGATCATTAGCGCCTTGATCTTCTAGCACCCGTTAGATCTGATAGTTAATCCAACGGTCGAGAAGTTGCCCGGTTTAGTTAAACCAAAGGATGCATCAGGCCATCCATCATCAATGGCTTTGCAAATAAGACGACAGAGACAACCCGGGTCCTATTGTAACAACCCTAGTTGTTACTCTAGCTAATCCAGATTAATTAAGCCAAGCCAAGCTTTGATTTTAATTCCATTAGACTCAATGGGCCATTTAAACATAACCCTAGATGTCTGGAATTAATCGAAGCTAAATTGAGAATTTTGATATTTTTGCCTATTTTTGAGCCCTAGAAAATACCTAAATTAAATTGATCTCTAAATTAAAATCTAATTTTATTTTTGAATTCCTCATACCCTAATTAGCTAAGGGTGAAATTTTGGAAATTTTTGGAGGTCATTTAGACTTATTTTGGATTTTATTTTATTTGGCTCAATTGTAAATTAGGGCTTTAAAAAATTCCTAATTTCACTTATACCCTCCCTCCAACAGTCGACTGACCCCAAACTGCGGGCGCCATCCGGGCCGTCCATTCCTCAGATTTGATCCAACGGCCGCGCTTTCAATCAGGATCTGCCTCATCTCGACCGTTCCGCGGTTTTGAGATTCTAATCCGACGACATCTAAGTATCTGTCTTAAGTAGGCTTGATAGCCCGTTCGATCTTTAGATCCAATTCGATGGCTGTCCAGCCTCCTCGCTTAGCTGTTAGATGTCGGGAGATCAGAGCCATTCCGTGTCAACTAATGATCCATCAGACGGCTCTGGAGTCCCCCGCGACTGTGGATCGTCTTCCTCCTCAGCTCACGCCCGACAGCCGAATCCCTTCGTACAGCCACGTCCTCAAGCCGGTCTGCCACTCCCGTGCCATGTCAGGAAGGCCGTTATGACCTTGCCCTCGTCTCCCTAGCACTCCCAGCCAAGTTCGATGCCGGACCCATTCCAATTTTGAAAATTGAGGGAGCACCCTCAGGCCGACCCTACACCATGGCTCCCGACCTCGGCAGCCACCATGGACCTCCCCCTTACCTATAAATACCTTCAGAACATCACAGTGAGTCCCTTTGCTCGCTGTGATTCCTCAATTCCTTAGTCGAAGGTTCCCTGGAGCTCCCGTCGCACTCGGCAATCCCGGTAGATCCAGCAGCTGCATACTACTGATAGAGGGCCCATCTGGTGTTCAGACCTCCTGTAAACCTACATTGCTAGTCTGGTGAGCTCAGGAGCACTTCGATCCCTCTCTATCGCTGCGATCCCTTAAACCAAGGTACAACCGCTAACCCATTCCTCTGTCGAGCTGGTTTTAGCTCGACTCACTCTCAATTAAGCCATAGATGCTGCGTTAGGATCTCGCCCTTAACCTCCTATAAGCGACCAAGAGGATAGGAATGGCTGACAGTGGACCAGAGGGGCGAATTTGCTGTCTGTGTGTGCACTACCAGTCAGCTTTTGATTCACCAGTTTCTGCATTCTCTCAAGCAATTAACCATCCAATTGATGCTGGAATCTCTCGGCAATAATTGTAGCCTAGTATCGATGATTGGGTTTGATCAGGTCGATTGATTCGACTGGAATCGATTGACCCAGTCGCAGCTCACATTATAAAATACCGTGAGTAGCACTTCAGCGATCCACACATCCCCCGAGCTTGCTGTGTGGTGCAACTGATTCTCTCTCGACCTCTGATTGTGTAGGTATAGAACTCGACTCATATGGTCAGCTCTGTGAGGAGAATTCCATCCTCACATGCGCGCCATAAGTGACGTCTCGGTCGAGTATCACCCCAGCGATCCGGCGCATCCCAGATGGGAATTCATAGTCCAATCGACGCGTCTTGACTCCAGGAAAGTGTAGGGATCGAGTTGAGCCGCCGCCGTCGCATAGCTCATGAGAATTTGGGCACTGAAGATCCTTTGGGGCGGAGCCCGTCACGAGGAAGAAGACGAAGTCACGGGTCGGGCCGACCCGTGACCCGCACCTTTTGATTTTGGGCCGCAGTTTAATAAAATGAATAATGGAATTAATTTTCTTATAATAATTAGTTAATAAATGCATCCCTATAGTTTTTATCTAAATAAAAATATAGATTAAATTATTTAAATAACTTTGGTTATGCTCGTCCAAATGGTATGATCTAATATACCATTTTAATCAGAAAAATGCAAGAAATCTGAATATAAAATAAAATTATAGATATAATGGTTAGATTTTAAATAATTGACTAATCCTTTTTTATTCTTATTTAAATCATATAAAATCTAATAGATACCCAAATATGTTGATTAAGGGCTTTAATTGCTCATGAGACTATAAGGAACCTTTGTAGACCCTTAAAAGTGATTTAGGAATCCTAACTTTATTAATCACTTCTTAATTACTCTAATTAGGGATTAGTAAATTCAACAATGATTAAGCCTCTAATTTTGGTGAGATAAGTTTCTAATACCTTCTTGAGTATATTTGAGCCATATATAAGGTTGGATCACCCTAGGATATCATAATCTCACTAATCACCTTAATTGGCCCCTTAATGTGTTTAAGGTTAATTAGGCTAATTAAGCCACCAAAACCTAAGATAAGTGTTTATTCCACTTCATCAATCAATATGAAACTCATTAAAATAGATTTGGATCAATTTGGATAATTAAATCCTAAAATCCCATTTTTAGCCTTAAGAGGGGTATTTTGGTCACTTTGACCAAAATGTGTTTAAGCACCCCCTTAAACCTTAAAAATTCAGTAAAATACTTCTAATTAATACATTTAACACCTCTCTGAAATCTTAGGTTAATAATGTTGATAACAATGGATAGTTCTTATTAAGATCTCAAGATCTTAAGACCTTAAGTACTCTTAAAAATCACCTTATCCTAAGAGTTAAGCCTAACCATCTCAAAATGCTGGATCCTTAGTTTAATAACTTAGTTAAGTTGATTCTTGAACTAGAATCTTAAGAGAAGTATTCTTGAAAATCCTAAGTTTAAAATTAGCTTAAGTCTAAAAGTGATCAAATTTCAGATCTTAGATCTTAGATCTTAGATTTTAGATCTTCTAATTGAAATTGAACTACCTTCATTTGGAATTCCTTAAATGATATATTATTTAATCCTTTTGAAGCATTCCATGTGGGTATAGGAATGATTCAATCTATAGGATAATGTAATCATCCTAAAGATTGAATATAGATCTTAGATTCTTAGTTCTTACTGATTATTTTATCTTACAATATTAGCACAGCCTTTCATTAAGATCATAGCTTCTCAATCCTCTAGCTTATAGGATTCCTTACCCTTAAATTGGGTTTTAAAGTGTGAATCCTAGATCCTTATTAAGGATACTATCTTGGATTCAGGATTTGAACTCCAAAGTAGAGTTTGAATCCAGAATCCTTAATCTTGATTCACTTAATAAAGATTTGGGTTAAGAGAGGAAAATAATAACAATTAAGTCATTGATTCATTTACTTTAAATTTTTATGGTCATCATATGATTATGAATTAGAACTTATTAAGTTCTAATATTAATATTAAGGTCATAAATCTGAGATCTTACTCGATAGTTAGATATTGGAGATCCTAAATTTGTATCTACTTAAAATAGTTAGATTGGATAAAGTTGACAATAACGGATATCATATGAGTCTAAATTGAGTCTCTTGCTTACTTTTGGCTTGATTGCTCCGCACACCTTGAATATTGAGCCTTGTTCCTTGAGCATGATAGTTAAACTTAGGATATGGAAGATACATCCTAAGTTAGTATTTGAAAAGCATAGCATTCATTCAGTTCTATTAGTACTTTTAGTTAGTAGAGTATGTCCTAGCATAGTCAATCTCTTCAGTTCTAATTTTGTTATAGAATAGACTTAGACCTAGCTCGATGGATGTCTAGGATGGATACATGTCTTATTCTATAAGTTTAACTTGGACCTAGCTCTGCGGATGCCTAAGATGGATACATGTTGAATTTTCAGTTCAGAGGCCCTGTATGGGCTATTCTATTTTGGCAGCACTATGTCTTAGGCTTACTATTACCTTAGTATAGTTGTCAATGTTTCTTTTACTTTGCCACATGCTTCAGTGGCCTTTCTTTTTGTAACAACCCAGGTTGTTACCGTAGTTAATTAGGGCTAATCCTAAGACTTAAATATAATTATAAGTACTAATTAGGTCAATTGGAGTCAACCACTGAGACCTAGTCCAAATCAGGAGTCAAATAGATCAAATTCTAATTTTTGGAAATCCAGAAAACCCTAAAATTTGACCTATCTAAATTGACCTCGGATCGAAAAACGGACACCGCCATTACGTTCATTGACCCCAAGTTAGCTTGGGGTGAAGTTTTCGTGTCAATCGGAAGTCGTCAAAATTTCGAAAAATATTTTAATAATAAAAATGTTCCGAAAATCAAGGAATCAAAATACTCGTCGGATTGAAAATCTGACCTCGCCATTGCATTCCTCACCCCTCAAATCTGATCCTAAATTTGTTTTCTACTAAACCATTCTAACTATTCCAAGTTACACAAGTTCAGGATCACCGTTTTCCTACTATCGAGTGTAACTTAGAAATTCGTCCTTATAAGTTAAAAAGGATTAGAACTAATCAGGTTCTAATCTAGCTCAATCAGATAGACGACTATGAGTTAAATCAATAAATCATACATCCTAATTTTGTGAATTTAGATGTTCTAACTCAGATCTGATCAAGATCTTATAAACTTATAGATTATGGATTAAACACTACGAGACTTAGGTTTAATCACATAATCCAAAGAGGTTAAAATATAAGTTCTAAGTTTTATTCTATAAATGATCTACTAGTTGAGACAAATCTTATTAAGTAATCAAGCTTAATAGGATGAATCTCCTATCTTAAATATAAAGTTAAAAGACAAAATAATCAGAACAAGTTATAAAATAAAAGAAAAGTCTAAAAGCTAACAAAACTAAGGTTTCACCCATTGGGTAACCCAATTTACCAATGAATGAACTCTAACCTATGATCTAGTCCTAGTCTCAAGAAAGATCCTTAAGGTGTAGTGTTTAAAACTTAGAGAGCTTACTGAAATCTAACTTAAGGGTTGATTTCACTCACTTAAATGTCACTAAGATGATTATAGCATTAGTTTTAATGTTTTGGAATATTAACTAAAGGGTAGGTGTACTTAATCCAATCTTAGGGCAAAATGACCATTTTGCCCCTACTTTAAAGGTCAAAAAGTCAACTTTTGACTTATGGGTCAGAATTGAATTCTCTTAATTCCAACTAATACCTTACTGTCTAACTTGACAGTATGTATGCCTAATTTGGACGAGAAATGGTCAAGTTATGACCAAAACAAGGTCAGGGATAATTTGGTCATTTACCCAAATTTATAGGGTTGAACTCCTAAATTTTATTTTACTTTATTAATGATATTGAAATTCTAGGCTGGTTAGCATCTTGAATTTTTAAATTTGGAGTTGATTTGACTAAGTTATGGTGGTTTGAAGTCTAGGGGCATTTTGGTCATTTTTCACTAAGAATTCTAGGGTTGACTTTTTGTCCTGATGTCCAAATAAGAAAACTAATACTACTACAGTGATGGGGCCGCTCTCCTGAGCATTTTAAGACCCATATTGACTATATTCTGATAACGGGGTAAAAAGTATGGGGTCCTAAAATGCTACCTCGTTATACGTACTTTGAAATTAATTTTTACATTATATTATTTGATTCCTTATATTTTTCTGAGTATTTGAGACCTATATTGGATATGCTTGGATCATCCTATAAAAAGTTATTAAACTTTTAAGATTTACTATTCAAAAATATAATTTGAATTAATTTACTATTCATTTATTCAAATTAAATAATTTTAGTGTTCATTCCTAAAGTTTATATATATTTTCTGAATTTATTAATCTTTAATTAATCTATGATTAATTAGGCTTAATTATTAATTAATTAATTAATTAAATTGTATTTATTATTATTTTACTATAGCAAAGTAATTAATTATTAATTATTATTTGTTTAGTCTTAATTACTTGTTAATCTCAAATTAAGAAAAATTAATTATGGTTTACTGTTTAATAATAATTAATTACTCTAATTACTATTAAGATTTAATTAATATTAAAATAATCCTCATTAATCTCTTAATTACAATTTCAGTTAATTAATTATCAAATTACTGTTCAAAAGTTATTAACACTAATCCTAATTTAATTAACCAATAATTATAGTTAATTAGGCTAACAGTAATTAAATAATTTTAATTAACAGACAGTGGGCCCCACCAGACACGTGGCACTACCAGAGGCTGCCAAGTGGCAATGTGGGCCCCACGGGAAGGCTGAGTCGGCTCGGGTGACCGGGCAGTGGGCCCCACATGACACGTGGCATCGTGGGCCCCACAAGGAGCTGAAACGTTGCGGGTGACCAGGCAGTGGGTCCCACTTGACACGTGGCGGGCCCAGAGGCGGCCACGTGGCACTATGGCCCCACGGGGGGAGCCAAAGCGGAGCGGGTGCTCGGCGCGTGGGCCCCTACGTGACACGTGGCGGGCCCGGAGGCTGCCACGTGGCGCAGTGGGCCCCACGGCCGAAGCCGAAGAGCCGTGGGCTCGAGCAGCGGGCCCCACATGCCACGTGGCGTGCCCAGTGGCTGTCAGGTGGCGTGGTGGCCCCACGGCCGAAGTCGAGAGGTCGCGGGCTCGGCGTGTGGGCCCCACGTGACATGTGAAGGGCTCGGAGGCTGCCACGTGGCATAGTGGCCCCACCCGGGGCTTACGGGGACCCGAGGCAGTCAGGTCGGGCTCGGGTCGACTCGGCCCGACCCGAACTTCATCTCCCTCGCGAGATGCCCGAGGGCCGAGGTCAGGGGAAGCACTGGTTGGCCAGGCGGGGTGGCGGAACGCCGCGTGTCACGCGGGACGGAGCCGTCGTCCTCGCGGGATGGATCATCCTCGACGGCTCCATAGCCGTTGGATCCCATCCGGATCCAACGGTCGCGACGGCGCCGTCTGGATAGACGGCACCGTCAGCTACAGTTAACGGCCGATTTAAATACTTTACGGCACGCCGTTAAGTATTTAAAATATATATATATATATATTTTTTAAATCCAAAAATTTTGAACATGTTTTTCCTAGCTATTTAAGGGGTGAGGAACACAATGGCGAGGTCGGATTTTCGATCTGCCGAGTATTTTGATTCCTTGATTTCCAGAACATTTTTATTATCAAAATATTTGTCAAAATTTCGACGACTTTCGATTGACACGAAAACTTCACCCCAAGATAATTTGGGGTCAATGAATGCAATGGCGGTGTCCGTTTTTCAATATGAGGTCAATTTAGATAGGTCAAATTTTAGGATTTTCTGGATTTCCAGAAATCAGGATTCGATCCATTTGACTCCTGATTTGGACTAGGTCTCAAGGGTTGACTCCAATTGACATAATTAGCACTTATAATTATATTTAAGACTTAGAATTAGCCCTAATTAACTATGGTAACAACCTGGGTTGTTACACCTATGCTGGATTGATAACTATTATTGTAGGCGAACTCAACTAATGCTAGGTGATCTTCCCATGATCCACCGAAGTCAATAACACAAAGATGTAGGAGATCTTCCAAGATCTGATTAACATGTTCAGTCTGACCATCAATCTGATGATGAAAAATATACTCAATGCTAAATTCATCCCCATGTCTTGCTGAACAACGGACCAAAATCTGGAAGTGAATCTACTTTCTCTATCAGAAACTATACAGTTCTGTGTACCATGAAGGCGGATGATCTCTTTAAGATAAAGTTTAACTAATTTCTCAATAGGATCGGTCTGACGAATAGCTAGAAAATGAGTTGATTTAGTGAGTCTATCAATAATCACCCAAATAGAGTCAGAACCAGATCTACTCTTAGGCAAACCTATGATGAAGTCCATAGAGATATCAGACCATTTTCATTCAGGAATGTCTAAGGGTTTGAAAAGTTCACTAGCCTTCTGGTGTTCGGCCTTAACTAATGAACATAGATGGCACTTGTAAATGAAAATGGCTATATCCCATTTCATGCCGGACCACCAAAACGATTGTTTGAGATCCTGATACATCTTACAACAACCAGGGTGTACATGTAACAACCCTAGGTTGTTACCTTGCTAAACCATAATCTAAACAATTATTATTTTAGAATCCATTGCTTTATAACTTCAAATGAAGATTACCCTAAAAATTGGAAGTCCATAGGACTTCTCTAAGTCCAAAATAATATTTCATCAATCTAGATGCTCTAGTCTAGACCCAAAATATTTTGATCTCAAAATTAAAATATGATTATATTTTTGAATTTCTCACCCCTAAATTAGCTAGAGGTGAAATTTTGGTACAATTTGGAAATCATTTGGACCATAATTCAATTTAAATTAAAATGGTCCAATTGCACTTAAGGTTTCCAACATTTCATAATTCTATAAATATCCTTTAAATTAAATTAACAGCCGGGATCCGCTGTGCGGACAGCAGGCAATCCGCTGTGGAGCCCGGGTCACGTGACAGCGGGGTCCCGCTGGTCTCACCGTCAAACCCTTAGATTTCACAGTCCGGATCTGGTTCCACAGAACCATGGATCTGCCGTTAGATGCGACCCGTAAATCTGATGGAGTTGATTCAATCGGATCCAGCCGTTAGGATTCGAAGGATCAAGACCGTTCCGTGGTCCCAATCAATGCATCAGACGGACCTCAGCGCACCTGCACTATGGATCTTCGTCCTTGCCATGCCCGCGACCGACTGAAGGAATCCTTCGAATCTTGGACAGCCTGGCTGGTCCCCCACTACCCATTCCACCTCAGCAGGCCGTTGGGTATCTTCCCTCAATAGCATATCGGTCCTGGTCGGGCCTCGTGACCCGGCCAAGCTCAATTAAGAAAGCTGAGAGCTCGGCCATGGTTCGACCTCTCGGGTCCTCTCCAACCCAAGCCAGCCCTCCAAAAGCTTCCTAACCCTTGGCCAAGGCTATAAATAGCCTCAGCTTCACTCTGATTGATCCTTGCTGATCAATTGAGCTCCCTACACCCTTCGCCATTACCGTCTATCCGAGCTCGAGAAGGCGAATCAGGAGCTTCTGAACTGCTAATAGTCGGCTCTCATGGTGTTCAGGATCCTTTGTAGTGCCTGGAAGTGCTGCTAAGGCCAGCCGAAGCCCCGAGCGTCCGTCCCGAGCTTCCCCGGCAAAACCAGGTACCCCACTTACCGGGTACGAGCCAATGAGGCTCGGACCTTCTCCATTTTAATTCATGTAGCTGCGTATTGTCGAAATGAACTCACTGGTATCGTAATTGAGTCCTAAGCTAACCCCAATCGATCGAATCGATCGATCAGGCTAAGCCTCTTGGGGATCGTCTCGGTCGAGTAAGGACCCGATGATCCAGACCCTCCCAGACCCTCAGACTAGAGGGCTTCGATCCGCCTCACCTCCCTGATGGTGTAGGGATCGAGCCCGGGGTGTGGCGTGGTCTCTGTGGAGAGAATTGCCTCCCCACAGTAGCTCCATTAGAGGAGCTCTCGGGTGGTACGGTCCGGCCGATCCAGACTGTCTCACAGAGGGCTTCAGGTCCCATTCAGTGCGTCTGGTCATAGTGAAGGTGTGACGATCTTTTGCCACGCCTGCCGTGGTCTGGTTGCACCTGAATTTGACGATTAGGGTTCCCCTAATCGGCTCTCTCCGTCGGGACGAAGGCGCGGGGACGAAGCCCTGTGCGGGTCGGGCCAGCCCGTGACCCGCGCGGTGCGACAGTCCCGGGTCTTCAGGTCCCGGTCGACCCGCGCGGTTCGGCTAATGGGCCGAGCCAGTTATAATTAAATTCGAATAATTAGAATTATTTTCCTTAAGGAAAATAATTCAATTATTCAAATCATAGGAAATTGATTAAATAAAAATACAGAATGTATTAATTGAATAACTTTTAATCCACTGGTCCAAATCCTAGGATATTTTATATGAAAATGATCTGAAAATCATCAAGGATCTGAATATAAAATAAAATTTGACATCTGATGGTTAGATTTTCTATTATTGCCTAATTATAGTGGAACTTAATTAGAATGATTTAGTAAATATACTTAACCAAATTGTATGATTAGGGTGCCCTTAGTTTACTTCTGATGAGTAAGATACATGTGCTAAGTGATTTATTTTTTTAAGTTATGTCTTAATATTGTTAAAGCATGATTAGTGAAAATTAGAGTTTATACTTATTGGATCTTAGCAAACTTAGACTTTGATTAATTATATTATTGAATAGAACTTGTGTGCCAAATTGCAACTAGTTTTGAAGTCTGGATTTGTAATTAAGTGCTAATCCATTTGAATAGATTTAGGATTTAATTAGTACTAATTACTTTCAGTTTTTATGAAATTTTCTATTTTTATGCTTCATAACAGTATGGTAAATGTATTAGAAACCTTATATATTAATTCATAATGTATAATTTGGACAAACCAAAAATTGGAGATCTTAACCTCCTTAATTAACTTAAAAAATCTTAAGACTTGGATCAAGCTTTTAAGACTTGATCTAGGTCTGAATTTGCCACCAATAATACATGTTTAACTCACTGATTTGACATAAATTTATAAATACACACTTGATCTTAATTAAGACATGAGAAGGGGTCAAACCCTAATCTACTTAAGTAAGATCCAAATCCTTAACAACTTAATTAATTTGATTATAAGACAATGAACCTCACATTTTCTAATAATGCATCTAATTTGATATTGATTCTAAACATTAAATTATACACATTAAGGTTGATAATAACTCTATATGATTTCTTAATCTGAATCAAAATCTTGAGATCCTTGATTTTCTCTTAAATAAGAATATTGGCATAAAGATTAATAAAATCATTTTGATTGAATAATTGATCTAAAACCTTAATAATGTCTTTTGATTTACATCCCATAATCAAAGATCAAGTTGTGATCAGATGACAATCATCTGATCTGATCATTCTAAATCCATTATGAAGTAAAACCTAAAATATAAATCTCAAAACCTAGAAAGGGGAGAATCTTAAGCATTTCTTCATATGATTATCTTGAAACATTTAAAAGACCTAAATTAAATTTACTTGAGGTAGGAGAACCTTGTATGACTCATTGAGGTAGAAGTTTAGAAGATTTCATAACCTTAGAGATTGATCATAACCCCTCGTGGTAGGAATCACTTAAGATATTAGAATGATACTTCTCCTTATGGTAGAATCCATGCTTAGTGATCCTTGATCACATTTTTGTTTTGTGGAACCTTGTATAGGACTTACCCATTTAACTTAAGCCTTAATAGTCTTGATAATTCCTTGCTTTACTAAGTAGACTTGTATGAACCTTGATCATTGGGTGGTATAGTATAGTATACCCATACTACTGGTTCCAGTAGTATTCAGGATTGGTTGATTCACTCTAATAGGGACTTATGAGCGGGTGCTATCCTGCGGGATTAGATGAATACAGTCACGTTAGAATAAATCTTTCAAACCTAAGAGTGTATTAAACAGGTATTCATTCCTTAGTTTGATTGAAATACAAATTGCCAACGGGCAATGCCCCCTAGAGAAGATCGCTTCAATAGGTGTGGCTCAGATAAACTAAGCAATTGAAGTTACCTTCTTTGAGACACTAAGTGTAATTACGAGTAGGGCATCTTAATAACTTAGCTTGAGATACAAATCACCAACAGGTGATGCCTCCTATCGAAGATTGCTTTATTAGGGTGGCTTAATCAAACTAAGTGATGAGAATCACCTCCCTTACAAGGCCACTAAGTATATGTATACCATCATTCTATCTAATAATCTTTAATAAAATCTGCAACTTTAACCAATTATCATTCTAGGATCTAGGAGTTAGAATCCTTTTAGTAGGATTCCGCACAGTGAAGACTTAGAATTTATTATCAGCATTCCAATCTTTCATGGATTTCTGAATTTTACTCATATATAATAGAAGCATGGGCATAAGCATGAGCATGGACTTGAAGCATTATTTCAGCGGTAACGTTTGAGGATCAGTGATGAAGTATGGGTTACGGAATGTTACATACACATACTGGGGAACTTTAGGGTGCATCTGCGTCACCATACTGTATTCCCAACTAGGTATATGTTTACATTGGGCCGTACTACTCATAGTCTTTTAGTGATAGTTCAGTGACATATCTGTGACATACGTGGTGTGGCATATTTGGGTGCACATTTCAGTGATATATAGTATAGCATTCGACATTTCTTTCATCTTGATTTCTGAGTATTCGATGTTTCCTTTGCTTTCAATTTTCATTTGTGTGATAGTTTTACTTAGTTAGCCTTTACTGTCTTACTTACTTGGTCGTTATAGTTTTTCCTTACTCAGCTCCTTTTCCCAGTTTTTCCTGCAATTTTACTTTACTTTACTTGTTACTGGTATTTTAGCTTTATTTCTGCATAGTTAGTAGCGATGTGTTAGACTTCTTATCTAACACGAGGTACTTTTGGGATCTGGTAATTTGCTAGATCCTGAGCAGCTTGTAGAGATAGGGCAGGAGGACATACAGGAGATCCAGGAGGAGTACGTGGAGCTTTAGCAGATTGGACATCCACCGTTACTTCCTGCTTTATTTCAGTACTTTAGATAGACTTTTTATTGCTGCATTTAAATCAGTCTGTAATAAAATTCTGGATGTATTTTTACTTTCTTTTTCTGAGATGAATGTTTACTACTGCTTGTGATGAATGTATTTTGGATGTTTTGCTTTTAACTTCCACACTCTGTTATACTACTATGCTTAGTATTGTGATGTGATCAGCATACTAAAAATGC
This sequence comes from Gastrodia elata, assembly GCA_016760335.1. NCBI lineage: Eukaryota > Viridiplantae > Streptophyta > Magnoliopsida > Asparagales > Orchidaceae > Gastrodia > Gastrodia elata. Next base: position 9,798,762 of record CM028682.1, on the reverse strand, counting down.
TGATATATTGAAAGCATATGTTGGATCCTTATTTGCTTCTATAGATCTAATGTACGTACTAGTCTAATACATAAGATTAGTATTCTACTCTTATATTAGGTATTGACTCTCGATCCTACTCGTAGGTTCGAGTTAGCAGTCTTCAGTGTGGCTCAATCTTTAGCCTCTTAGACCCCGCCTATTTGGGAAGATGGGTTTTGCTTGTATACCCGTCCTCCCGAGTAGCACACCGTTCCGCCGCTGATTTTCACTACTTATCTTTTGCGCACGGTGACGGAGTGGGGCGCTACAGCACAGTATAACCAGAGTTATGAGCTTCAGATAATACTTATAACTGTAAGCTTTTAGAAATCTATAACCTAGACTTCTGGAAAATCACACCTTCGGCATCAAGACGTAATTCAGATCTCTTACCATTTTTAATATCCGTAACTAATTGAGAATAAGAAGAATTTTCTTTCTGGGCTTCAATTATCCTTAATCAAAGAGGTGACTCAGACTGAATAGTACATAACAAAATGCATAGATCAGCAGATTTGATCGGTTCTATGTTCAATTGTTCGAAATCCTTAACCAAAGAATTATTGCAACACAATGAAGACAAATCTGCTTTACGACTTAGAGCATTAGCTACTAGATTAGCTTTACCTGGATGATAAATTATCTCTAAGTCGTAATCACAAATCAGTTCTAACCACCTACGCTGACGACAGTTAAGTTCTTTTTGAGTGAATATATACTTCAAACTCTCATGATCGGTGAACATTTCACACTTAACTCCATACAAGATATGTTTGGGTGAGTGTGTGCAAAGATGTGGATGATTGAAGTTTTTTAAGGTTTAGTGGCATTTAGGTCAAATGAGGGGTCCTAAATGTCACTAGGTGAAATATACATCCTATTGGAAAATAAATAGTGCCATAGTGATTCTTGATTTTTGTTGATAAAAATGACATAATATCACTATGTTTGGATTATTGGTTTTAACTATATGCATGATTAAAGTTCTAACACTCAAATTAATTTAATTCATTTAAATTTAATTTAATCTAAATGTTACTGCTTTAATTTAGAAATTATTCATTTATTTAAACTGTCGGCGAGACCCACTACCACTGGATGGATGGGACCCGTGTCGTTGACTCGTTATGATTGACAGGGACATGCGGGTCCCACATGCTGCGATGACTGGTGAAGAGGCCACGCGAACCACTAAGATGCCGACACGGCTCTACGCGAAAGAGCAGGTCAGGTCAGGCCCGACCTGACCCAGAGCATCTCCTTCTCCCGATGGGTCCCAATATGTAGGCATCTAGGGCTTGAAAGATGATGGCCTTCTCGGCTGTATCACGGTTCAAACCACACGCCGACAGCTAGGACACGTCAAGACTGACCTGCGGTGGTCGAATCGACGGCTAAGGAGGCTTGGGTCAAATGCATGAGCAAACCCTAGAACTACCTATGCGGCAAATGGAAGGTAACTATGACGCCCCGCTCCCTAAGCCCACAGTCATTAGGCTAAGGAGTGGAGGTCACTTGTGCAAATCCTTCTCTTATCATTGGATTAGGTAAGATCCATAATCCACTAATAAGGGGAGAACTTGCACATAATAATTAAGAGGATCTGTCATTAAATCTGACATACAAGCAGAGTGCGGAAACTAAATGAAGTAAATAGTACATCCATTCATCATGCATCACATAAGAAACATCAATAAGGTAGCTCAGAAAATAATAAAGTAAATCACAGTCACAATACCTGCATTATTACAACATTTAAATAGTTTAAAAGACTGAAAAATAAATCACTCATCCTCACAAATGGCTAAAAGGAACTAAGCAATATCCGGCTCTCCTGGCTGAAGCTCCTCCTCTAAGTAATGCACCTCTGCTTCAGCACCTAGCTCCTCAAACCTATCTGAATCTGACATTATCGGTTTCATAATGTCAGGGCTCCAGCCAATAAAAGAAAAATCTTGTTAGATATTATCTAAGTATATTTTAAGCTGAATATTTTACATATCTTATTAATGTCACCATTTTTAAACTTAAACACAATAAAAAGTAACTAAGCAGTAGGAGCAGTAAGCGTAATAAGGAATAGAGACAATTATAAATATAATATTTATAATTAAATAACAAATGAGGCAAAAGCACACTTCAACAACTAAGCAAGGAATGGGTGTATACATGTATAGTACAGTAAGTAAAAGTACTAATAGTAAAGTCTAATCTTAAACATGTTGATTATTATATGACATATGCAAATTAAATGACAGAAATTTGAATATGGTACGTATAGTAAGCAGTAAAGTCTAACATCCTATAAATACATACAACTGAGCAAGTAAGTAATGAAAAATAGCTGACTGAAATATATATCAGAATACAGTACACAGTAAACTGAAAACTAAAATAGGTATGTAAAAACTATCATATCAGAAAGTTGGCCATTGAGCTGGTGAAATCCCTAAATCCTTTCTGGGCTTGGGTAGACAGAAACCCCCATAGCTTTTCTGGGCTAGGGCAGACAGAATCTAGCAGCAGAACTGAGAAGGCAGTAAATACAAATGCAAAATCTTTTAGTTATTTTACTTTGTTTCTATGGACATATCCAAAAATAGCTGAGGAGTCAAGCACGTCTGCAAGACTATATAGGTTCCAAGCTTAACACACACTCCTTAATGAGTAAGGTTAAGCATCCTTATTACTCCTTACCCCTATCCATTATGGTAAATGTGCACCCGAATCTACTAAATATATTGAACCCAAAGGCAACTGTTATCCTAATCATTCTAAGTTTTTATTTCATGCACAAAGTTTTCTTATATGATACGAACAAGGAATTTAAGCACAAAATACAAGGAATGCATAGTAACAAAAATTAATCAAGTAAGCAAGGGACTCTTCTATACATGGTGATACTGTTGTTATCTAAATTAACCATTCTAACTATTCTAAGTTACACAAGTTCAGGATCTCCAATTCCTACTATCGAGTATAATTTAGAAGCACTGCCTTATATGTTTAAAAGATTAGAACTGATCAAGTTATAATCTAATTCAATCAAGTATAGCTATAATTATAATTAATAAATCACAATGTTCTAATTTGATGAATTTAGACGTCCTATATAAGATCTGATCAAGATCTACTAAACTACAGATTATGGATTAAACATCACGAGATTGAGCTTAATCACATAATCCAAAGGGATAAGACATAAGATCTAGGTTTCAGCTTAAAAGTGATCTAATGATTGAGGTAAACCCTATTAAGCAAATCAATCTTAATAGGATGAATCTCCTTATCCTAAATCTAGGGTTAAAAGACAAAATAATCAAAATAAGTTGTAAAATTTTTAGAAATTAATAAAACCAAGGATTCATTCATTGAATAACCCACTTATCTAATAAATAAAATTTAATATATGAGCTAGTCCTACTCTTAGGAGTAGTCCTAATGTGAAAGATCCTAAGGAAAAGACTTGGAGAATTTTTTTTGGGAAATTTTGATGAGTTGACCTAATAGTTGAATTTTCTTACTTAGATGACTCTAATATAGTTCTAATACTAATTTTAGTAATTTAAAACATTATTTAGAGGTTAATGACGCTTAACCTAAATTTTAGGCAAAATGACCATTTTGCCCCTAATTAAGGGTCCAAAAAGTCAACTTTTGAATTGAGAGTCCAAATTGAAGTTTCTTAGTACCAAATGGTTCCTTATTGTCTAAGTATGCTTAATTTGGATGAGAAATGAGTCCCATAGGTCCAAACTAAGGTTTTTGACCTAAGGGGTATTTTAGTAATTTACACTTAATGAAACCTAAATTTTCATACAATTTACTGTTGGTTACTATTCAAGAATTCCATAGAGTCTAAGAATACTAAATTCTGAGGTCTAATGAATTAATTATAGCTATTTGAATTTCTAAGGGTAAATAGGTAATTTTTTCTAAGCTAAGGGGGCCCAAAAAGCTAACTCTTTCATTTGGTGTCCAAATTCAACAAACTCAGTGGCTATAGCTTCCCTATATCACACTAAGTACTTTAATTGGGAGTAGACCCAAATTGGACTTCAAATGATCAAGTTATGACCTAACTAAGATTATGGGTATTTTGGTCATTTCTTCTAATTTTCTAAGGTTCAAAACCTAAATATTATTTTGGGTTATTATTGGCTGAGATTCTAAGTTATCTAGCAATTTGCACAATACATTTAAGATACCAAGTGAGTTTTGAGCACTTATTAAAAATGACAAGCTTTTCAAACTTAATTTCCATATAGAAACTTATGCAATGTTCAATTTTAACTAAAATAAGTTCACATTTGATATAATTCAATCCCACTATGGTCCTAGGGACCTTAAAATACAAAAATAGTTAAGTTTTGGCCATTTCAGCCAAAATTTGACAATTTTTTAGGAAATTCTGGGAATTTTGCAAGTTCAGACGCTGCGGCGCTGGAGCGCGCGGTAGCGCTTTTAGCGCGGCAGCGCGCTGTAGCGCTTTTAGCGCAACAGTGCTGTGGTGCGCTATGGCGCGCAGCAATGGTTCAATTTGCAAAATTATTGTTCAATTAATTTAATTTTCGACATTTTCTAAGTTTTCAGAAATTCCGCTGCAGCCCGCTACGGCGCGCTGCAGCAGTCCATTTTGCGAAATACTATTTAATAATTGATTTTATATGATTTCTGGCGAAATCCCACTGCAGCGGCCTATTTTGCAAAATCGAGCGCTGCAGCGCCAGACGGCGATTTCGCTAGGATGAAACCAGGAAGTTCTACTTTCGAGCTCAAATACTCTCAATCCAGAGCGTTCCATGAGCGGTATCGATGGAAGGGTCTTTTCGATACCTTTCCATCGACACCAAAATCGGCATGAATGGAGCATTCTAACTATACGAAAAATGTGGATAAAGGACAGGATATATAGAATGCAAGAAAAATAGAGCATTAAATTTAATCTTTTGGAGAGCTATAATGGCTTGCAACTTAAACTTGGATGTCTAGAGATGTATTCAAGCATTGTAGCTATATGAAGAAGACAAAAGAGAGAGGTAAAGGGATACCTTAGGTTTACAAGGGGTGGAGGAAGAAAGATCCTTTGTCTTTCTCCAAAGCCTTAGAGGGTATATTCTTCTTTCAGCACAAGGGACTTAGCAATGGAGGGGGAGGGGAGATGAGCTCTCAAATTTTGCAAATGTAGAGGATGAAGGATTTGAGCTCCTTCCTAAAGGAGGACAAGTAATGAGGAGCCTAGAGAATAGGCCATCATTATGCCTAGGGGGGTACATGGCTAAGGAGAGAGGGGGAGGGATGGCCAGCTGAATTTACATGGGGCTGTCAGTAATAAAAAAATTTGAATGATAAGGGAAATTGTAAGTTAGGGCCTCAATGACTACTTATTTATTTTCCTTGATTATTTCAAAATTCAGATTTTTAAAACGTGCTCCGAAAATTTCCAAAAATTCACCCCTAGCTAATATGGGGGTGAGGAATCCAACGGTGAAGTCGGAATTTGATTCCGACAACTATTTAATTATGTTAATTTTTGGGGTATTTAACTATATTAAAATATTGACGAAAATTCGATAACCTCCAAATGCGTCCAAAACATCACCCCTAGCTAATTTGGGGGTGGCAATCGCAACGGCGAAGTCGGATTTCAATTTTGAGGTCAAAATAAATACCTCAATTTTCTAATTATTAAATATTAAAATATTCTAAAATAATCGATTGAGCTCTGAATTGCTCCAAACCTTCAGGGTTTGGTTCTAATAACTAGATGAACTTAATGGAATGATAATAAAGATATGATTATGCTTAAATTTAAGCTGGGTAACAACTTTGGGTTGTTACAGTAACACTGTAGGCAACTATTCATTCCAAATGTAATTGGCTCGATCAAACCCAATCGAACTCGATCGGGTCTAATCAATTGGTTGATTAGACAATGAAATAAAAATCTTGATAAGGAACGACAATGATCGCGTGAAAGGATAACAAGGTTAGGAAGGTACCTAATGGACGAGTAGCAGCAATTAGGGTTTGATGGAACGTAGAGGCTCACTTGAATCACTCCAAAAGACACCTAGGTTGCACAACATGGGAAATACTACGACTTTGCTTAATGGAGGTCAGCCGACAGAGGCTTCGAGGGCAGGGTCACGGTGAGTGGTCAGAAGGGGTGGGAGCGCCATGCGCAGCGACTTTCGCGAGGAGACGAGGGCTCAGCTGTCGGATCGCGTGATCCGACAGCTTAGATTACCCATTAGATGAGACAAAAATAGGGAGACGGCAGGCTGCAAGCGAACGACACACTTAGATGGATAATAAAATTATATCATTCAATTAATTTTGATTGATTTTCCTAATTAAAATTAATGATTAATTGCATTCCAAAAATTTTCAAATATTCACCCCTAGATAATTGAGGGGTGAGGAACGCAATGCAAAATCAGATTTCTATTTCAACGAGTAATTAATTTATATATTTTTTGGGGCATTTAAAATATATTTAAATATTTGACTAAAATTTGACGACTTTTGATTGCCTCCAAAACATCACCTCATGTTAATTTGGGGGCAATGAGCACGATGGCGAAGTCTAATTTTTGATCAGAGGTCAAAATAATTAGGCCAAATCCCAGGGTTCCTGAAATTCCCAAAATCATGATCTGTTCTATTTGACTCATGATTTGGACTAGATTTTGGTGGTGAACTCCAAATAACTTAATTAGAGTACTATAATCAAAATTATGACTTAGATCTGTCCTAATTAGCTATGATAAAAACTTGGATTGTTATACACTAAACCCCCAAAAAAGTACTCTTCTTCTTTATTTTATTTGCTACTAACGAATGGTGGTGAATTAGAAATCTTTGAAGAGACACTTCAAGTGGATGATTCTAGCAAGTGAGAGCCCACCATGAACGATAAAATGGCATCACTCATGTCAAATGGGACACAGGAGTTGGCAGCACTACCAGCAAGAATGAAGGCCCCAACGGTATCCTGACTGGTATCGCTTTTGTACACTAACAAGAATCCTGACTGGTATCGCTTTTGTACACTAACAAGAAGAAGAAGACCCATAATGATTATTGTTAATGAAGGGATAAATCTAGAGTCGGAGTGTTGAGCATAATCAGTGTGCATTTATTTTATTGATCGGTCACTAAAATAAAGAATGCCCTACATTAGAAAAAAAAAAGTTGATCCATCAAATTCAAAGGATCACATCACATAGGAGAGACTTGATATAAAATACTTAGATGTTATGCTTTTAGTATTGAACTAACTTGTACATAGATAATAAATAATATATCATGAACACTGATGCAATTTATCATATATGCCCATGGTGAGACCAATTTTAGACATACATAACACTTGATTACAACATTATAATAATGACTAATAATCATGTATGTCATACAATGGGAATAGGAACAATTTTGGTGTGTATGTATCAAGGGGAATTTTAAGAGTTGAAAGAGCTACGACATGTTCCAAGCATTTTCAAGAATTTGCTGTCAATTGGTTCCTTGGAGGCCGAAGGTTACTAAGTTATTAATTAAGTCAATGTCTTGAGGATCAGTTGTGGAGCAATGGTGTATATAATTGTTCGATATTATAACATATTTTATCTCCATAGAGTATAGTGGCACGTGGATATGCAGTTACTAATGAACCCTTATATGCCACTACATTAAGACTCATGAGGCTAGCTCATGTTGTGGAGCTATTGTTACTTGATTTGAATAAATAAAGGCTAGTTAGATGAGCAAAGAATTGGAAGTTCTAGTTTTGTGAGCACAATATGCTTGGAAAGAAATATGCACATTCTTTGGTACTATTAACTATAATACCAAATATATAATGGATAATTTGGACGATTGATGTTTGAGATCTGACAAAGATAGCATCATTCGATGAAAGGCGATATTTTGTTACTTTTATTAACAATTACTCCAATTATATTTAGGTGTATACCATGAAGTACAAGAGTGAAGTATTGGAGAATTTTGTGAATTTGGAAGAAGTGAGTGGAGAACTAGATAGAGAAAAGGATAAAAAAATAAGATTATATAATGGGGGCGCTTCAGAAGCATTCTCTTAGAAGTGGCAAAAAGCTGAGATGAGCACAACTTAATAGTAAGGGAGATGTCGCAATAGAATAGTGTGGAAAAATGAATGAATTGAGCAAGGGTTAAGAAAGTACAATGCATGTTATCGAACGATGGAATGAAAAAAATCTCTTGGGCTAAGCCCTTAGACTATGCTTACCATAAAGTCAATTGCTTACCTTATGCATCTATTGAGAGGAAGACTCCTATGAAAACATGGTTAGACAATTCTTCTTATGATTATGATAAGTTGAAAATATAATAAACTATTATCAAGATCCAAAAAGAAAATCTTGTAGGTATAGGCGTGGATTTAAAGGTTTTAAATTATTTAATCTAAGCAATAAGAAGGTAGTGGTGAACAGGGATGCGAATTTTGATGAGAAGCTTCTTTTGAGTCTAGGGGACTCAAAACATGTGGAGCAATGTATTAGAGATAAAGAAATTTTGCACAAGGTGGAGCTTATTGTAGTTTGTTTGCACCACACATACCTATTTCCTTAGAACCTAAACTTGATTAGGTGGTTCAAGATGATCAAGGGATGTTAATGCTGAAAGAGGGGATATAGGAGATACTAGTTCAATAATTTTTTATGATTGATAGATCTAGGAGGATGAATGTTCAAAGGCTTGCATGGATAAGGGACTATGTTAGATTTGTAGCCTTGCTTATGGATGTTGATTTTCCTTGCCACTACAAGGAAGTAATGAATAGCTTAGAAAGTGAACAATGAAATTTAGTTATGGATGAAGAGGTGAAATCTCTTCAAAAGAATGCAATTTAAAGTTTGGTGAGATTATCTCAAGGAAGGACAACTATTAGGTGCAAATGAGAGTAAGAAAAATGGTGGGATCTCAAGAAGTTGTTGATGTGCACTACAAGGGAAGACTAGTTACTAACAAATTTGCACAAAGTGAGGTTATAAGATTTGATAAAGTCTTTTCCCTAATTGTAAAACATCCCATAATTCATGCGTGCTTGATACTTGATGTGCATTTTGATCTGATCTTTGGCAACAAAATATGAAGACCACATTCTTACACGAGAACTTGGAGGAAGAGATCTACATGCAATATCCTTTTGTATATAGTTCCACAAAAAAGACCTTGGTGTGAAAATTGAATAAGTCTATTTTACGATTTACAACTGATTCAATCAATTCATAATGGGATAGAAATACATAAAAATTCAATACAATCATTGTGCATACTTTTAATAAAATGAGTAATGATGAGTTCATTTATTCATTACTATATATAGATAATAAGTTAATAGTATCCAACAGGTAGATTGAGCTGGATAAGATGAAGAAGCAGTTATCACTGCACTTTAAAGTGAAATAATTAGGTAAAGGTCGCAAGATGCTGAGCATGTACATTATAATAAATAGGGCAGCTCGAAGGATCTGTCTTACATATAAGGTTTACTTACAAAAGATGCTGATGAAATTTGGGGTTGATGACTCAACTAAAGGGGTGAGTCTGCTATCAGTAGTACATTTTCAATTGAGTGTTGACTTGTGTATAAAAACAAATATAGAGAGGAAGGAATATGATGTATGTGATGATTTGTACAAGACTTGATCTTTCACATGCAAATGAGATAGTGAACAAACGTGCATAATTCAAAGAGAGGAAATTAGCAAACAATGAAGTGGGTTCTAAGGTATTTGATGAGCATAATAAATATTGGTTTGATATTTGATAGAAAAACATCAATTTCAAATATGTCTTTGATATATTAACTCAGATTATGCTGGAGATATTGATCGTCATCAGTCTATGACACGGTATGTGTTCACATTGAAAGGAGCACCAGTTAGCTGATGATCAACATTGCAAGCTATAAATGTGTTGTTTATGATAAAAGCAGGATATAAGGTTAACACAAAGGCAATGAAGGAGGCGACCTAGATGCAGGTCTATTGGATGATCTAGGGGTGCAATAATATAGCATAAGTGTGTATTTTGTAATAATTAAAGTGCAATATGCTTGAATACAAACCCAATTTATCATGCAATAACTAAATATTTTGATGTAAGGTGCCATTTCGGCTATAATTAAATTGAAATGGGTGACATCTTGTTGTTGAGAAAAATCAACACCAAGGAGAATCTAGTGGATATGCGTGCAAATGTTCTACCATTACAAAAATTCACAAAATGCAAGAGATTGGTGAGCATTGGAGGTTAGTGCAAATAGCTAATATTTTGTGCGAACTACATGCAATTTGATTCATGTGGGACGGGGATAAGTAGACAATTTATTTTGGGTACAACCGCTTCAGGCTCTTAATTCTCTTAAGATTACACATTTTATATATGTCATCTCTCATTTCTAACAAATGAGAGATGAAGTAGAGAATCAATCTTGTGCATATTCTTAATGATTAGAAGAGCTTAAGAAGCTTATGAATGTATTTCAAAGAGTTACAAACCAATTAAAGGTAAAACAGACGCAAACAGGCCCAAAATGAGATCCGAAAATAGCTAACTTTTGGGGCGGCGCCCAAACGGTTGGCTCATTGTTTGGGTCCTGTTTTAGTGGCGGGAGCTGGATTGTTTGGACGCCTCTGAGACGCTAAATCTCAAGCGCAGACCCTCGGGCATGCCCAAGCACCAAGCGGATGTGAAAACACATTTTTTCACGTGAAAATCCAGTGTGGATTATTTGTGACATTTGAGACTAAAGTTTTTCTGTTCTGATGCGAAGGACTTCAGGGATTTCGTTTCAAGGCTTTATTGTTTTTTATATACCTGCTCTGTATTATTGAGCATTGTATATGAACCATTTAATGGCTAATGTAAGGATACACAGACTACGAACTCATCTTTAATGTTGTCTGTTTGAAATAAGAAAATCATTTAACCAACCACTCTGCATTCAAACACCATAAATATTCCGCAAAAATAGATACAAGAAAGCTTCAACTACTGCTCTTTGTTGATAGCTCTCTCTCTCTCTCCTGCATCTAATAGTCCAAGCTTAGTTATCTTTGCTTAGCGCCGCAGTGTCAAAACAGATGCTAAGTTCTGCAAAGCTTGCCGTTCAGCAAAAGAGGTGAGCTCTATTTTCATGCCATTCCTTCTTCATCCAAAACAGCCTACGAAAATGGCAACAATCCATCCATCCATAATTTGAAGCTGGCAGAATCTATATTTCAGCAAAATACTAAGCCTGTAAAAATTTTTGAGTCTAGTTCGAATCAAACGATTTTGAATTTTATTTGACTTCACTCGAAATAATTTGAACTTGATTGAAACTGGAGCTCTAACGAGTTCGAGTTGGACTAACTCAAAAATTATGTACTCGAGTCCAGGCTAACTTTGCTAGAAAATTTTGTGCTCCAATGTGTCTTGGGCTGCATGTTGGATTCAATAGTAGGAATTGAATTCTAAGAGCTCTTTGTTTCCTTTTTATTTACTTCTCTAAATTTGTTATATAAATTAATTTTTTTCTGCTTTACCATTTAATACCGGGCTAACTACTTAATTGCAAATGCACCTCCTAACCTAAAGTTAAAATTACTAATTAAGAAACTCTTTGATATGAGAAAATTTGAGAGTAAAATAATTTTATTACAATATAATTAAGCTACTTCACTACTATTGAATAGTTTTATTGAAAATTTATTTTTTTCTGTTTAAAATGAAGTAATTTGTGAGTATAATATTCTGAGTAAATTGGGAAAATAAAATTTTTTTAGAGATTCCAGCGAACGAACGAATCGTTGATCGATCAATTATGTTCGATTATGTTCCGGCGAATGTGTATGTGTTAGTAGATTAGGCTTTTCCAAATATAGTTTTTAATGAGACCTACAAAGGAGTAGAAATTTTGGATCACCCACATTTATATTTCCTTGAGGTTTTGGGAATGCCCAAATAAGTAAATGGGGGATGGATAATTTTTAACCTAATGTGATTAGCCAGTTGTATTAAATCTTGCACATTCTTAATAAAGAGAACACCCAATTTTTTCAACTTTAAACTAAGCCTTTAATTTAACCATCTTAAAAGTTATTTAAGCACTTTTTAGAATGTTTAGGTTAAATAAGTTGCAAAAGAGGTAAAAAGATAAATTGCGCAACAGAAGGATTAGGCTTTTCTAAATTGAGTTTTTATATTTTCTTAGCACAAAAGAAGGAAGAAGGAACATTTATGCAATAGTGAGTCAGGCACTATAGCGTATCGCAGCGCCATCTTAACACAAGCCAAGTGCTCCAACATGCCTTAGCACGCCTTAAAAAAAATTTGGATTCACAGCTGTTAATGAAGAACAAGCCTTGGGCGCCACGCCGCACCTTAATGTCTGTCGTTCGTAAAGTGAAAATCCCAACGAGCAGAATAATTGAGGGAGAGTGATTAATGAGTATTTTCAACTCCTAAAAATAGTTGGGATTTATTGAAGAACCCTTAAACTCACTACGCAGACAATTAAAGTAAAAATGCAATAAATCAAGGTTTAAAGATAAATTCATCCAGCTCATTAGAGAATAAAGGCTGACATATTTTGATAAAAAATGGAAGATATTAAATACCATTCAATTGTTGGGATCTCTTAGAGTTATGAATCAATGCGGAACAATACATGAGATGTTGAGAAAAATCAAATAAAGCAAGAAATAATCTCATGCAAACAAAAACACACCACAACAAAAAAAATTACGAATAGAATTCACTATAGAGAAAGGATTACAATGAGTTTTAGGATTCACAAACCCTTACAAAACAAAACCTCAATGAGCTTTATCTTTTTTTTCAATGGAGTAGCCAGCACACCCTAAAAAAACTCTCAGCAGCCAAAACTTCATACAAATGAGAATGGAAGTATAAGAAACTCCTCCAATATATTTTCTTAAATATCTAGCTCATTTTCGAACTCTAAAAGGCGCAAATCATTTTAGAATTAAACTATAGACAAATGGCATATAACAACTTAGGAGAAGTTCACAAACAGAACAAGAGAAGAGCCCTTAGAGATTATGCTTTGTCGACTGTAGGAGGAATACCAAATGCAATAGTTATGCCAAACATTTAGGCAAACAACTTCGAAATAAAACCAACAACCCTGCAAATGATTCAAAATTCATAATTTTGTTGACTTCCTAATAAAGACCCAAACATTCATATATTGAATTTCCTAGAAATGTGTGATACATTCAAACATAACAATATCACTTATGATGATGTAAGACTTAGGTTGATGCCATTCTCCCTTAGAGATAGAGCAAAGAGTTAGTTGATCTCCCAACCAGGTGATATAATAACCACTTGGGATGAGCTGGCACAAAAAATTTTAGCAAAATATTTTCCGCCAGCAAAAATAATAAGACTTAGAAGTGAAATATCAAAGTATATCCAGCATGAGGGAAAGACTCTTTATGACAGTTGGGAGAGGTATAAGTAACTTATAAGATGTTGCCCGACCGTTGATTTCCTTTATGATTGTAGGTTCCGACATTTTATAATGTACTGAACAAGCCTACTAGGACTCTAATAGATGCAGCTTTAGGAGGTTCCTTAAATAGTAAAATGTAAGAAGAAGCTTATGATCTTCTAGAAGATATGAAAACAAACTCATACCAATGGCCTATTGAGAAGCTAGCACAAAATAGAAGAGAGAAGGTTAATCTGACAGAAAATAATCAAATAGGACAACTTCAAAGAGAAATTGTGTCCTTGAATCAAAGATCAACAGTGATATTGGTGAATGTTGCTATGGAAGTAATGTGTGATAATTATGGAGGGGGGCACTTGAGCATGAATTGCAATGTATATAATTCTTTCATACTCTCAAACACTAAAAAAGTGAAATTTCTTAGGAACAGTAACAATTTTTTTGAGGTACAAAAAAACCATACTCAAATCAATAATTTACAAACAATAATGACCAAAATTAAGGGCTCAAGATGTAAAATACTAAAATTCTATTTCAAACTGTTTATTAATATTTAAATAAATTTGACTTCAGATTGAAAATCTGACTTCACCATTGTGTTTACCACCCTCAAATTAGCTAGGGGTGAAGTTTTGAACACATTTTGAAGTCATTAAATTTTAGATGAATAATTTAATATTATTTTAAAATACCTGAAATTCGAGTAATTAAATACTCGTCAAATCGAAAATCTGAGTGCGTCATTGTGTTCAGAAGCTCTCAATTAGCTAGGGGTGATTTATTTAAATTTTTTTTAGTATAATTAACTATCTAAATTTCATTTATTAAATAAAGATAATTATTTAAATAAAACAATACTTAATATCCTAATTAACGGCCACCATTTCTTATCCCTAACACCGTCAACTATTCTTTTCTGCGACCGTTTGACTAGACGGAACTTTCGAACCGTCTGATCGAACGATCAGATGGTTGAAACTCATCTTCTCTACACGCGTCTCTACGCGTGGACACGCAGCAACGGCGAGGACGCGCGTCGCCCCAGTCTTCGCACCACGCACTCGCTGGCCAATCCGCACGATCCTATTAAAACCCTAATAGAACTCCTTTCGTTCGTTCTCACCATTTTTCTCAATCATAAGGTAAATCAAGAACCCTGGATCGAACCATAACGACTCTGTTGTCGAACGCTAAAGGTATTATCTCATTTCTATGATCTACCTATTTCAATTTTTATTGTTTTTATGAGTTAAATCGTTTAATCAAAGTATCATAATCCATTTCTCCAAACCTAAAATCGCGATTTTTGCCTAACCCTAATCCCTCCGTCGCGTAAGAGAAGGCGAAGCGTCGCCCAGACGCTCCCCGAACCGGACCAAGTCGAACCGGTCGGTTCATTTAGCAGTAGACCGGCCACGTGTTGGCGTAAAAGGACTCCACGTGTCCTCCTTCTGCGCATGTGGACCCCACCTGCAAAATCTTTATAAAAATCTAAATATATATATAAATATATACGTTTATATATATATAGAATAAAAATAAGTATTATAAAATACACAAATAATTATGAAAATATTTAACAAATAAATAAAAAATATTTAATAATTAAATAAAATAGATTTAATTAAATAATAATGTATACGTATATATATATATATATTACAAATGAAATAAAATAAAAATAGTAAAAATCAAAATATAATTAATATTTTATAAATAAATAATAAATCAGTAAATAATAAAAAAATTAGATAATAATAAAATATACTTTAAATAGAAAATAAATATTTCATTTAAAAATAATGAATTAATTAAAACAGAATAATTAAATTTATTATAATACATTTAATTAATAAAAAAATAATATATACGTATATATATATATATTACAGTAAACTAATAATTAAAATACAGTAAATAATAGATAAGTAGAAAATTTATAAAAAAATCAAAATAAAACAGACATTAATTAAAACTAATTAATTAAAATTATTTAATAATATTAATCAATATCTATATATCTATACTTAAATAAACAATAAAGAAAATATACACATAAAAGCAGAAAAATAAATATCATTAATTAATATTTATTAACTAATATATATATTAATTATTATTTAAAATAATCAAACAGAGAAATATATTTTTTAAAATCACATTTATTTATATATATATGAATTCATATTAATCAATGTAAATTAATCAAATAAATACCAAAACTTTAAACTTAAATAATTCCTAAAATACTTAACTAAATTATACATTTTAATATATCAAATTTATCAAAATATATATATATATATATAGAGGTATTAAATTCTCATTTGGACTAATATTTAACATAGTGACATTTAGGACCCCTAAATTGAACCCTAAAAAAATCATAAAATTTAATTTAGTCATAACTTATAAACTACTAATCCAAAGATACTAAATATAGGTCTTAAAATACTCAGAAAAATATAAGAAATATTTTAGAAGTATTAATTTTGATGTTTGAATTAAAATTTGACTAATCACAATTAGAACCTAACCCTAATTAAGCCTTTAAACCTAGCAACTTCAAATAGCCATAAGTTAGTCAATTTAACTCCAAATTAGATGATCCAAATATCTATTTAGATCAGAAGAACCTAAATTTTAGTAAACTGCAAAAATACTTAGGATCCAACGGTTAGATCTCCTAATTAAACCTAATAACTCTAAAACTTGATTAGAGAATATTAGCAATTAAAATAATCCAAATTAAGTAATTTTAATTTTAAATGACTCATAAAGTAAATTAGAACCTAAATATATTATTAGTTTAATAATTTTGTGACTCAAATCACTAATCACTCTCTAATTATAATAAACTCTAATTATTAAACCCTCCAAATTAGAATAGCTATAACTTAAAAAATTCATATCAGAATTTGATAATTTTGGACTCTATAGAAACCTTAGGACCTAATCTTCAATAAACTAGCACAAATTTTATATTTTAATAAGGGTAAAATTTCTAAAATGCCCTTATAAGGTCAAATTCCCAATTTGACCTTATAAGGCATAATAATTATACAACTTAATAAAAGAATAATTCAAATAAATCAAAATAGTCTTTTTATAAGCAAATCATAATAAAACATTAAAATAAATTTCATTATTTTTGGCAGATCAAAGAAATTAAATTTGGTTAATTTTATCAAAATAAATCAGGTACGCAAATTTACTTATAAGTCTTATTTCAGTATTCTTATTTGAGCCATTTTTCATTTGAGTATTATTTGCACTGCTTACCGCATTTTAATCTGCAAAAGAATTATATCAAAAAGCATGTAACAAAAAGAATTTATATATATTGTGGTGTTTATCTTTGGAGGGTGGAATGCAAAACTGGAATCTGTACAGATTGGGCTAGCTAGCAAGCCCCTGGGAGTTATATGGAGGGATTTAGCCTCTTGTAGGAAGAAGGCAAATCCAGAAGAAAAATACACCATCAGTTCCTAATTTGAGTAAGCTACCGACGGGTGGCGAGATAAGCTTCCTACAAATTATGCCTATGGGTTTACCCATTTGGGCTTAGGGGTCTCCGGACTCGACTTATTGTTACAAATGCTTTTGATAAAATTTATTTCATATATGTTGATTTTCACAGCTATTTTGTAGGGCAGAAATTGCATTTGGAAATTGCTTACTTTACTTGCAGTTTTATTTTCAGTCATTTTCATATGTGATTCATACCTATTATAGGATGCTAGATTTATTCTTATAAAAACAATTTGCGTACTCCTACCTGACTGGTAAACTGAATTTTTCAGGTTTTGATAATTAAAGAACTTAGAAGATTTGCCAAATTAAAAGAAGAAGAATTTAAAGAAGCAAGAAGAATGTAGATATTTTATTTCTTATTTTGTAAAAATTCAAGCTATTGTAACTTTTCATATATGTTTTAGCTCTATGTATAAAAGGACTGTGAATCATATTATTTTATTATGTCCTGAACTGCACCCCATTGATCTTAGGTGTGCTTCTAATTGCACTGTTAAGAGGTCCTAGATGTGCTATGTATCGCACCGCTAATGTAATGTCATGTTCATGCAATTTCTGTTATGCCAATTTTTTGGGATTAAATAAATAGAAATTCAGTATAATTAATAGAAATGATAACCCCTTTTTTGTCTAACTACTTATCTTGAAATCTCTAATATACACATTTAATCCAATATCACATTTAATCTAAAGTTTTCACATGTGACTACTTTATTCATGTATTTTCTTAACTCTGATTATGCTTAATATTCAATGCCTCTGATCATCTAGACCTAGCACTACAATATAACACATATTATCATAACTATTATCGTAATTCAACTTGTTAAATGATTAGATCTTAAATTGAATTCTAACTTATCATAAGTTAGGAGTACATACATACAATTAGTATGTTCCAAGATAGGTGAATTTGAACTATTATATTACTTAACTGCACTTATTTCATGCACAGGGATAGGAGACAGATTCTTTCACAGTTTGTTTCACCCAAACTAATGTGTCCAAATCCTAACTCAAATACAATGGAATTGGGATATTTATTTTGAAATGAATTGCACTTATCTAATTACTTAAGATAAAATTGAATCTCTATAGTTCCTTATAGGGAAATTTAACCAATTTCTAAGTTAAATAGGAAATCAGATTTAGATTATAGGTATGCACTTCATCCCTATATGATAATCTTGAACATAATCAAGTTCTAAGCAAACTATTTAGATTTCATGGATTTTCAGAGCTAAGAAAGACTTTATCCAATAATCTTCAATAATTCCAAATTCACAAGCAATAAGCATTTAAACCTTTCATTTGGGTTGAACTACCACAATGTATAAGATCAATCTTAGATTTTACTAGGCATGACAAGTACAGGATTCTACCTCAAAGTATTGTAGTTAAGCCAACCTACCTCGAGGTTTAATTTGACTATGGTTCTTACAATATTTAGTCTAAATTCAGAATTTCCACAATTAGCATAATTCTTATGATGCTCAATTTAGGGACTTTCTACTATAATCCTAATATCTTTTTTACTACTAAGATGATAACCTAAGAATGTAAGGTTCTAAGATAACAACAAAACATAAGAAATATTAAGGATTATGAACTTTAGCAATTAATTATTGTTAATGTGGTTTGAGTAATACATACATATATCCACCTATACTATAGCTTTGAGGATTAGTAACACTATAAAGATTCCTTAGTTAACTAAATTATTCATCACCAAAATTAGGGTTTAGACTATTTAATTGCTAGTATCTTCAAATTAAATCTATTAGGATATCTAAACACTTTAATTACAAATTTTATGAGAAACAAATTGATTAGAGACCTACTATAGCTTCGGGTTCCTTTTTAATAAATCAACCAAAATTAAGGGTTAAAAAGTTGATTTAGGAATTAAAATTTTAAATTAGAATTTCTCAATTCTAAGTGATTCCTTACTATCTAATAAGATCATAGATAGTAAGTAGACTAAATTGGACTATGTAATTAGTTTAATCTTTATTAATTAAGGTTTGAGCTAATTAAAAGGTGATTAGTAAATTAAACTTTACAAAATAAAATGTTAAGTTATAATTAGGTTCTACACTGTCTAATGAGTTCTTAGACACTTTAATCACAAAAATCAGATCACTAATAGTCTTAAAATTCATTAATTAAGTATTGGAGTAATTAGTAAGTGATTAACAAATTTAAGCACAAAAAAATATTTTTAATTATATAATCAAGTTCTCCTCTATCTAATGAAGAGGTTGAGACCTTAATCACAAAATTTAGCTATTGATTAAGCCTAATATTCACTAATCTATTTCTAGGGTAATTATGACATAATTAAGAAATCTAATCATAGAAACTTAAATATTATTGCACATTAATATTTTTCATATTTCTCTGATCAAAATAGTGTATAAGATCACTATATTTGGATTTGAATTGATTAAAATATTTCATTAATTTAAATAAAATGGTTTCCATTAATTATCTTTGGGCTTAACATTTTCCATTGAATCAATATAATGATTTAATTCCAAAAAATTGGATTATTAATATAACTCGGTCACAAAAGATGCGGGTCAGGGTCCGACCTGACCCGCTACTGTGCATCTTTCTCCATGACTTTCCACGACATGCACTGAATAGGGTTAGGGTAAAATGAAAATTCTCGACGCATAGGCTATACCACGGCTCATTCTTCATCATTACATGCCCTGGACTGCGGCCCGTTGATTCTGCCATGAATCCCTCAGTGAAATCATTGGAGTCATCGAGGCCCTATTCTTTCTTTTCTCAATTATAGGGTTTACTGTGGTGAGCTAATTCTCCCTATAGAGTCGATGCCACTATTTGATTTTAATCATGACACACTCAGCGTATCGAGACGGATTGAATCCCCATACTAGCCTAACTGGAGGCATTCTAGGATTGGTGGGTCCTTACTTGATGCCACCACTATTGAGCACTGTAGTAGCACAGACTGGGCGGAGGTCAATCAGGCTAGCCCTATTGACCAAAACTCTATCGAATGCTTGTGTTTGATGTGCAATTGGTTTGCAGACAATCATGCATCCCAATGTGGAGCCAATTGCTCATGAACAAAACTGATGAGACTATCGGTTCGGTAACCCAATCAAGGTAGTGACCTTCGCTGTCTGAACCCCTACTGGGTTGGGCTGCAGCTTAATTGATGAGCATTTAATCCTTGAACATTCGTAACATGAACCCTAAGCTAATCATCCAGTGATGAAGTGTTGAACAAACCCAATTAAGCTCGATATGAGGGAGTACTTGGACGGGGTTTACTGGGCTGAATGTAGGAGAGTCAAGTGCAATCTAGATGCTGAACCCAATTCTAGCATGTCCCTTGAGCTCTTGGTAGTTGACTGGAGGCTTAAACACCAAGCCTTACCCACAGAAATGTCAGGAGGAGGGTTTAGAATCGCCATTGAGGACTGGAGCAGCATGCAAAACAACTGAGCTCCGGGAGAAATTGGAGAGTGTAGGGAGATCAAAAGGATGCTTCATTGAGCAAAGAGACTCGTAGAGGTTTCCAAAGCTCTATTTATAGTAGAGGGGAGCATGGGGAGGTTAGAGCATGGCTTTCAAGCCCGACCTAAGGGCTAACCTCCCAGCTACCAATTGGGGCAAGGCCAAGCCAAATCGGCACAGCAAAGATCCCCTCCCTAATGGGAAGTTGTTAGAGACGAGCTAGGGATCATGGGGGACACATCCGACGGGGATTGTACTGGTGGATTTTCCACTATCAGAAGCAGCTCAGCATGGATGAAGCTGAACTGTATCAAAATCTCACTCAAGTGTCTTATCGATCAAAGAAAAAGACGGAACAGTCCTGATGCGTCAGCCCGTAATGGCCGATCGTCAGTGGAATCTAGGTCCTTTGATCAGTGCTAATGGACAGCTAGATCTAGCTGCCACATGGACAGAGCTCCACAGCGGATTGCCCATGGTTAGCACAACGGATCCCGGGCTTAGCCAACCATTGGAAGGTTCATTTTGCAAATATTTAAATTTTTGAACCCCAATTTGCAATTTCCAAATTTAAATTATATCCAATTTATGCGTATCTCCAAAAATTCTGAAAAATTTACCCCTAGCTAATTTGAGTGCGATGAATTCAAAAATCCAATCAAATTTTAATTTGGAGATCAATTTAATTTAGCTAATTTTCTATGTCACTAAATTGACTAATTAGTAATTTGATCCAAATGGGTTCCCATATATCCCAAAATTTAGGGTCAGGTTCTAATGGTGTTTAAAACTTAGTGGAGCCAAGATTATGACTTGATTGAACCTAGATTAAGCATGGTAACCACTTAAGGGTGTTACATTTGGGCACATTATTTCAAACCAAACACAATAAATCTAAATTCAAGTCTTTGATTTTGAGAGAGTTTACTTTAAAGATGACAAAGCATATGATGAGTATATTAAATATTAGTATCATATTGTAAAACGGCTCAACATGGGTACTCATAGAAGTTTGGCATGTTCCATCTTTGAAATGGAACCTAGTCTTAATGAGTCAACTAGCTTAAGTTGAGTATTACATAACAATCATAATGGATCCATGGAAAATCACCAAAGGCGCATTTGTGGCAGTGAAGGGGGACATTGAGAGGATGTTTTACCTGATTAATGAAGTGTATGATTCTTCAACATCAACAAAAACATAGGCATTGTGTCTATGTAATCAGAGTGTTGGAAACATTAGCGAGAGAGGATTGAAGTCTCTCCCCTCAGAGGTAAAATTTCTAGGCGGAATTCCATTAAGTTAGATTTTGATGAAGATTGTATAATGGGTGAAGAAGGTTATGTTTATATAAATATGATGAGAGTATAAAGCATCAAAACATTAACTGGTGTATACAAACATTTGATGTATATATCCAATTTATTCCTTAATTAGCTTCAAATAATTTGTCATATTCATTGATGATCACATAAGGAAGGTGTGGGAATATTTTTTGAAGAAGAAATTAGACATGTTTGAGACATTCAAAAGATGGCTAATTGTGGTTGAGACTGATACCAGACTCAAATTGAACTGCTTAAGGTCTAACATTGGCAGCATCTATTGTGACAAGGAGTTAATGTCTTTTGTGTTGAGAAATGGATTAGAAGAAAATTTATTGTATCAATACTGCCACTACAAAATGGCGTAGCTGAAAGGATGGACCAAAAAATCTCAGAATACACTAAAAGTATGGGATACATTCAAGCTTGCCTAAGAAATTATAGGTTAATGCAATTAATTACAGATTATTGATGCCATTAAATAAAGAATATCGAAGGAAATCTGAGTGAAAAAGGGGTGAATTTGTCTTACCAAAGTATTTGGTTACTATGCATATGTTCATATTGATGCAAGAGATCAAAGAATGATGGATTTTAAGATGCTAAAATATATATTTGTCAAATACGATTTTGAAGAATTAAAGTAATAAATAATGTGATCTCGATGACGATATTATTTTTAAATAGGGGAGTCTGTAATCACCAAATTGTTACTATTATAATTAGGACTAAACCCAACTCAAAAATTAAGATCCTGAATGACTTCAAAATTAGGGCAAACTAAAAATACCATTGGGATAGAGTATATTTTTGTGATTATAATACCCAAGTTTGAGAGAGATCCGAATAACAAATACTCATGAATTAATTTCTGAATTATTTAAATTCAGAAAATTGGGAAAATTAGTTACAAGTTCAAATTCATCGATTTTGGTGTCGTTAGATTAATGATATTATAAAAATGCTACAGAAAATTTTTTGTCAAATTTAGAGCTCCGGGTTGACCATAATTCATTTCTTAAGTTTTATCTTCAAAAATTATTAAAAAAAAAATATTACTCCAAATTAAAAAAAAATTGTGCGAGTGTGTTTGTACCATCAAGATACACATCCGTGTCAAGTTTTGTTATTTTTTAAAAAAATTGGAAGAGAGAAAGAAAAGAGAGAAAGAGGAGAAAGTAATATCAAATAAGCAGGAGGAAGAGAAAGCCAAATTGAATACTCAACGCAATTATGAAGAATATGATAAATTTGCTCTCATTTAAATAATGGATGAGAGAGAAAATAATAAAAAAATTAATTAATTAATTTTAAAAAAAAATTATAAATACAACCCCTCCCCTCCTCATCCTCCATCATTCATCTCCCTCTTCTCGCGCCCCTCCACTCCTCCCTCTCTCTTCCTCGACCACCACAAATTCATCCTGCCGACCTCTAATAAAGCTTCATCAAAACTAAGATATAGTAAGAAATAAAAAAGATTTTAAAAATTTTCTATTCTTTTCATTTTTTTGTCTTTTTTTTAATAATAATAATAATATTATTATTATTATTATTAATATTATTATTATTATTATTATTATTATATTTTCATTTATGCAAATTTTCCTTTTTTTATATATGTATATAACTTTTATTTCAATCATTTTCTTTTTTTCTATATATGTATATATTTCTTAATTTTTGCAATTTTTATTTCAATCATTTTCTTTTTCCTTTTATATATGTATATATTTCATAATTTTTACAACTTTTATTTCTATCTTTTTTTTTTCATATATGTATATATTTTCTAATTTCTGTAACTTTTTTTTCCAACGGTTGATTACCACATACTTGAGGAGGCGTGGAGCAACAAAGAGGTAAAATTGAGCCTGAAGTATTTGGTTGTTCATCCTACTTGCACATTGTACAGGTTCCAAAAGCAAGCTTGATATAAAAGCAATCAAGTGCACCTTTATCGACTATTGAGCAAGAGAATTTGGCCACAGATTCTGGGAATATCGGAATCAAAAAATCATCAGAAGTCAGAGGCATCACATTCAATGAGAATGAGATGTATAAGGATATTAATGGAACTTCAAATGATGTGCCAAATTACTTTGAACTGGCTGACAACACTGTGCAAGATGAGCAAGCACATCTAAATGCTCATGATGGTGGAGAGCAGATAGCCCCTCAAACTGCTGCTACTAAACTGAGGAGATCCACTAGAATATCACATCCTGCACAAAGGTACTCTCTATTATTATATTATATATTGCTAACGAATTGTGGTGAACTAAAATGTTATGAGGAATGCTTTAAGTTTATGACTCAATCAAGTATGAGTCATCCATGAATGATGATGTAAAGTCAATCATGTCAAATGAGACATCAGATTTGGCTAGACTTCTAGAAGAAAAGAAGGCTCTTCAGAACAAATTGATTTACAGGTTGATGGAAGTATCAGACAGTATCAAACGCTATAAAGCAAGGCTTGTGATGAAAGGCTTCTAGCTGAAGCATGGCATAGATTATAGTGAAATCTTCACTCCAATATTGATAATGACTATTATCATAGTAGTATTGAATATTATGGCAGTCAAAATGTTGCATCTTGAGCAAATGGATGTTAAGGCTGCATTTCTTCATGGTGATCTAGAGGAATAGTTGTACATGTTAAAGCCACAGTGTTATGAGACCCGAGAAAAGAGTGAGCTAGTTTGCAAGCTCAAGAAAAGCATGTTGGTTTAAAACAGGCACTGAGGCAGTGGTATAATAAGTTTGATAGGTTCATGTCATACATATGATACAAAATGTGCTAAGTAGATCTGTGGCGCCCCAACCCTTAATCCACAAAGATTAAGCCAAGGGTGGAGTGTCACTCTAGTTAACCCCTCACTTATTATTAGATTAGGAGGAAATCCATAATCCACCTGATTAGGGAAGGGATAACACAGAATCAACTAATAGTCACTATCTATTAAATCATATAGAGTGCGGAAGCAAATTAAAAATGAATAATATCCAAGCATCACAATATAATATAAGTGTAAGACATACTCAGAATATAAGCATATAATAATCCAAACACGCAGTCATAGGTACATGTATTATTATAATATTTAAAGTTTAAGCAAATAGAAGAGAAAATATGCTCATCCTCACAGGTAAAATAAACAGCTAAATATCCTCAGGTTCAAGCTGCTGCTCCTCCTTCAAGTAAGGCTCCTCCTCAGGTACTATAACCTCAACCTGCTCTAAACCTGACATTGTCAGTTTCACAATATAGGGTCCCAGCCAAAAAAGAAAAAATGTTGTGTTAGACAATTGTCTAAGTACATTTTAAGTTGATACATTTTTATGTGTTTTACAATATCACCACTTTACATTTTCTAAGTAATAATACATAAAAATAGGAGCGACTAGCAGTATAATAAGAAATGAAAAAGCTATAATATGGGGCCCCCGTACTTGACAATAAGGAAGTACGGTGCTCCAAAAGTGGCAAATCCCTCACTTAAGTAAAGTTAGGCGAACCCAACTGGCTTAAGTCAAGGACTTGTCACCAAGTGCTATAACATCCATCAATATAAATATCAAAATGGCAGAAGCAGAAAAATAAAGTAACATCCACAAGCATACATAGTAAGGAAAGAAAATGCAATAAAGTAACTCATCACAATGCAAAAAGTAGAGTACATCCAAAAAGTTAATTATTATAAACTGAAATGAATAACTGAAAAATGAAAGATTCTCATCCTCACTGAAATAAATAATGCAAAACTATCTAGATAGTAGCTAGAAGGTCCTCCTCCTAGACTGGCTCCTCTTCAGCGACACTGCCCACGAACACGTCTGAATCTGACATTTGTCGGTATCATAAATGCCAGGGCCCAGCCAACAAAATAAAAAGGTTACAGTTAGACAATTGTCTAAGTACATTTTAGGCTATTTAAAGTGAACTGAATATTAAAGGATATCACATTTAATTTAACTATACATGCAGTAGTAAAGGGGTGCAACAAGCTATGAAAGAACTGAGATACTATAAACTATCTATTTATAGCATACAACATGTATGTGAATTAATATACAAAACTCAAAATAAGCAAGGTAAGGCTAAGAGCAAAAAAATAACTGCAACTACTGAATAAACATGATCCTAACATGATTATGATCGAAGTAAAACATGCTGAGTATAAAAGAACATAAGTACTGAATATGATAAAATTATAGCATCCTAAACATGCCATTTATACCTATATCTACGCCATAAAATATACATACAACATGCAGATTAATATGAAAAGAAAGGCCACTGAGACATGTGGCAAAAACAAAGCAATGTATAGCATGTAAAGCCACTGAGACATGTGGCAAAGCGAGTAAATACAAAAAATAAGGTCACTGAAGCATGTGGCAAAGAAAACCAGAAAACTAAAATAATACAATACAGTTAAAGTAGTAATATGCCTAAGTCCTAGTACTGCCATACCAGCCAATAGGCCATACAGGGCCTCCAATATCAATCAATCAATCCCCAGCCTAGCCATCCAAATATGCCTGGTCTGAGTCCAATCTATACAATACTACTACTAAAGAGGTAGACTAAACTAGGTCATATTCTACTAACTATGACAAAACAAAACTGAATGATATATAAATTCAATACTAGCTTAGGATACATCATCCTAAGTTTTTCCTATTATGCTCAAGGGTTAAAGCTCAAAATCCAAGGTATGCAAAGCAATCTAGTCAAAGTAAGCAAGAGACTCAATCTAGACTTATGTGATATTTGTTGTTGTCTAATTACCAAATCTAACTATTCTGAGAAGGTACAAGCTTAGGATCTCCAATATCCAGCTATCGAGTAGAATCTCAGATTTACGTCCTTAAAGTTAAATATTAGAACTTTTACAAGTTCTAATCCAAAATCATGCGACGACTATATAGTTTAAGTAAGCAAATCAATGACCTAATTTTATGAATAGTTTACTCTCTTACTCAAATATTGATCAAATAAATCAAGATGTAAGAATTTAGAACTTAAACCCTATGTGGAGTTCAAATTCCAAATCCAAGGTGATACTAAAATAGGATCTAGGTTTCTCACTTAATCCCAAAGGTAAAGGATCCTATAAGTTGAAAGATTCAGGAACTAAGATCTTAGTGAAAGGCTATTCTACTAATTATAAGATAAAATAATCAATTAAGAACTTGAGAATCTAAGATCTATATTCCATCTTTAAGATATTTTCATTATCTTATTGATTGAATCATCCTATACCCACATGGAAGGTTTCAAAAGATTAAACAATCAATCATTAAAGAATTTCAATTGGAGGTGGTTTGATTCAATTTGAAGATCTAAGTCTAAGATCTAAAATCTAAAGATCTGAAGTTTGATCACTTTAGACTTCTAATTAGAGTTTTGACTTAAGAGTTTCCATTTGTGATTCTCTTTAGAATCTAAGTTCATAATTAACTATAAGGAGCTTATTAAGGTTAAAATTGATAATTCCAAGTATTAGATTAACACTAAACCCATATTGACCTTCTTAGGTTACTTAAGATCTAAGAGTCTGAGTTTTGATCACTCTAGATCTTAAGCTAAGAATTTTACTTAGACATTTCCAATTTCTTTTCTTTTAACACTTAATTCTTAAGTTATCTTAACTGAACTTATTAATGAGATAACTGACCATTTCAATTATTAATTTAATAAGTTTAAGGTCAAATGATCTTTATAAGGAATGTTTTAAGATTTAAATATCTTTATTAAGGACTAAATGAAGATTTCATGGATTTGTGATTATTATTGTTCTAGGATTTCAGAGAAACATTTCCACCCTACCTTATAGTGGTTTACTGAAATTTTCAATCCTTAAGGAACATTAAATCACATTTTGGTCAAAATGACCAAAATGCCCCTCTTAAGGCTAAAATTGGGATTTTATGGTTTTATTGTCCAAATTTGTTCTAATCTATTTTAAAGTGTTTCATATGACTAAATGAAGTGGGAAACACCCTTATCTTAGGTTTTGATGACCTAAATGATCTAAATTAGTACTAATCACTTAATTAATCAACTTAGAGTGATTAGTGAAATTAAGGCACTTTAGGACAATCCAACCTTACACCTAGGTTATAGTAGGTCTAATATGATGTTAGGAACTATTCCCACCCAAATTAGAGGCTTAATTAGGGTTTAATTCACTAATTCTTAATTAGGGTGATTAAGGAGTGATTAAGAAAGTTAATTATCCAAAATTAATCTTAAGGATCTGGAATCGTTTTTTAGGGTACAAGGAGCAATCAGAGCCCTTAAACTCGTAAATTGGACCATTAAATGATTTTATATGATTTATTTAAGAACAGAGAAAGTTTGGCCAATATTTTTAAATCTAACCATTGGATCGGAAATTTTATTTTATATTCAGATTCCTTGAATTTTTTTGATTCAAATGGTATATTGGATCATACCATTTGGATATGTATAACTAAAGTTATTTAATTAATTCATTCTGAATGTTTATTTAAATTAAAACTATATGGTTTAAATAATTAAATTCGCAATCATAAAAAATGATATCCAATAATTATTAATTAGGCGCGGCCCAAAATCTGAACCGCGTGGGCCGGGGCTCGGCCCAGCCCAAAATCGACTTCGTCTTCCTCCCCGACTGCCCCCGCAGCCCGAACCCTAGGGTTACCTTCCATCACCAAATTCGCAGCGCACAAGCCACGCCAGGCCCTGATCTCGATTGCTACACATTCCCTGACCTTAGACGTGTCGATTAAACTCAGAAGCCCTCACTGGGACGCTCTGGTTTGTTGGATGCCTATTCGGCCGAAATCCCTCAGCTAGCGCACCTGTGAGGAGATAATTCTTCTCATAGAGTCCACGAGCCACCGATGTCTCGATCCCTACACGTTCAGGGATCGAAGATGGAGTGATAGGGCGCAACGAGAGGTCCTGAGGTGGTCTAGATCGTTGGGGTGCTACTCGGCGTTTTCTGCCGTCTAGACCCATGACTGGATCGATCGATTCCAGTCAAATCGATCGATCTGGTCAAGTTCAACCCTCGATACCAGCTCACAATTATGGCCCAGACGATCCTAGTACTAGCTAGACAATTAACTCCAACTGGACACGCTGAATTTGACGAACCAGAATTTCGTCTGGCGATGCGCACAGACGACGAATTCGTCGTCTGGGTCACTACCAGACCATGCTTTCCGCTCGATCGACCGCGGAGGAGATAAGGTAAGATTCTACTCAGCATCTAGGCTTGCGAAGAGGCGAAAATAGAGCTGAATTTCAGCTCGACGGGAAAAGGGAAGAAGGCTGTACCTTTGCTTGCTGTGACGAAGACAATGCAGATCGCCCTGAGGCTCCAAGTGATCGCAGGAATAAGCTGGGGGTCTGAACGTCAGGCGCACACCCACTGTCAGCTGAAACAGCAGGGTCGATCGCCGGGAGAGCTTGGAACGCCGGGAACAGAGGGAGAGAGCAAGGTGAGCTTCACAGTGAGCAAAGGAGCTCACTATGAGCTCAGAAGGGGGTATTTATAGGCTTAGGAGGGCTTAGGTGTAACAACCCAGGTTGTTATTTTGCTCAATTAAGACTAATCTAAGTCTTAATTAAGGTTCTAAGTCACTAATTAAGTAATTTAGAACTCGCCGCTGAAACCTAGGACAAATCTGAAATCAACAAAGTCAAATCAAGAACTCTGGAAAATTCCAAACCCTGGAAAATTGATTTTTATCTAGACCTCGGATTGAGAATCTGACTTCTCCATTGCATTCAGAACACCCAAATTAGCTATGGGTGAAATTTTGAAGTCATTTGGAAGTCGTTGATTTTTCGTCAAATATTTTAATAATATTTAAATACCCCAAATAATCAAATAATTAAATACTCGTCAAAACTAAAATCCGAGTGCGCCGTTGCGTTCCTCACCCTTCAATTAGCTAGGGGTGATTTATTGGAAATTTTTAGAAGTATACAATTATTGGTTAAAATTTTATATAAGAAATCAATATAAATAATTATTTAAAATTTATTTAAATTGACTTAACGGACTTCCGTTATATTACTTAAACTACCGTTCCTAATCCTCATGCCGCTAAATCGTCGTCTAAGCCAATCAGGAAGCATCTGAGCCATTTGATCAGATCTCGGTGCAAGATCAGACGGCTCAGGCATCGTCTTCTTCAAATGCTCAGCGCGTGTCGCGCTGAGATCTCGCTCGCGACGCGCGGCAGACGCAGCGCCGCGACCGCTCCATATGGCTTCTACCGGGGTAAGTGCCGCCGCTTTAGGTCTAGATTAAAACCCCTGATCTTCTCCTTTGCTCGGGTTCATCCTCCCGATCCTAAAGAAGCCGAAATATTCAGGATAAAGCTAGAAGCCCTCTCTGCCATCCATTTAAGGTACGAACCTATACCCTGTTCCTTATT
Organism: Gastrodia elata; assembly: GCA_016760335.1. NCBI lineage: Eukaryota > Viridiplantae > Streptophyta > Magnoliopsida > Asparagales > Orchidaceae > Gastrodia > Gastrodia elata. Next base: position 9,768,425 of record CM028682.1, on the reverse strand, counting down.
CAAAACTTGCAAATCTTATTTCATTTTGCAATTTCATGATACAGATTAAGATTTTAATGGATCCGATTGGGTTAATTAGAATGCAATCGATCGAATTTAGCGTTTGATCTACAGTGAAATTAGTTAGGAGTTCGATTCTTTTGCCGTTTGAAACCTAGAATTTAGGGATTTGATTGTTAGATATATTTCGATCTCTTCGCAAGCTATTTCATTTATGAGTTGGTAGATCTGATCAAGACCTATCCATTGCTATATGAGTCAAGCTCCGTCGTCGACCGATGAACCCTCCATGTCGTGCCCTAGATCGCGAAGAGAGCGAAGAAGACGAATTGATTGGGCCGGGTCAGATCAGCCCGAACCCGGCCCGAGAGACCCGTATAGTTGGCACGTAGTTTTACGCCATGACTGCGGGACCCACAGTCAATTATGACTGGTATTGTGGGTCCCGCTGAGATCTCAGCGGCATATTACAAGGTGCCACGTGGCCTTTCTCTGCCAAATCCGTCAGATGGGTCCCACCTGCAGAAATTAAATAAAACATTTTATATATATAATTATATAACAGATAATTATAAATTAAATGTATATATAATAACAGATTTATTTAATTTAATAAACAGTATTAATTAAGTAATTAAATTATATACTTTAAACCTTAATAACTCCAAAAATATAAGTCCAAATTATGCAAATAAATATACCAAATTGATCAGAAAAATATAAGGAATTTATTGATGTCATTTAATTTTCTGTAAGATTAATATTTTGCAAAGTGATTATTTAGGATTTTTTTTTTAAGTTAAATTAAAATGTCACAAATCTCAATTAGCCCATAACTTTGTACCCAATGATGCAAACTTATTGATTATGGGTCTTAAAGTGATCAGAAAAACCTAAGGATTAATTTGATAGTATTCATTTTACTGAATGGATTAGTTTTTGCTTAATCACATTTAGGACCTAACCCTAATTACCCTAATTAGACCTAGAACTTCAATTGACCATAACTTGGTCAATTGAGCTCCAAATTTGATAATCCAAAGGTTCATTTAGATCAGAAGAACCTAATTAATAGTAATCTATAAAAATATTTAGGATCCAATGGTTAGATTTGCTAATCTCCCTTAATTACTCTTAAATCTTGATTAGTGAATTTTAGCCAATCTAGTAATCCAATTTGAGTAATTTAAGTTTCAGATGACTCCTAGAACCATTTAGAATCAATCTATAAGAATGGATTAGTATTTGAGTGATTAATTTTGCTAATCACTCACTAATTACCCTAAACCCTAATTAAGTCTTAACTTAGTCAAATTAGGTCCAAATTGAGCCCACCACATGTCATTATGATCAGTGGGCTATTTGTAATTCATAGTCACTAATTTTGCTTAATTTGGGCACTAATTGGCAAAGTTAGAATTTTGGCCTATACTTAAGGATCCCTTAATTAATCTTAAACCCTAGATCTTGTATTGGCCATAACTTGGCCAATACTCATCAGAATTCAATAATTTAAAGTTCTATGGAAACCTTAGGGAATAACCTTCAGTAAACTAACATAAAATTTAAGTATTATTAAGGTAAAATTACCAATATATCCTTATAGGTTAAATTCCTTAATTTGACCCTATAAGGCTTAATTCCTAACCAAAATTAGTGAACTTACTGTCTAAACTCATATTAGATAATAAGTAATCATTCTGCTTTATTAAAATTTAGAATATAGCCCTAATTCATAAAAATGAGATTTAGACCTTTAAATAAGGGGCAAAACAGTCTTTTTGCCCAAATTTAGGGTTTAATCTTCAAAAGCCCTAAATTCAGTTTAAAACTATATTAATCAGTAATTAGAATGATTTAGAACAGAAATTGTATAAGTTCAATCATTAACTAGATTTTGATTAAAATCTCAAAATTTGCTCTTTAAGAAAATTCCTAAGTCCTAAGTGAGTGTTCTCCTTCTTTAATCATTCTTAGACCCATCCTTAGGTCTTATAACATTAGTTAAGATGTGTGTCTTGAGAGATACTCTTAGTAATTAAGAGCCTTATTTCCTAAGATTAGGAATAGATCTTAAGTTAGAATTCATCTATTGAGTAAATTGGGTTACTCAATTAGATGAAACCTTGAGTTTACTAGTTTCTAGATTTTTCTTAGTTTATTAAATGATTATTTGATCTTTAAAACTAAGAATAGAGATCTATCCTAATGAATTTGATTTATCATTAGGATTTGCCTTAACCTAATCTGTGAGATTTGGGTTCTAAACTTAGACCCTTAGATTATACCTTTAGATTAAGTGATTAGACCCCATCATCTGGAGTCTAATTCTTAATCTATTCATCTTGATTTGGCTAATCAAGATGAGGTTGGGATGAATTAAATTACAAAACTAGGTCGATGATTTATTCATTTTAACCAAATAGTCATCTTTTGATTAAGTTATAATTAGGACTTGGCCAGTCCTAATTATCTTCAACAAGTATGATTCATGATTCTAAGTTACAGAATGTGTAAGAATTGATAATTCTGAAACTTATGTAACTTAGAGTAGATAGAATGAATAAAGTAGATAACAATAGATATCACCTGTGTTTTAGATAGAGTTTTCTTGCACTTTGATTTTGATGCTTCGCATTCCTTGAGTTTGATCCTTATAACTTGAACATGTATTATGTACATAAGATATTTTGATAAATATCTTATGATAATTTGGAACATTATTATAAAGCAGCATTATGTTCATTTCACAAGTGGTATGTAAGGTGTAGCTTGATTAGTATACCTCTTCGATCAACTCGTTTGGGGTCGGCAACCTTTCGAGGGTTTAATGTCCGACAGTCTATTGGCCATGCCTAGTCCGAGTGATAGGATGGATAGACTCTCGCTCTACTGACTATAGAGTCAGGATTCTGATATGGATATACTAATTCAAGTACACTTACATTCAGTTCTATCTTAGCTCATCAGGCTAAGAATTTTTTTAGTGATGTTCAGTTCAGAATTTCTTAGCTCATCAGGCTAAGATTTTCTGTATATGTGTTCAGTTTGGTTTGGGTGACTTAGATGGTCACTGCAGTTTCAGTTTACAGTTACTATTTTTCTAGCATATTTTGTATTTCAGTACTATATTACTTACAGTTTTCCCTGCACTTGTTCTTTATAGGATGTTAGTTTTACTTATTATTTTCTTATGCTTATTTAGGATGCTAGTTGTTTTCAGTTTTATACTGTTCAGATTATGTATGTCACCTAGCATATTTTGTTTGATCATAAGCATGTTTATATTGTACTTTTCTTACAGTTTTACTTTTCTTGTACTTACCTATCTTTGTTGCAGTTTTTTGGAGGAGGTATGTATTACTTCCTATTTGTTTAGTTATAAACTATAGTTTATAACTTATTACTGTTCTTTTGTATGCTTTTCTGCACCTATTTTGCTCAGTTCTATTTTTATGGTGATATTCAGTTAACTTAAATAAACTTTTACCCTAAAATATACTTAGACATATTGTCTAACCAGTTTTTCTTTTGTTAGCTGGGGTCCTACCATTATGAAACTGATAATGGTAGGTTCTGAGTTTGTTGGAGCAGTAGATCCAGTGGAGAGCTTACCATTGGAGGAGGAGCTCGTTCCTGAAGATCTGTAGCTTTAGTTTTTCTTTCAGTGAGATTGAGAGTTCATTTCAGTTCTTTTAAACTTATTAAATATTGTAATAATACAGGTTTATATTTCTCTTTCAGTACTTTACTTATTTTGTATTGTTGTATTTATACTGTATTGGATGGATGTTATGTTTTATGCTTCCGCACTCTGAGTTCATGTATGATCATTTAGTGATAGTATTTTTGGGATGAATGGCAAAGCCCTTAGTTAAATTGGATTAGAATATGTGTCTAATCCAATCTTAAGTGGGGACCTTGTCATTTGGTGACCCCTCCACCGTAATCATGTTAACTTAAGGGTTAACAGGACCACAGCGAGGCAGGGCCGCCACATTAGGCATGGATGCCGGGGCTTGGGCCCGAAGCTCCTCCCTGAATTCCCAGGCCTCCTGGCTCAGCCGGCTAGGCTCGGCCACTTACGGGAGGGCGCCAACGGTCGAGCTGACCTGGCGAAGGGAGTGGCAGACATGGATTACATGGCGTATTTCCGCAAAATTTTCTGTCGGGGAGAGATTCTCTAAGGACGAAGATGAACAGTAGCGGGGTCGTCCGGGCCATCTGATCTGCGAGTCCGTTACGTTTGGACGGCCTGATGGAGATCTTAAGTAATGACCGCACGAATTAAATCCTGGACGTTTGATTTAATATGCCGATCGCGCGGCTGAGATTTGATCACGGGACGGAGCGACGCGAGCCATTGTATCCTGCGCTGAGATACGTGCTAGAGATCCCGTTGGCTCGTAACTGTGCGCCGCTGTCGGGACCCCGCAGCGGATCTGCCGCGGTCCCGACAGCAAATCCCACAGAATTATAATTAAAATAAAATTTAATTTTAATTAATTAAAACTATTTAATTAATTCTTAATTGTTATAAAATTTCCCAAATTCAATTTAGGATCAAATGAGCTCCAAAAATTCCCAAAAATTCACCCTTAGCTAATTTGGGTATGAGAAATTCAAAAATAAAATCAGATTTCAATTTGGAGATCAAAATAATTTAGGTATTTTTCAGGGCTTAAAAATAGCCAAAAATACTAAATTCTCCAATTTAGATCCAATTGATTTTAAACTTCTAGGTTTAGATTTAAATGACCCATTGAATCCAATAAAATCAAAATTAAATCTTGGTTTAGCTTAATTAATCTAATTTTAGCTATGATAACAATCTAAGGTTGTTACATATAAATAATATTTATAACTTAAGCAAGAAAGATGCTAAAATATGCCTTAAAGGCAAGGTAAACAAGGTAAGGCATATAAATATAAATAACTAAATAAGTACTGAAAGAAAATACTACATCTTAAATATGCTGGTGATCAAAAAAAATATGCAAGTTAAATAAGTAAACTTAACAATGATATATATAATAGTAACAAAATTCTAACATCCTACTATATATAAGCTGAACAAAGGAATAGTTAACTGAATAACAAATATTGAAAAGTAAGCCAAATATCAATACTGTATATAATCTCTGTATACTGACTGTCATATCAGAAGACTTGGCCAAACTGGCCCATATATATATATATATATATATATATATATATATATATATATATATATATATATATATATATATCAATCCGTTCTCATTACCTTTCTGGGCTAGGGCGAAATATATTCATCCACGTAGCCTTTTTGGGCTAGGGCAAACATATCTATCCCCATAGCCTTTCTAGGCTAGGGTAGATATAACTGGATACACTGTGTGACTGAAGAGGCAGGTAATACTATACAATATCTTTTAGTTAATTTACTTTTATTTCTGTGGACAATTTCAGAAATAAATGAGGAGTTAATCACGTCTGCAAGACTATACAGGTCCTAAGCCTAACACACTCTCCTTAATGAGAATGTTAAGCATCCTGATCTCACTTTACCCCTGCCCATCAGGGTAAATGTGCACCATAATCCACCATGAACTGGACCCAAAGGCAACTGTTATCATATTATTCTAAGTTTTTATTTTTATACACAAAGTTCTCTTATATGAAATGTCCAAGGAAGTAAGCTCAAATATACAAGGAATACGTAGCACAAAGTATCAAAATAAGCAAGGGACTCTACTAATATGGTGATATCATTTGTTTTCTAATTATCCATTCTAACTATTCCAAGTTACACAAGTTCAGGATCACCATTTTTCTACTATCGAGTGTAACTCAAAAACTCGTCCTTATAAGTTAAAAAGGATTAGAACTAATCAGGTTCTAATTTAATTTAATCAGATGATGACTATGAGTTAAATCAATAAATTATACGTCCTAGTTTTGTAAATTTAGGCGTTCTAACTAAGATCTGATCAAGATCTTCTAAACCTATAGATTATGGATTAAACACCATGAGAATCGAGTTTAATCGTACAATCCATGATGGGTAAGATTAAGTTCTAGGTTTTATAAGTGATTTATTAGTTATGGCAAATCCTATTAAGTAATCAAACTTAATAGAATGAATCTCCTATCTTAAATCTAAGGTTAAAAGACAAAATAATCAAAATAAGTTTGAAAAATTTTAGAAACTAATAAAACTAAGGTTTCACTCATTGAGTAACCCATTTACCCAATGAATGAATTCTAACATATGATCTAATCATATTCTTAGGAATTATGCTTAAGTGCGGTGTGATGACCCTAAGAAGAGACTTAGAAGAATTTTCAAGAATTTTGACGGATCGACCTAATTGTTAATTTTACTCACTTAAATATTTTAAAGGTAGTTCTAATACTGATTTTAGTGTTTTAAGAGGCTAATTAAAGGTTAAGGGTTCTTGACCTAAATTCTGGGCAAAATGACCATTTGCCCCTACTTAAGGGCCCGAAAAATCAACTTTTGATTTAGGGTTTCAAATTAGAATTTCTTAGTTATAAATGATTCCTTACTATCTAACTTGAAAATAGACAGTAAATCGTCCAATTTGGACAAGAAACGGGTCCTATAGGTCTAATTTAAGAATTTTGACCTAAGGGCATTTCAGTAATTTTCACACTACTGAAACCTAAGTTTTTATGCAGTTTATTGTTGGTGAATGTTCAAGGATTTCATAGAGTCTGAGAACACTACATTCTGAGCTCAAATAGCCAAGTTACGGACGTTTTGATTTTGAGGGGCAATTTGGTAATTTGTCGGTCAACGGGTGACAAAAACCGAACTTTTCCGTTTGAAATCCAATTTTAGCAACTCAGTTTCTATAGCTTTCCTATAATATACTGAGTATGTTGATAGAGAGTAAGCCCAATTTGGACTTTAAATAGTAAAGTTATGACCAAACTAAGGTTATGGGTATTTTGGTCATTTTCTAAAGGTCTAGGATCTAGATCCTAAATATTATTTCATTTTATTGATGACATTGAAATTCTAAGTTGGTTAGCATCTTAAATTTTCAAATTTGAAGTTGAATTGACCAAGTTATAGCCATTTGAACCCTATGGGTATTTTGGTCAATTTTTCTTAAAGTCAACTGTGAGATCCAAGGTTGACTTTTTGTCCTAATGTCCAAATGGGAAAACTAATACTACTACAGTGATGGGGCCGCTCACCTGAGCATTTTAAGACCCATATTGATTATATTTGGTCAACTATGTCAAAAGTTATGGGGCCCTAAAGAGGTCCTAAAATGCTACTTCGTTATGCATATCCCGAAACTAAATTCTGCATTACGTCATTCGATTCCTTTTATTTTTCTGAGTACTTTGAGACCTATACTAGCTATGTTTGGATCATACTTCAAAAAGTTATTAAACTTTTAAGTTTTACTATTCAAAAATACAATTTATATTATTTTACTATTCATTTATTCAATTGATATTAATATATGGTTTATTCTTTAAAGTAAAAATAACTTGATGTATTAATTTATTCATAATCTATTTTAATTATCATTAATCTGATCTAATTATTAATTAATCAATAATTAATTACTTAATTAATTACATTAATTTGAATAGTACTTTACTGTTTTTAATAATATTATTTATATCTATTAATTAAATAATATCTTAATTTACTGTTTTAAGAAAAATTATCTTAGTCTTATAATTATGCTAACTAATTTGTATAATAAGATGAATCTATTAAGCTACATTTTAATTGGTCAACATTTATATTTCGACTTTTTAGGTTATATTTATGGATTAACTTAATTATTTCAATATTTAATAAGCAAATTTAATAAATTAGGTTACTCTCTTGAATTGACTCATTTGGTGCTTATTTAATTTCTTGCTTAATTATAACAATTGATCTATTATTTAATTTTTCTCTAATTTAACCATTAATTATTGATTAACTAATTATACTGCTAAATAACTAAATATTAGGCTAACTTAGTTTAATTTAATTAGTTACTAAGTTAATTATACTAATAATAGTAATATATACGTGTATATATTTATATGTATAATAGTATAACTATTCATTAATTCCTAACATAGTTATTATTTAATTACAGAATTATATATATATATATATATATAATATAAATATTTATTTTATCTAAATTCTTCTGCAGGTTTAAGTGGAGGCGGGACCCGCCACTTGCCACGTGGCGGACACAAAGAGGGCGCGGTAGAGGCAGTGGGGTCCACGGGGCACGCGGCAGGCCGTGATTGGTCACGGCGTTGCGTGTGGGACCCACTGCTGCGGTCGAGGCGACCGCAGCACAGAGGCGGGCCCCACCAGGCAGACACAACAGCGCGTGAGCCGCGGAGCGGGGCCCACTGACGTCCGCGCTCGTGCACGCGGACGGATCCGCGTGGGAATGGGCCGGGTCGCGCTCGACCCGGCGTGGCCCGTGACGCTCCGCCTTCCCTTCCTCTCGATCGAGGTTAGGGCGCGCCACGGTTGGCTATCCCGGCGGCCATCGGCGACGATCCTCTTACCGTTGGGTAGGGCTCGTCGTGCTCTACCAACGGAGGGGTAGATCGCCGGCTGAGGTGGGCGGGATCTGCTCCTAAACCTAACCCTAGTTCAGACATTACAAGGTACAGGACTCGCGTTCGATCGGCTGTGTTCCTCGGTCGACAATTATCGAAACCATGTATCGATACAAGCATCGTGAAGGAATGGGAGAGGGGAGGGTACCTGATGTGCGGCTCCGAGCTGCAGAGGATCCGGTTCGAGGCTAGGGTTCGAGAAATCTCCTTTGGTTCTTGGATGCGTGCAGGCCGGCACTGCCGAGGCTGGGAGGGTGTTAAGGGCGAGGAGGCGGAGCTGCCGAAGGCTGGGGAGGCGGCGATTGGCCTCGGTTGTGGCAACGCACCGCGTGGCGCTCGCGTGCAGAGCGGAGTCCTCGACGAGGAGGACAACGGAAGCGCCGTCCGATCCTAGATCGGACGGCTCTGATCTGCCGTCAGATCTTGACGGCGCTGCTGTTTACAGCTGACGACGTTGGAAATATAACGGCGCCTCATATTAATTAATTAATAATTTAATTATTTATTTATTAAACCTATTAATTAATCTTACCCAAATAATTAGTCCCCGAAAATTCCCAAATATTTACCCCTAGCTAATTGAGGGGTGAGGAACGCAACGGTGAGGTTGGATTTTCGATCCGACGAATATTTTAATTTCCCAATTTTCGGGTATTTAAATATTATTAAAATATTCGTCGAAATTTCGACGACTTCCGATCGACACGAAAACTTCACCCCTAGCTAATTTTGGGTCAACGAGCGAAATGGCGAAGTCCGTTTTTTGATCGGAGGTCATTTTAGATAGGTCAATTGTAGGGTTTCTGGATTTTTCAGAAATCAAGATTCGATTCATTTGACTCCTAATTTGGACTGGGTCTTAGAGGTTGACTCCTATTGACCTAATTAGCACTTATGATCAAAATTAATACTGAGATTAGTCCTAAATGATAATGGTCACAACTTGGGTTGTTACAAGATCACTATTTTTATGTGTAGAAGTTTGAGATTTCTTATATTATTATACTTCTATATGTAGATGACAGCCTAACCGTAAGATCAAATATGGAGGAGATTAAAAGACTAAAAAGGTAGTTGTCAAAGGAGTTTGATATGAATGACTTGGGACTAGCAAAGCAGATACTCGATATGAGGATCAGTAAGGAAAGAAGTGTATAGATATTGAAGATGTCTTAGGCAAACTATGTTGAATGAGTACTCAATAGATTTAACATGAAAGAAGCAAAGCTACAAAAGTGTTGCACTGAGTTGGATCTCCATGCTACAAAAGATACTTGTCATATCCACAATTACAGTAGAGTATGTCACTATCATTGAGGTGAGCAAGGATATGATCTGGTTGAAGAACTTCATGGCTCAGTTGGGCAAGGAGAAAAGGGATGGAAGACTGCATAGTAACAATATGAGTGCCATCCACCAGCATCTTTAGTTATGGTACCACTTCATCTGATCTTTGTTAGAAGATGGTCAGCTGGCATTAGAAAAGATTCACACATCAAAATACCCAGCTAACATGCTCATGAAATCAGTACAACTGAAAAACTAAAGTTATGATCAACTTTAGTTTTCCTCAGAGGATAAAGAAGGATTGGGGTGAGCCACACCATATCCTTTGCAAGGAGGGAAAACAAATTAAAGAAAATCTAAGGTTGAAGGTAGATTGATCACAATTGATTGCCAAGTGAGAGATTGTTCTGGTGTGGAGACCAATTGGATCATCAATAGGAGAAATCATCAGCAAGTCTGGCACTCAGGCTCTTTTAGGCCCCTAGCAGACTGAAGGTTTGGCTCACTCAAGTGCCCAGCAGATAGAAAGACTAGCACTCAGGCGCGCCTAGGCGCTTAGAAGTAGAAATGTGGGCACTTGTGCACACTCAAGAACTTGCATAAATATTTGCCCAAGTGTAACGTGTCGAAGGATTTTTATGGCAATTTGAGGGTTGATTTGGGGCCTCCTATATATTCTAACATGAAGGTTCAGGTTTTAGTTAGTGCCAATATTATGTGATAGATTTGGAGGCTTGAACCATAGAGTGAGAGCAAGAAGAAATCTGGGAGAGAAGAAAAAGAAAAGAAGTTTTAAATGATGAATCTCTTCTTCCTGGAGGAGATTGATAATTTTTCTATAGCTATGTAATCCATTTTTCGCGGGGAAGAAATCACATCTACTACAGCATGAAAACATTCAAGTTATCAAGAATATCAAAGATGATGCATACAAATTGGAATTGCTAATTGAGTATTATTTAAGAATTTTTTTGATCATTTTGGACTGTCTCGATCAATAATCTCCAAAGGTGATGTACTTTATGAGAATATAATAGAAGCCCTTTATAATTTGAAGGATACCATTTTCAAGAGAAACAAAACATTCAATCCACATAGTTATAAAAGTACATAGTTAGTTAATTAAACAATTTTCAGACTACTTAAAGTATTCCATCAAAGCCATCCATAACTCAAGTTAAAAGTCCATAATCATATAATTCTTAATTAAGTAGCCCATGTCAACTAATATGAGACATTTGAAGCTTGTTTGGGTTATCTATCAACAAGCTCAAATTATTTGCAATCTTACTGATATCATAAATGAAAGGTAAATAAGCATTGAGGCTAGCTGAGCAGCAAAATTACTCAGGGGGATCAACTCCGGGGTTGTTGAGCAACTCAAAGTCACTCGACAATAGTACAAAGTTCATCACTATTGACACTGAATGGACAAACCTTTACTATTTGATTTTGAGGAGGGTGAAGAAATCACATCTACTGCGGCATGGATAAATTCAAGTTATCAAGAATATCAAAGATGATGCATACAAATTGTAACTAATAACTTACAATTGTACTTCATTATTCAATATGCAAAGCACAAAGCTTTTCATGCCATAAATATTAGAAAAAGTGGTAAGGAGGTCTTACCGCGCATTGGTCAGTAGTAATTCAGATGAACATAATTGTCGTTATCTAAGGATAATTTCCTAAAGATTAAGAATTCATTTATTAAGTGAGGCACCTAAGTAACATATTGAATTAGTAAGAAGAGAGATGGTGTGCATAAGTCAAAGAGTTATTCAAAAACGAACCCATAAATATTTGATGGGGAAATAAACACATCACACATTGAATTATAAGCGATAAATCGAAGAGCATCTCAACCTCGATTGCAATAACCTTTGTGGAAGCATTAATCAAACAAAACTAGAAAAAATCACAAAAAAAATAATGCAAATAGGCAAAAGGATAAGCAAAGCACCAATATGTAACCATATAAAATAAAATCATCATAAGGAATGGTATTAATTAACTTGCAGCTCATAACTACATCTAGAAAAGTAAACATAATTCAGCATCTTCCAAGAAGTGGTGTCCTTAAAGAAAAGGTTGAGGAATCTGTACATACATAACAACGGAGAAAAATCTATGCTCAAAGGGTTGCATAGCCTGACCTACTACAACAAAAGGAGTAGCAAGCAAGATTCTTACTACTTACTTTTCATTTGGGAGTACCTAAATTGATGTCCCCATTAGTTTTGTTATATAAAGTAGTATAACAACCATATCTACTTAAGAATACTTGATTGTTACATCCAAGCCATAAGTTATAGACCAAAATGCTAAAGCTTAACATTAAAGCCTTTATACCATCTACCATGTATTCGATCATAGCAATCCAAAATTCAAAGAAGCGGAGAAAAATGGGAAAACCACCAACTCTTAATATGTATAATAAGGGGAGAGAGAGAGAGAGAAATCGAACACTAAATAAAAGATGAAATAATGTCTCATTTATCTAACAAATCATTAATTGTCAAACCTACATTACAAACTTTCCAAAATGTGTAAGCATTTCAATAGCATACCTCTTAAATCATAGAAATTTTATACCAATATACTTTATCACAATGAGATTGTCACCAACTAATACAAATAAACCTATATTATCCTTTAGAAATGTAAGGAACTTTTGTGCGCCACTTGTGTTTTACACCGTAGATTTGCATATGGTACATTTTGTCATTTTAGATGCTAGTATTTGAGTGATCACATCAACATTTCAATTAAAAAATTTAAATTAATTTATTTGTTTAAATTAATTATATATTCTTATTTATTTCTAATAAAATAGAAGTTAAATTTATGTGCTCAGCTCCAATAATTTATTTTTCAAAATTTTCAGTACATAGCTCTGGAGTAATACTAATTCAAAGAAGTAAAATATGAGTAATGTAAGGATATATATATATATATATTATTAATGAATAAGTAAAAATATAATTTTAACAAAAAGAATATTATTAGTATGGTTTTGTGGAGTATTATAGTCCTATACTAATATATTAAGTAATTTGAATTTTAAGAAATAAATACATTATATATTATTAAATTATATTTTAATCTTGCTCAACCTAATTCTCAAAAAATGATGAGTATTTTATTTTTGATAACCTAATCAAGATATCAGAGTTCCAATGTTTACAACATGTTCACAATTTATAACACAATGCATCACCAAACTAGGTTTGGGAGAGTGGTAATGGGAAAGCGGTTTGGATCAATGTAAAAAAGTTACATGTAGGGTTATTTTTTATTTAATTATATATTGCTAACAGAGGTGAACCAAATGTTATGAAAAAACGTTTACAGGTTGATAGAAGTATCAGATGGTAGCAAACGTTACAAAGCAAGGCTCGTGATGAAAGACTTCCAGCAGAAGCATGGCATAGATTACAGTGAAATCTTCACTCCAATTCAGAGTAGTGCTGAACATTGTGGAAGTCAAAAATTTGCATCTGGAGAAGATGGATGTGAAGACTGCGTTTCTTCATAGTGATCTGGAGGAAGAGTTGTGCAAGATACAACCACAGGGATATGATACCAGAGAAAAGAGTGAGCCATTCTGCAAGTTCAAGAAAAGTTTGTATGCTTAAAACAGGCATTGAGGCGGTATAAGAGATTTGATATGTTCATGTCATACACAGGATTCAAAAGGTGTCAGGCAAATCACTGTTGTTATGTGAAGCAGTTTAAGATCTCCTATATCATTCTACTTATGTACGTAGATAATATGCTGATAGTAAGATCAAATATGGAGAAGATTAAAAGACAAAATGCAGTTGTTAAAGGAGTTTGATAAGAAGGACTTGGGGCTAACAAAGCAGATACTCGGGATGAGGATGTAGGGAAAGAAGTGTAGGGTTACTGAAGTTGTCTCAGGCTAATTATGTTGAAAGAGTACTCAATAGATTCAATATGAAAGTGGCAAAGCTACAAAATGATGTTGTGAGTTGGATATCCATGCTACAAAAAATACTTGACATATCTACAACTAAGGCAGAGTATATCGCCATCATTGAGGAGAGCAAAGAGATGATTTGGTTGAAAAATTTCATAGCTGAGTTGGGTAAGGTGCAAAGGGATGGAAGATTGAACAGTGACAGTATGAGTGCCATCCACATAGAATATTCATTTACGGTACCACTTCATCCGATCTTTGTTAGAAGATGGTCAGATGGTATTAGAAAAGACTCACACATCAAAATGCTCAGCTGACATGCTCACGAAATCAGTAATAACGGAGAAATTGAAGCTATGCTCAATTTTAGTTTGTCTCAGAGGATAAAGAAAGATAGTTGAGCGATACCACATCCTTTGCAAGGAGGGAAAATAAATTGATGAAAATCTAAGGTTGAAGATAAATTGATTGCAATTGATCTCCAAGTGGGAGATTGTTATAATTTGATCGCAATTGATCTCTAAGTGGGAGTGGTAAATTGATCGCACTTTGAGGGTTGATTTGGGGCTTCCTTTATATTTTAACATGAGGGTTCAGGTTTTAGTTAGTGCCAAATATTTTGTGAGAGCTTTGGAGGCTTTGGAGACTTAGAGCAAGAAGAAATTTAGGAGAGAAGAAAAAAAAAAAAAAAGTTTAGGACAATGAATCTCTTCTTTCTTAAGGAAATTGATAAATTCTCTATAACTATATAATCCTTTTTTACATAGTGAATTTTCTTGTGGTGGTGTGGCTCTGCAATTTTTTTTGTTCTTAAATTTTCTGCATATATTCTTGTGTTCGTATACTTGCATATTTGTGATTGCTTGTCATGTGATTTTTATTTAAGTTTTTGTAGATATATTTCGTGTTTATTTCTGTAACTCTCTTCAGTCAAACCTCAATCATAAGAATTTTACTTCTTACAAATGTAGAGTTTTATTTATAAAAAAGGTGAGAAAATAACTGCTATGCATTCTAATTCTCAAATATTAAGAGATGAAATACTAAAAAATTACAAATTAGAAAATAGATGAAACTATAATAATTTATTATAAATATTAAATTATATGTGTTTGGAGACTTTAAAATTTTTCTATTTGCTATTCTTTTCTAATTAATCACTTTATATATTTCCTTTGAGAGTCCACAAGTTTTAAAACTTATAGATGCAAAGTTTTTTATAAACCTAAAAAATTAACTTTTGGGTCAACAAATTTATATATTTGTTAATAAAAGGCATATCTTTAGGTTAAATTATTATTTAGTTGCATTAAGCATTATCATCAAATTAGACTTGATAATATAATATTTTTATATAAAATAATAAAATTAACTTGATATATATATATATATATATATATAAATTCATAATTGATATAATATATTGTATGGGTAAATTAGAAAATATTTTATTAATCAATAAATATTTTGTTGTTGTTCTTTTGGAGGTTTAGGATTTTATTATTATTATTTATTATGAATGCTATTTAGATTCGATAATGTGACATCTAAAAAAATCATTCTATTAAAATTTGAATATCATTTCAATACAAATTTTAAAAATAATATATATATTATTTTAATATAAATAAATAAATATTAATAAAATAAAATTCAAATTTTATTAAATAAATTTTTTTTTGATGTCATGTTAACGTGTTAAATAACATTTCTAAATTTAATATAATTTTTTAGGTCATGTGACAACTTAAAAAAAAATTATATTGTTATAATTATTATTTTTTTGCTATTTCTTTTTTTATTTAGTTTCCTTTGATTTGTGAATTCTATTAATTTATTTGTTGCGATATATTTCCGGTGATTATGATCGATCAGACAAGGCTCTGTGGGCATCCATCAGCAGCAGAAGCAGAGGGGAGGAAATGAGTGAGAATGAGAACGGGGAGGCGGCGCGGTGGGAGCATCCGCCGCGGCCACGTGCGGCAGGGCGGCGGGCGTGGGGCGAGTCGTCTGTGTGCGGCAAGCGCGTGAGTCTAATGTGCAGCTTCGGGGGGCGCATCCTGCCTCGGCCGCACGACCAGCAGCTCCGCTACGTGGGCGGCAGCACGCACATGGTGGCAATCCCCCGCTGTGCCTCCCTCTCTTCCCTTCTCTCCAAGCTCTCCAGGCTCTCCTCCAAGCTCTCCACCCAGCTCTGCGTCAAGTACCAGCTCCCCGACGAGGACCTCGACTCCCTCGTCTCCCTCTCCTCCGACGAAGACCTTGACAACATGCTCGAAGAGTACGATCGCATCTCCGCAGCCCGCTCCCCCGCCCGCCTCCGCCTCTTCCTCTTCCCCGCCGCAGCCGCCACCGACTGCGCCTCCGACACTTCCTCCGTCTCCTCCGAGCTCCCGGACTACCTCTTCGGCTTCGACGATCCGCCCAAACCCGCCCCCAAATTGGACGACGGACTCGTCCCTGTTTACTTTGTTCCCGTTCCGATGATGGCCGGCGGCAGCCTCACCGTTCAGCCAGTGCCCGTTCCGGTCACGTTTCCGCCGCTAGGGTTCGCCCATCCGGTCTTTCCCTACGACTACGAATCGTCTGGCTGGGATCGTGATGGGAAATCTGACGGCTACGGCGCTTACTGCGGAGCTCCGCTGGCCGGGCCCGAAACCTGAGGCCGGCTCAGGCACGGCTTTTGTTGGTTTTGCCGTCACTTTAAGCCAAATAAATATAAGTGAATATAAAAATAGAGAAATGCTATTTAAACGAATGTGGTATTTAATAAAATTTATCCAATAAAATTTATAAAAATTTTAGTAGTGTTTAATTATTTATATTAAAATAATATAAATATTATTTTTAAATTTTATATTAAAATAATATTTAAATTTTATTGGATAAATTTTTTTAAGTGTCATATTAACAGATCTAAATAACATCTTTTATATAAAAATAATCTCACTTTTTTTTTTATGAAAAATAATGTGTGTAATTGTTTTTTAAATGCTGTGAAATAGAAATTTCTGAATAGTACGTATATGTGTATTAATTTATTAAGTTTTGAAAATAATTACTTTAATGTCATGCAAAAATATTCCGTCCACGTAGTTATAAGCTTATTCCATCAAATGGAAGCCCTTTATAACTTGAAGGATACCCTTTTCAAGAGAAATAAAGCATTCCGTCCACATAGCTATAAGCTTATTCCATCAAAGCCGTCCATAACTGGGATTAAAAGTCCACAATCATATAATTCTCAATTAGGGTAGCTTATGTCAACTAATATGAGACATTTGAAGCATGTTTGGGCTATCTATCAACAAGCGAGGCACCTAAGCAACATATTGAATTAGTAAGAAGAGAGATGGCGTGCATAAGTCAAAGAGTTGTTCAAAAGAGAACCCCTAAATATTTGATATGGAAATAAACACATCACACAATGAGTTATAAGTGATAAACTGAAGAGCATCTCAACATCAATTGCAATAACTTTTGTAGAAGCATCAGGACATTACCATATAAAATAAAATCATCATAAGAAATGGCATTAATTAACTTGCAACTCATAACTACATCTAGAAAAGTAAACATAATTCAGCATCTTCCAAGAAGAGGTGTCCTTAAACATAACAACGGAGAAAAATCTATGCTCAAAGGGTTGCATAGCCTGACCTACTACAACCAAAGGGGTAGCAAGCAAGATTTTTACTACTTACTTTTCATTTGGGAGTATCTAAATTGATGTCCCCATTAGTTTTGTTATATAAAGTAGTATAACAATCATATCTACTTAAGAATACTTGATTGTTACATCCAAGCCATAAGTTATAGACCAAAATGCTAAAGCTTAACATTAAAGCCTTTATACCATCTACCATGTATTCGATCATAGCAATCCAAAATTCAAAGAAGCGCAGAAAAATGGAAAAACCATCAACTTTTAATATGTGTAATAAGGGGAGAGAGAGATAGAGAAATCGAACACTAAAAAAAAGAAATCGAACACTAATGTTATGGAAAATTCTCTTTTTTAATAATATTATGTAGATTATTGCAAGCCATATGGGTGTAGAGAAATGCATATAAATGAAATGTTACACAACATCAAAAGAATTAATTCTTTAAATATTTACTTATAAGCATTCCATAATGGCACTAAAAGCAAATAAAATACAAATTAAAGATAAAATAGCAAACATAAACATAATTAGCCATTTATCCATGGATCCTCCAGTTGCTCCACATTTTCACCATACAATGATCTGCCACACAACACTACCATACAACGCTTCCAGCCCTTTACCATGTTTCATAACAAATATATATCTCTCCTGTAAAATCGGGCTCAAGTAAGATAGCCAAGAATCTGTGCATGTCTCGAAATTTTCACAATAATGCGAACCAAGATTTAGAATTCATGGACTTGGAATATAATCAAGCCATTGTTAAACAATTTCTAAAGAAAACTATTGAATAAGCATCACACACGACTGCATTTAAAAGCTGTGGGATTGATCCCCTAACAAGAGGCACCATCCAAGGGAAAAAAAGATAATTCACTCATACAAGTTAAATCCATGTCATGAAAAAGTTGCTTACAGTGAAAGCAAAGGGCATCATGTCTTCGTAGCCGGTCTCACAAGACCTAAACCCGAACCGCTTCCCAAATGCTTAAAATCAGTGGCCTCCAAATGGTCTCCGTGCCCGGCAAAACCAGTCCCACCCTTCTCCAAAAACACAAAGCTCTTCTCTTTGCATTCCTTGTTGCACACCAGACAAAACTTATCCCTGGTGATGAACCGATCGGTGCACTTTCTGCAGAAGACATGGCCGCAAGTGTTAATAGCCACGAGCGACAGCGTGTTTGTAAGGGTAACCTTGCAGCTGGGGCAAACATAACTGCTTTCCAGAGAATTGGACTTCTTATTCACTTTGTTATTGTCTTCGGAGAAGCGAATGGAGAAGAGCGCTTTTAGCTTGAGCTTCTCTTTGCCCTCCGGGCATATGGTGTCCAAGGATGGAGCATCAACTTTAGCGGGAGCTTCAGGAGTTGCAGAAGGAAGCCAGAAGGCTTTCATGGTGCGAAGGGCTTCCTCTTCATAAGACGTTGCCTTCACACTGTTGGCTCCATGGAAGCAGTTCTTATCGCGAGTAAGGCTCCTGTCATTGTACCGCGGAACGGCGCCATGATTCTGCTGGTCAAAGGCATTGATTTCTCGAGCCTGCTGCGACGACAGCCTCTCTTCTTCCTCATCTTTCTGCTGCTTCTGCTGAGCAGCATAAGCAGCTAATTTTCTGCATGCAACCAAGACATGATGCATCTTCTAGATGAGAAATGGAGTTCCAGATTTTTTCAACAATAAAAGCAGCATTAGGTGGCTTCATGTAAAATTTTTAAGAAATGATTGATTGAATGTAGTAAGTGACATGATCCTACTTCGCCACAAATTAGAAAAGAAAATGATATTTTACTTGGTTAGTTTTTCAAATCAAACAAAGATGGTTATTTCACACATGCGGTAGTAAGCCTGAACCATATGGTTGCTTCACAAATATGCAGTAGTCACAAATATGCTTCACAAAGCTGTTTGGTTTGGTTTGAGATAAAAATAATGCTATAAAATAAATCCAAAATAAAATATGTTTAGATAAAATAAATAGTATAAATACTTTATAGATGTTTAAAACTTTTACCCCGATATTTGTTTAGGTGGAAAAGAGAGGAAAGCAGTAAAAAACCTAAATCCTGCTTCATTCCATTGCCTAAAACAGTCCAAGGCCCATCGCTCCAGCGAGGGCCGAAAAAGTCGCAATGAGGAGGGCCACTGTGGGCCAGCGAGTGCACGACGAGGGCTGGAGAACCACTATTGAGCTTGGACATCGTGGCCCATTGCATTTGTTGGCAAGGGCTAGAGTAGGCTGGAGTTTGCCGACGAAGGTTGCCCTAGGTCAGCGGCGGCTGCCAAATGCCCAGCAAGCCTTTACAAGCTGACCTAAACAAGTGAAGCCCACTAACCCTTTGGGATGATTGCCAAGACATGATCTCAATCTAGTAATATCTCCTTTATCGAGTGATTTTCTTATTGACCGAGTCTTCAAATGAGTGACGCCAGTCGAGCACCTTTGAGAATGGTAACCGACAATAAACACAAGAATCATGCCTGCAAGCATTACAACTCATTGTGTCAATTCTTTATCAAAGCTCAATTATCTATATCATCAACTCATCAAAAAGCGTTTTCAACCATTTATGGCCATTCTAATCATCGAGACACGTGCCCAGAACTTCTATGTAGTTCTGTTACATTGGATGGGCTGTATTTTGAACTTGGTAATTTACCATACAAGCTCATTCAATCTCTTTTTTATACTAATTTTGTATGAATAAATATTGTTGTATCTAGCTCTTTTAAGAAATCCTGAAGATTAAGCTAAGCATTAGATTTCCTTCCAATTGTGATTTTATGTAATAAAACATAGCTCAAAACCAAGAGAAAACTCTCATAAAGTGGACGTAGGTAAATTACAAGACGAAACCACTATATATATTATGCTCCTATTTTTAATGCATCCTTTTCATAGCGTTAACATCATTCTGCGCTGCCTACACAATCCGGTACACGTGTCTCTTCTGAAAAAGGGTTTCAATACACAAACTTTGTCCAACCACTTCAACTAGAAACTCCGGCACAATCAACTAACATTGAATTAAGAAAACTTGGATCAACACTTTTGGAGAGAATTCCAAGAAACTGCTTCCCCAAATTCATAAGATTATTCAAGCAACCCCTTCGATAGACAAGCAAATCCTCTATCATCGACCCAAGAACCCTTGGACACCGATAATGTCCAACACAAATATTGGATCAGCTATCCGTACTTGTTCACACCATGCAGCACTAAATGAGACCCAGCTTTCGTGATGCCAATACAACCAGTCAATCTATCCATCAGGTTTGACTTGACACCCATCGCACAGGTCAACTCCCTACCACCACCACCAGAGGTGCTCGAGAGGGTCTACCTTGTAAGAATCAATGAAGAACCTCAGAAAGATGAACTACAAATTTAAGACAGATGCATTGAAAGAGTCATTTCTAATGGAATTGTTGAGTATCAGGATACCCACCAAGGTAGCTTGGCCAGGTATGAAACACACTGACAACCTATGTTGCCCATGAAGTATATTCATCATCATGCCCAAAGGTTCCACTTTAAAGACATACAAGGGGATGAGTGATCCTTTAGATCATGTAGACCACTTTGAAACCATAGTTTCCTTATATTGCATTTGTGACAAGGTAATGTGCAGTGGCTAAGAGATGGTTCAACTCCCTGCCATGTGGAAGTATTACCAGCTTAACTCAATTTGTCTCTTTCGTGAGCCACACCACTTCGCAGTAACAAGACGGTCACCGAAGTCCTCGCAAACCCTGCTACTCCTTAGACATGAGAAGAATGTGTTCCTTCTGAATTACGCAACCAGATTCACCAAGGCTACTTACAGCGAAACTGACGAGAATAAGAACATCACTCTTCCAATTCTCGGTGACGAAAAATCACCAAAATCCATATCAAAGTTGCTCTCCCGATCAGCCAAGTACATCAACACCAAGAAGAATGAGATTCAAAATGCTTGATGCAAAAAGACGGGCGAGACCCTCAGCTGCTGTCAACCCAAGTGATTCGAAACACTCAGAAAGGCCGACAAAAGATGCTGGCTAATTCTAGACATGTTTTCGAGAATCTAATGCACAAAAGAAAACCGAATAGTCTTTATTTGTAGGGACTATACTTGTATCCACCACGTGAACATGTTACCGAATTCACTTGCAACCTCTCCAAACTGGTAGGAGAGTTAATAGTAAAGTCTTATTGTTAATGCCTCAAAATCATGGGAAGAAGTTCTAACAAAAGGCCAGTAAATATTTTTTAACCGCAACACCAAGGGTACAAGTACACCTCCAACTGCTTTGCTTTGAAAGTTTTCCTTGACAAGTTCATCAAGAAAGGCCAATTGAGACACTTTATGATTGAAAGAAGTGAAACATGACAAAAGAAAGCCTCAGAAGAGACAGTTTCCAACTGGAACTAGTAGAAAAAAGAGGGCTCTATGGCCTTATTCAACTACAGACCACATCAATGCAATCATCGAGGGTTTCGGCAGCACAACCGAGTCTTCTCTAGCTATATTTGGAAGGACAGATCTTGAAACCATCAGATCTAGAAACCTAAAGAGGATAAGTATTTAAAATAGATTGCCTCATCCATTCGAGAAGATTGGCCATCTACCCTCTTCGGAAAGAATGACTTTCCGAGTTTCACTAACTCATTCCACAATGCCATAATGGTTCGATCCATTATTGGCACCACCAGAGTTTCTCGACTCTTGGTGGATATGGGTAGCAATGTGAACATACTCAGTCTTTACATCATCCACTAACTGGACACTTTAAAACCTACGACTGGTGACTTGACAACTTGCGAGATTTAGTAGAGAAACTTGTGTCCTTATCAGTGAATTTTTTCTAAAGGTCATGTGGGGAACAAGGTAGACTACGAGGTATGGAACAAAGAGTTTGTGGTAACTCAAGTGCTTGCAGCCAGCTAGAATGGTATCAATGGGCGACCGATGTTCAACGTTTTTCATGATATAGTGTCCACGAAGTATACATTGGTGAGTTCCCATGAGTAACCCCATTGTGGGGGGATCATGGCAGCGTCAAGGGAGAGTTTTGCATCATTGATGAAATCTCAGTTGCATTTTCCTGATACTCTGATGAGAAAGTCTGCCTCACTGCAGTAAAAGCCAAGTGTAAGGAAAGAGGATTTGCACTCCCCCCCTAGAGAACACTCGGCTCATCCCCACAAACCTTCAAGAAAGCTCTGTTGAGAAGAACTTCATTGTTAGCGATACTGAGAAAGGTACCTTGCTAATAAATCTTGTTAAGTACTCCTAGTGTTTTGTTTGGTGTTCCAAAGATATGTCAAGTGAAAATCTTAGTACAGCGTTGCACTCCTTACATATTGATCCACACATGCCACCCATAACCCAAAAGTTGAGACCGTTCTCACAAGAACATAATTTGCTTATTGAGGAAGAAGTTCTAAGCTTCTAAATCCGACAAATGGAGACTATGTTAACTTCTAAGAGGTCAATGTTGCTTGTCCAAAGAGATTATATTCATGCCCTAACATTAAATATTTTGTACATTCAGCTGTCAAATTCAATGCATTTAGTTTTCTGGGAGCAACTCAGGCTACTACCAAATTAAAATCTCTCAATTGTTTTTTAACATTATCCACAAATGTCCTATTGAAAGCTTCTATATCAATGTCAATGGTTGTTGCCATTACTACTGCCAAATGCTCCTCAAAGTCATTTGGCATCTATGGGAAGGCTCTGCAGAAGAGTTGGCTTGAAAGTAGGAGTTTCTATAAAACATAGAGTATATTCAGGAGTCCATGACGTTACTTGTGCCACAAACTCCTTTCAGAAAAATGTGCACAAAATATCGATTTGTATTTTCTAGATTTAATCCTCTTTTTGTATCCTTCTCCTTCTTTGTTATTGGGAAAATGAGGAAAACCCTCGCTAGAAGAAGATTCTTCCTCTCTCATCACCCAGTGAGTCACTTTCTTCTGTCGCCAAGAAACCTTTGCTTTCTTATTTAAAAGGGGAAAGAACTCAACTGGAGGAGCTGATCCATGCTTTCTAGCTAATACCAAAGTAGAGAAAAACTCAAGGTTCTGAAAGAATACAAACCAATTAACTCAGGAGTAAACATTATATCTACCTTTTAGACTCGTTGAGGTTATCAATAAATGTTTTACACTCCATGAAGCTTTGCATGTCCACAAGCGCAATCGGAAGGCACAGTTTAGCTCCTGAATCTCATAACCTAAAGAATATATCATTTTTAAAGTAGGGAACTTAACCCCCCAAAAACACTTGCAACAAATTGATCTGTGTTTACCTAAGGTCTTCAAGAGGTTAGAAATTCTTTTCTCTGAATATAAAATTTGGTACAAACTCCATCCACTAGAAGGGATAGTCAGAAAACTTGAGGCTCAAGAGTAGTAACAAATATGAATTCACACTTCCAACTTTTCTAGATAGAAAGGCAGGCCAGCAAACTCGATGTGGATGTTCTTCCTTTGCTTGAAGATTATTGATACCCCCTACTACCATTAGATGATCTAAGATCAGCATGTTCTCCATAGTGAACCTTATGTAGAATCAGTTCATTAGCTTATATAGGGCATTTTTTAAAATAATTTATTAATTAAGATATTTTATTAAAATATTTTGGACATTATATACTAATAATTTATTTATATATTATCATTTTGATTATTTTGATTATTTTTATTATTTTTATTATTTTTATTATTATTATATTATATATATTAAATGCTGTTATTAAGATACTTATTAGCATAATAATTAAGATAATTAAGAGATTATCTTACTTTATGTCATATAAAATAATAATAGATTATATCTTATTTAGGATATTGAATAATGATAATTTATCTACATATTATCATTATTATTATTATTTGTTATATATTATATATTATTATCATTCAGTAGAAATTGAGAACCAACTGGAATGGAATCAAATTGAAAAAAGTCCAAGACAACTCTGATGTAACTCAACATGGGGAAGGTGAAACTATACTAGAAAATCCTCTTTCTAAGATGAACCTCTATGGTAGAGAATGTCCTATTGGATATCTTAGGACCAAGAAGAAGTCAAAGTGTCAACTTAGCTTTGTCAGGCCCCTTTCCTCCACCATGGTCTCCTCCAATCTTGTTAAAGTCAAATTATCTTAAGGTTTGAGGCAATGTTCAAGATTTTGGTATCCTCTAAAAAACTTAGTTCCATCATTGAAGAAGACACCGGAGCTTGTGTGTTAGTTTAAGTCATCAATGTTAAAGAAGGTGAGGTTCTAACCCTTTTGGCAATTCTTTGAGACTAGGGAATCTAGTCCAAATCACTAGAAGCTATGAATGACCTTCGTGTTCCATCTCTAGAGTATTTTAGCCTGTTCTTCTCTATGTTCTCCATTTTACTTGAGCATTTATTTAGAATGTTCCGAATGATACCGAATGATTATTCTAGCACTATTTAATATTCCGAAGAAAAGAAGAGAAGGTTAAGGCATATAGTATCTAATACATATTAATCAGGTCAAATAAAAAAATCTAGCATGAAATCTTCTTGCGTAGTCTTCTTATTTTAAGAAAACAAGTTTTGACACTTTGCTAAAACTGTGGAGTTGTTTGGAAACATTAATTTAGAAGGTTCCAGAAAATACTGAGTGATACTTCTAGCACTCTTTAATATCCTGAACAAAAGAAGAGATAGTTAAGGCATAGTATCTAATACAAATTAACTAGGTCAAATAAAATCGGGTATGAAATCTTCTAACTTAGTCTTCTTATAAGAAAAAATTGACACATAGCTAAAAGGAACCTGACTCATACCATGTGTATTACTTAGAGGCCACCAAAAGCACTCGATAAAATTGTGGAGTTGTTTGGAAACATCAGTGGGCATATCTTGTAGTTATTTTCGCCTAAGACTAGTGACTTGGTATGAGTATTCATTGTTCTAAATCACACAGCACAGAAATGAAGTCTTCTCTAAATTAAAGAACTTAATTTGTTTGAAGTTCAGAGCATTATGAATCCCTAATTTCCTATCTCCACAAAGCTAGTCAGAGGTCGAATACTCCTACATCTTTGCCTCAACGCTCCTATATGAGCCAAATTTTCTATTATTTAATAGGAAAATGCTTCAATACCCCCAAAAATGCCCCATATCTTTTCCCTAGGGGCAATTAAATATTTGTAATGGATTTATAATTATGATTTATTAAAATTAATTTAACAATAAATTTAAAGCTTTTAATGATGATGGTGCATTGAAGAAAGTATTATTAGGAGTATTGTAGCAGCTTCCTTAATAAATCATGGGCCAAATAATTTTTAACAGCACGAAAATTTAGTACATCTGAACTTAGCGAGTTCCTAAATCCTATTGAAATTAAATTCAATTATATGCCAATCAGCCCTTTAATAAACTCAGATTTAAGAAATTACTAAATCCTGCTTGAGTTTAAGTCCGCAGATTACAAAACAGCTCCTTAAAATCTCGATAAAAAGAAAATAGATTCTGCATTTTTTTTTTCATTCCTGGCTAATCCCGATAAAAACATCGCAAATTAGAAATTTGCACCAGATCTTCCACAAACCCCGAAACAAAGATGATTATTTCATTACGCTCCGCGTCCTTGAAGAAGTTTAGAAAAACACGGATTGCCAACCAATTAAGATATTCACAAAAACTAAGAGCATATCAAGATAGGCGGTGAGGAAGGCACCTCTTTATGTCCTTCTTTTGGGAAAGGAGGCACTCGAGGATGCACTCTTTGCAGAAAACATGGCCTTTCTGGCAGCAAAGCGGATCAATAAAAGGCTTCAGGCAGAGGCAGCACGTGTCGAAGGGCTTGATGGAGTCCCTTCCCAACCGCTCCTTCTGTGTCCCGTACCCTAATTTCCGCTTCTCGTCGTACGTGAAGAAAGCAAGATCATTGTTGTTCTTCGAGTGTCGCTGCGGCATCGTTCTCTCAAGATCCCAACTCTAGCCAGAGGCATCGAGAATTCTTGAATATATTGGGGTTTTAACCTGTATAGACCTAAAATTTCATATTAAGTAAAAAGTTCTCCAAATTTAGTTTTTTACAAGTATATATATATATATATATATATATATATATATATATATATATATATATATATATATATGAAAACACTATGTCTACAGTAGAGCTCGCAATTTAGCTTGAAACTTAAAATTTGATTTCGAAACATTTTGATTATAATCGATTTAAATAGCGCTAGAAGAATTATACTTGATTTTTGAATTCTTACAGTAGAGTTGGCAGTTTAACATGTTTTCATTGAACCTGTTGAAAGTCATACGGTTTTACGGCTCAACCGGCGAACCCTAAAACCAAACGGTTTTATTCGAATCGTGCGGTTAGAATAAATGGAAACCTGATGATGCGATATCGCATACTACGCATTAAAAAACCCAAATGTGTATTTTCCATATTTTCGATAAAATTGTTACTTTTAGCGATAGTATGAATGTACGATATAAGTCATGTTAAAATCTGTGTCGCTATCTTATGATTCTTCGCATGTTCATGATTTATCTATCGCTTACTGGATTTCAAAAAGCATTTTTAAGTTATATTCATGTGATATTGCCTTAAATTTTACTTTCTACTCACTGCTCTTGTTGAAGGGAGTTGCAAGAGAGTTGTTTGCTCATTTATTAATAAAATTAGAGATAGGATTAGAGCAAATTTTGTATTATTTAAAAATTTTTATATGACTATTTAACGCATGATACTTAAAAGTTCATTTGTAGTAATGATGGAGTAGTTCTAAATGATGACAATATTCGAGAAAGTTGCCATTTACTATTTAATACATGATATTTATAAGTTAATTCATAGTAATGCTGGAGTAGTTCTAAATGAGGATAATATTTGAGAAAGTTGTCATGTGCTGCTTAACACATGATGTAACATACTTTGCTTCATGAGACTGTGGTGTGGTATTATCATATTAGGTCAAGTAACATATTATCTTGGAATCTTTTTTCTTCTTAAGTTGGTTTTTTTCATGATAATTCTCATTTATGCATCAAGGCTTTTATTAACCTATTTTTATAAGATGTCTTATTTAGAGACAATAATGCGACAAATAAAAGTTAAACTCTTTATTTGAAATATAAATTCAAGACATTAATTGCTAAGCTATAATATTATTTGTGGGCAATTCGAAATTTATATTGCCCTTAGCTGCAGCTGCTAGTGCTGGTGGTGTTAGGTGCTACTAAGATTATTTTGTTGCTGCAAACTATAATTTATTAAACTAATATTTTGATTTTTATCTAATGAATATGATGGTGAACTAACATGAATATATATGAAAAATATTTGAAAGGCTACCCCTATTCAGGAAAGTATTCCCATTGCACTCACTATTAATGATATTCTTATTGATAAACAATGACAAATTTATTTAATATTGTTGCATTTTCTATTGAGTGTTGTTATCATGCCGTGTTTTTCTATTAAAAGTTGTTAAAAAATTGCTATGTTTTTCTATTAAAATTCAAATTACACCATCTTGTGAAGAATGTAACGATATTTAAGAAGATTTTAATATGTGTGTTTAAATGAAATAATTTAGTCCAATTTTCTCTAGCTATTGGCCATTGCTATTCTGTTTATTTTTGTTATTAACCTACATTTTAATTGTTGTATGGTGGTGGTGTTGGGTGTTGCAGCTAACTGCAAGTGGTTGTGATATTTGATGCCGCAACTATAGGTGCTAGTGGAGGCAGTGTTGGATGTTGTAGATGCAACTGCTAGTGGCGGTGATGTCGGGTACCGCAACTGCAGCTACTAGTGGCAGTGATGTTGGGTACCACAACTGCAACTATTAGTGGCGATGGTGTTTGATGTTGTTGTATTTTTCTGTTGTTGTCATCTCTATTTTTGCTTAAAATCATCTTTTGCCACAACTGCTGGGTTTTTTTGCAGCTACTAGTCATCTATTGGATGTTGCTGTATTTTTTGTTGTTGTCATCTATTAATGAATTTAATGGTATTTAAAGAGATTTAAATTTGGTTAGTTAAATGAAATTCAACAAGTAAAATATTATTTTGTTTTCTATTGTTTTGCAGCATCTTGTGTTGAATTTAAGGACATTTTAGAATATCTTAATTTGGGTCAGTTAAATGAAATTAAATAAGCAAAGGATGGTTTTGATTTTCATTATTTTGGGCACCAATTCACTATTATAATGAAAATGGGTAAGCATTGGATCATAAATATTCTTTATTATCATTAAGACTTTATGAAAATGCACTTTTGTTTGGGATGAATTTCTACAACACTGGACCTTATGATAAATTTAATATTTTTAAAGTTTGATTTTATCAGTATTGTGCTTTTTGTATGTTTACTCTTTTAATTTAAATTATTATAAATTATATTATCTTATTTTTGGAATGCACGCATGATGGAACATGATGATTTGGTTCAAAGAAGCTAACACATAAAAATATATCACAGAAATCTATTTATTGATATTTGAAAGTAATCAATATCTTATTAAACTATAAGTTCTCTTATAAATATATTTTATGACTACATTTTTAAAGTAAATAGTATTGTTGTTCTTTTATTATAATACATTAATTACATACAAAATTTCTATTAAAATTATATTAAAATATTAAATTTTACATAAAATGATAGCATTGATTTTTTTACAATAGTAATGTGTTTTTATGCAGAAAGACTACAAACTAATGTTTATAATTTTATTTCCTTTTCTCTTGTATATTATATATATTTAAATTTTCTTAATTAATTGAATCTTAAAATGTTTAAATAATAAAATATGATTATTAAGTTATCATGGTTTGACTTCCAGTTCAATCTCGGCTTAACTTTCGAACCTTGAACCTCCCACCTTAACGATTTCCTTCTATTCGATTTTTAATTCCTTTATTCAAAGTATATATAAGCATGTTATGATGTTAGTTTTCAGTGCTGTTTACATATGCTGTGTTTTTATTAGCATAATCAGTATATACAATTGATCATATTTGCTTATGAATTTCTTTGTACTGTAATAGTTTTTTATATTTACAAAATGCTTAACATTTTTACTATTATTTAGTTTTAAGGTATATTTTCTTATTTCATATTTTACTTAAGTTATAAATACATTATTTATAGCTTTTACTATTTCAGATGTTATTTTGTAGCACCTTACTACTTAGGATTATTTGTAATATCCTAAAATTTAGTAACAATTTATCAGCCTAAAATATATTTAGATAATTGTCAAACACAATATTTTCTTTTCTTTGCCGGGGCTCTAGCATGTAAAAATCAACATGTCAGATTTAGAGCATTTTGATGAACCCGCTTCAGATGAGTAGCAGGAGCATGAAATGATATTTCTGCAACTGCGTAGTCTTTAGTTGTTATTTTATTTTTGAGAGAGAGTGATTTTATTTTTAGCATTTCATTCTCTTAACTTTCATTAAATCATGGTTTGTAATAACTTAATTCTACATTTTATGTTTCTATTTTAGCACTATGGGATATTTTTTTCATACTGTTTAATGTTTCATTTATCAAATATATTGTATAGATGTACTTTATTTATGTCAACTTCGGCACTCTATTTACTTGTTGCACCTAACTATTTATACTCTGAATTATGATTATAATTATATGCTAATATAGGATACAATTGTATGTCTAAGTAGTTGGTTACTTAGATATCTCAGTAAGACTAGTGTTAGCAAAGTGAATGGTCTCTCAGTATACATTTACTTTATTAATACCAATCCATATTTATCTTTGAGTGATGATCTGCCCTGTCGCTAAATTATACTCATTTGCACAAGTGATGAGGTGGGGGATCACATTTACGCTTCACCTAGTGCTTAAACATGCCCAAGCATTAGCTTCATGGGCTATCGCTTATGGTTTGGCTGATACAAAGCATTTGTGGTGCTCAAGAAACCAGTGTTCAATCAAGATCTATTACAATACATGCCTTATTCATCTTAATGGGTGCTTTGGCATGCCCAAGGCTTGGTCCCACTATCACCATGGGCACATATGCACTCAAGCACCTAGGGCTCTAAATTGATCACTTCTTCATGATTAACAACAACATTCACCAGTCACTTGGGAATGTCTAGGAATTGAATAGTCTATATGGCTAACATCAAGGTTACCTAGGCATACCCAAGTGCTATAGATTTAAACTTGCTTGATGCTTGGACACTCTTAGCCTTCTAACATCTATAGTACCTTGGTTGCTTCTAGTGTTTGGGAATGCCTAAGCACCAAACTTGATTCTTGGACACACATAAGTGCCTGGCATGATGCCTGGGCACGTCTACACGCTAGGCATTATTCAAGCACCAAACTTACTTCTCCTATAATTCAAATTTGCTTCACATCTAATTAATATGTGACCACTCTATGCTCATTTCAAAGTATCGGAGGCTCCACCACACAGTAATCTCTCACTTTGAGTCTGAGTGTGAGTCATTTTGTCTTTTTCCATTTCTTTCCCATCATACTGGTGTGGTGTGGCTCAATCTCTACATTTTCTTCATTTGCCAAGGACAATTAAAGTTAAGCAAAGCTTCATTTTCTTTGCATGATTATCTTTGTTAACTTATCCACCAAATTGTAAGAGATGTAAATATTTTCCATTATTAGACATTCCTTCCCCAAAAGTGTTTGTATGAAATGGTATCAAAGTTTTATGTGTTTCATCCTAACATGAAATGCAGTGTTCTTAGGTAGATGAATAAAGTTATGACTATTATTATGTAGCTTAATATTCTCTTACTTCATTCCCAACTTTTCCATGAAGCTTTGCAAGGAAAACAACTCCTTGCTTGCCTTCATGATGGCAACATACTCTGCTTCCATGCTTGAAAGTGTTACAGTTTTTTAAGACTAAAATTTACCTTTATTAGGTGCTGCTTATAGTAATATATAAATTTTATTATGCTACTCCAATTGTCTATATCTCCTAATTAGTTTATTTATACAAAACCTTGTAGATCTTCTACAAATCTTCTAAACAATAATACTTGTCCTATCACCCCTCTCAAAAATATGTAATACATTTCATAGTTTTCTAATGCACCCTTATTGAATTGCTTGTGAATATACTAATAACTCCCAATACATGTGTGATTTTAGAACATGTGTAAACTATTGCATACATTTGACTCCCAAAAATTAGGCATTCGGAGTCTTCTCCATTCACTTTTAGTTATTATTGGTCTTTATAATTGTTCTTTTAAGGAATGAAAGCAACTCCCTAGCATTGTTTTCATGGACTTTGTCATACCTATGTTGAACTTTGTAGAATCTCTTAAACATATTCCTGTTGGCTTAATATTAGAGTCTTCCCCTTTTGTCCTTGTGGATCTTCATATTAAGAATATTCTTGACATGGTCTTAATTGTGGAAATCAGAGTTATCCTTAGGAGGAAGAAGATGTCTCTCTCTATTTCTCATTCTAGTAGCCACCCCTTTACATGAAATACACTCACACATATTTAACCCTAAACATTAAGAATATTGATACCTTAGTAACGAGTCTCCCCAAACAAATTAGAAAGAGAGAGTTACATGCCCAATTAAGTGCATGGACATATATCAGCATCACTTGCACCTAGTGCCTAGGCACATCCATGGTTTAGCATCACTAGCCGACACAAAGCACTTGGGGTGCCAAAGAACCCAAGTTTCTATCAATATCTCTTATAATGCATGCCTTATTCATCTCAATCGGTGCTTAGATGTGCTTAAGGCTCGGTTACACTGTCACTAAGGGCATCTATGCACACAAGTACCTAGGGTTTTCACTTGACCACTTATTCATGATTAACACCAACATGCACTAGTCATTTAAGCATGCCGATACATTGAGCACTCTGCATGGCTAACATCAAGGTTTTCTAGACATACCCAAGTGCTAAGTATTTAAACTTGCTTGATGATTGGACACTCTCAAGCCCCAAAAATCTACAATTCCTTGGCTACTCTTGGTGTTTGGACATGCTTAAGCACTAGGCCTAATATCTGGGCATACATAAGTGTTAGGCATGATGCTTGGGCACACCTACACGCCAGGCATAATGTTTAGGCATGTCCAAGCACCCAACATATTTATCCTATAATTCAAGTTTGTTTCACATCCAATTATTACCAGAGGCTTCACTGCCCAATAATCTCTGACTTCAAGGTTTAGTATGAGAGTTTCCATATTTCTCCATTTCTTTCCCATCATATTGGTGTGTTGTGGCTCAAATCTCCACATTTTATTCATTTACTAAGGCGAACTAATATTAAGCAAAGCTTCAATTTATTTAGCATAATAATTTGTTTTTAACTTATCCACTGAATTTTGAAAGATGTGAATATTTTATAGCATTCGACATTCCTTCCTGAAAAGTGTTTGTATAACGTGATATCAAAGTTGCATATGCTTTTTCCTAACAAGAAATGCAGTGTTCTTATGTAGATGAATAAATGACTATTGTTGTGTAGCTTACTATTCTCTTGCCTCATTCCCAACTTTGCCATAAATATTTGTGACGAAAACACTTCCTTGTTTGCCTTCGTGATGCCAACATACTCTACTTCCATGGTTGGAAATGTTACAATCTCTTATAGCCTTGAAATCTAGCTTATTCAAGTGCTACTCATGGTAAAATATAATCATATTCTGCTTCTCCAATTGTCTATATATCCTACTCAATTTATGTTTACAAAACCTTGTAGTTCTTCTACAAATCTTTTCAAGCATAATGCTTATCATATTGTCCCTCCCAAAAATATGTAGATTCATTTCACAGCTTGCTAGTGCACCCTTTCTGAATTTCTCATGAATATACTAATAACTCCCAATACATGTGTGATATCCAAAAATGTGTAGATTATTGGCATTTGGAATCTTCTTCATTCTCTTTTAGTTATCATTGGTCTTTATAGTTGTTCTTTTAAACAATGAAAGAAGTCCCTAGCGGTGTGTTCATCGGCTTTGCCACACCTATGTTGAACTGCTGTATCATCTTTTCAATACAGTCATGTTGGCTGAACATTAGAGTCTTCCCCATTTGTCCCCATGGAACTTCATATCGAGAATCTGTCTAGCCTACTATGGGCTTAATCTTCCTCTTTTCATTTCAAATTGTTTTAATAGTTGATCTTAAGGTTCTTAATAGTCTCTATATAATCCCATGTAATTAACATATTGTCTACAAGTAATAATGATATTATGTAGTGGCTATCAAACTATTTGATTTAGTAATAGTGGTTCACTTGACATTGAGTATATTTGTTCTTCAACATGAACTCATCAAATTTCTTGTACCACTGTTTCAACACATGCTTCAATTTTTACATGCTCTTTTTGAGTTTACACAATTGGTTCTCTTTTTCTTGTACATTGAACTTTTGCAACTACACCAAGTAAAATATACTCCTCTAAGGTTAACCCCTTAATCATATGATCCTATTGAGTGATTTATATATCTATATAAATGCACACACTTAAGTGTGCACGCACGTGCACGTACACGTACACATATACACATCACTATTTTTGAATAAGATAATGAAAGAACTCTTATTTTGTACATTTTATTTTGAATACCATATAAAATAAGTCAAAAGCATGTCTAATCATATTGCATTTATAACACATTTTTATAATATTTACATGTTTAACATTTAAATTTTTTTTTGCATGTACATCAGTTAAACATTTATAATTTACTTTCAGAGAAGTTCAAGACTTGAGGGAGCTAGATAATTGTTAGGTGGCACGAGTAACTACCAAAAGTGACTCATTTATTTATAAAATAAAGTACATCTGGGATATTGTCTTGATCATAATGATCTAAAATATAACACACTTTTAAGAAAATAAAAAAATAACATAATATTGATAATTGCTAGTTGATGCAGCAGCAACATTTTCGGGCTCTTGCAGCTTTCATTCCAGATCCTAACGAGCTCCTGATCTGTGTAGGTTTCAAAAGTGTGGACATTTGAATATCAGCCAGTTGTGAAATAAAGTGCTGTTGGATATTAATTTTACAATTGTTAATTGTTAAATAATAAGTAAAATGATCAAATTGACATGAATTAAAAAGAAATTGATAATTTATTCATACAAAATCTTTTTCAATTGCATTGAAACTTTAGCATACAAAAAATTGTTGTCGTAAAAATAGATACATAATTTTAATGTTTGATATATAGCACAAAAATATTATTTTACTGGGTAAGTACAAAATCGAAGAAAATGAGTATTAAATTTAGTGTTACATAATAATATTAACTTTCCTCTATATATGCCCCCTTAATGATTTATCAGTATATGCTCCTTATGCCTCCCGATGTCGAACAGCCCCGTCATAGCAATTGTCTGATCAGACTAAAACTAGATCAACAATAAACTCGGGCTACTCGTTATCCAAACTTTTTTCATATATCATTTTGTGTGAGTTTAAAAGCATTTCTCTCAAATTTGTGCGATGCCGAGTGTAGAAACATATAAACAAGAGTAAATAAAGATATTTGATACATTTTTTTTGGTGCAATTGACAAATATGTTAAAGACAAAAGTCAAGTACATGTGCACTGTTTTGTACTTAATTACATAGCATTTACTCGATAATTAATTAGTTAGCCTTTTAATGGGATAACTTTATCATTGTAAAATATAACAAAATTATAATATAATAAAATAATTATTCTCATAAAATAATGATAATGATAATATGAAAAAAATGATAATATAAAAGAGAGATGATCTCCATTCTTTTTTTTTTCCTCTCTCTCTTAACAGCTAGTTGTGTGGGGAATTAAATAATTACTTTCAAATAAAGTTTCGCATTTTGCTGTCGTTTTGTTTTCAAAATTAACAAAACTTAATCCGGATGTGGATCTCGACGAGACAAACACACTTGTACCAAAATTTCTTGATTTAGAGTTATATTTTATTTTATATTAATTTCCAAAGATTAAAAAATTCAAAAATTAATTACGATCAATCCGGAGCTCCAAATTCGATGAAACTTTTTGTGTAACCTCTTCCTTATATTATTACTCGAACGACACTAAAATTACTAAATTTGAACTTGTATTTAACTTTCCCAATTTTTAAAATTTTAAATATTCAGAAATAAATTCAGGAGTATCCACCATGCAGATTGTTTCCAAACTTTAGCATAATAATCACAAAAATATATTGCATAACAGTATTTACACAACTCTCCATGAAGGAATGTGGTCATCACATTCTTCCGCTCAAGTGTAGATCCCTCCTAGTTGCCATGCTCAGTACCAATCGAATATAGTTATTTTGATTACCAAATACAAGACCTTTGTGGAGTATGCTCTTTCTCTTTGCTTAGAAGCCCTTCACAATCAATCCTATATGCATGTGTGTATGTTCACTAGTATCTTCTAAAAAGAAAAGTATAGCTATATCTCCAACATCATTTGCTATTCATCGCTTGATCTGAACGGTGTTGACTAAAGTGCACTACAAGATAAAAGATCATATTGCTTCAAAATAAGGTGGCACTTGTTGTCTAGAAACCAAAATGATGTAACATCCTTGTCTTCTAATGCACTTTAATTTGCAATATCCATATCAGGTAATGGCCATAAGAGGGAGTGGAAGGAAAGAGTTATAAGATGATCTACAAAATAATACTCAACTCAAAAAGAAGAAGTGAATGAGAAAATTACTACTCTAAAACCAATAATAACTCCAGCATCGAGGTTGAAACAGATGAATCAAGATGAAAATCCAGCTGCTCAATCCAGCGGATGCATCTTCCTTTTTCTCCAGATTGAGAACAATTAGTGTAGACTAATAGCTTGGATCCAACATAAGCAAGATAAGAAGAAAAAAAAAAAGAGAGATAGAGAGAGACAATTGTGATGCTCAAAGAGGTCGACCCTTGGCATGTATTTTTGTACAGAGGGATGAGTTTATGCACAATGTAGATTGGAGGAATGGAGACTAGACATCCTTGATGGTGGTGTCCTTGGTGAGGCGGAGCATGAGCATGCAGAATTCAGTGTGGTCCAGGGCTCCATCGCCGTTTAAATCCCCCAATCTGAGCATCCCCGCAGCCTGCTCCTCCCCCAATTCCCCAATCCCTAGCCTGTGCGCGTTCCGCTTCAGGCTCTCGAGCGTGATCAGCCCGCGCTCGGCATCCACCAAGTGAAAGAACCCCTTGCAGAGCTCCTCCATCAGGCCGATGGCGCCCAGCCGCTCAGCCATCGACGGCAGGAAGTCCACGAAGCCGTGTCTGCAATCCTGCCCCGCCATCATTGATGCCTTATAATCAATAATAGACTTCTTATAGATTTGCTTCAGATTTTGGGGCAGCCGCTGCGTGCGGTCTCAGTTTGTCGCTGGCTTGGCTGCCATTGTTTGAGTGCAATCGGATTGAGACTCGCTCTTCTCCGGCGTGATCACGCTGGATCGAGGCCTCGATTGGAAAATGAATCCCCTCGATCTTGACTTTGTCCTCTTTGGTTGCCCTTTATTCATTTGATTTTTAGTCTAGGAAGTATTATTCAAATATTTAATTTTAATATTTAATTCATAATAATTAAAATTTACAAATAAAAATTATGATTATAAATCAATTAAAATAAATTAATTATATTAAAAAAAATATTTGAATATTAATTGAGTTATTTAAATATTTTTCTCTTAGTCCAAGTCATCCATAGGTCAAAATTAAATCTCTAATATAAGTTAATAGCTTTAAATTCTTAATTATTGAGATACCACATTATTCAAATTCTTTTAAATTTAGATAATGCTTAAAATTAAAAAAAATTCAAATAATAGTATAATTTATTTAAAAATTAAAATGTGAGAAATATGTTTACACATATATTGAGCCTATCCAAATATTACATTTGATAAGTTTGAAGTTAGGAATTTTTTGAGATGTTGTAATAGTGCTCCTTTATTTATTCATAAAACATTTATAAAGCATTTAATTTTCTTAAACTAGCCAAATATAGTATCCAATAAACATCGCTATCTCTCAAAATTTTGGACAAAGTGGTGGCATTTAAATGACGGTGGTCTCTTGCTACAGGATTCTCCAGCAACGTGCCAGAAGTTGGTGCTTTCAAATAAGGGTAAATATGTAAGATGTTAATTTGAATTTATGACATATTCAGAGTCTAAATATAAGGACTCAATCATTAGACCATATATCATTAACATTTAAATATTTTATAATTTTAGAATTTGGATAATAATAGCTATTTGGGATATTTAAGTACACATCCCTCAATCTTAAGTATTAGAAATTCAACCTTAAAACTTTAATTTTTACAAAAAAATACTATTTTGAGAAAAGTGAATCTCCTTTGAGATAATAATGTGGCATGCAGGATTTGAACTTCATCTAATTTTTAAAATGTCATAGTCAATCACATTTTAAATATAAATAGATATCTAATGTTGATAATCAATGAATTGATTAATCTACTTAGCAAGTCTTTTTCAAGCAGAAGCAATTTGGAAGACCACCTTTAAGAAGATAGAGATTGTGTACAAACTACGGTGTTAGTCTTATTTGTTCACACATTTATTTTTCAAAATTACAAGACATCTAAGTACTGTAATTACGTACATATGTACATCACATGATACATGTTACTCTCACACCCTTTACTCCTCACATGTTTTAACACAACACATCTTTCCCACCCTTTTTATACAACAATTACATTTAAATTTAAACCTTCTCGCATCGGTCAATTTTCTTATGTTAAGTTTTTCTATTTCCTCCAAATCTTATGCATTATTTCACTTTACCTACTTTACATTACCTCCAATACTACCAAAAAAGATTAAAGTAGCAAAAGTAAACCAAGACTAGTAAAACAACTT
Source organism: Gastrodia elata (assembly GCA_016760335.1). Lineage (NCBI taxonomy): Eukaryota > Viridiplantae > Streptophyta > Magnoliopsida > Asparagales > Orchidaceae > Gastrodia > Gastrodia elata. The sequence continues at coordinate 9,730,010 of CM028682.1, read as the reverse complement.
TAGATTGTATTGGGCTTGATCTTATATAATCATCATTATTTTATATTTAAACATAATATTAAAATATTTCCAAAATGGCTTAAGAATACATTTAAAAATATGCCAATATTTAAAAAATATTCTTACAAAGTATTGTGAAATTTTCATATTTTCTTAAGTTATAAATTTTTTGAATGATTTAATTAAGTTAAGATGTTCAATCATTAACTATATAACAAAATATGTCCAAATATAAGCACTTTTGCAAATTTGAATTTCCCATATTTTATTTAATACTCTAGCAAAGTTTCATCTCATTTAAATTTATCATAAGAAAAATATTTCACTAATTTATTTTGTATTAATCTTATTAAAAATTAAAATATTTTGGTTTTCATAAACAATATTCATTTAAATAAAATGGGGAAAATAATCACAGTGGTTGAATATGCTGAGTTTAACCAACACCGAGTGTCCATTTAAAACCGTAAACGCAATATCAACCGCAAAATTTAAATAGCTAATGTAGTCAAACAATCTAAATTAAATTTATTATTTACCATTAAAACCCAACATCCAGAGTTGAAGACCTATTAAATAATTTCATCATCCCCAACTAATTGGGGTCAAGAACCCTAGATACCAAAATTGGTGATTTCACAATAACATGATGAATGAAGCCAACTAAATTTAACAACATTAGTAAGCCTTTGTAGAGTATTTTAAGATTAGTTTGAGTGGTTAATTCTCATTAATTATGCTTGATTAAGAATTTGAATTAATGAGAAATTTAAGAAATTAGAGTTAACCCAATAACAATTTTATCAAATCTTGAACCGTACACCCTATTATGATCAAACTACTGCCATAACAGTCCATGCTCGACCACTCAACAGGCAATGACAATGTAGCAACAAAATAGCACAAAAAAAAGTCCAAACAAACACATCACAGAGAAACACACATTAAAACCCCATGAAGCCACTTATTGTGATTTACCCAAGAAAAGGGAAACCCCATGAAGCCACCACCACAAGAAGAATTCACAAAAATGAAGAGAATGTGTATAGACTTATAACAGTTGCAAAAAAAAATCACTTTGCTCAAGGAAGAAGATAAGCCTTCTATCCACTTGCTCTAACAACTTTGGATGCAATAAATCACTCATTAAATCCATAGAAAATGAAGCTTTACATACCCTAACAATCCTTACCCCCAAAGACCAAGTAGCCCCAAAAATCCTTACAAAAATTAGAACATACGTAACTTTTGCTCTATCCGGCGCCTAGACATGCCTAAGTGTCACGACTACTATCCTAAGTTGTTAAGCAATATGGGCCTGGAGCTTGGAAGTGCCCAAGTGTGCTTGGGTGTGCAATCCTTCAAACTACAGTCGTAATGCCTCCATATCTAATGATGGATGTGCCTAAGTGTGACGACCCCAATATTAGATCGGGAACCCAATCTAATAGTAGAGCGCTACCACATCACTTAACACTGGGTTGGAAGGAAACTAACCCAACTATTGAGTGCTCTGTGGCCAAGTATTTTTGTGAGGGTGTTAAGTTAAAAAAAATGCAATAGTGAAGGAGGAAGAATATGAAATATATGCAAGTAGAACTGAAAACTATCCACTATCCAAACCAAGTATTACAATATGAAAGTAAATTCAACACAGAAAGAAGTAAAAATATTACAAAAAATAAATCATTACAAACTTTGAAATTAGAAACTTAAAATGACATAAAAGTCTCTCTCTCACATAAGCAGCAAGGAAATGAAAGTAAAAGCGAAAGCAGATTAAAATCTTAAAGTACACTAAAGTCCAGCTCCATTATCCTGAAAATGCTCCTGATCTACCATATTTTTGATATTTAAAATACGGTAAGGCACAACCAAGAAAAGAAAAGGGCGGTTAGACCAAATAGTATAAGCACATTTTAAGATTGATTAAATTATTAATTTAAGTTTAGTTGGATATGACATATGCTTATTTACAATTAGAAATTACAGCGGGGCATTTAAAGCATCAAAGTAAGCGAAGAAAGTAAAATGTAACTGTAAAGAAGAATAGTAGAAAGGGAAAATGAGTAAAAAACTCTCAAGTAAGTTTTCTCTAGCCTACAACAAGTAAGAGAAAATCATTCTAATAAGGTTAGAAACTACTAATGTGCATATGAAAATATGAAATGGAAATATGTATATGTCCAATAAATATTATGTTAAGTAAAACAAAGAAAAATAGTGAAATATAAAATGAAATTAAACAACATACATTGTGTAAAAGTAAGGCTATAAGTAAGTAAAGCACGGTACTAAAAATGAAAGTGCAAAGTAAGGAAGTAGGAAGAATCTTAGCCTCTTGGGCTAAGAATATATAGCCTAGGATTATATAAAGAAAACATAGCTTAAAAGTTATGAAGAGATCTTACAATTAATAAGTTTGTAAAGACTCATAATTTAATTATTGAAGTTATTTATAAATTTCTCATTATGTGGGCAAATTTATAGAATGAAGAGAAGAGTTAAGCACACCTACCTAACAAGTAAGGAAAGCGGGGTCTTATAGAAAATAAAGACTCACATTCACCCTATGAGAATGTGAGGTCTCATTATATTCTCCATAAGCCTACCCTTGGCTATCGACCAAGAAACCCCTAATATTTTATGAAAGTTTTATTTATGCACAATATCTTATATGTAAGTTTAAAGGTATAGTCTCAAAGCGAAGTAAGCATTCAAAGATTTTAAGTAATTGTAAACTATGTGATATCCAAAGTTGTCTAATTTTAATGATCTACTTAATGATTAGGGCTAATTCCCAATTAACTTATAAATATTGATCTCTAAGTCAATTATAAGTAATAATATAAGTGAATTTAGTTTTGATAAGTAATATTTTAATTTAGTTTATAAAGTTAAAAATAGTTTATAAGTATATTTATGCAAAATGAGACTTATTCTACACTAATCCTAAATTAATCAAATCAAATATGTAAAGATTTAAGGTTTAGGAAACTAATAGGGAATAGTACTACTAATGGATTTTTAAACTAAAGGAAGTGGAAGTTGATGTAATAATTACTAACTTCATCTAACTAGCTTACAATCAAAAGGATTCTACCCAAATCAATTACTAACCTAGCTATGATCAATTATTAGAAGGTATCAAAGTGTATAGAAGAGGTAAGATTATAAACTACAAGTTCTAGTTTATTCTAGGTTGTAGGTTAGATGAAATCTTTAGGCTATTTAAAACACATTAGGAAGCTAAGGGATTTCTAATTTAATCACTAGAGAGATTTAATAGAGGATTATAAACTAAGGGAAATGTGTGCTAAGAGTTCAATCTAAATATTGGGTACTAATCCTATTAAGTTTACTTAATGAACTAAAGAATACTAATAACATTCAACAATTATGGAATAGTTTAACTATGATCAAGATGGCAAATTAATAAGCTAAGGTTCCAAAATTCCATAAGGTTAATACAAGTATTGAAAGCTAAATTCTAAAAATGTGCTAAGTAAACAAGCACTTAATTCAGTATATTGGAGTTCCATAGTACACTTGAAAATGAAATAGAAATGAAATAAAGTGAGACATATTTATTGTCCTAGGATTTAAATACCTAAAACATATAATTTAAGAAACTTGAGAATTATAAAATTATACCAATTAAGGAGCCAAATACCTAAAATATCCAATTATTGTCCAAAAGAAATAATGTAAGAAATGTGAAATCCTTATAGTATAAGGAAAAGAGTGACACTAGCTAGGTCAAAATAGGATAACATTGGGTTCTTATGATTTTCGAGACTCCTAATTAGAGTTAAGAAGTCATTAAGAAAATTAGGGTTTAAAACCTAAATTGAATTTTCATTATGTTTGTCTCATTTTTCTGATCGAAATAATACATAATATTATATATTTTGGAGGTGTATTATTAAAGTTCTGAGGTCAAAATAAAATAGATATTCTCAGAATTATCGAGAAAATCAAAACTATTGGAAAATCTCAAATGGTCTCCATATCTAATGAAACTTGAGGTGAAGACTCTTAACATTAATATAAGAGGATTAGAAGAGAAACATAGTTGATTAGGCTACTAATTAACAGGTAACAACACTAGGGTTGTTACAAATTCTCCTCCTTAAAAAAGGTGTCACCCTCGATACACAATAAATAAAAATATGAAAATGAAAATGCAAGAACGAAGTCAAAAGAAACATGAAAGAAGGTGAAAGAACTTAAACAACATGATTAAGGAAAGAACTCTGAGAATTTTTTCTGTATATCCTCTTCTTTTTCCCATGTGACTTCTCTAGCTGAGTGGTTCTGTGTAACAACCCAGGCTATTACTTAGGTTAATTAGGACTAATCTAAGTCCTAGTTATGGTTATAGTGCCTTAATTAAGTCATTTAGAACTCATCTCTAAGACTTAGTCCAAATCAGGGATCAAATGATCAAATTCTGATTTCTAGAAAATCTAGAAACCCTAAAATTTGACCTCAAATAAAAAATTTGACTTTGCCATTACATTCACCACCCCTAAATTAACTATGGGTGATATTTTGGAGGCATTTGGAAGTCGTTGAATTTTCATCGAATATTTTATATTATTTATATACTTAAAAATTCGAATAATTAAATACCCATCAAAGCAAAAATCTAATTGCACCGTTGCATTCCTCACCCCTAAATTAGCTAAGCGTGATTTCTCTGAATTTTTCTAAGTACAATTAATTACCTAATTTATATTAATGAAATGAATTTAATTTAATAAAATAATAATATTACTAAATAGACTTAATGATCGCCGTTAGCAGCATGGTAACATCGCCTACTATTCATCACACCATCCGCATCAGACGTCAAGCCGCTGGACCGTTTGATCAGATTGCGAATAATCCGATCTGACGGTCATCTATCGTCTTCTTTGCGACGCAAGCAATGGCTTGTGCGTGTCGCATAGGCGTCGTACGCGGCACTCACTGCCGCATACAGGTATCTTGCACCATCTCAAGACCTAACTAAATCCCTAGCTTTCTCCAAACCTCAGGGGGAGATCGAATGGAAATCCTCACAGTCTAGGCAGCACATCTTGAATGCCCTAATCTTCATTGTCGATCACTCAGGTACTCGCCTACCCTAAGTCCTTGTTTAATTCATTTTCTTTATCCTCTGATTGTTGAAACTTAATTCGATCGATCCCTATAAGATCAATCAACTCGCAAACCCTAGGCTTCCATCATTTTCCCTAATCGCGGAAGATGAAGAGTTGACGGGTCCGACCGAATCGGGCCAGGTCCAACTCTTTCTTTTCGTTCGCGTCTCGATCGGCACCGATGGGACCTGCCTGGCTGACGAAGCGCCTGTCCCCTCCGCCGGTCCTGTCCGAAAAGAAGCATGGGTCCCACATGCCATTATTAATCTGTAGAGAATATTTATTTAATCTAAGAATATAATTAGCTTAATTAATATAATGCTTAAATTATCAAATTTCGATCATCAATATCTTTCAATCTAGATATCCAATAATGGCAATATTATATATCATTGGAATTAGAAAATTATGAGGAATATTTTGGTACTATCAAAATTTCAATTAGATCAGTATTTCACCTAATAATATTTAGGACCCCATAATTTGCCCTAATTGCCCCTAAAAAATCATTAAGTCATAACTTTATAACCATTAACCCAAACATATCCAATATGGGTCTTAAAGTATACATCAAAGCCTAAGGATTAATCCAGTAGTGTTGGTTTTGCTGTTTGAGACATAATTTGACTAATTGCTTTTGGACCCAAATCCTAATCTTCCAAGGCTCATAACTTCTTAACCCTTAATCAAAATCTAGTCAATATAGGTTTTAAAGTGATCAATAGAACCTCTAAAACAACCTAGTAGTGTTTAATTTTCTATTTGGATTAATATTTGCCTAATCGCTTTTAGGACCTAACCATAATTACCCTAATTAACCCTAAAACTTCAATTGACCATAACTTAGTCAATTAAGCTCCAAAGTAGGTCTTCCAATATACCATTTTGATCAAGAAACCTAATTATTAGTATACTACAAAAATATTTTAGATCCAATGGTTAGATCTCTTAATTAACCCTAATCACCTTAAAACTTGATTAGTAAATATTAGCATAATTAATAATCCAAATTGAGTAATTTTTATTTTTAATTACTCATAGAGTAGATTAAAACCTACATGTATGATTAGTTTAATGATTCTATGATTAATTTTACTAATCACTCACTAATCATACTGAACCCTAATTATTAATCATAAGTTTGTATTAGCTATAACTTAGCCAATACATATCAAAATTTGATGATTTTAGGTTCTATGGAAATCTTAGAATATAATCTTCAATAAAATGACAAAAAATTTATGTTTCATTTGGCCAAATTTCCAATTTTCCCTTATAGGTTAAATTCTGTAATTTGACCTTATAAGGCTTAATCCTTAACCAAAAATTATGTACTTATTGTCTAAACTTATATTAGACAGTAAGTAATCATTCCAATTCAGTAAATTTTAGATTTGAGCCCTAATTCATAAAGATGAATTTTAGACCCTTAAAAAGGGGCAAAATGGTCATTTTGCCCAAGTTTAGGTTTAAATATTCTTAAACCTTAATTTTATAATTAAACCTCTAAAATCAGTAATATGATTGATTTGAAATTATTTTAAAATATTTAAACTCATTAAAATAATATTTTATGAAAAACCCTAAAAATCACCTAAATTTTTCTAAGTCTAAATTAGGCCTCATAAGGTGAATTTTGTTCACCTTATGCCGTCTATGAGTTACTTAAACCATAATTTCAGCTAAATAATATCAAACCTAAGGCTTAATTATTCTCTTAGGACTTTCTTTCAAATCTTTAGGATCTTACTTCCTTAGGATTTAGCTTAGAAATTAGGTTAGTTCATTTATTAAGTAAATGGGTACTTAATATATGAAACCTTGGTTTTATAGCTTTCTAGAATTTCATCTTTTATTTATAATTATTTTGTATTAAGACTTTAGATTTAAGATTAGATATCCATCTTATTAAAGCTTGATTTTGCTTAATAAGATAGCCTTAATTATAGCTCGTGAGAATTTGGGTTTAACTTTATACCATTAGGATTATAACCTATTGGATTAAGAAGTTAAAATCCAATACTTGGATTTTAACATCTTAATCCCCCAATTTTTATTTATATTAATCAATATTGGTTTGAGATTCGTAAAATCATCAATTAGGATGTTTGATTTATTATTTAAATTTGATTAAGTGTCATGTGATTTATATATGTTAGAGCTTGATTAGTTCTAACATTCTTTTACCTTATAGAACTGATATTTTGAATTTATACTCGATAGCTGGATATTGGATATCCTAAACTTGTATAAGTTCAGATTAGATAGAGCAACTTAATTAGAAAATAAAGTGATATCACAAAGTTGTTTAGTGCTATTTTATTCATTCAAAATTATATGCTATGCTTTTCTTATTTTGGACTTCATTATATATTTGGACACATTATATTGAACATGGAATAATTGATGAGTATTCTATTTTAAACTTTGAATACATTCAGATGGCATTTTCATAACTTAAGGAGAAAATTTAATGAAAATAACTTTATTAAACTGTGTGAGTTATGTCTTATTTAGTCTGCCTTCTAGTATAACATTACTTTTGAGACAGCTTTTGCCTAGGACACTTTCTTAGTGCATGTTACTTTTTCTTAGGACACTTTCCTAGTGCGTGTTACTTTTTCCTATGACACTTTCCTAGTGCGTGATACTTTTGCCTAGGACACTTTCCTAGTGCACGATACTTTTGCTTAGGACACTTTCCTAGTGCGTGATACTTTTGCCTAAGACACTTTCTTAGTGCGTGATACTTTTGACTAGGACACTTTCCTAGTGTGTGATACTTTTGCCTAGGATGCTTTTTTAGTGCGGCATACATTAATTTGGGACTCTTTCCTAGATGATCAGATAGACCTTACTTTTTGGCAGGACTAAGTAGGAGTATCTCCACACTTTACTTTATATCTTTACTTTACCTTTATCTTATCGTTACTTACCAGTTCAGCATACTTACATACAGTAGTTCCTTTAGTACTTACCTCTTTACATATATGTTGTACTTTTCAGCAGTTCACTTTTACTTTATGGCATGTTAGGATGTTAGAACCTTACTTTCAGTTCAGTACTTTCATTTTATATTGTAACCAGTATATCTTAAGTTGATCATATTACTTAGGAATTTCCTTATGCTCAGTAGATTTTATTATGTGTTATTTAAACTTTTTTCTGTAGCTTGAGTTGAGATATGTGCTTACCTCACACTTTGTTTGAGTTATAATTAAGTTAATTATAACTTTGTCACTTTTCTTTGATGCTTTACTGCTCCTACTTTGCTTAGATATTGTGATATCATTTAACTTAAGAATTTACTGCCTAAAATATACTTAGACATTTTATCTAACTAGATTTTTCTTTTATTGGCTCGGGCCCTATCATTGTGAAACCGATAATGGTAGATTCTGAGCTTTTTGAGGTCGTGGAACCTTCTGAAGATCTGATTCAGGAGGAGGAGCGTGCATGAGAAGATCCTTAGTTGTTTTCTTTTACTTTATGAGGATTGAGTGATCTTTACTTTACTGCTTAAACTTAAATGTTATTTTATAATAATACAAGTTTAAACTGCTTTTCTTTTCATGCTTATATATTCTGAGTTGTATAGTTCTTATTTAAATTATATGGATGTTGTTACTTGTCTTTCTTCCGCACTCTGATATATTATAGTATGCTCATTCAGTGATTGGCTTTCTTTTGCTCTTTCTTTTTAGGGCACATCTTCCCTTGGCATTTGATTAAGAAGGCCTATTTCTTAATCTGAATGCTAAGTGAGAGTTTGACCATTGACGACCACCTCTTAATCCGGATGATTAAGGGGCGGCCGCCACATTCTACCAGTGAACTTTAACCATAGGAATAATATGGTTCTTCAATTGCTTGAGATCTCTTCTTATTTATATATCAGGATTAATGATGAAAGTCAGATTAGTTTGCAGCTCGATTGCTAAAATTTGAACTTGCTGACTAAGATCAAGCGAGCACCTTCTTAATCATGAAACATGAAACATATTATGCACGATTGAGAAGTCTTCTAGTAACTCCAACATATATGCAGATGTTTAAACTTTTTCAGTTACTTTGAAGGGTTCCAAAAATCTTGGACTCAGCTTTCTAGACACACCGAACCTTTGTACACCACACATCGTACTTACTTTCAAATACGCACAATCTCCAACTTTGAATTCTAATGAACGATGACGAGCGTCATGATATTTCTTCAGTCTATTCTGAGTTGTCATCATATTATGCTTAGTTAAAAGAACTTTTCTAATGGTTTATTCGATTAATTCAGAACCATAAAGCTGAGAATCTCCTACTTCAGTCCATGCAATAGGAGTAGTACACTTTCTACCATAAAGAGCTTTATAAGGAGCCATACCAATAATGGATTGATAACTATTATTATATGAAAACTCAACTAAGGCCAGGTGATCTTCCCATGATTCACCAAAATCTAGAACACAAAGATGTAGAAGATTTTCCAAAATCTAATTAACACGCTCAGTTTGACCATCTCGCTGGGGATGAAAAGCAGTACTCAATGCTAAGTTTGTCCCCAAGTCTTGCTGAGCAGCAGAATAGAATCTAGAAGTGAACTTAAAGTCTCTATCAGAAACTATGCAGTTCATCATACCATGCAAACAGATGATCTCCTTTATATAGAGCTTAGCTAACTTCTCTAAAGAATCAATCTGACGAATAGGAAGGAAATGAGATAGACTTGGTGAGTCTGTCGACAATCACCCAAATCGAACCAGAACCAGATCTACTCTTAGGCAGACTTATTAGAAAGTTCATAGAAATGTCGGACCACTTCCATTCAAGAATATCTAAGGGCTTGAGAAGTCTACCAAGCTTCTAGTGCTCGACTTTCACTAAGGAATATGAATGACATTTGGAAATAAAAATAGCAATATCACGCTTCATGTCAGACCACCAAAATGTTTTTTGTAGATCCTGGTACATCTTGCAACGACCAGGGTGAACATTGTAGCTAGAGTTATGGGCTTCAGATAGTATTTGTAACTACAGACTCTTAGGAATCCATAACCTAACCTTCTGGAAAATCGCACTATCGACATCAAGATATAATTCAAATATTTTACCACTAGCAATATTGGAAATTAGAACAGAATAACTTGCATCTTATTTCTGGGCTTCAACAATCCTCGACCTTAGAGATGATTCAAACGGAATAGCAGATAATATTGTGCATAAATCAGCAGATATGACCGGCTCAATATTCAATCTTTTAGAATCTTCGATCAAATAGTTGTTGCAACAAAGAGAAGGCAGAGTCACCTTACGACTTAGGGCATCAGATACTACGTTAGCTTTACCCGAGTGATACAAAATTTCTAAGTTGTAATTGCTAAATAACTCTAGCCACCTAAGCTGATGACAATTAAGTTCCTTTTGAGTGAAGATATACTTTAAACTTTGGTGATTAGTAAATATCATACATTTAACTTCGTATAAGTAGTGTTTCCAAATCTTAAGAGCAAAAACTATCACTGCAAGTTTTAGATCATGCGCAAGATAATTTCTCTCATTAGCTTAAGTTGTCTAGAGGCATATGCTATTACTCGTCAATCATGCATCAGAACACAACCCAGTTCTATATTAGAGGTATCGGTATAACCTGAAAATATTTACCCACTTGAGGCAGTACGAAGACTGGCAGAGAAGTTAATATATATTTCAACTTATGAAAAGCTTCTTCATAAGATGTGCTCCAAATGAACAGAACTTACTTCCTAGTTAACTGAGTTAATGAAGAGGTAATTTGGGAAAATCTAGGAACAAACCCTTAGTAATATCTAGCAAGTCCTAGAAAATTGAGAATTTTAATTACAGATTTGGGTTGCACCCAGTGTTGAACATTTTGGATCTTTCTTATTCAACTATAATGCCTTCAACATATATTACGTGACCCAAAAATGCCACAGAGTTGAGCAAAAATTCATACTTTAAAACCTTAGCAAACAACTTATATTCTCCTAGCAAAATGAAAATGGCATGCAGATGCTTTTCATGATCAGCAACTGACTTCGAATAAATTAGAATGTCATCGATGAAAACTATTACAAACTCATTGAGATATTCTTAAGAATACGCTGCATCATGTCCATGAAGATAGAAGGATCATTCGTCAGTTCAAAAGACATAACAAGGAACTCGAAGTGTCCACATCTGGCCCTAAATGTAGTTTTAGGAATATATTCGCCCTTAACTCGAATCTGATAATAACCAGATCTCAAGTCAATCTTGGAGAAAGACTTTCACTCCAGCAAGCTGATTGAACAAGTCATCTAACCTAGGAAGAGGATACTTATTCTTCACTATCATCTTGTTAAGCTTGCGGTAATCTATACACATCCGCATCGATTAGTCCTTCTTTTTGATGAATAAAATGGGAGGTCCCTAAGGCGACATGCTAGGGCGAACGAAACTTTTTTCCGTCAATTCTTGCAACTGCTCACGAATCTCTTGCAACTCTTTGAGTGCTATCCTATAATGGTCTTTAGATTTAGACTGGGTTTTTGGGATCAGTTCAATAGAAAACCCTACCACTTGTAAAAGAGGTAGTATAGGCAAGTGCTCTGAGAACACATCCAGAAACTCTCTAACAACTTTGGTATCTTTTAGAATCTTATCTTTTTTCTCCTCGTCGATTAAAGTTATCAAGATCGCATAACAACTTTTACTAATAAGATGCTTGGCTTCATGTGCATTAATTAATGATGCAATAAGGCCAAACTTGCCTATGAAGACATCGGGTTTCTTTCCTACCCAGAGGGATACTCTCTTCCGAAAGTAATCTATTACAATGTTGAACTTACTTAGCCAATCCTTTCCTAAGATTATATCGAAGTTCATAATCGGCATAATGATAAGTTTGGATTGAAAGATTTGGTTACTGATCGGGATGTCTACCAAACAAAATCTCTTAGTGCACATTTCAGCACCGAGTGACATTTGCACTCTCAAGGCATTGCCCATTCTGAAATGTTGGAAGTTAAGGGAAGAAACACAACTCTCAGACAAAAAAGAATGACTAGCACCTGTATTAAAGAGTATGTCGCATAATTGTTTTTATTAATTATAGTTTTTATAGCAGGAAAGAAAAAAAATTTAATTTCAATTAATGAAATTAAAATAGAAAGCATGGAAAATAAAGGCACACAAAATGAAAGACTGAAATAAAGGAAATTAAATATAAGATGTACTAGTAACAGCATTGCTATTCTCCTAAGTAATTGATGAAGAAAGAGCTGTACACACACGGTACGATAAAAGATTGGGCAATTACCTTGACCTTTGCAGCACGACTGCTTTGTCCTTGCCCCGGGGCTTGTAAAGCTACTCATTTCTGGCATTGAGCACTTCCACTAGTTGAAGGAGGCATTAGAGCAAGAGGTGGTGCTTGAGAATTGATAGGGGCATGGTTCTAAATCATAAACTGATGGTTGATTCATACTTTATCTATTATCCAGTTAGCATGGCATTCCCAATGATGATGATTAATTCGGCTACAAATGTAACATCGGCCTCCATTGTGGTAGCACTTTTCATAAAGATGTAGTATATTACATTGTAAAGACCCACTTAAGTAGTAATAAGTAAAACTCTTAAACATCGAGGCACCTTTTCAAATAACGGTAGAATTCCTGATAAGAACTCCAAAGTTAAGCGTGCTCAGGTGAGAGTACTCTCAGAATGGGTGACCTACTGAGAAGTTATCTTCTGAGGGCAAAACCATGAGGCCTTTCAAGCCAAAGCAGACAGTACCTTGGTGCTTAAGAGTTTAGACTACTACATATATTGGGCGGCAAGCCTTCCTTGCTGATACCTTAGGTCCTTGAGTAAGATTCCTCTTGAAGGGTTCAGACCTTGAGGATTGGAGATGCGAGCACTTTTTGAGCTCCATTTGAGCTTGGTGTTGCTCAATCATTCTTGTACCTTCCAACAGCTTAGGAAAATTGTTGTTATGTGATGAATCCAGAAATTACATCTAAAATAAAGGGGAAAATTCATTTATTTAAGATATTTTTTGGTGTTTCTAAATCAAATTTCTATATCCTTTTCAGGAAATGGAATCCAAAGGAGCTATAAGGCATTTCTGCAATTTTTCTAAAAATCTAACAAAGCATTCCGCTACAGCGCGTTGCAGCGCGAGGTTGCATGCCTCAGCGAGCTGCAGCGGAAACATTTAAACTATATTAATGGGGGCTCAACTAATTAAATAGTGTTTCTTGCAAAATTTACCGCTACCGCGCGTGGTCGCGCGCTGCAGCGGTTTATCGCAAAAACATTTAAAACTTTATTGAACAGGCTCCCAACTAATTGAATAGTGCTTTTCGCAGAATTCACCGCTATAGCGCGCGGTCGCGCACTGTCGCGGTGTACCGCAGAAATATTTCTGATTATTAAATGGGGGCTCAACTAATTGAATAGTATTTTTCGCGGAATTTACCGCTACAGCGCGCAGTCGCGCGCGGCAGCGGGTTATCGCGGAAGACTTGGGTATATAAAGCAGGCCGCCCAACTAATTGAACAGTGTTTTTCGCGGAATTCCCCGCTACAGCGCATGGTTGGGCACCGCAGCGGGCTACCGCGGAAATATTTCTATATACAATCGGGAAGAGGAACTAATTGAACAGTATTTTTTGCGGAATTCCCCGCTACAGCGCGCGGTCGCGCGCTGCATCGGTCTACTGCGGTGGACTTGGCTAAAATTGCATGGGACCAAGGTATGCTACAGCACGCTACAGGGCGCTACAGTGCGCTGCAGCGACCCACCAAATTTTTTCCCAGGCAATGCATTTAATGTGGCTGGAGTCATGACTTCTATCCTGAATGTTGTCTCCATCCACCATACCCTGCAGCCCCGTTTTTGTAAGCCTTGAGGTGATGTTGTGGCTAAGAAAATAAGATTATTGTCACCTCACCCTAAATTAAAAATTAGTGCAATGATGAATTCAGCATTTTTAATGGAAATTCTGGTTGCTTATGGAGGAGAGGAGCATGCAGCCCCCCTTCCTATAAATACCCCTCCTCTTGACTAGAGGAGGGTTCACAATTTTAGCAAAAATTCCCTAAGTAAGAAGGAGAGCCAAAGGAGGAGAGAACTCCCCAAGGGTGGCAAGGTAAACTTTTACAAAAGGAGAAGAGGAAGAAGGCAGCTCTAGCAATCTAAGGAGAAGGTAATTAGAAGAAGAAGAAGAATTGTGAAGAACTTCTATGGAACGTTCCTAGTATCTTGTAAACTCAATCTTGTATTTTCTTTTTGGTGACCATGACAGGGTCTTTTGCTATGTATGTGTCTTCCTTATTTTCTTATGTAATGAGTAGCTAAACTCCCCTTGAGGAGGGTTGAGATGAAATCCCATTTTGCATGATATAATATTGATGTATGAATGTTTTCTCTCAAGCATAATGTATTTGTGATTTAAATGCCTTACTAAGAAATTTTTATCTAATTAGTCTTGATGTGTTTATAAGAAAAGAACTAAAGAATCCAAGATCTAATTATCTTGTGCTCCTTAGCTCACCTTAGGTTGGATGCTAGATTTTGAGTGCATGAAAGCTTAGAACCATGTGAGAAGGATCTTGAGCTCAATGCACCTCAATCTAAGATCAACCAAAGAGTTGATGCAAGTGATGCTAAGACCCACTAATTGAGCTCCTTAGCTCCACATAATTGAGATTGAGAAATGAAGTGTTGAGTGCTCATGAACTAAGTGACATAGTCATTGAGCCCAATATGTGATTCTCTCATCTCAACTATGTGATATACGAAGTGATGCTCGTAGTGGAAAATCAATGCTCGTGAGATCTTGAGATTTAAGAAAATTTAAACTCTCCTTAAATAAGGAGATAATGAATTAACTTTAATTCTCAAGAATCTTACAAGAATCTTGTGCTAAAGTAGAACCGAATATGAGTTCATTTTGTGCACGAGATTTGAACTTGTAAGCCTTTGAGCTAGACTAAAGGACAACAATGTGCACTTGATTTCAATTAAATTAAATAATAAAGCTTGAGAAACAAATCTACACAAGTATTATATCATTGTCTGTGAGATGGGCCCAACTCTCCTCTTCTTTTAAATCTTGTTATTTACTTAATGAATATTCATTCTAATTTAGACCAACCAACCAATACATACTATAGCTTAAACATTAGTAAGAATAGATACACTTTAGTGCCAAATCAACCAATTCTATGTGGTTCGATAAATTCCTGAAAAGTCACACTTTTCACATATTACTTCAGATCACGTACACTTGTGTGCAAGCGCAGACATGTATTTACAGTCTGTCATTATGCAAAGATATTAGATGACTCTTGATAGGATCTTTTAGACCTTTTAGGAATCTACTACATCTAGCTATTTCAAAGCATAGAGCATAATACTTATTAGACATATACATGTTTTCATTTTATATTTTCATATGCATATTAGTAGTTTCTAACTTTCTTAGGATACTTTTTCCCTTACTTATTGTTGTAGGCTAGAGCAAACCTACTTGTGAGTTTTTACTACTTTCCCTTTCTACTATTCTTCTTTACAATTATAATTTACTTTTATCATTACTTTGATGCTTTAAATGCTCTGATGTAATTTTTAATTATAAATTAGCATATGTGATACCTAATAAAAGCATATGCCTAGATAGATTTCACTTTGGTTATCACTGTGAAACTTGCTCTCCTCCTACTTTTGGCTTAAACATTCCATAAAACTTTACAACATAATCTTCTATTTGCTCTCCTTTGTGATTGTGATATATTTAACTTTATTATTGACAAGGTTATTAGTTTCTTTAATCTTGATAACCAGCTCAATGTAGTGCCTCTAACATTAAAAAATAACATGGCAGGCTTCTCATACTACCCACATATCTGGCCAAGCACAAGTTTATATAGCCTTGTAGCCCAATTTCAAAATTCCAAAAGCATAGTGCTTCTTTTGATGTTGTGGTGGCCGCCCCCTTTAATCATAAGGATTAGGGTGTGGTCGTCACTAAGCACGTACCTTACTTAATATTAGATTGGAAATGTAAGACTCCAATCCAATCTTAAGAGAAAGATGTGTTTTTCATATTAAAGCAAATGATAACAATCACTAATGAGTATACTATAAAATCAGAGTGCGGAAGAAAAGTACAAACTGAAGTAATCATCCATTCAACCATACTATATAATAAAGACAATCAGCTCAGAATATACAGTGCAGGGAAGTAAAGTACAAATAATCATGTATTATTACAAACATTAAAGTTTTAAAGACTAATTTAAAAAGAGTCTCTCATCCTCACAATATAAAAAGTAAAGCAAACTATCAAGTAGACTAAGGATCCTCAGTAGTCTGAACCTCCTCTTGGATCTGCTCCTCTATAGGCTCAATCTCCTTGAAAAGCTCAGAATCTACCATTATCAATTTCATAATGGTAGGGCCCCAGCCAAAAAAAGAAAAATCTTGTTAGACGAAATATCTAAGTACATTTTAAGGTAATGAATTTTAATGTATTTTAATGATATCACAACTGAGATTTAAGCAAAGCATTATGGTAAAATGACAAGAAAGGAAGAACAAGTTATGAGGTAGAAACATACCTCAACTCAGGCTGTATAAAAGGTAAGTAAAGTGCATACATAAATCTACTAAGTATAATGAAAAGTCCTAAGAAATATGATCAAACTAAATATGCTAGTTTATGATATAAGTAAAAGTAGTGTACTAAAAATAAGTCTAACAACCTAACATACTTTCAAGTAAGTAAAATGGCTGACATACAGAAAGTTCTGAAATGTAAAGGAACTGTAGAAAATAAAAAATATGATAGAAAATATGCTGAATTGTAAAGTAAAGAAAGTCTGAACTGTAAAGTAAATGTGTAAAGTAATTGTAAAGAGATTGTAAAGTAATTGTTCAATAATTGAAAAGGAAAGGTAAATTAAAGTAACTATACGATGTGAGATAATTTTACTTAGTCTGTCAAAAAGTAAAGTCCATCTGCTAATCTAGGAGAAACATCTTAGATTAAAGTAATAACCACCAAAAAGGCATCTAGGAGATACATCCCAGATCCTAAAGTAAAATCCACCAAAAAGGCATCTAGGAGAAACATCCTAGATCCTAAAGTAAAATCCATAAAGTATCTAATGAGTATATAGGAGAAACATCCCAATGCCAAAGTAACATACCATAGGGGAAATTCCTTAGGCAAAAGCTGTCCTAAAATAAAGTTATACTGAATGGCAGGCTAAGTAAAATATATACCACAATTATAATATTGTTTATTTATTTATATACAAATGTTATATGAATATAATTCAAAATATGTTATAAAGTATGTATCAAGCATTTATGTTAAGCATGTCCAAAAGAATAAAAGGCTCAAAAATAAGGAAAAGCATTGCATTTCAAATTCAAGAAAATAATAGCACTACACAACTTTGTGACATCACCTATTTTCTAATTTAAATATTCTATCTACTCTAAGTTACATAAGGTTCAGAATCATCAATTCCACATTGTCTGTAACTTAGAATCACGAACCTATAAGTTGAACATAATTAGGACTGATCACATCCTAATTATAACTAAATCAAAGCCGTCTACAAGATTAAATAAATAAATCAATTGTCCTAATTTGTTATTTTATAAATCACAAACCAAATCTTGATTAGCCAAATCAAGATTGAAAGGATTAAGAATTAAACTCCAAAGAATGAAGTTCAATTACTTAATCACAAGGGTCATCTTAAGGATTAAGGTTTAATCCCATCTCATTGATTAAAGATTAAGGCAAATCCTATTGAATTAAATCAAATTCAATAGGATAGATCTCTAATCCTAATTCTAAAATTAAAAGATCAAATAATCATTTAATAAATTATGAAAAATCTAATAAACTAGTAAAATTAAGGTTTTATCTTAATGAGTAACCCACTTTATTCATTAGATGAATTCAAACCTAAGATCTATTCCTAGTCTTAGGAATTAAAGTTCTTAAATCTAAGAGTATCACTCAGACACACGTCTTAACTAAAGTTATAAGACCTATAGAAGGTTCTAAGAAGTTCAAAAGAATAAAAGGAAACTCGTCTTTACTTAAGATTTTTACTTAAGACTAAACTTAGAATTTTTCTTCAAATTTCTAATTTGAGATTTAGAATTATCTAAATAAGGTCTAAATCATTTTAATTACTAATTATTAGGATTTAGAGATCAATTCAGGTCTTAAATTCATTAAACCCTAATTTTGGGTAAAAAGATTGTTTTGCCCCTACTCAATGGTCTAAATCTCATCTTTGTGAATTAGGGCTATATTCTGGATTTTAATAAAGTGGAATGATTACTTTCTATCTAATATGAGTTTAGACAGTAAGTTCATTAATTTTTGTTAAGTATTAAGCCTTATAAGGTCAAATTAAGGAATTTGACCTATAAGGGCAATTTAGTAGTTTTACCTTAATAACACCTAAATTTTATGTTAGTTTACTATAGGTTATGCCCTAAGGTTTTCATTGAATCTAAAATTATTGAATTCTGATGTGTATTGGCTAAGTTATAGCCAATTTCTAGGGTTTAAAGGGTAATTAAGGATTCTTAATTAAGTGTCAAAAATCTTAATTTTGTCATTTGGTGTCCAAATTAAATAATTTCAGTGGTTTCATGTCACAATCAATCCATTGATTCTAATGACTAGTGGTAGGCTCAATTTGGACTCCATTTGGCTAAGTTATGGCCTAATTAAGATTTAGGGTGATTAGTGAGTGATTAATAAAATTAGTCACTAATTTACTAATCCAACCCTACAGTTAAGTTCTAATAGGTTCTAGGGATTCTCTGAAACTTAATTTGTACAATTTGGATCATTAGATTTGCTAATATTCATTAATCAATTTTTAGGGTAATTAAGGGTGATTAGCAAATCTAACTGTTGGATCCTAAATATTTTTGTAGATTACTGTAAATTAGATTTTTTATCTAAATTGATATTTAGATCACCTAATTTGGAGCTAAATTGACTAACTTATGGTCAATTGAAGTTCTATATCTAGTTAGGCTAATTAGGGTTAGGTCCTAAAAGTGATTAGGCTCAAACTAATCCAAACAGTAAAATTAACCCTACTAAAATACTCCTTAGGGTTTTTTGAGTATTTTGAGACCCATATTGGGTATGTTTGGGTTTAAGAATTCAAAGTTATGATTAAGTGAAAATTTGTGATAATTTGTAATTATTCAAATATCCTACAATGTCACTAAGTGAGATATTAGTCAAATTGGAAAATTGACAGCACCAATAAATCCCTTAAATTTTTTTGATTTCAATGATATATTTATTTGTATGATTTGGATAAATATTCTTGGAGTTATGCATGTTTAAAGATTAGGTATTTATTTGATTTAATTAAATGTATAGTTAATTTACTGTTTTAATTAATTAATCTATTTTAACTTTAATTAATATATTCTATTACTGTTAGTAGCTAAATCATTTATTATTTTGATTTGATATGTATATATACATATAATAGTATGTGTATATATACATATAAAATAATTCTGCACTTTACACAATATTATCCCTATTGTAAGATTTGAGTTATACGTATATATATCTTAAAGTTATTTAATGTATGCATATGATTTATATAAACTTAATATTTAATTATATTAACTAATAATAACATCTGCAGGATTCAGCAAACGGCGGGCCCTCCATCATACACATGGCTTGAAGCTATTAGCGGAGACGTCTGGAGCGGGTCCCACAGTCTGAAGCAGAAGAGACAGGCGCGGGCCCCTCCAGTGATACGCGACACCATTTTACACGCGTGGCTGCTTGTGTGGGCCCCGCGCACTCGAGTGGATGGCAGAAAATGACAGGACCAGAGCAGAGACGGGTCTGGCCCGGGTCGATCCGGCCCGACCCCAAAGTCCTTCTTCTTCCTTCGCTCGCCCGTGAGGACCCGACCTAGGGTTTGATTTTTAGAAGGCTTCCCGGCATTGACAGCCTCCAGCCCGCACGTCACTGGATCGGTCATGTCAAGTTCTTTATGTCGGTGGCTGAATCAAAGACTAAGACCCTCAAGTTTGCTCAAAATTTCCAACCCTAGATAACCCTAACACGGACAATTTATTTTAACGGTATAGACTGTAGATCCCTTGACGATTTTGATCGATCTATATTGCCTATGACTTATCGAACCCTTGCAATTATCAATCTATGTACTAAAATAACTCTTCAAAATCAAGCGATTGGAAATGAATTGAAGATAAGAGAGATCAAAGGGGGTACCTCGTGAACCGTTTAGAATTTCCTTAACTCCGATCGAGAGCCTCCTCGCCTTTTTCTCAATCCAAAATTGCGCAAACTCAAGGCAGAGACCATCTCTAGTCTTTAATCGAGCTTGAGTGGTGATCCAATGCGGTGGATGGTGCGTGGGAGGGAGGCAGGGCGACGCGCGTCGGGGCCGTTGACGCGTGTGCTTTCGCGGAGACGATAAGTCCTAACCGTCTGACGATCAGACGACTCGTAGCCTCCGTCCAAGCAGACGACCACAAGAGCAAAATGGGAGATGGCGTGAAGAGGAGTGGACAGCGCCGTTTATTTCTTTTAATATAATATTAATATTTTAACAATTTATTTAAATTATTATTTAATCAAATTTAGAAAATTAAATGTGCTTCAAAATTTTTCAATATATCACTCTTAGCTAAAAGAGGGGTGGGGAACGCAACGGCACGATCGGATTTTTGATCTGATGAGTATTTAATTATTCGAATTTTCAGGATATTTAAAAAATATTAAAATATTCGCCGAAAATTCAATGACTTCCAAATGCGACCAAAATATCACCCCTAGCTATTTTGGGGGTGATGAGCGCAATGGTGAAGTCAGATTTTTGATTTGAGGTTAAAATAAAAAGTCCATTTCTAAGGTTTTGGGATTTTCAAGAAATCAGGATTTGTTCTAATTGACCCCTGATTTGATCTAGATCTTAAAGGTATGTTCTAAATGACATAATTAATATACTATACTATAACCTTAATTAAGACTTAGATTAGTCTTAATTGACCTAAGTAACAACTTGGGTTATTACAGATGTCCTCTCAAGTATATGAATATATATTTTACTACATCCAAGTGCACCTTGTAACACCTCGCCCCATCGCCGCGCGCAAGAATAGATATAACAATACAATCAGAGATAGAACGGTGCACTACTCAAAAAAGAATCCACATATCCCCAAAGAGAATATAACCGAAGGGCTACTGGCTCCACCTCAAGAAGGGTTGAGGGCTAATACTTAAGATAAGAGTAATTGTCCTTATCTTAAATATTAAGCAAATACATTCCTTGGATTATAAGTATAAGAATGAGGAATCTAATATATGTATATTAACATCAGCATTTTCAGTATGTCAATTACATCACAATACTAAGTATAAGTAATAGTAAATACAAAGTTTGGAAGCTAAAGTAAATATCCAGAAACATTTATTACAAAAGCTAAGTAAAGCATTTATCTCAGAAAAGAAAAGAAAATACATCCAGAGTTATTACAAATAATTTAATAAAATACAGAAAAGAGTCTAAGTACTGAACTGAAAATAAACTAATCAAAATAGTAAACACTGAATAAGAGTCCGCTAGTGCTCTATGAAGTCCTCCTGGATCTCTTGAGTATCCATCTGGTCTGGCTCCATGAACGGCTCCAGATCAAACAAATTATTGGATCCCAAAAGTACCACATGTTAGATAATAAGTTTAACATAATGAAAGCTATTCTAAAACAGTTATAATTATCTAGCACTCTACATTAAGATAGTTTAAATAAAACTGCATAAAGGACAGTAAAATAGCTGAAAATCTAAAATAATATAAAGTTAAAAGTAGAGTAAAACTGAACTATAAACTGAATACTTAATGTGAATAAAATAGTAAATAATCTGAATCTGAGTAAATAATATTGTATGTCACTGAAATTATAATTATGCATCTGAATATGCCACTGAATTGTATGCCACTGATATACTGACTTGGTGCCACATGACACCCCACAGATCCTACTTTGCTAATATAATCCTTAGGTGAGCCAAATTGCTCCGCTAATGTTGACATGACATGCATTTATATATGCCAAGGATTTTATGACTATATGCTTTAAATCATCGAAATTCAAAAAATTGCCTTAAAATCAAGTAATGATTTCATTGTCTCCATCGTGCATAATTCATATAATGAAATTTTGACTCCTAATTCTATTTCATTGAATAATCTTAGCTAAGATTATACTTAGACTTATCAGTTGACGAGGTTGTATACACATAGTTAGTTTGTTTTCAAGAAAGGTGAATTTAATATTTAGTTTGTTTAATTGCACTTATTGAAGCGCACAAGAATAAGGGGCAGAACCCGGTCACAATTTATTCTTTCAAACTAAGTTATTAATTACCCTAATTACAAGCTTACTTATAGTGTCCTAAGAAGGGTGATTTGAGATACTTAGTTTGTTTAATTGCACTTGTTAAAATGCATGATAATAAGGGGCAGAACATGATCACATTTATTCTTTCAAATGAAGTATTCCAATTCCCTAATTATCACACTCTTGAGTTTGGAATATTTACTCTAAGCTAGACTATGCTTATCCAATCACATAGGATAAGACCGGGACTCCACATATAACAACCCTCATATTGTTATCCATCAATTAGTGACATAATTAACTCTAATCTTTTTTTATTAGTCTTATAATAGTATTAGGAGCTTCCATTTCAATTTTCGTGTGAATTGGAGATCATTTGTTGATTTCTAGCATTTTTAGGCATTCTGATAATTCTGAGAATTTCTAAATTATTTAGACCTTCGAATTAAAAGCAGGGTCCGCCATTGGACTCAGCAGCTCCAATTTAGCTAGGAGTGTTGTTCTGGGAATTTTTGGAAGTCGTTGAATTTCCCAGATATTTTATTATATTTCGATCACTCAGAAAATTTTATCGAAATCAAGATTCCAATTCAAGTCAAATAAAAATTAAATAAAAATATCACCTTATAATGCTTGTTGAGAAAATCCTACTGCAAAAGTTTGAGCGCGTTTGGGATCTCGGATTGTCCTAAATAAATTTGTGAAGTTTAAATTTTAAAGGCTAATAATATAAAAAATATAAATTAGAATTTGAAAATTTTTATATCTTTAAGTTAAGCATCATATAAGGATGTTATGTTTTAAGTTTCGCTAATTTTTAAGCTTCCAATTTATCATAATTAATTTTTAAAGTTTTTCACTTAAAAATTAATATAAAATAAAATACTTGTCCAAATTTAATAATTTTTAAACGCTTCTGTTTGTCTCATTGAGATGGTCGTTTCAATACCAAGTTTGTAATTTTTGGAGTTCAAATGACTTTTGATAGTAGCTCAGAAAATTCCAGTCGTTCATTTTCAATCCAACGACATAATTAGATCAAAGTTTTGCTTTATTTATCTCATCTTACCTCATTTTCTGTTTACTAAAACCTAATTATTTCCCTCAGCCAAAATGTCTATCCCTTCTCACACAAGCTGAGTGCTTGCTCGAACCCTCTTGGCAGGAGGCCGAGAGGCGAGTCCTCCAGGTCTCGGCTTGGAGGTGAGCTTTTCGTCCCTTCCCTCTCGGCAAGAGGGTGAGATGCTCCTGCTGCCTTCTTCCTCCTCGGTTAGAGATCAAGAGCCATGAGCTGATCAATTTCCATTCTCTCGGCCTCCTTCTTTTCATCCTTGCTAAGCATCATGCCCTCTCGATTGCCAGAGAAGAACTGCCTCCATTGAGTGCCAACTAGCCAAAACTTCTCCTTCTTCTTAACTGAGTAACATCATCCCTCTCTGTCCATTTGCTAATCTCTTTGATCAGAAAACTGAGGTTGTCAAACCCTCTTCCGCTCTGTGATGCCTCTTTCTGCAAGTAAGTTGCATGAAGCTGAACACAGCAAGCCACTTGATCATTCTCATCAAGCATCCATAAAAGCTTGAGTCGCCCTACCTTCTTGTTAACCTAACCCTAGAATGCAGACATCAACTTCAGGTACTCTCCCATTTCCATTACTTTAATTGTGTACTTAATAATTTTCATTCTGCATATTATTTATGCCTCATCTAAAAAATTTTGCTTGATCATGATATCTGTCATGATTACCCTAAAAGTAAAGGGGTTTGGATTATTCCCAATAACATTAGCCAATGCCTTAAATAAAATCATAGTGCTTATGTTTGCAATTTAATATTGTGGTTGTGGTTAGCTATTTTGTGTTGT
The DNA here is from genome assembly GCA_016760335.1 of Gastrodia elata. Lineage (NCBI taxonomy): Eukaryota > Viridiplantae > Streptophyta > Magnoliopsida > Asparagales > Orchidaceae > Gastrodia > Gastrodia elata. The sequence continues at coordinate 9,705,554 of CM028682.1, read as the reverse complement.
TGTCTTCTCAAAAGTGTTTTAAATAATTGCAATATAGTTTACATTGGGATAAATCCTGTTGTTAACCAAAAATATCACTGCATTTTTATGCATGTGAAATTATTAATTGATGCAAAGTAACATTATCTCATATATGCAATGCTTATGCAATAATTTTATTCTTAAATCATTGATCTGTTATATTCTACTACATAAAGTAGTTTTAAATTCAGATCATCATGCTTTCAAATTTATTAATTCAGAGAAAGTTGAATCATAAGCATGTATCTCTTACCTTGATAAATTAATTAACTTGGGTTGAGTTTCTTTCAAGTTTATCATTTACTTCGAAATGTAAAGCAAGTTCCAGGAGCTTTATTCTAAATCACTTGTGATTATTTACTTAGAATTTTAGATATTTGAATTTGAGTGAATCAAATATGGCTTTTATGCATTGATTTCAAAGCCATATTCCTTGAATTTGCTGACTTAGCACCATCCCTTTTAATTCTACATCTTACTATTAATGCGGTGCTCCAATTTCGATTATTACTTTGATTAAATTATAGTTGATTGAGTTTATATCTTAGACTCAATAAAACTCAAAAATAAAACCTCGTTCCTCCTCTCTATCTATTCTGCAGTTTAATCGATCTTTAAATGGATCGATTCTGTAAGTATGCAAAGACAGATTTTATCTTCATATTAATGAGATTGTTAATTAACTGTTAAATTATAATTTCATTAAATAAAACTTTAAACTTGCAAATCATAAGTATTACTGTGATCTTCAACCTTGTAGAAAAGTAATATGAGAATAGAATTGTATTGGATAATAAAAATTTACTGAATTATTATTACAAAAGAGATAATTAAAATAATTATTTCATCAATTGTTATATGCATCGTATCTTGATCAATTGATATCCAATTGGACATTTTAATAGTCCATTTTGTTCAAAAAAATAGGTAGATTAAGAATATGAATTTAAATTTAGCATTTGAACCATAATTTTCTTAATCACTTTTAAACCCTAATTAAGAGTTCCAAAAGCCCTAAAATCCCAATGTTGTCTGATTTTGACATACTTAGTGTCATTCTTTTTTTTATATAATAAGGATTTCATATTTATGTATTTTTATTTCATTTGAACAATAATTGGTGATTTTAGGTTTGGGCTCTTTAATTAATATTACTAAAATAATTTCATGGTTTCTTAATTTCATGATATAGGTGCTTAAAACCCTAGGATAGCAAACTTGCTTCACAATTTTCCTCTCATGTCAAATTTTCATGACATGATTATTTTTGAGCTTAGTTCTCATAATTTAATTGTATGAATCTTTAGTAAATTGCTTGATTCATCTTTCAACTTTAGGATATAGCCTATAGGATTGATTATACCTTAAATTGTAGGTGATCCTTTAGAACTAGGTGTTATACCCATCAAGTGTGTTTAACCTTAATGATTGTTTAGTGTAGGTTATGGTCTTCTTAGTCATAATCCTAAGTAATTAAGTTTGAACTTGATTCTCATTTTTTTAGATATATGAATCAATTGTAAATTTGCTTGATTCATCTTTCAACCCTAAGGTAGAAACCCTAGGATTGATTTAAACACAAATTATAACTGATCCCTAAATCTATTAGTTACATTCATTAAGAGTAGTTAGCCTTAATGTCTTTATAATTGTAGATTATTGAGTCAACTAGGACTAGCCTTTAGTGATTAGATTGGAGCCTAGTTTATTTATCCTAATCCTTAAAGCCTTCTCTTGAATATTCTTAAGAGATAGTAATAGGAGTCCAAATTTACTTAGAATAGTTTAAGAATTCTATTAATTTAGTTAATCTTTAACTATTAGAAAACATAGAACTTATAGTTCTTAATCCTTACATTTACTTACTTTAAACCTTTTATTTTACATTGACCTATAACTAGTTTAGTATTTGATTTGGATAGAACCTTCAAACTACAACCTAGCTAGAGAACTTTAGTGGATTAACCTTAACTTCCAATTCCTTAAGTTGATAATTCTTAATCTCAATCCTTTCTTACTAGTCATCTAAGCCTTGATTTAATTATCATAATTGAATTTTTCGGCTTAGGACTAAATTAAAACTAGCTTGTTTTTGCATTGATTATACTTATAAATTATTTTGTCATATCATAATAAATGAAATAAAACTACCATTTTTAAAACCCCAATTACTACTATTAATTACAATTAACTTGAGATCAATATATCAAAGTTAATTAGGAGCTCAATTAGCTCCAATCATTAAGTAGATCATTAAAATTATATAATTTTGGATATCACTTAGTTGCAATTATTAAATTTTCCTTGAATACTTGCTTAGCTTTGAGCCTTTTTCATTTGAATCATTCATATAAGACATCGTACATAAATAAAACTTTCACATTAAAAATAATAGGGGTTTATATTGCTGGATTAGCCAAGGTCGGGCTAATAAGGAGTAATAAGGAGACCTCATATTCTCAGAGGGTTAATGTGAGTATTACTTGTTTTGACCCTGCTTTCTCTTACTTGTTAAACAGACATGTTTAACTCCTGACTTCATTCTGTAAATCCCCGTAGAATGAGAAACTTCATAAAATAACTTCAATTAAATAATATGTAAGATCCTCTACAATCTTATTGATTGTGAAGGCTTATCATAGCTTTTTAGCTGTGTTACCTTACATAGTCTTAGGCTATGTGTATCTTAGACCAAGAGTCTAAGATCTTCCTTCAACTATTATGCTTTGCACTTTCTATATTAGTATTGTATTTTTACTTATTTACAGTTCATTTATATTGAAGTGAATATTGTTATAATTTCATTTAAATGCTTCACTATTTAATTTTCTTAGCATAATTCCATTAAACATATACATGTTTTATTTTATTTACTTTCATATGCATGCTTTAGTATTTTTCTAGCCTATCTAGGATGCTTTTACCCTTATTTTACTTGTAGGCAAGATTGTCAACTTATGTGAGTATTCTTACTCACTCTACTTTTTCCTTACTTTCCTTACTTCCTTTTTCACATTGTATGTGTAACAACCCAGGTTGTTACTTTGCTCAATTAAGACTAATCTAAGTCTTAATTAAGGTTCTAAGTCACTAATCAAGTGATTTGAAATTCATCTCTAAAAAATTAGGTCAAACCAAGAAGTCAACAAAGTCAAAACAAGAATTCTGAAAAATCCCAAAACCTGGAAATTTGACTTTTTAACTAGACCTCAAATTAAAAATCTGACTTCGCCATTACGTTCAGAACACCCAAATTAGCTAAGGGTGAAATTTTGGAGGCATTTGGAAGTCGTTGATTTTTCGTCGAATATTTTAATATTATTTAAATACCCTAAATAATCAAATAATTAAATATTCGTCGAAACGAAAATCCGAGTGCGCCGTTGCGTTCCTCACCCTTCAATTAGCTAAGGGTGATTTATTGGAAATTTTTGGGATTCATTTAATAGGCTAAATTTAATTAATTAAAACTGAATAATTTAATTAAATATTATTAATTAATTATAGCACTTAACGGCGCCGTCCATAATAGCTAATGTCGTTGCCTTGGATTCTTTCCGCACCGTTCAAATGGACGGATCACTCGATCTGTCCGATCGTGAGATCGGACGGCCGAGGCGTCTTCGTCCCCGAAGACGCAGCGCGTGTCCTGTGTTTGGACACGCGGCGGAACCGTCGTCGCGCAGGCCTTCCACGCGCCTCCCACCGCCTTTGGCCACCGCAAAGGGGTAGTATAAGGCTCCTAGGACTCCAACTTTGCTCGGTTTCACTCCTGAAGTCTGGAATCTGAGATCGAGCCTTGTCACTCAGCAACCGTCCAAACTTAAGGTACCGGATCTCCTAAATCCTTTCATTTCAAGCTATTGTTTCATTTCGAAACCTTATTTCATATTGTGGATTGTCGATTTATCGGGACCGATTGAACTCTAATGAGTTCATTCGATCCAATTTCGAAATTCTTAAACAGTATAAACCGTTATTCGCCGAGCAGGGGATCTAGGGTTAGGTTTTGCGGGAGCTGTAGTTCTTCTTCGGCGACGTTGAAGGTACCAATCGAAAGGTCTCTTCGAGACCTTTCGATCGGTATATGGCTCGTAGTCTGGTTCCATCGTCTTCGCCTCCAATTTTCAAACCCTAGCTCCTCCGTCTCGGATCGCTCGCGCGAAGACGAAGCCTTCTCGGGCTGGACCGGGTCGGCCCGGGCCCGGCCCGAAACCCGTGGCCGCGGCATTTCGGCTACCACGGCAGGACCCACGTGCAGCGCGCTAGCCAATCCTGGCGCGACGCGTGGCCTGCGCGTCAGTGGTCTGACCCGTGGGGCCCGCCGCTGTCTGCCGCGCCAATAAGCAGCTGCCGCGTGTCCTGCAGATTTTAAATAATAAAATTTAAATAATTATAATTAGACAGATAATGATAATTGATTTATAATTATATTTAAATGTATAATAAACAGATTTAATTTAATTTAATTAAACAGTATTAAATAATTAATATAATACCAAACTTTAAACCTAAATAACTCATAAAATAATTATCCAAATTATACAATTAAATATATTAAATTAATCAGAAAAATATGAGGAATTTATTGATACCAAAATTTTTGCTGTAGAATCAATATTTTGCAAAGTGATTATTTAGGTTTAATTTAATTTAAATTAAATGTCACAAACTTTTTTTTAGCTCATAACTTTGTACCCAATGATCCAAACATACCCAATATGGGTCTTAAAGTGATTAGAAAACCCTAAGGATTAATTTGATAGTATTTATCTTGCTGTTTGGATTAGTTTGAGCCTAATCACATTTAGGACCAAACCCTAATTAGGTTAATTAACCCTAGAACTTCAATTGATCATAACTTGGTCAATTGAGCTCCAAATTTGATGATCCATAGGTCCATTTAGATCAGGAGAACTTAATTATCAATAATATGTAAAAATATTTTAGATCCAACGGTTAGATTTGCTAATCACTCTTAATTACTCTAAATTTTGATTAGTGAATATTAGCAAATCTAGTAATCCAAATTGAGTGAATTAAGCTTCAGAGGACTCATAGAACCATTTAGGATCAATCTATAAGGTTGGATTATAGTTTGAGTGCTTAATTTTTGTTAATCACTCACTAATCACCCTAAACCCTAATTAGGTCTTAACTTAGTCAAATTAGGTCCAAATTGAGCCTACCATATATCATTAAAATCAGTGAGTTATTTGTAATTCATAGTCACTAATTTTGCTTAATTTGGATATTAATTGGTAAAGTTAGGATTTTGACCTATAATTAAGGATCCTTTAATTAACCTTAAAACCCTAGATCTTGTATTGGCCATAACTTGGCCAATACTTATCAGAATTTAGCAAATTTAGGTTCTATGGAGAGCTTAGGCAGTAAAGAACAATAATCTAAAATAAAATTCAGCTTTCACTTAGCCAAATTTCTAAATTGCCCTTATGAGTCAAATTCACTAATTTGATCTCATATGGCTTAATAATCACCCAAAATTAACTTAGTTACTGTCTAATCTTATATTAGACAGTAAGAAACACTTTCCAAAAGAAAATTTCAGAAATTAAGCCCTAGATCAAAATTTGATCTTTTGAACCCTTAATTAAGGGCAAAATGGTCATTTTGCCCAAATTTAGGGTTTAGCCTTTTAGAGCCCTAAATTCAATTTCCAATCATTAAAATGATTTAGAACTGAAATTATTCAAATTTAAGTCTAAATTAGGTTTTTATTAAAATCTCAAAATATACTCTTTAAGAAAATTCCCAAGTCTTAAGAAGAGTTCTCTTTCCTTAATTATTAGATCATACCTTAGGTCTTATAACATTAGTTAGAATGTGTGTCTTGAGAGATACTCTTAGTAATTAAGAGCCTTATTTCCTAAGATTAGGAATAGATCTTAAGTTAGATTTCATCTATTGAGTAAATTGGGTTACTCAATTAGGTGAAACCTTGAGTTTTCTAGTTTATAGATTTTCTTAGTTTATTAAATGATTATTTGATCTTTAGACTTTAGAACTAAGAATAGAAATCCATCCTAATGAATTTGATTCATCATTAGGATTTGCCTTAACCTAATCTGTGAGATTTGGGTTCTAAACCTTAGACCCTTAGATTATACCTTTAGATTAAGTAATTAGACCCCATCATCTGGAGTCTAATTCTTAATCTATTCATCTTGATTTGGCTAATCAAGATGAGGTTGGGATGAATTAAAATACAAAACTAGGTCGATGATTTATTCATTTTAACCAAATATTCATCTTTTGATTAAGTTATAATTAGGACTTGGCCAGTCCTAATTATCTTCAACAAGTAGGATTCGAGATTCTAAGTTACAGAATGTGTAAGAATTAATAAATTCTAAAACTTATGTAACTTAGAGTAGATAGAACGAATAAAGTAGATAACAAAGGATATCACCTGTGTTTTAGATAGAGTTTCTTGCACTTTGATTTTGATGCTTCGCATTCCTTGATTTTGAGCCTTATACCTTGAACATGTATTATGTACATAAGACATTCTGGTTAATATCTTATGTCAATATTGAACATTCATAAATAGCATTATATTCGTTTCATAAGTGGTTTGTAAGGTGTAGCTTGATTAGTATACCTCTTCGATCAACCCGTTCGGGGTCGGCAACCTTTCGAGGGTTTAATGTCCGACAGTCTATTGGCCATGCCTAGTCTGAGTGATAGGATGGATAGACTCTTGCCCTACTAACTACAGAGTCAAGATTCTGATATGGATATACTAATTCAAGTACACTTACATTCAGTTCTATCTTAGCTCATCAAGCTAAGAGTTTCAGTGAGGTTCAGTTCAGAGTTTCTTAGCTCATCAGGCTAAGAATTGTTGAGTTCATATTCAATTCAGATGATTTATACAGTTACTATAGTTTCAGTTTGCAGTTACTATTTTACTAGCATATTCTGCATTTCAGCACTATTTTACTTACAGCTTTCCTGCACGTGTTTTTATAGGATGCTAGTTTTATTTACTGTTTTCATATGCTCACATAGGATGTTAGTGTTTTCAGTTTTTACTGTTTAAATTTTGTATGTCACTTAGCATAATCCGTTTGAACATATGCATATTTAGGTTGTATTTTCTTACAGTTTTACTTTTCTTTTACTTACCTGTTTGTGTTGCAGTTGCTTGGAGGAGGTTTGTATTACTTCCTATTTGTTTAGTTATAAACTATAGTTTATAACTATATACTGTTCTTTTGATACGCTTTCCTGCACCTATTATGCTTAGTTCTATTTATATGGTGATATATTCTTAATTTAATAAAATTGCTGCCCTAAAATGTACTTAGACTTATTGTCTAATCAGTTTTTCTTTTATTGGCTGGGGCCCTACCATTATGAAACTGATAATGGTAGGTTCTGAGTTTGTTGGTTTAGCAGATCCAGTGGAGAGTTTGCCATTGGAAGAGGAGCCTGTTCCTGAAGATCTGTAGCTTTAGTTTTTCTTCCAGTGAGATTGAGAGTTTTCTTTCAGTACTTTTAATCTCATTAAATGTTGTAATAATACAGGATTATATTTCTTTTTCAGTACTTTACTTATTCTGTATTGTTGTATTTATACTGTATTGGATGGATGTTATGTTTTATGCTTCCGCACTCTGAGTTCATGTATGATCATTTAGTGATAGTATTTCTGGATTGAATGGCAAAGTCCTTATTTAAATTGGATTAGAATGTGTGTCTAATCCAAACTTAAGTGGGGACCTTGTCATCTGGTGACCCCTCCACCGTAATCATGTTAACTTAAGGGTTAAACAGGACCACGGCGGGGCAGGGCCACCACAGTATGCTTTCATTTTTTTGCACCCTTACTTGCACTTATATTGTACTTAGTTGTGATATCCAAAATAAATAATAAAATATTTAGTGTAATTTTAAATTGTACTTAGACTATTTAGTCTAACCAGATTTTCTCTTTTTGGCTTTGCCCTATCACATTTAAATGCCAAAATATGATAGGTTATGTGCACTTAGAGGCTAGTGGAGCTAGACCAAGTGCTTAAAGAAATATAATTGTTTTTGCTTAATTTATTGAATTCTTGCTTTATATTAAAAGTGAGAGAGAGATTTTCATATAATTACTTTCTAATATTTATTCATGGCCTATGTTAATTAAAGTCTTTTACTTTGTATTTACTATGCTTATGTTGTAAGTTAAATTCCTCACTTAAATGCTTGGTTAGAGATGAATGGATATATATAGATGAATGGATACTTAAATAAAAATTTAGTTGCATACTTAACTGGAAATTTAGTTATCATTTTCTCATTTTCTTATAATTGTAAATGATGTAGGATGTGAGTACCGTAGGATAATAAATTGCTTCATATGTTTTTTTCACTTCAAATTATATTAGAATTGGAAATAAGCAATCTCATATAACGGATTGACTTTATATTAGAATTGGAAATAAGCAATCCCAAGTAATGGATTGACTTTATATTAGAATTAGAAAGTTTATGTACTTTTAATTAATCTTCCATTGGAATAGAAGACTTGTATGTCTATACTGCATGTGTTTTTTAGCCATTTACAACAGAAATTCTGCCAAAATTTGTAAGAAATTAATGACTTAGAATAATTTGGAAAATTTGTATATTCATGTTTCACATGTTAAATATTTTGAATTTTTCATATCTAGAATTGTAAGTACTCACATCTATTATTTTTAAATTATATTCCCATATGTTATTATATGTATTACATCTTCATATATATTTTATATAACACATTTTATAAAATTCCTTCATCTTAACTAAAGACCCTCATCAAAATTCTTGGCCAAACACAGTATCTAATGATTTGGATTAGTTTCCTACTAATCTAGTATTAGATATTGTGGTGGCGTATCAATGTTGAGATTTGTTATCACTCAATATTGGGGTCGTCACACCATAATCCTATTTAGAGTTACTCTTCCAATCTACTGATTATAGCAATTCTATTTAATAGATAAGGACTATCAGACTAATGAATATTTACTCAGTTTTGGTGAATCCTACATAAGATTCCAAAGATGTGACCTAAATTTCACTCAATATTAGGATGCTACCACCTGGGAGAATCTCATTCTAAGTCTTTTAGGTAACCCTACCATAAGGATCTAAGATTAATCATCTAAAGCTGATAGGAAGCATCTAAGTTCCTACCTCAATATTTAACAAATAGGTTTTTCCTATCGCATTAGATCATATAATAATATGACTTAGCAATTATTGGATTAATAATACTAAAGCAAGATCATAAAGATCTTACACTTCTAGTACAAAAGATAATGTAAGCTCTATAATTTACACTAATTCTACAGCTCTTATTTCCTAAACCTTAATTTGATCAGATTAGGTGAGTAAACCCATTTGATCACCACCTATACTACAATTATGGGATTAAATCATAAATATTATTAAGAAATGATCATCTTGCAAATCAATATAATATTTTGATTTATCTCATGCTAAGAGTCTTATTTAAGAGAAAATCAAAGAGTTAAAGGAATAAATTTAGATTGACAATCATATGAGTTCATTAAAGATCTTAGCACTTCTAGTTCAAAAATTTATGATCAATATCAAATCAGGGTATATTATTAGAATTATATAAAGTGATTTATCTTTCAATCAAGCTATTTTAATTAAAATGATTAAGGTTTAGATCTTAATCAAGACAAGTTAGGATTTAACTCCTAACTTAACCAATCAAGATTAATTTGTTTAGTATATTGATCAATGACAAATCAGTGAGTTATTGATATATTAATAATGTCCACATCAAGTTTAAGATCAAGCATTAATTACTAAATCAATTCTTAAGGTTCTTAGGTTCAAATATTAATTAATATCAAATTAATAAATCAAGTGTTCAAATACATATAAAAGTTATATGACATACATTCTACTATTATTTAAGCATATGAAGATAAATTTACATAAAACAGAAAGTAATTAAGGCTAATCAAACCCTAAATCAAATCTAAAAGGATTAGCACTTAATTACAAATCCAATTATTAAAAACTAATGAAACTTGGCAAGTATATTTTATTTAACCATATGAATAATTAGAGACTTTATTTGCTAATTTAAGTTAAGTAGAAATCCTAACATTCACTAATCATGCTTTTCTAAGATTATGACTTGATTAAAAATAAAATAGTCATAAAATTAATCCACCTATCACATGTATTTTATAAGGCATAAGAAATATAATGACACTTAAATCATACAAATTGGCTAAGCATTCATGCTAATCAACTCTAATCAAGTTTTAGAGTAATTAGGAAAAATTAGAACATCCAATAATTAAAAGTGTAATATTGTTTTATATTTAGACTCATTATATTTTTTTGAACAAATTGATATATAATTTCTTAGTATTTGGACCAGTAGAGTGAAAGTTATTTAATTAATTTATTTTACATTTTTCTAATTAAGTTTCCCTATGATTCAATTAATTGGATTATTTTCTTTAAGGAAAATAATTCCAAGTAGTAGGATTATTATTAAATGGACTCGGCCCATTACTAAACTGCGCGGGTCGACCAGGGCCCGAGAGACCCGGCACTGTCGCACAGCGCGGTAGGTCATGAACTGACCCGACCAGTACAGTGTCGTCATCCCCGCCTCACCCTAACCTAATAGAGGCTAATTATGGAAACCCTAATTTGTGAAATTCTTTGTTGATAGGGCACGCCATGGCCTCAAGTCGATCGCAAATCCATCTCCGATCTAAGAAGCACCGATTGGGACCCGAGGCCCCTTGTGAGGAGGTCTAATTCGCCTGGACCTTACTCACCCGAGGGCTCCTACTATGGAGCTACTGTGGGGAGTCAATTCTCCCCACAAAGGCCATGATTCCTCCATTGTTCAATCCCTACACCTTCAAAGAGGTGGGGCAAATTAAACCCCTAAGGTGGCTGGGTCTGGGAAGTGTTGGATCACTGGGTCCTTACTCGGACCCAACTCTCTGGAAGTGAGCTAACTTGATTGATCAATTTATTCAATTAGGACTAGCCTAGGCACTAATGATAATTGCAATTAGTTCGTTTATTATCAGGGAGCAATTATACATTAAATGGAGGGGCCCACACGACTCGTCATAACAAGAAGGGTACATGGCTTGGTTTGAGGAGATCACAGACAATATTGGGGAGATCCAGAGGCCTAGCTGAGTTGCAAAGAAGCCTTTAAGGATCCTGAACACTATGAGCAGCCCTTTATCAGCGGTTCACAAGCTCAGGAGCACTCGGGAGAGCTCGGGCAAACCAACAATGGCTGAAAGGGAATTTAATCTTCAATTAATCAGTAAGAACTCTAGAGAGGGATCCTGAGGCTATTTATAGCCTCAGGGAGAAGCCATGGAAGCATGGATCGGGCTGGGATAATGAGTAGTAGCGGGAGATACGGGGCTCGATAGGATTGATATGTCATTGAGGGAAGAACCCCAACGGCCTACTGAGGTGGACGTATGAGTGGGGGAAAAGGTATGTGGTCGAGAGATACGGGGATATTCCCTATTGGAAGTGGAGTGTGACAGGGATGATGATGAGTAGTAGCGGGAGCTCTGGATGCCAACTGATCGCTCGGATCCTAATCTCCGATCGCGGGAGTGATTCGAGCCGTAGGATCCACGGGTAGATCTAACGACAGATATGCGGTTCCGCGGATCTGAATCCTAGCCATAGGATTAGCCGTAGGATCCACGAATAAATTAGTTATGGGTAGGTTTGCAAATATTAAATGTTGGGATCCCTTTTATGCAATTATCCCAATTTATTTTAAATTAACTTATAACCTAAATGACCTCCAAAAATTCTCAAACTTTCACCCATAGCTAATTTGGGGATGAGGAATTCAAAAATACAATTAAATTTTAAATCAGAGATCTAAATATTTTAGCTATTATTTAGGGTATTTAAATTGATCAAATGGCTAAATTAACTTAAAGAGATCTTATTGACCCCAAATATTTAGGGTTAGCTTAAAATAGTAAAATGAATGCAATTGAACTATAATTAAGACATGGTTAAGCTAAGTAATAATCTAGAATTGTTACACACTTTTCTTAGATCACTCATGTATCAGTTCACCACTCCCACTACATGGAATATACCTGAGAATGTACATATCATTGTGTACATCAAGTTCCCAATTAGTTGAGGCATATAGAGTTTCCTCCATTTTTCTTCTCCCCTTGGTACCTTACAATGATTGTTCCTTTGACATGTGAAATTTACTCCCCAACAATGCACTAACTAGCATTGTTATACTCAAGTTGAACCTCTATAAAGTTCTCATCATATTATCATAATTACTCAATTTTAGATTCTTTACCTTCCTATCCATATAGATTATCATTCTAAGAATTTATTTGGCATACTTGAGATATTTTATCTCAAATACTTATGACAACTGCTATAAGAACCCAAAGTTGTTACTCTAAGCAATCAAGACTGAATAAATCAGTTCCTGATCTTCATACTAATAGTCCTAATAAGTCATTAGGAGCAAACTCTGAAGTTTTTGTCCAAATAAAAAATTAATCAGACCAAACTATAATTATAAAAAATCCAGATAATCTGCCCCAAATTAGCTAAGGTAATTTTTTTGGAAGTGTTTAGAAGCCATTGAATTTTTTATGAATATTTTAATATATTTAAAATATCCCAAAAAATAGAATGATTAAATACTTATTGAAATCAAAATCTGACTTCATCGTTGCATTCCTCACCCTCAAATTAACTAGGGGTAAAATTTAGGGAATTTTTGGAGTCCAATTAATAACCAAATTTTATTTATGAATTTTGAATTAAATCGAATTAAAAAATATTATTTAAATCTCCATGTGGGGCCCACCATTTGAATCTGATCGGGCCCATTTCTCGCATGCGATCTTGGTCTGTCTGATCGTCTCAATCCGAGCTTATCGGACAGCCTGCAACCCACCCCCATCGTGTGCGTAAGATCTGGCCTACGCATGTCCTATGTACGAGCCTGCGGCAGTTGTCACCATCACATATGTCTATCACCGCTCTTCGCTAGCATCTTTAACCAATCTGAATCTCCTCTACTCAATCTTCACCCCATTAAACCTAGCATGTAGCCGTTAGCTAACCTTGGTGGAGCTTGAGCCCTCAGCTGATTGATCGAGGGTACCTCTCGTTCACCCATTAATTAATCGCAATTATTATCCAAGATGATTTAGTTGCATATATCACATTCTATTATATTCAATCATCAATTATTTGAATGCCATTCTCATGTATCGAGAATCAATTTTGCATGTTATATACAGTGGTCTACAGTAGCCGTAACTTGACGCCATCATCCTAAGACTAGTCTTCTAAGGTTAGTCCTTGCTGACGAACTAGGGCACCTCCTGTGATGACCTGCACACCATTCGAAAGGTCTCTCCGATACTTTTCCAACGTCATGCTGGTTTTCCTCTGGAGATGCCAGGAGGGCCCCCCCGTTTTCTATGACCTAACCTCCAACCTTCGGGGTCTAATAGGAAACATGAAAGCTTGGGTCAGGCCGGGTCGGTCCGGGCCCGACCCGCATGTCCTTTTTGGCCCACATGCGCATTGTCTGCCGAGCCACCGTGGGGCCCGCACTCCCTCCCCTCTATCAAGTAGTGGGGCCCATCGAATCCATTGATTGCTGAGCTTGAGTAGTGTGGGCCCACCAGCTCTATGCTATCATGCCAGTGGGTCCCACCTGTAGGATAAAACTGTTAATCAAGAATTTAATTAGTTCTGATAAAACAGTTTAGTATAAAATTAATTCAAAAAATTATCAAAAATTTAAATATGCATAACTTGAAATTTATAAATCCAAATATAGTCAAGTTATATCTCATTTTAACCAAAAAAATGCTAGGATCATCATGCTAGTATTAATTATATTGTTGGACTATTATTTTGCTTAATGCCATTTAGGACCCTTTCCTAATCCTCCAGTAAACCTTAAGAAGTTCATTAGCTTGAATTTTAGCCAATTTATCTTTAAATTATGCAATCTAATAAATCATTTTGATCAAGAAAATTCAAGAATTATTAATATATAATAAAATTTTAGTTTCAATGACTAAGTTGCTTAATTAGTTTTAATCACTCTAAAAATAGATTAGTAAATATTAGCCTCATTAATTATCCAAATTATAAAATTCAAGTTATCGATAACTCCTAGTGTAGGGTAGAACATAGTGGTAAAGTTAACTTTTCATTTATATAATTAATTTTACTAATCACCCACTAATCATCCTATACCCTAATTAAGGCCAAAATGGATCATCTGAAGTTCAAATTGAGCAAACTCAATTTCATCATGATCAGTGTGCTATAGAGAAATCATATCCACTGACTTTACTTAATTTGATCACCAAATGAATATGTTAGGTTTTTGGAGCCAACCCCTTAACTTCTTTAATTGCCCTTTAGGGCTAAAACTTAATTTTACCATAACTTAGTTATTTGATCTCATAATTAGTAATTTTAAATTTCATCGAATCCTTAGACATATTAGAACATAAGTATAGAAAATTTTCAAATTTTCATAAATAATTTAGCTAATCAACCCTTAATGAGCTTAAACCTAATTTGAGCTCATTAGCCTTATTCATTGGCCAATTTGGATGTTCTAAGTATCTATCTTCATATTAAATAGTAAGAAACTAATTGGATTTAATAAAAATTTAATTTAAAGCCATAATTCTAAAAGTTGCATTTTTGACCATTAAGTGGAGTATTTTGGTCATTTTGCCCAAAATTAGGTTTAAGTATTCTTAAGCCTTAGAATCTGAGATATTCATTAAAATTAGTAAAGCAAGTGATTAGGAACCAAATTTAGATTATTTAGACTCATTAGATTGATTTTAAGGCAAACCCTAGTTTTCATTCAAAATTCTCTTAAGCAAAATCACAAGTTTCATAATGTGGAATTAAGCCCACATTATGCCTTCCCTAAATTCACTATAATATTAAATAATTATAGTTAAGATTAAATAGCACTAATTCTAAACTATTGATTCCTTTCCTAAGTATTTTCCTTAGTAATTTCCTTAAGTGGTTTCCTTATCTTATGCTCTTAGAACCTTCGTCCTTAAGAATTAGTAGTAGACTTAGGCAAGATTTCATTCCTTGGAAAACTGGGTTACTCAATAGAATAAAGCCTTAGTTTTATATTTATATATTTTATCTTTTAATTCTTATTCATTTATTTTTTACCTTAGTTTAAGATTAGAGATCCATTTTATTGAGTTTGTTTATACTTAATAAGATTGCCTTAACCTTTAGTCCGTGAGAGTTAGAAAGTAACCATAGACCCTTAGTCTTTAGTACCTTTGAATTAAAAGGTTTAAACCCCAATACTTTGGAGTTTAACTCTTAATCCCCAAATCTTAAATTATCTTATTTAAAATTGTTTTGGTAACTAATAAATTCATAAATTAAGGAGATTGACTTATTATTTAACTTATGTAAGCATTATTGACTGATTTAAATTAGAACTTAATTACTTCTAATTATTTAACCTCTATAGGATTGTAGTTCTAAGATTATACTGGATAGTAGGATATTGGAGATCCTGAGCTTGTATAATCTCAGATTAGTTAGAACGATTAAATTAGAAAATAAGTGATATAACATATTTTTGTGTAGTTCTGCTTATACCTTATTTTGTACGCATTGCTTTCCTTATTTTTGAACATTTATTATTTTGGTATATTAGATAAAACATAGAATATTTGATGAGTATTCTATGTTAGATTCTAAATTTCAGAAGTCATAAAAATAAATGAATTAGATAAGTTATATATATCAAATAAATTAGTAAATTAGATAATAATTCAGTAGAATGTGTCCTAGTTAGTTTGTCTCTATAGTTTTGATATTGAGATACAGTACAGTATAGTTTAGTTCAATTCCTATGCATTAGTGTCCTTGATGGATTTATATATCTGTTGATCTAGGTATTAGTGTCCTAGATGTTTTAGTTTTGAATTCGGTGGTTAGTTGAGCCTATTTTCTATTATGACAGGACTAATCTAGGCACATGACCAATTAAAAATATTTTCAGTTCAGTTTCAATTATTTTCAGTTCAATATTTTTAGTATTTTCAATACTTTTAGTATTTACAACATTTCTAGTATTTCTATATTTGCAGCATTTCTAGTTTTATGTGCAAGCATGTTATAATATTAGATTTCAGTTCAGTTTTGTTTATATTGCATTTTATTCAGAAGATCAGCATAAGTAAATTTGATCATATTTATTTAGGATCTTTCTTATACTTAGTAGTATATATATAAATTTTTTAACCTTTTCTGTAGCATCACATTAATATATGTCTTTTTCTTACCTCATATTTTATTTAAGTTATAAATATGGTATATTCTTTTCATTTGATGCTTCATAGCTCTTATTTCTTAGGATGATTTATGATATCATAAAGTATAAGAAAATATTAGCCTAAAATATACTTAGTGTAACAACCCAAACTCTTAAGCACCAAGGTATTATCCGCTTTGGCCAGAAAGACCTCACAGTTTTGTCCTCAGAAGATAACTTCCCAGTAGGTCACACATCCTGAGAGTGCTCCCACCTGAGCACGCTTAACTTTGAAGTTCTTATCAGGAACTCCACCGTTATCTAAAAAGGTGCCTCGATGTTTAAGAGTTTCACTTATTACTACTTAAGCGGGTCATCACAATCTCCCCAACTTAAGTAACTGACGTCCTCGTCAGTATCCACACACAGGTCCAAGAACCATCCATTGGGTAGATAGGACTAGAGGTGACCCCTACAGGCATAAGAGGTACCCACAACCATGTAGCACCTTAACCATCATGGGTTCAAGAGGCTGCTCACATGAAGTATCTAAAAAGGTGCCTCGATGTTTAAGAGTTTCACTTATTACTACTTAAGCGGGTCATCACAATCTCCCCAACTTAAGTAACTGACGTCCTCGTCAGTATCCACACACAGGTCCAAGAACCATCCATTGGGTAGATAGGACTAGAGGTGACCCCTACAGGCATAAGAGCTACCCACAACCATGTAGCACCTTAACCATCATGGGTTCAAGAGGCTGCTCACATGAAGTGGTACTTTGCTCTGTATGGCACTTAGCTTCTATCTGACACCCTATGGTTTGCTCTGATACCATTTGTAACAACCAAAACTCTTAAGCACTAAGGTATTGTCCGCTTTGGCCAGAAAGACTTCACAATTTTGCCCTCAGAAGATAACTTCTCAGTAGGTCACCCATCCTGGGAGTGCTCCCACCTGAGCACACTTAACTTTGAAGTTCTTATCAGGAACTCCACCGTTATCTGAAAAGGCGCCTCGATGTTTAAGAGTTTCACTTATTACTACTTAAGTGGGTCATCACACTTAGACAATTGTCTAACTAGTTTTTCTCTCTTTATTGGTTGGGACTCTGGCATTGTCAAACTGACAATGTTAGATTCTGAGTTGTTCAAGGTGGTAGCACCAGGAGAGTCGCCAAATCAGGAGGAGGGTCATCTTGTTGCTGAGGACCCCTTTTATATTCTGTGAGGCTGATTGTTTATTTGCTTTTAGTACACTTTAATTCCATGTAATAATATTGGTTTTATATTATATTTTCTTATATTGCACATTTTATTCAAAGTTGGATTTATTTCTTTTTGCATTATGGTTGAATGGATGTTAGTTTTTATTTGCTTCTGCACTCTGAAATTTTTGTACTTGCATTTAGTGAAATCTCAGCTCAGCATATGCCATATCCTTCCTTTATTAGTAGATTATGGTGAAGACCTAACCTAATAAAAAGTGAGGGATTTGTCGTGATGACCACCCCACTGTAATCATGTTAACATGCGTATTAACAGAACCACAACAGGGCAGGGCAACACAACTGCCCCTTCAGGTGATCGGTAGCTCCCATATTTTCTCTTGCAATTATCATGTCATCGACATATAATAAATGATTATATTTATGTTAACAAGCTACTTGTAGTAGTAGTAATGGTTCACTTAACATCAGATGTAGTTATTCTCCTGCATGAACCTGTTAAATATTTTGTAGTACTATCTCAATGCCTATTTGGAGCCCTACAAACATTTATTCAATTTACAAACATTCTTTTTCTCATGAGCTTCTAAACTTTATGGTTACAGCATATGTATTTCTACCAAATCATCATGGAGGAACGTCATTTTGACATCCATCAGCTCTACATGTAAATTCTCGCTGGACACCATACTCAGCACTAGATGAATCATCATTATCTTAAGTTTCAGAGATAATATCTTCATGTAATCAACTATATGCTTCTACTAAAATCCCTTCACAATCAACTTACCTTGTAATGATTGCTCCTATCATATTTTTACCTTAGCATATACTCCCAAAATATTTTAGTGATTTCTTTCCCCTTAACAACCCACCAAGTCTTACATATGATTAGATGTTAAGAATTTTATCTCTTATTCAATTACAATCTCCCACTCACTTGAGTCACATGCTTTGTCTTCCTGTGGGTAACTTGATGTTGACACCTCCTTTATCAGTGATGTCACATGCTTTGTTATCTCTAAGATAGACTCTACTGAAGTCACCTATGACATAAATACTTTAACATAAATTTATTGGGTTATGCATGGAATGATGTGCCTAAGTATACATCCCAAGATTCGATATTATCCAATGATAAAATCATCGAATGTGGGAGAATGCCCACTATCACATTCGCTGCTCTATTGTGTTATGTAATTACACTTTTCTTGGGAGTTGTGCAAATTTTTACAATGTCATTTCTTGTCGTTGCTTTAACACTAGACGCAACATTTGGATTTAGATTTCGCTCTTCTGAACTTGGATCAATTTTTACTTGCACTTCAGTCCAGGTTCCTTCCTTTACCATAAACATTTAGAGATGAGGTCGACACCTCATCATTTGATCTCTTTTGAAATTTTATTCTAAGAATTAAGCCCATTATATCATTAAACTTTAATACTGCATTTCTTGAAAGGCTACTCACTATAATGACAAAATTGTCCTAGCTATTCGATAACAATGAAAGTTGTTGTAACGCCCTGACCTCATCTTTGAACTTAATACTCACTAAACTTAACTGGCTCATCATTGTATTGAAGTTGTTCAGATGTTCCTCCATTGAATTATTGTTTATAATTTTTTTATTGGAGAGCTGGTTAATACAAAAAATCTTGTTTGATGCTTAAGATTTCTTGAGCATCCTTAACAATGCATTTATTAAATCCATAATGGTCTTCTCATTAATTATATTAAAGACAACATAGGATGCAAGAGATATGATAATTAAACTATCAAGAGTTCTATTCAACATTTTCCATTCTTCTTTGCTCATGTTAGAGTGTTTCTTCCCTATTCCTCCAAGTAGTTGGTTCATCTTTTTCTAATATAGTAGGTTTTTATTTGTATCTTCCATAGTGCCAAGTTGTCTTTATTGAACTTTTCAATCTTGTATCTAGCTTCACCATTGGAACTTAACTTAGTTGTAATGAATGCTTTGATACTAGTTGATATGATCAAACTTCACCCACAATAGTTAACACTTGTAGTTCTACAATAACAATCCAAGCTCAATTACATAACAAGCAAGGGAGCACAAAATAAGTCTAAATAAATATAGCATAGAGAAACACACATCCAAGCACAAAGTATTTTGCGTGGAAAATCCTAAGATGAGAAAAAATCATAGAGCTACAATAACATAAAGAATTCACTAAAATGAAGAGAAGGATTGCAAACTTACAATAGTAACCAAACAAAGCTCACAGTGCTAAAAAAAGAAGATAAATATTCACGCTCACTCCAGCAGTCAATAACCCTTAGAAAACAATAAATCACACACTAAACCATAAGGAATGAAGCCTTAAATATCCCAAACCCCATGGCTTCCAAATATACAAAATATCCTTCAAATCCCTCTAAAGATTTGAACCTATTTAACTTTTGATCCACCTAGCACTTGAGTGTGCCCAAGAATTGAGGCTAATATCTCTATATGTTGAGCATTCTGTGCCCAATGCTTTAACGTGCCCAAGCACCATGCTTTTGGGTATAATCTTAGACTTTACATAACATCATGCACTTATGCATCCCCTTCGGCCTACTATCACAATTTCTCCAGTTAAAATCTTAAATTTGTTATGCCTTTTATTTCTGTATGCTTTGTTAAAACATTTACTAAGCATTGTCAATTATTTTTTTCAATGTCATTGATGGGAACCTCTGAATATGATTCTCTTTGCTTGTAATGCTATCAACTTTTACTTTTCGCTTTCAAAATATATTTTCCTTAGCACTTGAATCCAACTTCTTGCTCTTAGACTTTAAGTCATGTTATTATACTAGCAAGAAACAAAAACGTTGATCAAGTGGGTTAGTATCAAATTTGTTGGATTTTATAATTGCATTTGCTCTTAATTCATAAGTATCAGTTAAATATCATGTAACCTTTAAGGTTTGAAGTATGCTACTTATCTTGCATCCAAGTTAATGTAAGAGTTTCAATTTTAATAAATTTGTTGCACATTTTTGTGGTTTTTTTCTTGTTCATTTTATAATTCAAACCTATAGAAATATATGTTTATCACATGAAGATAATCCTTCACCATGGCTTGAATGTGCTTAATTTTTCATGTTTATTATGAATTCATTGTATACTTAGAGTGTAACATACTCTAATGACTATTAATGGATGTTTATATATTAAATTTATGATTTGATAGTTAAACACTAAAAGTAAATATTGATAGGATACAAGAGGAGGCGAAATGAGTCCTTAAAAAATATACGTGTATTCAAATTATATGAAATAATTTAATTTGAATTAAAGTATCACAAAATTGTATATTCTCTAAAGAAGCTTTAAATTGATTTACAATAATAATTATAAGATTAACATAAAATCCTCTCAAGATGCCCACAAAAATAAAAAATGCAAAACTAAAGAACAAACGACAAACACGACTATCAAGTGGTTTAGCTAATTGCTTACGTTCGTCAGCTAAACCCTTCTAATCTTGAATTTCCCCACCAAATTCACAATTCTCAAGAATTGGAAATTTAATGGTTTGGCCCTAATCTTCCTAATACATATTATAGAATCTCAGATACAAAATTTATGTTACAATATGAGACTCCCTTTCTTTTTACCCTAACCATGAATCCAATCAAAAATTATCTTCTTAGATTGTACCCCAAGCCCCAATTCAATAACAACCCTTAGATCTTACAATGAATTCAAGTATACAAATTTTATTCCCATATCGCTTTTGTTCTTCCTCTTCTTCTTTTAATATGGGTGAATTTCATAAACTCAATTTTCTAATAAAGGTGTTGCACGATCTATGCTTAATATGCTAAAATCATATAAGGCAGCATTCTCTAATCTTATCCACTATTAGAGCCACTTCAACTTTGATACAAATAAACTCATTTCTTATTCTGTCCTTGTGATTATACCCACTCATCCACCTAAGCATCCTCATCTCAACAATACTTATTTTATTGATAAGTTTTTTCTTTGTTGGCCAACATTGAGCCCCATATAGCATAGGTGGTAGTATAGCCACTCTATAAACTTTTCTTTCATTTTGAGAGCGAGTTTGAATCGCACAACACTCTGAAGTGCTCATCCATTTCATCCAACTAACTTAGTTCCTTCATACTAATCTCATCGCTCTCTATTTCGCTATTATTTAAAATAATTGAACTAAAGTACTTGAACCAATCGTTGTTCTTGATAGATGGTCCTCAATAATTATGTCCTCAAAATTATGACTTCTAATGCAATTAAATTTACACTTCATTTATTCTGATTTTTATCTTAAAATAGTCCTCAACAACTCTAAGTTTTTTTTTTAACTCTATCCATAGCTTGGCTCTATGGAACATGGCGGAGGCTTGCTGAAGCTTGTTAAAGACGAGGTTCGAGCCAAAAAATTGGGGTTTTTCTTCTGCTTGCTCGTGAAAGAATGCTATCAAAGGAAAGGCCAAAGACTGCAAAGCATTGAGCTGCAGAGACACATTGGGGTTCAATCCAAATCCGGGATCAATGAGGCCGAAGCAATGGGTTGCCCCAACGTCAAATTGGTCCAAGGAAGGTTTGGAAGAGAGAATCTGCTGCTACTGCGACTTGGCCCGGTCTTCTATGTTGCCCGTGATCCAGCAGAGAAAGCTTTGCTCAGAGAGCATGGCATCCCAGTCCATCTTTAGGGATGAGCGGTGTTGATTGCTGAGGACGTGCTCGTACTCACCGAGGAAGAAGACAAATGGGAGGAGAAAATCGAGTGCGGTACGCGAGAAAGGTCGAGGTTACAGGAGAATGGCTCTTCCATGATGATAGAGTAAAATGTTTTTTTAATTTATGAGGATCTATGAACTAAATTGATACAAGAATAAAATTTAGGTATTAAAACTTCCTTTTAAATTTAATATTAATTTTCATATCCCTTATTTTCAAATTTAATATTAATAAATAATGTTGAATTTTAAAAATCATATTTTTACAAGTAATAAAATACTCCTCCCTTCTCTTAAGATATAATTTAAAATATTCTTTAAGCTAACTCATCTAAATTATAATAAAATCTTTCTTTTAATGTACAAACATTTACAATATTAAAAGTTATTTCATAAATTATAAATTTAAACTTATTACTCTATTTATCAGTATCTTAACTTTCACTATAATATCTTTTAAATTCTTATTAGTATTGCTACACTCTAATATACATCAAAATATATAGATGATGTGTCAATTCAATGTGTAAGTAAATTATTAGTTGAATACACTTCTTTATATAGCCTATATACAAAAATTTAAAAAAAAAATTAATAATCCTAAATATTTTTTGATATATATTATTATGTAAACATAATATTTTTCTTCAAAATAATACATAATTCTTATAGCAATTCTAATTGAGTATTGATTTCTTTTTCTTTTTCTCCATCCACTTAAATTTTTAAGAAAATAATATATTAATTCTCGTATTTATCATTACATCAACTAACTAAAAAACTTTTTTACTAAGAATATCAATACTCCAACTACATAATTTTAATTCAGAATTAATGACTAATTTCTTTCCTATATTTGTCCATAATACAGGAGTAAGAGGATGCAAAATTATTTATAGGATTCATATCACAATTATTTATTAATAGATTTAATAATAAACATGATTTTTAATGAAATCTTAATTAAAAATCAAAAACTGTTTTAGAAATACTTTTCTAAAGAAAAAATTTATTGTAAGCAACCTCATAATCCTATCAATGTCTCAAACTTAAAAATCTTTAATGTTTCAAGTCTACAATTTTCCAAGTAAGATAGAAGATCTTCATTATGCCTTTGAACATCAAGTAATATACATATGAAACAATCAAGCAAATCATCAATACAGTTTCATCACAAATATTCTTATCAAAACTATAAGAACCACATGAGTTGAAGTATAATATCTTATACTACTAATCTCCTCAAATCAACGAGCTTTCACTATGCAATCATGTATGTATGAAGATCTATAAACAGTTATGATCAAACAAACCTCAATATCTTCTAGTCCATGGAAGGTTAATCTCAATCAACCCACATCTAAGTCTCCGCCATCAAAAAATTCCATGCCCTCACCTCCTTAAAAGAAACTTGCCATCGCAACCCGAGGATAGACTCAAGACAGCACCCAAGCCCAACCTCAGCCACTACTGTTTCCCAACGACAACCAGTTGCTAGCTCCATTTCACCATATATTTTGCATAAATTTTTTTACCACTTTTACATTGTAAATTCTCCTAGATGGAGCTGGGAAGGTGGATGTACAAAGACTAGTTAATGAATACATATATGTAGATTAAGGTTGGTGGAGTTAAAGTGTTCCTGTAAGATCAAAGAGTTTGGGGAACGTGGCAATGCAATAAAAAAAGAAGACAGAATTGTCTATATAATATAGCCTGTGAAGGTAAATTGCAACACAAGCACAGCCACAATGATCTGATACAGAAAATCGCTCCAAATCTCTCATTTTTGAAGAGTTAGCTCATAAATTTTTATTCAAGCATTCATCATCCTAAAAACAAAATACATAACTCTGCTCAATAAGCACAGATTTCATATGCTTTTTTTTCCTCGATCAGAATCAACTATAAGAAGCTGAATGAGCATTCTAAGAAACAGAAAAATAGGTTACTCATATCTATACATGAAATAATGAAGCAGTATACTTTGTGAAGTCAACTTTTATAAGAAGTCAAATCAGCCAATTATAATAACCTGGCTATCCATCCATTCCCATTTGAGTATTATCGTGTGTATCGATCCTACCTCCGTTAGATCCAGCATCAAAGCTTCTGTACTTAGCTCAGTAAAATATACATAACAAGTTAAGAGAGGCAAAAGAGAGAACGTTCAAACCAGCAATCAATCCTGTACGTTCAATTTATCATCATCAACAAAGGCAGGAGGAGCATCCTCTACGGCACCCTTTTTCTTCTCCGCCCCTAACAATGAACCACTCTGAAATGCGTCTAAACACCCTGCTATCATGCGACTAAAGCTGCTCTGGCTGACACTTTCAGAGAAACAGAGGTCTTGTGTCTGGTATCTGGAAAAAGGTAAATCCAAATCCACCTGGCCTAAAGATCCCAAAGAATCTGGCTGTAGAAACCCATACATTATATATACACGTATACATATAGATGATAACAATATATACAACATGCAAAAGTATTTTATTAAGAAAATTTGAGGAAACAATGAGATTACCCAATACAAGTCTGTGAGAGACACATCTTTAGCCGGCTCCTGTTTGTAAGAGAAAGCTGAAGGATTTTCAGGCGCTGCCTCGTCACAAGCATTGTCATTTGAGCGTTCTTCAATCTCCTTAATAAAGATTTAACAGAAAAGAAACTTAGAATAAAGAGAAGAAAAGGTAAAAATGATTATACAACTTGCCTCAACATAACAATCCGCTAATCCTGAAGAATTCATGTTAACAGTATCTCTGGATACCCCCAAGCCCTTTTCGTTATTAGTTGAAGCTGCTTTGAAGGAGAACTCATCGCATGTTTCTTCAGCATTCCAGAGGGAAACAGCTGGGGCGTGAGTTGACAGAGATGTAAATTGAGGGAAAAAACTATGGGCAGCAACCGCAGCATCAAAGGAATCGCAGCTAAATGAGTTCTGTGGGATGCAGAGAGCATTTTGCTGGGAAGAAGAAGCTTCTGACGCCTCCAACAATAGATCCCCAACACTAATGTTTGTCAGGCTATCAGCCCACTCCACAGCTAAGAAATCTGAACTGCACCTTATTCCTGGATCTGTCTGCGTAATAGTAGAGATGCATCAGCAAGTGCTGAAAGTGGGTTGAATGCATCATATAAAGAGTTTGGATTTTTATCCCTATACCTTATCTTCTTGCAGGCTTCGAGAACCTTCATTATTATTTTCTAAGGTTGCTGAAAGCAATTTTTCAGATGTCTGAGGGAGATCATCTTTCGGTTTATTAAGGGTATCTGACTGAGCTCTGATCTCAGAGAATAAAGGAAAGCCATTACAGGATCCTCTTAAAAGCCTGGAGGTGCTACAGTTAGGTGAAGTGGTTTTTGATGTATGAGAAGTGACCAATCTATCAGAATTATTTTTTAGGCGCATAGAGCTTTCAGAAGCAGAAGCTGAAGGCAAATTAGAAAATCTCTCCACAGGTTCAGCACCAGAGAACCAGCCATACCTTCGTTGAAGAATATTATGAAAGTAAGACCTCAAAGCCACAGAAAGATCTGTGCTGAGCCTTTAATTAAAAACTGCTTAAATAACACAAATACCTTAGTCTAAAAACAGGAGAACCAGCCATACCTTCGTTGAAGAATATTATGAAAGTAAGACCTCAAAGCCACAGAAAGATCTGTGCTGAGCCTTTAATTAAAAACTGCTTAAATAATACAAATACCTTAGTCTAAAAACAGGAGGATTGCCAATGGCAGCATGCACATCCGCCGCTGTGGAATCAGCATCCTTTATCGTCCATCTTTGGCATTTGAGCATGCCATCCTGCTGAATGTTGTAAGGTAAAAGGAAGATTTCCCCCATTCCTATGGTGTTTATGTCCCATTTACGATTAAGATGCTCAAGCACCGATGATATTCTTTTACGAGCACTTAAAGTAAGCTCCAAGAAAGGATTGTGCGTTCCCTATTAAGAAAAAGAGAGAAGGATAGGAATTAAGAACTGGAGCAACGAAGCACGAAATTTAGGGAATAAACCATTTATGGAGAAACTGTTTGCTTTTATTGTTGATAATGAATAATAAAATCAGCTACGTTGCCCGTTAATATCTATTAGCTCAAGGATTACTTCATTGATCATTTAAAAAGCCCCTTTCAAATTGATCTTAAAAGACTGTCCAAAAAGGATGAACAAGTTTTGTAATTAATTAGCATTATAGAATTTATGGTTCAAATGTCATTAAATTTTACACTTGAGTTTAGGCCTGTCATAAAGAAAGAAATAATGCAATTTTTCAGTCATACCTTTTCAAGTCTCAGCCGAGTATCTTCATCAATGGGAAACAATTGGAGCTTTAACTTCTCTCGTGTCGGCATGACTGTTGCTGTCCCTCTGATCTGATGAGAGCAAACACTTGCTGCAAATATTAAGCAATATGAAGGTTATGCAACGGAAGATTATCCAAACAGCTGCAAATAGGTACCATAACTTGAGCAAAATGTGTAGCTCACCGTTGGTGACACGCTCTAATTGCTCAGCTGCATCTGCAACCAAGGAAACGCCAGCCATTGCAGCCTTTTCCCATCGCTTATATGCAGCAGACTCTATAAGACCTAAATTAACCACAGTTTAATAAAACAGTTAGTTTTCTAACAGTCCTACAGTACTAGAGAAAATCAAAATGAAAGATGGACAAATTCACCATTTTCAATAATCATCAGACAATCAATTTTATCTACTTAGTTTGCAGACAAACTCATTATGTAGTAGTCATCAAATAAATATACAATGCCACTAAACCTTAGTCTCACTATGTATAGCCAGTTACATAAATCCTTTGTTTTCATAGTACACGATTAAATAGAAGACCCTTCACTAAATTCCAAATAGAGAATGTCATTCTAATGTTTCTTTCCATATCATTTTAATATTTCCTCATCCTCTTTTAACATGGGCAAGATTCATATACTCAATTTTTCTAATAGGGGCATCGAATAAGTATGCTTAATATATTTAAACCATCTAAGATGGCATTCTCTAATCTTATCCACTATTAGAGCCAACTTTACTACGAATGAACTCATTTCTCATTCAATCATTTCAAGTATATTCACCCATCCACCTTAGCATTTTCATATCTATAACACTTACCTTATCAATAAGTTCCTTCTTTTTTGACCAACCTTCAGCCTCATATAACAGTCAATCGTACAGCTGTTTTATAAAATTTCCCTATAATCTTTTAGAGATTTTTGATTACACAACACTTTTCCTTCTTCATCCATCCAACCAACTTGGATCCCATTGATCACATCACTCTCTATTTCAGCATTATATTGAATAAATGAATCAATTTAGAGCCTCTCACACTTATTGATCACATGGCCTTCGATACTTATGTCCTTGACATAAAGCTTACTGTTACACCGATCTTCCATATATTCTATTTTAGATCTAAAAATAAAAAACTCCTTAGATTCTAAATTAGCCCTCCAAAACCATAATTTTGCTTTAACTCCATCCCCATTATTATCAATAGAGAGAATGGCATCTTCAAATAACATGCACCAAGAAATCTTTTTTGAATGTGTTTAGTAAAAGAATCCATAATTAAGGAAAAGATATGAACTGAGAATAGAGCATTGATGCAATCCAATAGTTATACAAAATTCTATATAGACAAGTCATCTTGTGATTGAGTACATGTTACAGGTTCATTATGCATATCTTTAAAAAATAGCAATATATGCCACACAATTTCTTTTTCTCTAAAATCCTCTCCAAAAAACTTCTTCTGAACTTTATTATAAGCCTTTTAAAGAATAATAAATATTAAATGATATTTTTCTCTCTCTAAATTTATTCATCAAACCTCATAGTAAATATATAGCTTTTATAGTAAATCTACTCAGCATAAAACCAATTTGATTTTGTGAAAACAAGTATCCCTTTAAGAATCATTAATTTAATTCCACTATAATTTACAATCTTGAGCATTTATTCTTGTAAGTACTCATCTAGCATCTTTTTGGTTATTAAAATAATACTAAATAACTTGGTAAATCAATAATATTTCTTTCTCAATCAAATATTTTGATACATCAACAGAGACGTTATCTGATCCTACAGCTTTTCCACCCTTCAATCTTTTTTAAATATTATCTATATTGATATTGTTTTTATAAGCAATAGCTATATTAATTGCTTTGGTATATCATCATTAAAAAGCTTAGCAAAATAATTCATCCATTCACATTGAATATTTTACCCCTAAAAATGATTGATAAACCATTAGTTTATTTTAATTTCAACTTGGTTAGCTTATATATATATATATCTCTTTCCCTCAACAAATTCTAATTTATCATATAAATCCTCAAATGTTACAATCTTAGCATCATGCACTATTATTTTGATTTAGAATAAACAAGTTTATAATTTTCTAATTCTCACTATTCTTATATTTTTATCAATCTTTATAACATATCTTTTTTTTTTTACTTTACTTGAGCATGCTTTCACTACCATGCATCTTTACTATTAGATGCTTGACTTTTGATTCATGATTATACTTGTAATTACCTTGTGAATACAATTAGCAAGCAATTCCACAGTAAGTTAGCTTCACTCTCAAAATTTATTTTCCAAGCTTTAAAACTTTACTTCTAAGAATATCTTATTACCATTCTTAAAATTTCATCAACTTGTTTAATGTCAGTTTAAATTTAGAATTTAGTTTTTGACTATGTATTTTTAAATTTAGATCAATAATCAATGTTGGAGCATCAAACAATCGCCTAGAATAATTTTACAA
Organism: Gastrodia elata; assembly: GCA_016760335.1. NCBI lineage: Eukaryota > Viridiplantae > Streptophyta > Magnoliopsida > Asparagales > Orchidaceae > Gastrodia > Gastrodia elata. The sequence goes on along the minus strand of CM028682.1, from coordinate 9,676,419 downwards.
TTCTTACAATACAAACAATCTCTTTAATTTAAGAGAAAACTATTTAAGATTCGGAACCCCATTTTTATAAGAGAGCATTTTCCTTTTCTTAAAGTATAGCAAACTAATAAAATGTAATGCAGCGATTGTTGCACATTTTTCACTATATTTAGGTAATGTAGTGCATTGCTTCTAAGAAACACCCTAGCTCTAATACAATTTCTTCAATGATTCATGCTATGGAATGTTCGACCAAAATTTTACAATAGTTGTCAACTACCTAAACACAACCCTCCTTCCTCATCTGGAACTCCAGACCAAAAGAGTTGGTCATGAAATAACTATGAAAACCTAAAATTACCTGTTCTATGCCTATGTCCAGTAGTTTTCATGGCAGAGAAAGCCCCTTTACTGAAGTTGGCATTTGTATTTATATTACGCTTTATGGAATTGGAAGGCCCTCTGCTAATTCCTACTTTTGGAGCATTTTCAGCATCTGTAAAAGCAGCTTTTACACCAACAAAATCTTGCTCAGAAAACCTCCTTAGAAATGAAGATGCTGAAGATGTATCTAAACAGTTATCTCCTTGGCATGGGCGTTTTCTCCTAGCTTTATTTCGATCTTTGAGAAGTTGACTCTCCTGTAACAAAATAGAAAATAAATTATGTGTCTTAAGACGTGTATCAAAGATTATCTCCACAGGAGAACAGACCAGAGCTTCTATAAATATCTTGAATCTCCGAGGTTTGCGATGCAACTTTGAAGGAGTGCAACTATATTTTTCAAGTAGGGACCACCTGTGAAGAAAGTGTTGATATGAGATTGGAAAAAATAATGAACAGGTAAAATCAATGAAATGCTGAAGTCGATGGAAAAAAAGCTTAATAAAACATAGGTCATACTTAGGACAAGAAAGAAATGATGTTAAAATTTTCCAAGCATGAATAGAAAACTACTGCTTTAGGTTTCCCTGCAGGAAATACGAAAAATAAGAAAACAGATAGTTGCCAAGCACTTTTGAAGTGCTTCGTCAATGATGGCAGGTATAACCATGATACTCATGCATGCTTCGTATTGAAGGCAGTGATGAGCAGCCATGCTTAGTATGGTGATTAAACTAGGGTTTCCTATTCCCATTAGTGTTTCCTGAAAGACCATTCCCATAGTTATTTCAGCAGCTTATCCTTGCAGCATCCTCCATCCAACATTCATCCTTCCATATATACATACATACATATGTATGGGTGCACATGCACATATATGTGCCCACACGTGCATGTGCTGAAATGGTAAGTAAGAAAATTCCTTTTCCCACATAATATCAGATCAGCTACAGCTCGTATAAAACCTTAAATCTACAAATTTCCAAGAATTTTCCTACTATAATCAGCACTTAACCTTTTTGACGTATTCCATTCGTTTGTTCAACATATCCAAAGGCTGAAACAAGAACAACAGAACGGTTTTCTGATGCTCCTGATAGTCCCCTTCCTCTAACAAGATCTATCACCTCTAAGCCATGTTGAAGCATCCAATGCCGTAGCTTGTCAGAACCATAAATGATTGAAATTCAATTAACTAATGAAATCTCTACAAGAGAGCTTCCAAACATTCAATCAACATATAAACTAAATAGAAAAAATTACTCAAAATAGCCCAAGCTTGTGAGAATGTACATAAGAAAAAATAGGAAAATTGAGTCATCTCCTTGGTACCATCCCTAAGAGGAGGCCTCATATCTGATACAGGGTACTAGGATAAAAGATCCATGGTAAGACCTTTGCTTTGGAGCTCAGTCACTAAAGATAAGCGACAGCAAAAGAAATTTGAGAAGTTATACAACAAAAATACTCAAAAAGCCTGAGATACTACACAAATGATTCGTAGACAACGTAGAGAAAAAGCACTCAATCAGCTGACTAAGACAAAGAAAGAAGATCGAATATGCTTGCTTGATAATAATAGGACTTTTTCAATAAGAGAAACCTGGAATGAATAGAGAAATGATTGCATATACACACAGAAAATATGTCCCCAACAATGGAAGATTTGTCCACTAATTAAAAGAGAGTACAGAAATAAAGGAATGCATTCACAGAGGCAATTCTATAGTATTTAAACTAAAAGAAGATCCTAACTAACTAGTGACTAAGTTGTAAGAGAATCTCCATTCAATTATCCACGCCGCCCACAATTTGGAAATATAACTATGGTTTATTCACATGTAAAAATATTTTCTTAGGCTAAAGCACAGAAGCGGCCCATGCACTATGCTGCTCAAGCAATATTTAATTTTCCCCAGTCATAAAGTCTTATCAGTCGAGAAAAACAGCTTCCTGACTCAAACATATTTCTCAATTCAATGGTGTAAGCCTTCAATAATTCTGTTGGTTAGAATTCCTTTCTAGACAACTCAGTAAGAGCTCGCCTCTACTGAGAATAACTTCAGCAACCCTCTTGACTCCAATATTATAGGAAATCCAGAAATGTCACTCGAGAACTTGAACTGAAAGCTCACTCAGAAACAATGTGGATCAATCAACAAAGAACCAATATCTCTCAACAAAATTTTCAATTGAATCAAAAATGACATTGGACTGATCTTCTAAGCACGCATCTCTGGGCTGAAAAAAATTCACACCCTGAGTTAGGTTTAGCTCTTGTTTCATCTTCTCAATTGTATACCATTTTGCCTTAATAATTTCCTCACCTTTCCAGCCTATCCTATAGCTTGTCTTATTCATATGTTAGTATTTCGATTTCTAACATCAAGTATTTCATTCTTAATGAGCCACTCAGTAAAAGTCTTCTCAATTGGATTCTTGTCATATTATGCCTTATATATCTATTGAGTCTTCTTCAACTACTCTTTAGCTCGAGAGTAAATAATCTTAATCCCTTCAAGAAACTTGTGCTCGATTCAATTCTTCCATCTGTCAATAACTATTACTCGACAGTTACATAACAAATAAGCTTAATGATAAGTAGCTCAAGCAAGCTTTGAATGGACTAATAGCTCTGGATTCATGTATTTTGCTCAATTGAAGCAAATTGAATATAGGGTAAATTTTCAGCCCAGTATTCAATCTTTTACTGTGATATTCTTTGAAGTAGATGGACTATAATTCAATTACCACCTTTAGAAAATTTGTTGGGACTCCTCTACAATGTGAACACACCATTGGAGGTAGTGGTCGACACATCTTCATTGACAATGGTAGCATCCCCTTCACCTTGTCTAGTGCCACCAACACCATGATTCCTCATGAAACCTTCCACTAAATATTGTCTTGTTACAGTGGTTATCCAATTGTCTCTTAGAGATTACGATCCTCTTAACGCCCAAAATAAATAAATTCTAAAGCTTCCAAAATGCCCCATTATAAATTCTGATGTGAGCACTTCATTTTCTCTGAACTTTAAAGGTACATCATCAGCAAAATGAATCAACCTGAATTTCTCTATCTCAAAACATATAAAAAACACTCTTTTAGCTTTAAAAATTTTGAAAATAGGAATAGGACTTTAAATTTGATATTACATAGGATATAGTAATTATAGCACTCTACTTAACTAAGCAGTTGATGTTTCAAAAACATTCTTTTAGCGTTGAAATTTTGAAAATAGGCAGAGGACTTCAAATTTGATATTACATAAAATATAGTGATTATAGTTAGTAACTTATAGAAGTTTATAATGATAAGTGCACCTAACCTAGATAACAAGATTCTACAAAGCCAACAAGTAAACAAGAGCCTAATAAGTATGGGTGTAAAAGAGCCAAGCATGAGCGCCTTAAACAGCATCAACCTCCTAATAATCCTTCATGAATGGCAATCTAATTTTTGAAATTACTTTTAACTTTTAATTCCAACACGATCTCCTTTGTTTTCTTCCATACAACTTTGAACTCTCATACCTTTCATGTCTTGTGATCAATGATGAGCAGAACCAGAAGATTCTCCTCCCAATAATCTCCTATGAATGTCCATGCTCGAAATCAATCTAGACCAAAATCATCAAGATTTAATAGGGAACTAGCCGATAAATTGTTGGCTACAATTACCGTTGTTGACTTTCCAAAAAAAAATTATAACAAGAATAATGCATTGTCCTCATCAACGCTAATAGTTTCTTGTACATATTCAACATAACATTCAGTAGCCAAGATGTCAATTTTTCATTTACAATAGTGGGAAAGATGCTCTGCTCCATACCTAGAAATTCAAATATCAAAATACTATTTGCTTCTTAGTTTTAGCTTTATCCCAAAATGCGATTAATGCAAATTGTTTTGATGATAGCCCCCAATTTGAGCTCTCTAACCTTTAAAATCTCCATCATCAAATGCAGGGATTCAAAATTTACATTTTTCTATCATTAATCATAATCTCCTCTCAAATATAATACTTTAATGCCTAATTATAAGAAATGCCTTCTAATAAATACTTACAAATGAACAAAGGGAAATGCCATCTTAGATGAATGTGCGAGAGCCAAAGAATATATATATATATATATATATATATATAATATTAAGAAAACCACACCCCAAATGAACAGCTTTATGTCCTTAAATTTAACTGTGCCGACATCAATAACACTAGACCATTCTTTGTTTCTCAAAAACTGAGGAAGGAGTCAATATATTACAAGCCTCAGAACACACAAGAAGTCTCTCAGACAACAGCTCATAATATATATATATATATAATTAAGAAAACCACACCCCAAATGAACAGCTTTATGTCCTTAAATTTCACTGTGCCGACATCAATAACACTAGACCATTCTTTGTTTCTCAAAAACTGAGGAAGGAGTCAATATATTACAAGCCTCAGAACACACAAGAAGTCTCTCAGACAACAGCTCATAATCTCTCAAATTACAACTATGCATGAAATAGCCCAAACAAAACCCATGCATAACATGGAGACTGGTTACAAATATTGGCTCAAATCTATCTCGATAAGACCCGAATAAATTCTAAATCTAATATGTAAATAATTTATTCCCTCTTAAAGCTTCCAAAAATTGGCAATAAATCTCCTCTATATATTTTATCTGCAGATCTTAGAATGAAATTAACATGATAGCGTAAAGTTAATGGGTGGAAAGTAACTGCCTGGCCCTGGACATCACTAGAGCCTAGTGAACCCAAATGGCTAAGATTAGCAACTAAAAATTAACATTGGCGGCTAGGTGTTAATCTTCGTTGGATATTATTACCATTAAGCCTATACAGATGTTTCCCCCTCCTTTGGTGGTCTCCTGTCACCTATTACTTTTTACATGCATTTTAAGATGGCCTGTAGAATATTATAATCTCTTTTTTTAGTGGTGAAAGAATTTAAAGAACGTCATTACAATTAGAATAAATGACACAAATGTCAGCCCTGCAAAAAAAAAACAAAATATAACGAAGGAAGAACAAAATATAAAGAGAGCATAAAATGCAAATTAAAATATGAGGTGAAATGAAATCAAGTAATACAAATGTCAGGTGTGCACAAGGGGTGAAGATAATTTAAAGAATGTAGAAATAAAAAGTAGAGACAATCCAGAATGTCAGTTGTGCAGAGAAACAAAAAGAAACAATTAAGAACATTAACACAAACTGGTAAACTTGCTGACTGCTATAAAGCTACATAAAGTGAATACGCTAAAGATATTATGTTGTGTAGCACCTAAACTTTGAACACATGCTTGTCCATAACAAATGATTTGATTTTACCAACTGCCAGCTTCTATCAGCTCAAACAATGCCTAAAACTTCCAGAACAAAGCTGTCAACAGTAAGTGATGCTAAACTTCCAGAACAAAGTCATGAAATGGTGACATTAGTGAATAAAAATAATTAGCACATAAACTAAAGCAGTTAAACATCAAAAAATAATAAAGTTACTGAATAATGTTGAGTTTAATGGAAGCATCACTTAGAAAATAAACCTCACTACCATTAAACACATTGAAAATAATTGACGATTGTAAGGAATCCTTCTGTCAATATATTACCATCGAAGCATTGCAGCATTTGTGTCCTTGGAGTTCTTTGCATCAAGACAAAATCCTGGACTGAGTAACTTGTTCATACGTCTGACAAGGCGATAGTAATAATGTCTAACCTGCAGTTTTTATTAGTTACAATTAACTATCAAATGTGTCTAAGATAATTGCTCATAGGCATGGCTGAAATTTTATCACAAAAGATGGAATGAGCAAAGTAACAAAAAAATCTCAATATTGATTAATTAATTGGCTTAAGCTTAAGGAAATGATCTCTATAGAATAGCTAAGGCAACACATGCAAAATTTACAAAAATTTAGATGCATTATATGCAATGAAACTATGACATGAACTAATGATGAAAACAAAAAAAAGCTTTAAATATCACTTTAAAAGGCTTTGAATGCAAGTTTAATCAACAACAACAACACACCAAGCCAAGTCCCACTAAGTGGGATCGGGTAAATGAAACCTTTGTTTAAATTATGCATGATCAAATGAAAATCCTACATAAATTTTAAACAGAAAACATCTTTCTATAGATTTCTACATGTCTTTTTTAATCTTCATTTTCCTCTTTTAATACGAGCAAAATTCAGACACCCAATTTTTCTAACAGGGGCGTTGAACAATCTATGTTTAATATGAATGAATCGTCTTAAGACGCAATTCTCCAATCTTGATTACTATTGGAGTCACACCAACCTTGCAACAAATAAACTCATTTCTTGTCATATCCATTCGTGTATGCCCACTCATAAACCTTAGCATTCTCATCTCTATAACATTTAATTTATCAATAATTTTCTTTATTGTCCAACATTCAACCCATATAACAGAATCATACATCTGCTCTAGAAAATTTTCTTATATTTTCAGCAGTATTTTTTTTAGCACATAACACTCCAAAAGTGTTCCTCCATTTCATCCAACTAGGTTAGATGCTATTAATCACATACCCTCAGTTTCATAATTATGAACCAGGGTAATTTCTTGATCACATGATTCTCAATAATTATGTTCTCAAGGTTAAGAATTTTATTACAATTAAGTATATACACTCCATATATTCCATTTAGGTTTATTATGTAAAATGGTGAATTTTAGTGAGCACATCCCTAATCGGAGTAGCCCATCAACCTTGCTTTGAATGAACTTATGTCTCATCATATTTTTTCGTATATATCCACACATCCATCATGACATCCTCATCTACATAATACTTTTATCTTATAAATAAATTTCTAATTTGCAAACCAACATTATACCCCAATTTCTTTTTGGCCTTATAGTTCTATAAAACGTTGTTTAACTGAACTTTTTATTGCACAACCCAAAAGCGCTCAATTTCAATCAGCCAACTTGATCATGTTAGCCACATTACCTCTGTCACCATTATATCTTGTATGATAAAATCAAAACATTCAATTCTGTTAATCGTTATTTATTATATCATCAATAATATATCTTCTATTATGATTAAACATCCATTTCATATATTTTACTTTAATCTACTAAAACAAAATCCTCTAGATTTTAGGATTGTTCCCCATAACCCATGTTTTGCTTCAATCTCATCTTTAGCCTTACCAAAAAGAGCAATATCATATGCAAATAGAGAAAATAATTAAAACAGTCCATTGACTTTTGAAAAGTGTTTAATATAGTTCTTGACTCTTATAATATTTGTTTGTCCACTGACTTTTATTTAATTTGTTTGTCCCTCTGTTATCTTTTCGTTGAATCCCGCCATCTATATTCCAAATTTAGGAATAAATGCGTAATTCAGTTGGGTGATTTTTATTTCTGAAGACGTAACATAAATTCTCCCGTGCGATAGTTTTCGATTCGCCCCTATGTGTCGATCTCTCTGCGTCGACCTCTCCATCTCTCCGCGTCTCTGTATCGATCTCTCATGCGATAATTTAAGAGTTCTCTGCATCGATCTCTTCATTTCTCTGCGTCGATCTCTTCGTCTCTCTGTGTCAATCTCTATCTCTTTGCGTCTATGGTCCATGTAGAGCAACTGGCAAAGGCTCAGCTCTCTTTGTCGACGGTGTTTCCAACCCTTTCGACGTCAACGCCAGCTTACAATTTTGACGCCCCTTCCGACCTCTACGATGTCCATGCCGCCTCCGACATCTACAATTCTACAATGTGGACACTTACGACGCCGACACCGCTTCCGACATCTATGATGTCGACGTTCCTGATTGGGGCTGAGAGGCTTATAGTTGCATTCAGTTGAGCCAAAAAACATATTCTAAAGGCATCATATAAGGAAGAAGAAAGTGATTGCTTTGCATTCGGTAGCATAGTTTTTTTTATTGTTATTGGGTTATTGTAAACTATCTGGAAGAGTTTGGTGTCTCCGTTTTCTATTATTGAAATGCTATTAACTAATTTCACATGGAATTTCATTCCATATTACTTGGTTACAGAAAATGTTGTAACATGATGAGCATTTTATGTAATAGTCTAAATCTTGATGTTATTGTTGAGCATTTATGTAGCCTAATGTTGCAATTAATTTAGTTTTAGGAGAGTTTGGAACTTCAGCTACACTTCCAATATGCCCAAAATATTTTCCTTTGATAGATAATATTTCCTATTAAAATACTTCTTAAACCAACACTTTTAAACAATGTTAAAAAAATTTAAATTTTCAGCCAATACTATTTGAGGAGCATAAACACATGTAAAATTAAAAGTCATCCCACCAATTGTAATCTTTAAAACATGATTTTATCTCTCAATATCAAGACTTCCAATACAATAACCTTCAAACATTCTATATCAATCTTTACACGATTGCCAAAGCAAAACCAATATTACCGATAACTTTCTCACATAATCATTTTTTGCTGATTTATAAAACTCATCTTCCTTTTAATCCTTGCTTACTATAGTATTAGAAATTCATCTTATTTACAAAATATTTCCTTAGATTAACTTCTTTACTAATGTTAAAACCCTTGCTTATTTAGCACTAACTTGGGTGCTAATTTATGCATACTTTTCACTGAATTAAGTCCTACATCTTATCAATTTAAGGGATGTTCTAGCTCTAGCACAATTTCTCAAAAGAACGTGCAATTTTAATTTGAAAAGGTTTGTGTTTGTGTTGTATTTTTAATAAACACTAATGTTAAAGTCATGCATAATGATTAATGTTAAGAATGGTGTATCGTTCAAGGCTATATAAATTCACTTATTTTTAGTTGATCATTTAAACATTTGTGATAAATATGATATTATGTATAAGTATTGCTTTTGTTTAGAATATATTGATATTATGCATTTTATAAAGTATAAGAGTAAATGTTTTCCACTAGTTTGTCATGTCCTACTTCCTAAAGTATTCCAAATCCCTCTACCCGTATTGTATAGTGTTATGCAGTGTTTATGCTTTGTGTCAAAAAGCTATTAAATACTGCATGTTATTGTACTAGTTAGACTTCCAAGTATTTGTGGAGTTGTCAAAAAGCTTTTAATTAAATAAAAAACATTAATAATAAGCATTGAGAATGTGTTCATATACTCTCAAGTTCTTGCTTATATAGTATCTGAAAAGAGAAATGTTTTAGTACATGTTTTTAGCAACCAAAACATTTATTGATACAAGGTTAAGATAACAATAATAATTTTAAAAAGATAAAAAATTTATTATGGATGAAACAAAAAACATATGAAATACAATTTAGTGGAGATCTCATATTAACATTTATTAATCAATATTATTAGAAAATATAATAATACTTAGGTATGAAATTTAATACACATTGTAATAAAGATATAAATGAGTATATAACATAAGTTAGAAAGGACAAAATAAAAAATTTCAAGGATTATGCAATAAGAAGATAACATAAAGGCAAAAGGCAAATTTTATAGAAATGTAATTAAACAAGAGATGTATGACATGAGTTTTGAAAACAGTCTTTAACAGCCAAGTGAATAGTGGAGGAAATGAGAATGCCAAGATGTATGTCGAAAAATTAAGAAAGATAGTTAAACAAAGTTAAATTAGAACAGAATAAATAAAGACTAATAAAGTCAAGTTAATTGAAATATACCTAGTTGATTTGAGCATGTGCTATAGGGTAGATAACATATCGATTAGATGAATTAAAAATTTAGAGTCGAAAGAGTAAAAAAAAGCCCAGGTAACATGCATTGAAGTTGTTCACAGGATTCAAAAGGATAATCATCATGCACAAGACTCAATAATAAATAAATAAAAAGGATTCCTAAAACTTACTCCAAATAGAAAATGATTGAAGATGCAATAGCAATATAAAAAAAATGCCAAGCCGTATTAGTCCCATTAAGTGTTGAGGAGAGCACCACATGAATTATGTCTCCATTGTGCTCAATAAAATAATAATCACTCCCTAAGCTATGACATCACCCCTAATAGCATCTTGCCATGCCATTTTGCCTTCTATGCAGCTTTTAACATGGGCAAAACACATTAACTCAATCTCTTAAATGGAGCATTCAACAAACCAATACTTAATGTTTGAACCGTCCAGGATAGTTTTTTCTAAAGTCCTCAACTAGAGCTATTCTAATTCTAAAAAGTAACAATTCCCAGCATAATATTTCATGCATACCTATTCATCCATCAAGAAATCCTCACTTTGACAACTCTAAATTTATAATTTCTACAGTATAGGGCAATAATATTTCATAACACTACCAATCTTCTTGCCAATTTATAATCTTAGCTTTAAGTTTTCGCAAATTGCTCGCCCTTCTTGATACCACATCTTTGATTTCCATATCCCAGATAATATAGCCTCTAAATATGATTAGAGCTGTGTTCCATCATATCACTTTGAATTCACTAATGTAATATCCTTTCGCTTCTATGGTAGTTCTTCATAACTTGAGTTTCACTTTTAACCATCTCAGATCTTGTCAATAAAAAAATAATTATCAACAAACAACATGCATCATGGCGCCTTCACTTGAATTTATTCAAAAAGAGTGTTTACAAAAATGCAAGATAAATAAACATAGTTGATCCTTAATGTGCAAACATGTAAATCATTTAACAAACCACCTTTTGTATGACCATGTAAATGCTTACTTGTACATATTTTTAATAGCTTCAATATGAAAAACATAGATCTCCTTTTTTTTTATATTCTTTAGAGAAATTGGTACTTTATCATGAATTTTCTGAATCAATAAGATTAAATTGAGATCTTGTCTCTTTCTAAAGCTCTCCATCATACCTCTATCTAGCAGAAAACCAAATGATTTTATAAAATTCTAGCATCTCATCTTAGGCAAAGCTTAGCTCCACAAGTTTTCAAGTATTGCCCACTCACTTAAGAAATTTGGTAAATTAAGAAACTCCTTGCCATGTTCTTAACTCCCAATGTTTTAAAGTATGACTCATTAACTAAACAATTTTAAAGATTGTTTCTCTTGTAGATAGATATTATAGAACTAAACTCATCATGGATATGTTTAGTCTTCAAAATTATATCAAATAATTTAATGAACCAAAAAAATCCTTTCTCCCCCAAACATTAATGCATATCAATAGGGCCATTATCTAATTTTGCATTTTTTCTAATTTTCATTGTCTTCGATGAACTTGAGACTTTAGTTTACTCTTCCATTGAATGATAAAGAAATTAATAACAAGCACCAAAACTATAGATAACTATGAAACAAGCACACTTCTAACTCCATTTCCAATAATTCCACCCTCATTTTGAATAAACATTATAAGAAGCCTTCAAACAATATTTTTAATTTATAAAATTCATAATGGCTTGATCATGGCACACATAAATTGTGAGGGCCCGGTGCCGGGTCAGTGGGAGCAGACCCAGCACCAGTTTGCTTGAGGATAGCAATAGCAACAACAACAAGCAACAAGTCCTCTAGCCGCAGGATTATATTGAGTATTTTAAGAGACAAATATACAGACATCAAAACATAACTCATTTATTCATTAATTCATAAGTCTTGGATACAAAATATCAAAATAAAAGAAAAGTTACAAACTTTTAAAAATAGAAAGAGTCAGAAGGAAAGCGGTGGATCAGCAGGTAGCAGTATCAACACTGCTCAGTTCTTAGCACCTTTCCTCGATGATGAACTCCTGATCTGGACACGTTTCAAAAGTATGGGCATTCGAATACCAGTTAGTTGTGAAACTAAGTACTGATAAATGTCATCTTTACAAATGTTAAATAATAAACAAATTAATCAATATTTGACAGAAAATAAAAGTTGTACAAACTTATCCCTGCAAACCTGTTTCAATTTCACTTGAAACTTAGCATAAAAATAATTGCAGTCACAAAAATAAATACAGAATTTTAGCGCTTGATATCTAAGACAAAATATGATTTTGTTGGGCAAGTACAAAATTGAGGAAAATGGGAGTTCATTTTTTATATTACATATCTCAACTTTCCTCTATACCTGCCACCTCAAAGGCTTATCAGTATAGGCTCCTTGTGACTCCCGATGTCGGACAACGCCGTCCTAGCGGTTGTCTGATCAGACAAAAAGTATAAAGTAACATGGAACCCTTGCTTCTCACTTATCCAAACTTGTCATATATAATTTTATTTGACTTTAAAAAAATACTTTTATCATATTTGTGCGATGCTGAGCAGAAAAGCATATTTAAACAAAAGTAATAAAAAGGCATCTGGTACCTTGTTCTTTAAGTTCAAAAGTTCAACAGTTCAACAGTTCGAATGAGTGACAGTTAGCTCAATCTGCATTTAAGTTTTGGATATTTTTAAATTAGCTTTTAGCCAATATTTTTAAGAGTAACATTTATTTTCATTTCGATTATGTTCTTCTTTCGCTTTCTTATTATGATTGAAGTCTGATTTTTAAGATCTGCGATGGCAGTAATATTTATTATAGCGTTTATTAAGTCGCTGAAGATAGTAATCATATTTTGATATAATATTATTATTATCATTATCTTAATGATAATAATAATATAAGAATAAAAGAATATAACAGAAATGACTATCAAAAGAAAATGTTTGAACTGAAATTATAGTCATTTTATAATATATGTATAGTTTTTATTATTAATTAATTAGAACTATATTAATGTGAATGACGATATTATATCATTATTATTTTCATAATAATGACTATTAAGTAGGTATAAAAGAACGAAGAACTAGCAAAATCAATTATCCTATATTCTTTTCCACTTTTTCTTTCTCTTATACTTATCTTCCTACCTTTAGGATTAGAATTTCCAAGAAACGAAGGGAGGCCGGAGAGGGGTGGCCGGAGGCTGGCAAGTGGTTGGCTGGGCTGTGGTTGGCTGGGCTGTTGTTGGCCAGCCGGAGGAGGGAGGCGGCTAGCTGGGCTGTTGGGAGAGGGAGGAGGGGCTGAGGGAGGAGAGGGATGCTACTCTTTGGGAGAAGGAGGGGAGGGGAAGGCTGAGGGAGGAGAGTGGCTGCTGTGAGGGGGAGGAGAGGGCTGCAAGAGGGGGAGGAGGGGCTGCAGGTTTAGGGTTTGGAGGAGGAGGAGGCTGTGGGGGAAGAAGGAAGGGAGTGGGGAGGGTTTATGTAGAGGGAGAGGGGGGGGTCGGCCAGGTGGGCCGACCAGCCTGCGCCAAAAACGGCGCAGGCAGCCCCTTCCTGGCGCGGAACCTTTCACGCCAGAAGGCCTATCGGGCGAGCGTCGCGGGAAACAGGGGGGGCGAACGGGGGGTCGAGGAAAGAAGGAAACAGGAATTTAAAAAAAAATTATGTATTTACTTAATCTTAAATTATTTGCATTTTTCCACCGTTTGGAGTCCAAATACAACGAAACTTAACACCGAGGTGTGTTATGACATAACAAACACCCTCACACCAAAAAAATTCGATTCAGACAAATCTTTTATTTTTAATTAATTTCTGAAGTTTAAAACTTCAAAAATTAACCACGATCAAACCGGTGCTCAGAATTTGATAAAACTTTTCGAGCAGCCTTTAATTATTATACTTAACACAATGATACTGAAATCGATAAATTCTGACATGTATTTCAAGATTCTTGATTTTTAGAATTTTAATAATTCAGAAAATATAATGAGAGCTTCCGTTATTCAGATTTCTCCCAAACTATGGCACTTTGATCTTAAAATTATTCTTATCTAAGGGTATTTTTTATTTGCCCTAATTTGAAATTCCCCAGGGTTCTGATGTCTGAAGTGGGCTCTGACCTAATTTTGAAAAATAACGATATTGGGTCGTTACATAAGTACCATAGGTCATTAGTTCACTTTTTCAAAGTACTTCTTTAAAGCATGTTAGTTTTAGGTGCTTATTGTGTAATTGTCCTTTTAACCTTCAATGATAGTACAAACAGTTGTATTAATCCCATTATGACAACCATCATTTGAAAATAACTCACTCAACTAATTTGAATGTTCATATTTTTAAAAAGTATTTCGATCATCCTTGATATAAATCACTTAACAATACTTTGAGTTTTGTCTCTTAATTTGAATAGCTTATAAATATACCTCTCATGAGTAACCAATTTCTAATTCAAACTTCTAAAAGTTACAATTTGTCCCCCTAGAAAACGCATGGTCTATGGAAAATTTTGAGCCATATTTCCTTAAAGGAAGTCCCTCCGCCGACTTTGGATCAGACTATTAAGGGAGACCATATTTCTTTAGAGGAAGTCCCTCTGCCGACTTTGGATCAGACTGTTGGTTTGAAGGCCACTATGAAAAATTTTGGGTATACTTGTGAGCCGACTGGGACTGGAGAGTTGGAGGTCTCTCTTCCCTCGGTGTCAAACATTGGTTTGGGCGAATCAGTTGGTCCACCCTTGGATATGATTGGTGTAGGATGTGGTTTGTACATCGAGATTGTTGCTGAGGTTGACCTTGTATATTCAGATACTATGATTGCTACTGTAGTTTGTTCGAATTCTTTCCACTTTAGTTGGAAGGGGAGATTGTAAGTGATTTGGTCGCTTTGCCGTTAAATCCTGTTGGTGATGAAGGAGAACTTGCGGGCTACACGGTGTTTTCTACTCAAAAGCTTCAGAACAATCTTTTGAGTTCAACCCAAATTTTTTATAGGAAGGTTGCGGAGTTTCTTGATGGGGAAGATAAGATCATCCCTTCAAAGTGCTTAGTGTCTATATTGATGAAGTGTCGATAGTCTAGCATAGAAGAGGCTTCGACCATTCATCCATGGAGAATTCTCCCCAGGATATTCATCCGCCAGACCTTGATAGAGCTCAAGCTAATTTGGCACCAGAAGTTGTATCAAATTATGAGAAGGGCTTTGAGGTGGACTCAAACGAGTATTTAAATGATAGTCTATCAAATTTGGAGTTATTACATGATTTTCTTATAATAAGATATAAAGGGAAAAAAAAAGAAATAGAAAAAAAAAGAAAATTTTCAAATTCAATTGGTAACTAGCCCGGCTTAGATACAACCACTACTCGGAATTCTCTTGCGTAGATTTTTCAACTTAGTTGGGATCTTGAACCTTATAAAGTTTATTTGACTGTTTCTCCTCTTTTTACTTCTTGCTGTGTTTGTCTTTTATGCTGTTTTACTTTTTACTATGTTTTAAAATCACAAACTCCCATATATATATATATATATATATATATATATATATATATATATTCCTATTCTCAATATTATTGTATTAAAGCCACTCTATATAACACTTTTTTTCTTTAACCTTTGCTTGGGCCTCCTATTTCAACAACCAAGTGCTTTTATAATTAAAAATTGGCACAAGGCGATGATGTTGATAAGAACTTAGCCTATACAAGCTATTGACAACGAGAATAATCAGCATGGTGATGTTCGATACTTTTCATTGGCTAATAATCAAAAAATTAATATGTAATAAGAAAATAACCTATCATGCATATGATAACACAAAGTAGCATAGAAGACCAAGAGAAATAAGAACTAGTTCTATATATTATAAAGGACAAGATTAGTAATTTTATCTATGCGTTCACAAGCCAATAAAGATTAGACGCAAAAATTATCTCAAAACTTGTATCGTCTGATTGGTCAAGCTAAGAAGTTCAAGCAGAGAGGTTTAAATTAAGCAGCCCATATAATCTTATATGCATCACAAATAGATCAAATCAAGGTTTTTTATAAGCATAACCACAATTTTGTTAGTTTTACCATAATTCTTAAAAAGATTTGATCAAAATGCTCTATAGTATTAATATAAAATTTTCCTGTCATATGAGCTAAAACTTTGAATCCTCTGAGTGAAAAAATTAATAAAGATAAAAGTAGCTTGAACCAGATTGAAAATTTTAAGTGCTAAAAATAAGAAAATTTTGTTCAGTAAAATCCAATTAATATATATATATATATATATATATATACATATACCTGGTTTTTATTCTTGCTCTGAACACGACAAGTTATCTTTTCAAAATTCTGCATATAAACATGCGAGCATATATTAAACATCATAACTAATACCATGACAGTGAATAAGTTACAACCTTGCCAACTTGCCGTAACGCACTGAAAAAGTTTTCCTGTTCTTGACGCGTCCAAGCAGCCCATTGTCGGGTCCTTTTCTGCCCTACAACACATAAAATAAACACTAAAATACAAATGTAAAGATTTGAGAATAACTTTAGCTGATTTAACAATTTTCAAGCTGTTTTGCTGAAGGAGAATAAGAAGCAAAGAAAAAGAGTACCAGGTTCTTGAGCGCTAATAGCGATCGAATCAGATGAACGAAAAGTGTACTCTTCACCATTAAGCAGACGGCTTTCAGTTGATGGTAAATGAATTTCCAAAGCCATTTGCGATTGTGGGTGCATCATGAAATTGTTACAGTACTTCTAAAATGGCAAAATCTCTCTCAAGTTTAATATACTTTTCTGAAAAAAAATATGCTCAGAACTGTAACCAAGGAAGCAAAGAAATATAACAAATCAATAAACAAAAAGGAGAAAATAGTAAGTGGGCAATAAACAAATCATTCTTAAGAATGGTGAAAAGTACAGGAACTTCTATAAAACCATAATTTTCATATGTGCACTCATCCAAAGAAACACCCATCGCCTTAACTATAAACAGAGCACAGCACGGAACCCTTTGTACATCATACTCCATTTTCCAGTATCAATAACAAGAAAACAATTTATAACATCATAGGAAATTAAATTCCAAAAAACTAAACAAGGCCCCTGACATCAAAGAGGAATTTAAGAAATAGAAAGAAGATTTGAGTATGTGAATTTTAAAAAAATGCACAGAATATTTCCAATCAAAAGTGAAACATTGATAAGGTCAACGTCTCATTTCAAATTACAAATGCCCAATGGAAACATCATTTCAAATACAGTTTTAGATGCTTCCTATGTTGAATTCTTGCAACAATTGCTACCTCCTTTAGCAGTTTCTTCCCAGTAGGTCTCAAGTTCCCTTACATTCAACAGAACTACGGTTTGACTGTTGTCAGGAACAGAATAAAATGTTGTTTTCTGCTATCCCACCAACTCAAATTTTCTCATTTTGATATGGATGTTGCCCTAAATAGCGGTTCAGATGGCCATAATACTGCATTCTATCAGGTTTATTGAAACATCATTAAATCAAACATATATGAAATTGCACAAATTTTCAATGGTTCTAACCTTCCAAAATATTTCACAGCTATTAATAATTTTCTCATCCCAATATGATAAAATTAAAAATTGAAAGATTTCAAATCGCAAGTCCTTGCAGGCTTTAAAAGCTCGTTGCCAAAATTTTAGCTGACAGACTACCATGCAATTTTAAAGATTTTTTCTATGAAGCAAAGGGATTTATTAGTGTCCAAGATTATATTCTCTTTGCTCGAGAATTGGTTCATAAAATTAGTAGAATGAAAGTTCATAACTCAATAGGAGTTTTTTTATATCTGTACGGCTTGACAGGTAAAACCATCCGCCTCATAAAAAACTGCATAGAGCATATCTCTCCATCAGTAATAATGAAAACATTCATTATTTCTTCAAATCTTCAAAAGGGTAAAGACAAGGAAACCCTCATCTTCGACGCTCTTCATTGCTTGAGGCCTATAATTCCAGGATGTTGAGTCAGTTTACTGATATGAATCCTAAATGGCTTTCAAGTCTATGGGTAAAATAATTAATTTATATTGAACCTTGGTTCATGCTGTTTTTTTGAATGGTGAAAACAAATCCATATCTATGAACATATTCACAGAGTTTCTAACTTGAAGCTTAATAACAGAAAATGATGCCATGGTTAGCTCAATTTTTTTCTTTACCACAAAAATATCCAATCTCAAAGCAACGACTTGTCACTTTATTAGTGGTTCAGGTGCTGCTCTTTATCAAGGAAAATGTAAATGCTCCGACTTTGACTGTGGAAGAGGTCAGCAAGAAGCACTCTTCATAAGGTTCATCAAGCTCTCTCAAGGTAGTAGATTGCTCGGATTCATAGTACTCTAGAATTTACTCCTATCCATGTCATAGATACCAGTTGACCTTCTAAATGTCTCCTCTCAAATTTTAAGAAAATATTTAGCAAATTTTATGCAGCTCTAAACTTAAAAAAATACATCATTAGGCAAAAAGAAAGAATCCAACGTTTTTGGATTTAAATAATTATGATTGCTCCTTAACCTTCAAATTCAAAATATCATGGGAATTAAGGAATGATTAATCTCGTTTGGGCTATTTATATGAATGAATGATAATTCCCAAATCGTCATCAGCTCTTTGTCGTGAGTACAGTTCAATAGTATAGAAACTTGTAAAGCTACATTTTTAGAAGCACCAAAAAAAATTAGTTGGTTTATATGAAAGCATGCTATGGCTTTTGCAAATTAAATTCCTAATCATGCATCAAAAAGGTAACTAATGGATCATTAAAAGAAGAGAATGCATCAATAGGTGGCTTCCTTAGAGACTTCAGTGGTGATTAAATTTTTGAATTCCCAAGCAAAGTACAAGTCCTGATCAAGCTAAGATCCTTGCAAGCTCAAAAAGTTTTCCACTTAAGCAAGTAGAAAGAATCTTTAGAGATCATATACCTTGGTTTGAACCCTTAAAATGTCCCTTTTATTTTTATTTTGAGGTACTATAAGAAAAAGGAAGTGAACAGTTTCTCCTTCAAGTTATCTCATAACAAATGAAATGGAAATCACATAACATTGCACCATGTTCATAAATTTACATGAAAATGTAGGAGTGAAAGTATTTTAAGATGGAGACAGTTATGGAGTGCAGCCTCTAATGGTGCGACAAATCCGGATGCACATGTGTTATTGCAAGCATGAAACTCAAAGTGTAATTAAATGATCTTGGAGTAGGCTATGCGTCAGTTGCGAAGCTCAAAGCGACTTTGGGTCAATCATGGATCAACCAAGTGCAAATTGGATATGATTAGAATCAAATGAGCCCAAAGAGTGCTGAAGGAACTAGATTGGGAAGAGGAACCAGCGTTTGGGCGTGCGCAAGCACCGGGACTATAACTTGTAGCTGAGGTTTGGGCACCTGAGCGCACCCAAGCGCTACTAGAGAAGATATTATAACTCAGTTGGATTGAGGCTTTGGCGCTTGAGCGCGCCCAAGCATTGAGGATTGTTCCTAGAATCAGCAAGTAGCTTAGGCGCTTGGGTGTGCCCAAACGCTAGAAGCATTGAACTTATCTAGCGAGCCGAGCCCTAGGTGTTCGGGCGCACTCAAGCACATAAACTTCTTCAAACAACAGTGCCAGA
Source organism: Gastrodia elata (assembly GCA_016760335.1). Taxonomy (NCBI): domain Eukaryota; kingdom Viridiplantae; phylum Streptophyta; class Magnoliopsida; order Asparagales; family Orchidaceae; genus Gastrodia; species Gastrodia elata. Next base: position 9,656,693 of record CM028682.1, on the reverse strand, counting down.
GATCAAGACCTAGTCAGGCCCATACATCAACAGCCGAACCATGCAAGAGCCAAAGCATAGGCTTGGGCGCTTGGCTCTATGTAATTTCAGACAACTAAAGCTACCCTAGAGCTCGACGTTTAGTCAGCAAATGCGAATTAATGGCTGATAATGGAGTGTTGTGATCACCTAATTTGACATATTGTCAAATTCAGATAGGCCCATCATCAACATGCAAGAGTCCCAAGGTTTAGTTGAAGCTATTTAGAGGGTTATAAATACCTCTACGTTGCTTAGTATATATTATGATGCTAGAGTGTGAGTGTGGTGGCTGGAGGCTAGATCTGTGGATGTTGAGTATTGTAAGGGGGGCTAGGAAAAACTTCCAAAAGATAGTGAGATCTCTCTTGCATCTTCTACTTAAAACATAGTTAAGATCTTGGTGGTGCGGTTCTGCAGTTTTTCCCTACTCTTGGGGCTTTTCACGTAAAAATTTGTGTGCTTGTGGATGCTGTATTTTTATATTATTTTTTTTTGTATCTTGCTTGTCTTCTCAAAAATGACAAGGTCAGAGATTATCGAGTTTTGTTCAAGTGGGAGTAATGGAAAAACTGACGAAGTACAGCATGGAAATCAATAGAACGAACTTCGCGTTCTGGAAGATGCAATGAAATATTTGTTGTACCATAAAAAGGTATATCTTCCGTTGGAAGGCATCGCGAAGAAGCCACAAGAGATGAGCGGCGAAGAATGGTGGATCCTGAACAGAATAGCCTTGGGCTTGATACGATTGTCCTTGACTTCATTTGTAGCATTCAACATTGTGAATGAAAGAACACTGTGGGCCTGATGGTTGTCTTGACAAGGATGTACGAAAAGCTCTCGGCATCGAACAAAGTGTTCCAAATGAAGAAACTGTATAATATGAAGATGGAGACTGCAGCTAGGTGGTGGTGCATGTGAACTGCTTCAACACCGTTACGAACCAACTAAGCTCTGTGACAGTTCTACGATGAAGTATGAGCATTGTTGTTGGTTTCTAGATTGTTGAAAAGCTATGATGCTTTTAACGGCGTTGAGCAACTTAACAGAAGCTAATACTTTGATGTTCAATGACGTGGTCGGGCTTATCCTAAACGAAGAGGCAATGAGAAGATTCAGTGGAGAGGTGCTACATCTAGTGTCTAGAATGTTAAAAATAAAGGAAAGAGCTAGGAGCAAAACTCAGAGTCAAGTCGAAGCACCTAGAGAAAAGGGAAGTTGGTGAGCCGAGCAAAAAGCTAGGACTGCAGTGAAGATGGCCATCTCTGACGAGATTGCAAGCAACAGCTAAGAGCTAGAGCTGCAAACCGAGAGAAAAGGTGAGGCAATGAGCATAACAACCGCGGATCTCAAAGACGAGGCATCATTTTGGGTGGTGAATTCAGGAGTGTCGTGTCATATGACGCCTAGCAAGATGGGATGTTCAAAAAATACACCGCGGGTGAGGCATCAGCAATTGAACCCTACACAAGTCAAAACATAGGCTTGGGCTTCTTAGGTGCACCCACGTACTTTGTCTATTTTAAAACAACCTGGAAACTCAGCGGATGAGCACTCCCAAGTGTCATTCAGTAAATGTGAACTTCTAGATGAAATTGATGTGTTGAAATTGTCTGATTGGATACAAGATCGATTCAAATGGGGCATGGGAGTCACATGGCCAGCAAGCAAGGGTGTCAGGGCTCAGTTGGAGCTATTAGGAGGGTTATAAAACCTAAGTTGCTTAGGGTTTATTATGATGTTGGGTTGTGAGTGTGGTGGCTAGAGGCTGGATCTGCGGAGGCTAAGTGTTGTGAGGAAGAAGCCGTAAGGAGTGTGGTGACTAAATTGCGGCTCGGTAACAGAGCATGTGAATTGCTTCAACATCGTTATGAGCTAGCTGAGCTCAATGAACGCCCAGTTCGAAGATGAATTTCAATCATAGTTGCTACTTTCTTCACTGTCGAAAAGCTAAGATGCTTTTGTAATGATAGTGACAACTCAACAGAAGCTATTACTTTGAAGTTCGATGACATGGTCGATTTTATCCTGAACAAAGAGGCATAGAGAAGACCCGGTGGCAAGGCATCTACATATAAAGCCTTGAATGTTGAAAACAGAGGAGACGCTAGAAGGGAGACTTAGAGTTAAGTCAAAGCAGCTCAAGGAAAGGAAAGTCGGTGAATCGAGCAAACGCTGAAACTATGGCGAAGACGGCCATCTATGGCGAGATTGTTAGCAGCAGACAAGAGTTGGAGGCGCAAATCGAGAGAGAAGCAGCGCAATAAGCATAGCAACTATGAATCTCGAAGATGCTCTAATCTGGTCCCTTGACAAGACAACGCCATGAATGGTGAATTCAATGGCGGTGTGTCGTATGACGCCTAGCAAGGTGGTATTCAGAAATTACACCACGGGTGAGGTGTCAGCAGCAGAAACATGCAGGAGCTAGAACAGAGGCTTGGGGGCATGGGCGCTTAGATGCATTCAAGTGCTTTGTGTATTTTCTGACAGTAGAAGCAACCTGAGAACTCGGCGCTTGGAAGCGCCGAAGTGCCGTTCGGCGAATGCAAATTTTTGGATGAAATTGGAGAGCTGTGATCGGCTAATTAAGAATGTGGTCGGTTCAAATGGAGCATGGGGGACACGTGGCCAACATGCAAGAGTCTCATGGTTCAATTGGAGCTATTTAGAGGGTTAAATACCTATGTTGCTTTTAGAGTATATTATGATGTTGGGTTGTGAGTGTGGTAGCTTTGGATCTGTGAAGGCTGAGTGCTGTGAGGAAGTTGTAAGGGGGGTTAGTAAAAGCTAGAGAGCTCCTAAAGAGAGTGAGATCTCTCTTGCATCTTCTACTTAAATCATAGAGAAAATCTCTGTGGTGCAGCTCCATGGTATTTCCCCTATTCTTGGAACTTTCCATGTAAAAATCTGGGTGCTTGGGGATGTTATATTTTCTATTGCTTTGTTGTGTGTCTTGCTTGTCTTCTCAAAGGTGACAAGGCCGGATGATCCATCACAGCTTCCGCGACATCCTCATCTATACCTAACTAGGGGAACTCAATAGTGTGGTTGACGCTCAAACACGAAAATCGGTATCAGAGATGATCAAGCTTTTTGTTCAAGTGGGAGCAATGGCGGAGAAGACGAACTATAGCATGGAGATATTCAATGGAACGAACTTTGCATTTTGAAAATGCAAATAAAAGACTTGTTGTATCATAAGAAGTTGTATCTTCTGTTGGAAGACATTGTGAGGAAGCCAAAAAAGATGAGAAACAGCAGATCCCAGACAAAACAGCCTTTGGGGTTGATACAACTATCCTTGACTTCATCTATGGTGTTCAAAATTATGAACGAAAGAACCATTGTAGACCTGATGGCCGCCTAGGCAAGGATGTACGAAAGCCCACGGCATCGAACAAAGTGTTTCTGATGAAAAAGTTATTTAACAAGAAGATGGCAGATTGTGGGTTGATGACAGAGCATGTGAATTGCTTCAACACTGTTATAAGTTAGCTGAGCTTGGTGAACATCTAGTTCTACGACGACATCCGAGCATTGTTGCTGCTTTCTTCGTCGCTAGAAAGCTGGGATGTTTTTGTAATGACAGTGAGCAACTCAACGAGAGCAGATATTTTGAAGTTTGATGGTGGTTGAGCTTATCCTTAATGAAGAGATAAGTAGAAGATTTGGTGGCGAGGCGTCTACATCTAGAGCCTTGAGTGCTGAAAATAGGAGCTCGGAGCAAAACTTGAAGTTGAATTGGAGCAGCTCAAAGAAAGGTAAGTCAGCCCAGCCAAATGCTGGAACTGCGGTGAAGAGGGCCATCTCTGGCAAGATTGCAAGCAAAGGAGAAAAGCTAGCAGCCGCGGATCTCGAAGATGAGTTAATCATGACCCTTGATGAGGTGCTGCCTTGTGTGGTGGATTCGGGTGGGTGGTGATATGCAATGCCTAGCAAGGCGATGTTAAGAAATTATATCATGGGCAAGTTAGGGTGCACGAGCACTAGAGATGACATCGAATGCGGCATCACTGGACGAGGAGACTGAAGGATGTCTAGGTTTGCGACCAAATTCATTGAGGCCTACCGGAAGGTGATCAATGGAGCATTGATAACTGCACAAAGGTGCAAAGTTAAGTCCTTATATGTGGCGGTGCAGCTCAAGCAGGGACACTTTGGTCTAAAAAGCACAAAGGAGTTTGAATCTCCCTTCTCAAATGAAAATGTGAACAAGCAACAGAACAAAATCAAGTATGAACTTAGCGAATAGTTCGGGGATTGAGGAGAGACCGAAGAGGACGCTTTAGCGAAGTGGGTTGAGCCTCGAGCACCAAGATGTGAATCCAAGGAGTCATTTGGAATACGGCGTGCCCAAAAAGAGTTGGAACTGGCCAAGGGTGGCAAGACGGCGCAGCCACCAGCGCCAAGTCTAGCAAGGGACTTGGATGCATGGACCACTCAAAGAAGGAAGAATGTTCTTCTTAAGTGGGTGAAGAGAAACCCACATGCAGCAGGCACCATAAGGCGATTCATGCAGAATGCGTCCAAGACAAACCTAGGATTGACTACTCCGATTAGTTTGATCCGATAGCTAGATTCAGGACAAGAACGAGAGGCGGTGTTGCGCCACACCATGCCTCGGGTAAAGGTGCTGCCAAGGTAAAGAAAAGATGGTGATCTAAACTCAATCTCTCAATGGGAGGTTGTCATATTTGTGGACACTATAGTGAAAGTCCCTAATGGTGCAGCAAATATGAGTGCACCTGACTACAACTTGAAGTGTGTCGATACAAGCATGAATCAAAGTGATGAAGTCTAAAGTGCAATATAATGACCTTAGAGTTGATCATGGGTCAATTGTGGAGCTTTGAGTAACTTTGGGTCAGCCACTAATCAATCGGGTGTGAATTGGACACAATTCAAAGCAAGTGAGCCTAAAGGTGCTGAAGGAACTCTACTGAGCAGAAGAGTCAACACTTGGGAGCACCCAAGTGCACGAACATATCTTGCAGCTAAGGCTTAAGCGCTTGAGAGTGCTTAATCGCTGAAGATGTTCTTATAACTCAATTGCACGGCTTAAGTGCTTAAGCGCGCATAAGCAGTGGACAAGATGCTCTTGTAACTAAGTTGGACGGAGGCTTGGGCACACCCAAACACTAAGGATTGTTTCTAAAGTCAGCAAAACTCATGACTTAGGCGTTTGGGCACGCCTAAGCACAGTGGGCATTGAACTTATCCGGCAGGCCGAGCCTTGGGCACTCCCAAATGTTGGCACTTCTTCAGACAATCGAAACCTAGGTGCTTAAGCGCGCCCGAGCCTCAGCAGTCAAACCATGTAGAAGCCAAAGCAGAGGCTTTAGCGTTTGGGCGCACCCAAGCGCAATGTGTATTTTCAGACAAATGAAGCAACTCGAGAGCACAATGCTTGGGCACACAATTGGGGCACTGTGATCACCTGATTTGATACATGGTTGGTTCAAATGTGACGTGGGAGACATGTGGCCAACATGCAAGAGTACAAGGTTCAATTAGAGCTATTTGATTAGGGTTTATTATCATGTTGGGCTGTGAGTGTGGTGGCTGGAGGCTAGATCTGTGGAGGTTGAGTGATGTGAGAAAAAAGTTGTAAGTAGCGCTAGGAAAAGCTTGAGAGCTCCTGAAGAGAGTGAGATCTTTTGTAGCTTCTTTTTGTATTATAGTGAAATTATTTATGGTGCAGCTTCATAATTTTTTCCCAATTTTTAGGGTTTTTTACGTAAAAATTTGTGTATGCTTGTGGATGATGTGTTTTTCTCTTATTTCGTTGTGTGTCATGCTTTAGCTCTCAAAGATGACAAGGCTGGAGTATCCCTCGAAGCTTCTACAACAACCTCGTATGTGCTTGATAAGGTAAACTCAATAGTGTGGTTGATGCCCAACCATGACAGAGGCTACTTACAGTGAATGCAAGAGCATTAATTGAATTTCCTTAACCAAATAGCAAAAAAATGGGTGATCCTATGGGCAAAGAGAGTTGGCAATAGTGGTGGTTTAATGGTTTGTTAAATGTAACTAATGTAACAGAGATCATGAATCCAATGTCTGTGCTAGCAAGCACGGAATGTTAAAGAAATCTTCTAATGGTTGTACACTTTCCAAGTGTGGGTTCATGATTGGTTTGGGCATCACTCCAGTTCACAAGGTGATTTTCACATATCACAAACCCATGCAATGTAATAGTTTGATTTTGGCCTTTAACTAGAATCCCAAAATGCTAGGTCAACAATGTTGATGGGTACTTGGGCAAAAGGTTCAAGTATTATTATCTAGAGAGTATGATCTAATAAAATAAGATTGATACAAAACAAAGCTTGACATCCAAAAAACCCTGTAGACTGCAAAGGAAGCCCACCTTCTCCTAACTACATATCCACTATGAAAGGATGGGACACAAGGATGCTAAAATTATGTTATCACAATTTGAGATAATAGCCATTCCTTTGGTATCATGAGTGGGAAATCTCTTGCTTCTATGTGAAAGGCAATCACAATTTGAAACACTCCTATCTTGCTTAACACCAACAATTTATGTGGGTACACTTGCTCAGTAACTAAAATTAACAATGCCTTGACACACCCAAGTTATCAAAGATGACCACGAAAAACATCAAACCAACATGTTTCACCGCTCAGAGCATGCATTCATGATAAATCCATCATTATAACTTCAAATTGTAGGCACTTTAAACCACATAGTATTAACTCTTACTAACACAATCTGTTCTCCCTAGTGACAAAAAGTTACTCCCTTTTACCTCTTCCTCTTCGTCACACTCTTCTTCACTGCATAATATTTTGTTGAGAAGTTCAAGTCTTGAGCAGGCATGACTATCAAGTCCCATCTTTTACCAATGAACTCCTCTACCAATGTCTACCAAAGAGATTCAAAATGTCTCACCTCGAGATGTATGAAGTCTCCACACATCACTAATCGTGAGACCTTCTTTGAGAACATGTCTCTATACCAATGGTGTTAATTGATGCCGGTTCAACACTACTGATGAGTTTATCTGAATTTGGCTAAAAGGTCTCCTCGATGGTAGCATTAGCTCTTTTCGATTTATCTCCCACCAATTCATCTCCCATTTTTCCATATCTCAATTGCCACCGATTAGGTCACATAACCTATTTTCTTAAAGTATAAAGAGGTTGAACCCTTGTCCAAAAACCTTGCTCTCTTTGTTGAATACTTTTCTTTAAAGTTAAGATGCGTCGATAGTGTTCTCAATATTTTTAGCCTCAAATTGCTAATGTCATAGGAACAAGTATGTTGATGATTTGTCCCTTTTGAAAATCAAGTGTCTCTAGATTATCTAGAAATAGCCATACAAAAGAAACCCTATTTAAAAAAGCCTACTTCACTAAATAATTCAAATAATCAGAACCCAAACCATTTTTATCTTTACCATAATGATGTCAACCATAACATCAATGAGTGCTTCATGCTTGAGCTCTTTTTAGACACTTTTAAAGCAAGGCAACCACTAAGATTTTATCATTCAGAGCAACCAACTCTGTCAACCCCTATTGTTGTTGTCATTAATCGTAGAACCAACTATGTTGAGCATTGATGCTTAACCACCGCTGCCTGAAGCTTAGTGATCCAAATCAAGATGATTGGTAGTTAATGAAGTCATGTGATACTCCAATACTGAAGCAACTATCAAATACTTAGTATCTGATATTCTCAATAGCCTCAAGCACCTCTCCACCAATCTCATTCTCAAATGGAGGTATCTCAACATTCCAAATGTTTACCATATTCATGTCCTTTTCAATACCAAATAATTAGCATTCCTTTCATTGATGTGACTTGTTGCATCAAATTAAAATTCATATGTTGAGCATGGATACTCTCCTTGATTCAATATTCAGCCAATTAATATTAAAAATTTTAGATGCACCCTTAGCTTTGCTAGGTTACTTTTGCATTGCTCAAAATTTTAGATGCATCCTTAGATAGAACAAATCTAAATGTACCTTAACAATGAAGAAAAGATGTCACTGATCACTCCACATGGCATTTTCTGTTAATTCCCTTCACTCTAAGGAATGCAAAAGAAACCTAGCAAAGCTTATGAAGCTCAACCCTAAAAAGTGACTTTTTGGTGCTTTATCAAAAAAGCTTCTCGACAATCACCTCTTAGCCAAAAATTCCATGTCAACCCTAACAGATAAAATTTATTGTGATTACCCAAGCACTTAGCAACAATGTCAAAATGATCAAACACATTAGTAAGCTCACCAGCCCAAGCTGATTCATCCCATGCTAGGGGATCCTCAATGCACTGTTCTTAAAGCCCTCCGAAAGTCGATATAATTTGTTTTGGACCAAAGTATGTGATCAGACCTTGCGTGTACTAAAAGAGTACCTTAGTTATTCTCCACCCCTTAGTAGTCCCTCATCATTACAAGCCCTCTATTTGCACATTAATGTATCATCAACCGTGAACAACACAATGGATAAAATCCAAAAGCCTAGTCATTTCACAACAAAGTCCTCTCAAAAGTCAAGATCTTGTACCCACATGTCGGTAAGGTCATGCAAGCTCTTGCAACCCAAATGTCAAAAAGGTCATCCAAGCTCTTGTAGTCACTTCTAAACAGCTTGAAACCTACTTCTTGTCTCATCAAATTAAGGTACTAAGCATTCCACTTCACCAGCAAATCTTTCACACATTCAGCTTACCATATGATATAGATAATAGAAATGGACCAGATTTGAGGAAAGCAATTAAAGAGACTTCTTCCACAATTAATAAGCTAAGCTACTATTTTCATCGGTTCATCATACACCAAAAAGGATAAAGTTAATCACTCAAATAAAACTATCATAATCCTCCTTAAACAAATAATCATCAGCAAAGAAGTTGCTGGGCTGAAAAGCTTCGAGCGGGTACTATAGGCTTATTATTGTACAACCCATCAGTCACTAGGTACCTACCTTATGCTTTGGCATTCGGCATCAAAGCAGCAGCACCAGCTAAGGTAGTAGTGCTGACGACCCACACATTTTGCATCCCATTGAATCCTAAGCAATTAACCATGCACATTGAACTAAACAACAGAATTCACCATTTAAACTTGGCCAATGAGCTTAGATTACTAACAATCAGCAGAATTTACTAACAAAATCAAAGAATTTCTGAATTCCTAAGAAATAAAAAGCCTTTAAATAATTCAATGTCAGTGATCATGTACTCAAAAAAGTTGAGGTCATTGTTCAAGGATGTAACAAATTCTCACCGACAAAAGATGGATCGTTCATAATAATCAAAATCCAGGTAGGACCCTATGTTTGAGCAATATTAAACACCTAAACATTACACACTCCCTCATTCAACTATTCTAACTAAAACAATTTTGTGTGAATTTGTCTTTTATTATCATGCCTATGTTTTACAAACATTTTTGTGTCCACAACGGATATCAAGAACACAAGTGCAATCCTTGTCAACAGTAATCAAAGAAAAGTATCAATCATGGTTAATAAGGAGCACAAGTTTCTGTGATTGATAGATGCTACTACTATTATTGCTCTTAATTATTTGCGATCATTTGTTACTAGTCCTTATATCTGAACAATTATGATCATGGCACTATTATTTTAGTTGCAGCGAGCGAACCAAAAACACCAATCTACATAATGCTATCATTTTATTTGAAAGTATCATTACATGGGAAACTTAAAAGAGAATTGACACTGAGATTATTGTCGCGCCAAACTATACCAATCATATGTTACCCTTCAAAACATCGATTACTTTGGTTTCAAGATGGGCCATATCATCTGCAACTATTGCTAGCCAATTTTCCTAGCCATGCCCGACTAGACAAGTTGCCTGTGGCAGATGTCGCAACCCTTAGACCCACAAGTCATGGCTCCAATCATTCAGGTTTCACTTTTATATCACTGAACATTCCAATTAAGTAATGTGTTACATCTCAGCCCACACTACAAATCTATGTATTGTAAAGGAGTGTGATCCTAATCTAATGCCTTTCCTAACAGGCTAAGCATGGTCTTTAATTCCTAGATTTTCTATCCCAACAACCCTACTACTTCAAAGTTCCAACAATCTGATTGCATGGTCCCAATGACCCAAATACACCATATTCCTACAAATCTTATTAAAGTAATGTTCCCACCAACCAACAAAAAACTATTAACTCTCAACAATATATTTTAAACTTCATCTCATTCATCATTGTATTCTATAAATATGTATCAAACCATACAAACTATCACACTACATGTCAATTTTAAAATTTGCACATGAAAGGTAGTACATTGCTTGCTCTAACACTAACTCCTACATATATATGTGACTGGTGTTGTAGCACAAGTAGTTGGTGCTCGTGTGTTTGTACTCTTAGCATTCAAATCCAAACACACATACACACACACAACACACACACAGCACGCATGTGCACGTGGGCGCATTCATGTGTGTGTGTTGTGTGTGTGTTGTGTGTGTGTGAACCGTGTGCAGACAAAACTTCTTTCAAAATAATAAATATGTGCACACACACTCATGTACACCCACGCACGCACATACACAAATTTGGTTTTGGGAAGTTATCTCCGAGGTTAACATGGTCCTTTTAGAAGATAAGGGCATCAAACTTTATCTTGATCATTAGGATTGTATCATGATAGCTTTTTTCAAATCATGATCAGCTAAAGGCTCATTTAAATTTATAATCATTATTTATCTAAAATTCTTCATTATATTCAATGTTTGTGCTCTCATGTGGAACAAAGAAAACATCTTCATTCTGTTGTAGTTAAAATTAAAAACATTAAGATTATAATGCATTTAAACAAGTATATTATGCAATAAAAGACAATTATGGGGCAATTTATATATATATATATATATATATATATATATATATATATATACATGCATGCTAGTTTAATCACTTTTATAAGCTTTTATATTAAGGGGTGTTAAAATGAACACAAGAATAACCTAAACGAATTCATGCTAAAATTGGAATTTGAACATTTGTAAAATTTCTCAAAGATAAAAGCCAAGTGGAACTTGAAAAATAGAGCAAGAGATAAAATAAAAATTTATGCAAGAAGCGATAATTTCACACACAAAAAATTTTCTTCCAACAAGCGGGCCGCCAAAGATGTGGTTATAAAACCCATAATAGAATAACCATGGTTGATAGATTATGGAAAACCTAGCAGTCAACAAATCTTGTTGGGTACCTAAACTTGTACAAGAACCTATCAACTCGCACAAGATCAAATGATATTCTAACAAATGAGTTAAATATGCAGTTGTAAAAACAAAAAATAGAACCATCTATGATCACTAGATGCTAGTAAATCATAGTGCCAATTAAATCATGTTGGATAACTATTTATCCTCAAGCAAGAAACACTTAATGCTAAAGGCAAAGAAGTTGTTCCATCAAATGGACCAAAAATGCAATAATAAAAATGAAGATTAAAAATTCTAAGCATAAATTTAATAATTCATCTAGGCTGCCTAAATTCAAGGAAAAAACACTCATTTCAGGTAAATTAAAAAATTGGCCCATCAAATGAGAAAATGCTCAGATAGGCAGCATTAGTATGGAATGGTAGGTTGTATAAATCTAGGCAATAAAAACTCATTTACACAAAGGGGCTGTTTGGTTGAATGTTAGCTGAAAAGTTATTAATATAGCATGTTATTAAGATAGCATGTTATTTAGATAGCAGAGACTGTTTGGTTCAGTGTTATTCAGATAACAGAGACTATTTGGTTCAGTATTATTTAAATAATAGATGTCAGTATTATTCAGATGTATGTTATTAAGATACATCTGAATAATAGTTTGGTTCAGTATTATTTAAATAATAGATGTAATATTATTAAGGTGTATGTTGTTTGATTTGTTATCATTCATGTTATATTACACACGAGGTAAGATTACCCCAATACTGAGATTGTGACAAATATAAATTAAAAAAAAGATAACTAAGCAGTATCAAAATAAAAAATACAAATACAAATTTTTTGACAAGCACTTAAGAAGATTATAATTTAATAATATCAATGATCACACATACTCATATATATCAAAAAATTATTTTAAATTAGTATTAATAAATCTTAAGAATCACAAAACAAATATAATCCCAAGTTAGTCATAATCAACTGGTAATATCAAGCAAATCTTCAGAAAAAGCATCCATCAAAAAAACGAAGTGAATGGGAACGGGAGGTGAAGCGAAGGCAGAGCACCTGCGTTGACGAAATTGGCGAGGCGAGGCGAAGCGAGGGGAAGAGAAGGCGGTGCACCGACGCTACGTCTGGAGAAGCTGCGTCGGAGAGGCAAAGCGAAAGCGGAGCACCGGCGCTGCGTCCCGGCGGAGGCGACCTTCGGGAGAACGAACGCTAAAAACCCTATGAAAACAAGTGATAGATTGTCGGCTTTTTTTTTTTTTTTTTTTTTCTGGTAAATTTTGAGATATCCTTTAAAAAAAAAAATAACATTGTACTAAACAGTCTCAATCTCAAGGATATGTTAAAAATGACATAGCATTACAGTATTACGGGAAATATCGGTGAATCAAGCAGCCTCAAAATATATTTCAAGTGAGAAAAAAATAAAGTTATAAAAACATAAAATGAGCATAGTCATAGTTATTAATTAAATGTCATAATAATAAATCCTACTCAAGCAAGATTAGAAGACAGAGAAGATTCGTGAAGCGGAGCCGCATGGGTAACGGAAAGACAAAGGCCGCTGAATCAATTTTGCGAGGATTAGGGATATTTAGTTTTATGATAACAATTGTAATCCAAATATTAGATTGATAATTTTGGTGTAAAGAATTGAGATGTATGGGTTGTTTGGTATCATGGATTTATATTATAATATAATTTATTATTTTTAATTTTAATTATAATGAAATTTCATTACAGTATAAAATAGTATTTAAAATATATTTAGATCAAAGTAATCTATAAATTATGTTGTTAAACATAATATTATTCTATTATAAAGATAAATCAAAAAACTTGCTTCTAGGATCACCAGCATACCACAAGACTTCATTAACATATTCCCCTCAGTACTATACAAGCAACACATTATAAAAGCTATAATATAGATATAGCTTAGCACAGATATTGGATTCTCCTTAGAAACAAAAAGTAAATTCATATCATCACAACAACAATATCTAACACAGAAGCAATATAAGAAAAAAATCAAACAAATCATAAAAAATATCAAAGGCAGAAAATCGGAGACGAATCCCGTCATCAAGGAATGTGATGTGCGATGGAGATGAATACGAGACAAAAATAAGCTTGTGAAGTGATGAGTACCTGTGAGATGAACCTCGATGAACATCATCTTCAATTCGCGAGCGCAACCAAGCTCCGTCTTCATTGCAACGGATATCATCTTGGTCATAAGAAACATCATTATTTAGGAGCGTAGTGAACTTCGTGTAAAATGAAAGTGCTTGATTAAAACAAAAAATTGTGCTTGCAACCTATTTATAGTTATGTGAATATTTAGCACATCGATTTTACTTTACTTTGTAAATTCTGCATACCAAATATACAAATATTTAATTCATGGGATTTAAATTACTTTATAACCAAATCATTGCAAACCAAACAATCGTATACTGTATAATGTTTGAAAATTTGATCACACAAAATGGTGTAAAATGAATTCACTCAAATTAAGTGTAATTTGTTTATTATGTTAAGGTAAATGTTAATATTCGTTGGTGCTTAAAGAAATCTAATATAAACTTAACATGTGTTTCAAAAGTAGGTCATTGTTTAAGAATAGAGAATTATGTTGTTAAGAAGAGCAATGAAATCAATTTAATCTTATATTTTTTTTCCATATAATCTGTATGAAGCCTTGTAATAATTTAGACTATGGATGATATTCATGCATTCTGTTTTTTTCAATTTTAGATAGAATGCAATGAATGTCATTATGTTCTTGTGTGGCTCTTAGATGGATTGTGTTGTAAGTTTTTTTATTATGAATGCTGCTTTACTTAATCACCCAATAGAGTTTTGCATGATTAACACCTAATATTGGATTATTTTCACTATTTCAGTATTATGTTGTTACTACAAGCATTCAGATTCACATTTTTCTGGTATGGGCTCGTCACACATCTAGACTTGCTAAGGTGCATTTGGGCTCATGGTAGAATAAAGTTTTTTTTCTTAGTATACGTAATCAAAACATATTATAAGAGTCGCATCTTTTTCTTGACAAATAAAAGGTGATCCCCAATATGACATTGATCCTTATAACTCTATGATATGACAATTTTTGAATTTGTTCTTTTTCTTATAATTATTAAGGGTTATATGATAAGATGTTTTTGAAGTAGGTTGAGTTCCACACATAAGATGTTTTTGAGAGATAACATGTGGCGCCCCACCCCCTAACCCACAAGATTAGACTTAAGGGGTGGTGTGTCACTCTGGCAAATCCCTCACTTATCATTGGATTAAGTAAGATTCACAATCCACTAATAAGGGAAGAATGTGCACAGAATGAATACATAATATTAGTCACTAAATCAATATAAGTACAAAATATGGAAGCATATAAAGTAAACAATACATCCATTTCACCATACATCCAATGAGAGACAAAATAAAATATAGCTCAAAAAATAACTGTGCAGAAAAAAGAAAACACAGTCACAAGAGTACCTGCATTATTACAAAATTTACTTAAAGTTTGAAATAAAATAAAAAGGCAATATCACTCATCCTCACAAATAATATAAAAGAATTATAAAATCTTCAGCTCTAATATTTTGCGCCTCATCTAGATATGGCTCCTCCTCAGGAACTGGATCTCCAAACTGCTCAGATTCTGACATTATCGGTTTCACAATACTAGGGCCACAGACAACAAAAGAAAAAAATATTATTATACAAATTGTCTAAGTACATTTTAGGCTGAAATTTATTATGCATTTATTGATATCATCATTTTCCTAAACTTAAAGTAGTAAAAAAATAAACTAAGAGCAACAATTATCAAATGGAAAAGTGGTAAGTTATAAATTAAGTATTTATAACTAAGCAAGGAGGAGGCAAAAGACATATCTTAAAAATAAGCTAAAAATAAGGCTAGGCATACATGTATAAGTAAATAAATAAAATACTAAAAAGAAAGGTTACATCCTAAACATGTTGATAATCATATGACTTATGCAAATTAAAAGTATCAATCAAACTGTAGTACATATCAGTAAGCAGTAATAACAAGTCTAGCATCATATAATATATAAGTAAAGCAAGTAATATAGTTGACTAAAGTAAAGGTAAACTGAAAAGTATAACTGAAATCAGAAAGTACTATAAGTAAAATAATTGTGTAATAACTGTCATACAGATGAGGGCTAAATCTAGTATGCTGAAATCAAAATGATTCTTAGCGTCAACAAGGAGCTAAGATGACAAAAATTCCTAGCGTCAACAAGGAGGCTATGGCAGAAATATTCTTAGCGACATAAGTGGCTAATGCAGGAAAATATATATAAAACTGAACTGAGATGCAGTATTAACACATGCTATTCACATTTAGTTATTACTTTACTTCTGTGGACAATTTCAGAAGTAACTGAGGAGTCAAGCACGTCTGCAAGACTATTCGGGTTTCAAACTTAAAAATACACTCCTCAATGAGTGATGTTAATTAATCCTTATCTCACCTTCCCCCTGCCCATTGGGGTACTATATGCAAAAATTAACTAATAACTGAACCCAATGCAAAGTTATCCTAAATATTTTATATTTTCATTTTCATGCAACAATGTTCTTGTATGATATGTCCAAGGATTAAAGCACAAGATTCAAAGAATGCGTAAGCAAAAAAATTCAAAAGTGAGCAAGAGACTTGTAACAACCCAAAAGTTGTTACATGTGAAGTAGTGAATCTATTTGACTTTAAATCTTTTTCATTACTCTTATAATAGAGTTAGAAGTCTCCTCCTCAAATTTCGTGCGAATTGGAGATCGTTTGTCAATTTCCAATTTTTCCTGGGTTTTAGATAATTCTGAAAACACCTAATTTAAATTGACTTCAGAATCGAAAACGAACTTCACCATTGCATTCCTCACACCCAAATTAGCTTGGGGTGAAATTTTGGTGAGTTTTGAAGAAAGTCAAAATTTCTTGATTATTTTATTATATTTTCATAATTCGGTAATTAAAATAATTAAGATAGCTTTCAAATTAAATTTTGACTTCATTTTTGAGTCCGTAACACTCATTTTAGCTAAAAAGTAATTTCTCAAAAATTAAATTGGAAAGATATTATCATGAAAACTTTAATTAAATAAAACTTTCTATTAAATCAATATATATATATATATATCTCAAAAGACACTATACTTATCTTAATCCTTTTTTTTTCGGCAAACCCTAAGGGTCCTTCGGCCGACCGCACGTAACCCTCCTCCTCATCCCCATTTTCCTTCGATCGGCTAAGCATTAATGAAGCCGCTCGATCGGGACAAGCGACCGTCAACATGTGCTCTTCACCGCTCGCTCTCGCCAATGGGAGAGTGAGCAAAGAGCTACCGCCATCCACATCCCCTGTAAGCCCATGCCGATCCCCTCATCTTTAAACCATCTCATCCTCTCGGCACGGGAAGGTAAGCGATCTCTACTCAACCTCGCTGGAACCGCCGAGTTCTTCTCTTAGCCGCAAATAACAACGGTACTCCTTCCTATTTTCATCCTTAGTATGGTTTGCATGTGGTCAGTATTTAAACTAGGGTTTTAAAGATTTTGGAGGATGTCTTATATTCAGTTTTCTTTTAAAAACAAATTTGGTTATTTAAGTATGTTAAGAATAAAATTGAAAGATTGTGGTAAGATTGCATTAACTAATATTGATATTAACAAAAAAAAAAAATCAATTAAACCTATGCATATTCAGAAATTGATTTAATTGTACTACTGTAAGAAGTTCTACTGGGTATTGTATATCTCCATTATTCGTATTTACTCTTGGCTGGAATTGAAGAGTGGAATATTGATTATTGATGGAAATAATGTATACTCTTTTCTTCAATTGACACTTAATATAGACCATTTTGTTTACTTCTTTCTACTGCCAAACTATTAGTATCAACCATCAAATATTAAATATTGTTAATTTGCTGTTAATATTATGAAAATTTTCTACTTATCAATATAACTTTTGTTGAGTCAAACTAGTAACAAGAAGTACTAGATCAATTGCTGTTTAAGATCTATTTACTGAACCCAAATATAGTCATAGTGCTGCCTATTTAAATTATGAAATTCAAATGTTCTTTAGTTCATAAAGAATCATGGATCTCCAATTATCAATTCAAATTTAAGGTTGCTAAGTGGTATTTAAGAATAAATACTTCCTTTCATTCTAATTTAGGATCAATGGTTTATATTAAATCAATTACCATTTTTCTTAAAAGAAATACATGCTGTCATTTAACATGTGAAAAATCAAATGTTTCAATCTCTTGTTCTTATAAAAATCAAAAGTGATCTATTTGCTGCTAGGTATCATATTAGAACAATTGCTATTTAAGAATAAGTGCTGCCATATCAACGGATTGTATTATATGCGACTATCAGTTTTATCATAGAATTAAATGGTGTCATTTGATCTAAATATTGCCAAATCACTACTACATTAAAGTTGTTGCCAATTAATGAAAAAGAGGGGTCTCAATGCTGCCATATATTTTTATCATCACATTGCATGCACATTATAAAGAGCAATATTAGTTTCTTTAAGAAATGGTGAAAAGTGTTATTACACAACTACTTTGTCAACAAATATACAATACTTGAAATAATATATTTAATCATGAGAAGTGTTGCACAAACAACTATACGTTGCATATATAAATTAACAAAACAAAACGAATACACAATTATCCCATCTGAATCCAATGTAGAGTTCATTATTTAAGTTTTATTGACAGTTTAACAGCATAGTGAATAATCATTGAGAAGTACTAACCATGATGATAACTTTTCTCAAGGCACACAAGTAATGAGGGCATTGGTATTGCCACATTAAATTGAAATAATATTTGTTTTTATTTTTAGAAAATATTTGATATATGGATGGCAACTTTCAAAGTCTTCACCATCCAAACTAGTTAACACCTGCTTTAACTTATTGTTTCCATGCTTACATATACTGGCAGTTCACCGTGCTTTGAGATTCTTGTATTGCACTCTTAATTACTAGTAACACTCTCAATTGCAACAACAAAAGAAATAACAAAAATTGTGGTTTCTTAACCACAATGTATAGTTTGCAGCATTCATCACCTCATGCAGCATAGGGTCACATATGTTGATATTATTTCTAAATTGAATCATTTATATCATATGGGAATCAAATGCTTTACTTAGACTACACAATATGTGTCAGGCTTAAACTCTAATGTTTCATTTATTAACGTTTAATAATAAGAATCAAATGCGGCTATTTATGCTTTAAGATCATATGCTCTCATATTTAATATATGCTGAATTTAAATTATGAATACTATCATTTTCTTTCATTTGAATCATAAGTTACCATGAGATCAAATATTTAATGCTGCAATCATTTTAATGAAATCTAAATTGCTGTCATTTATCTTCTATAAATCAAAATGCTGCCATTGGAATCACTTATTGTCATAAAATGCTGCCATATTGCTACCATCTTTGGTTTTAAGTGATTTAATGTTGCTATTAGTTATAATATTGTCATCAAATATATTTGGTTAAACTACATGAAATGTGTTGAACTCACATCTTTATATTTCATCCATCTCATGTGGGTCCATTGATGTCAATTTTTCTTACAAAAGCCATTAATTATGAAATGTTGCCATGAATAAGAGGATTAAATACTATCCTACAAGGTGCTGCCAATTATATCATACAAATGCTGTCATCATCTTAATATAATTGATTCAAAGATATCAATTGATGTTATTTTAGAATCATATTTTTTTTTTGACAAAAAATGATCATGAGATAAATGGGATATGAGGATGAATAGTGCTATTATTTTTACCACATGCTGAAATCTCTTATATAATGAAATGTCAAATGAATTATGAGAAGCAAATGTCATTAGTTTAATCAATGAAATCAAATAATATTAGTTCAATTCAAATAATATAATGCTGCCATAAATTGTATATGAGATTATATATTACAGTTTTCTTTTATTAGTCTCGCATGCTACCATTTACTTCTAGTAAAAATAATTGCTGCCATGAATTCAAATGCTGCTATGCAATTTAGGAGATCTAAATGTAGCCATATATCTCAATAAATATACATATTGTAATATACTTTATGGGATCTAAATGTTGTCATTATCTTCCAAATGCTATCATCTTCTTTCTTAATATCATATGCTACCTTCAGTTTCATATGGGAATTTATGCTGCTGTTTATTATAAGCATGGTCTCATGATGCTATCAAATATATATAAGATTCAAGATGCTCCCATTATGAATCAAACTTAAAGCAAGGGCTGTCCTTCTTTTAATAAAATCATATGCTGCCTAGTTTCTTTTACATTTTAATGCTAAACTTTTAATAACATTTTTCTTTGCAGGTTGAGCTATAAAATTAATACAGGCATGCTAAATTAAATGATATGTGCAAAAGCCACATAACGCTGCTCTTATAAATTGTTAATTTTATTTCTATTTCTTTTTTATTAGATATTTTATATAGGTTGTGTAAACTGCTTAGTTTAGTTTTATATATTTAAAATTATTTTAGAACTGGAAATGAGCAATCCTGTAAAAAAGATTGAACTCTATTGTAGAACTGGAAATGAGCAGACCTGTAAAAAGGATTGAACTCTATTTTTAAAACTGGAATTGAACTTTAATTTAGAACTGGAGATTGATTGTGTAAATTGAAAATTTAAACAAAAACAAAGGAAATTCTGCCGAAATTTTTAAGAATTTTAAGACTTAGAAATATTTCAGAAAACTTTAACATTCAATTCAAATGGTTAGCTTCTTTCTTTTAAGCTTTGGATAAGTTCTCCTTTTATTTTATTAAATTGTATTTCATTTACCTTTTTCCTTCTACTTTATTTAAAATTGACTTAAGATTAAATATTCATAAGTCAGTTTGGAGTCTAATTAACTCTGATTAAAAAGTAGATTATAAAGAAAAATTTAGATAACAAAAAGATATCACATAATTTACAATTTTTGTAATCCATTGAATGCTTGCATAACTTTGAGCCTCCTATCCTTGAACATATATTCAAGACTTTGTGCATAAATAAAGAATTTCTCAAAACTTTAAAGGGGAGAATGCCTTAAGGCAATTAGACTACGAATGAAAATATTTTCTTTAGAACTTCACATTTTAGAGAGGGTAAATGTAAATGTTCAATTTCCCCATTATATCTGGTTAAGCAGATGTGCTTAACTCCTCGCCCATTCTGTAGTGTACTCCTACAGAATGAGTTTTTCCTAAATATAACTTTAACTTAAATATAAGAGATTTTCTTATAATTGAAAAATCTCTTCATAACTGTTTAGTTATGCTTTCGAATCATAGTTTTAGGCTATGATTATCTTAGATTGAGAATCTAAGATATTTCCTTCTTTCCTTTACACTCTATATTTTCAGTTTGAATATTACTTCAGTTAAAACAGTGTATGTTGCTTAATTTCAATTTATGCTACACTGTATGATTGCTTACTTAACATACTTTTATTTGATCATATAAATTGCTTACATTTCGCACGCATATTAATTTCTAACCTTTAAATTTTTGGGAAAAGGTTAGAATTATATGAGTATTTTTACTCAATGAGTTTTATACTATTTTCCTTACAGTTGCACTCTTTACCTTTTCATACTACATAGTTTCTCCAGCACCACTGCATACTTAAATTGTAAATAACAATTATGATATCTTGTTAATCTAAAACATAACTATCTTTAAATTGTGCTTAGACAGTTTAGTCTAACTACCTTTTTCTTTTCTTGGCATTGCCCTATCATATTTAAATACCAAAATATGATAGAGCAAGAGCCCTTTTATTCAGGTAATGCAGGCCATAGTACTTGAAGAATCCTTATGGAAATCTGCTTCCGTGTAGTCAAATTTTAATTCACTTGTATTTACCATGTATATTAAAAAGCTTTGTAATAATTAAATTACTTAGGTTACTTCTATTTCAGTTATTATTCTGTGTTGTATCTTCTATGCATATAAAACTACTTGGATGAATGAGTGGATTGCTTAATTGTAAATGCTTGTATTTTTTTTTTCATTTATATGTATCTTCCTTTTTCATTTATTTTTAACTTAACAAATGCTCATAAAGAGACTTGGCCACTTAGCATCGGCATTTAATCTGTTTTCTTCTACTCAAGTGTCGGGTGCTAAGGTAACACCCAATGTCTGGATTAATCTTCTATCCAAATATTGGGGCCGTTATAAGACTCTACTAAACATGGTGATATTATTTTTTATCTAATTAAACCATTCTAGCTATTCTAAATTACACAAATTTAAGATCTCCAATTCCTACTATCGAGTGTAACTTAAAAGTACATCCTTATAGGTTAAAAGGATTAGAACTTATCAGGTTCTAATCTAAATCAATCAAGATATGATTAGTTTGGGTTAAATCACATAATCCAAAGGTACAGTCTAAGAAATCTAGGGTTTACTAAGAGTGAACTAGAAATTATAGCAAATCCTATTGAGCAAAGTCAAGCTCAATAGGATGATTCTCCTATCCCGAGTTTAAGGTTGGAAGACAAAATAATTAAAATTAAGTTATAAAATTTAGAAATTAATAGAACTAAGGTTTCATTTATTAAATAACCCATTTTATCTAAGGAATGAAATCTAACCTATTATCTAGTCCTAGTCTCAAGAATAGTTATAATGTGAAGTGTTAACTCATACAAAAAAGACTTGAGAAATTTTTATGGAATTTAACTAATTCAATTGAAATGCTAATTTTATTCACTTAACTGATCCTAATACAGTTTTAATATTGATTTTAGTGATTTAAAAGATATATTGGGGGTTAAGGATGCTTAGCCTAAATTTTGGGGAAAATAACTATTTTACCTCTACTTAAGGGTCTAAAAAGTTACTTTTTGATATAGAGCTCCAAATTAGAATTTATTACTGCCATATAATTCCTTACTGTCTAACATGAAGATTAGTAAGTACACTCAATTTGGATAAGAAATGGGTCATATACGTCCAAACTAATGATTTTGATCTAAGAGATAATTTAGTAATTTACACCTAATATAATCTAAATATTATACAGTTTATTATTGGTTGATGTTCAAGAATTCCATAGAATCTAAGAACACTAAATTATGAGGTTAAATGGCTAAGTTATGGGTGTTCTAAATTTCAAGGGTAAGTTGGTAATTTTCTAAGGTTAAGGGGGCAAAAACTAAACTTTTCCATTTGATGTCCAAATTCAGCAAACTCAGTGTCTATAGCTTCCCAATAACACATTGATTACTTTAATTGGGAGTAGACCCAATCTCAACTTCAATTGGTCAAGTTATAACCTAATTAAGGTTAAGAATATTTTAGTCATTTTTTATTTTCTAGAGTTCAGAACCTAATATTATTTTAGTTTGATGTTGGCACTAAAATTCTAAGCTAGTTAGCACTTTGAATTTCTTGATTTGGAGTTCAATTGACCAAGTTATGGTCAATTGAAAACCAAATGCATTTTGGTCATTTTGGGAGGGAGTCCTAAATATGACTTTGTAAACTAAGCTCAAAATGAGAAACTAATACTACCACAGTGATGGAGTTATTCTCCTAATCACTTTAAGACCCATATTGACATAACTTTTACAATAAAACACAAGGGATAAAATTTAGAGTGCAATACTAGGAAACAACTATCACGTTCACCTTGAGCTCTTTTTCATTAAATCTCTTTGGCTCCTTGCTCTCTGTGTTTCTCTTATTCCTTAACTGCAGCCTTGTCCTCCTCTGGGGTATGGAACTCTCATCACTATTTCCTTTAGCAGTTTTTAGGATCAAGAACTCAAAACTGAAATTGGGAACCTTTTCTAAGTCTTTCTTTTTCTCTCTTATAGCCCTCCATTTAGCTTCCTTGTATTTAACTCAGCTGGCAACTCCTTCCTTGAAAGTTGAATTTTCAATTAAGTTTTATTCTTTTATTCTCTTGGTAAAGAGGAAGTTTTAAATACACGCCATTAATTTAGGTTGTGGGAAGAGGGAAAAATTAAGCCCATTTATCTTTCCAATGCTGAATAGAAGGTTATTTACTAAGCAGGATTATGACGGAAGCTACGACGTGATGCACCTCTAAGCTCTCGGCCTGTCTAGTGCTACAACGCGCTGTAGTGTTTAGCTTTCGGGTTAGGATCCGCAATGGCGCGCTGGCGTGCCAGGTTCTCTGGAATAGGTCTTCCACGGCGCACTATAGCACCGGGCTCTCAGGTCTTATCCGTCGTGGCGCGCTGTAGCGCCGAGCTCACGAGTTGTGTTCGCTGCAGCGTACTGCAGCGTCAAGCTTTCTGGAAATAATCTGCTACGGCGCACTGTAGTGCCTGGCATTCAAGAAAATAGGCGCTGTGAAGCGCTGCAGCGCCTTAATCTCGGAAGTTTGGGTGCTGTGGAGCGCTGTAGCGCCTTAGTTGCGGGAGTTTGGGCACTGTGGCGCGCCATAGCCTATATAACTCTTCATTTTCATCTAATTCTATCTTTTTTGAAATTTGATCACTTTCTAGCTGAAATGACATCAAAACTCACTGAAATAATGATTGGTTTTAGGAATAACATTAATTTTAAACATAAAATTGACAATAAATATGGAGCTCATCATTGAACTTTATCTCGAGGTTCTGAATTTACCTATCATAACTGTTAAAATTGTTTTATAATTTTAATACATAAAATATTATGTATTGTAAATATTTGCAAGGGTTTCGAAATGTTGGCTGAATTAGGTAAGGATAGGGCTAGTCCATCGAAAGTTATAAGGATGCAAATTGGAGTTTTTAGAAGGGCCCTGTTGATGAACATGCTTTATCGAACCCTACCTTGAGGTTCTAAATTTTCCCATCATAACTGCTAAAGTTGCTTCATGATATCAAGACAAGCTTATGAAATTATATATATATATATATATATATATATATATATATATATATATTGATTCATTTTATAAAATTTTGGCATGTGACATATTTGTGATGGAGAATGCTTTATTAGTGTCAAATGGTATGTTTTGCAAGAATTGAAACCCTTTTTATGTTATAAAATCATGTTTTGCAAGAATTGAAACCCTCCTAATTTAGACACAAATCTCTCTTCCTCCTCCTTACCTCAAGCTACCTTCCCTCTTATCCTCCCACCTCCAGCATACATCCATCGTCATCGACCTTCGCATTCCCTCCTCGGTAGCAAATCAGCTTCTTGTCTTCCTTACCTCTCTCCCTCATTCCCTTCTTTATAGAAAGAGCTATAAATATTCTCCCATCCAGAAAGCCCTCCTCCCTCCTCTGAGCCGGCCCCCAATAACCGCCGCCAACCTCTGTCACCAATCGCTAGCTACAAAAGATCCCTTATGAATGAAGAATAAGATAAGAGATCCCATTTGAAAGGGAAAAAGAGAAGAGATCTCCTTTAAATTGGGAAGAAGAGAAGGAATCCTATTTGAACGGGAAAGAAGAGAAGAGATTCATTCTAAACGGGGAAGAAGATAAAAGAACCCTATAAACGGGGAAGAAGAATAAAGGAAAAGAGAGAAAGAGAGAACGTGAGTAAAATCTTTGAAAAAAACTAAATATAATAAGATCGTTTAATTATTATTATTATTATTTCTACAATTTTAATTTTAATCATTTTATTTCAGTCATTCCTTATTATTATTACTATTATTATTATTATTATTATTATTATTATTATTATTCCATTTTACATTTTTGTCATTTTAATTTAATTATTTTCTTTATTATTATTATTATTATTATTATTATTATTATTATTATTATTATTTCTATTTCTACAATTTATATTTCTATTATTTTAATTCAATTATTTTATTCTTATTATTACTATTGTTATTATTATTATTATTATTTTTTTTTTGCATTTATATTTTATTACTTTAATTCATTATTATTATTATTATTGTTATTTTTTTTCTGTAATTTACATTTCTATCATTTTAATTTAATCATTTTCTTACTACTATTATTATTATTATTATTATTATTTTAATTTCTACAATTTATGTTTCTATCTTTTTAATTCACTCATTTATTATTATTATTATTATTATTATTATTTCTATAATTTATATTTCTATCATTTTGATCAGTCATTTTTTTATTATCATTATTATTATTATTATTATTATTATTATTATTATTATTATTTCTATAATTTACATTTATATTATTTTAATTCATTATTTTATTATTATTACTATTATTATTATTATTAATAAAATAAAAAGAATGATATCATTCTTTTTATTTAATTGGTTAATTTGTAGCTTTTGCATTATTAAGTTTTGATCAACTATAATATATATAGATGAGATTTTATGCTTAAAATTTGGAATAAATAATAAAAAATTAGTATTATAATTTTGTTCAAATTGTTCTCATGTCAGTACAGACAATATTTAGGTCAGAACAGGTTGATATTAAGAGAAATAAGGAGAGTTTATATAGCTTTAAGGGGAATGTGCAGTTAGTCAGGAACCCACATCTTAGATAGTTAGATAGACATATCCAACTCATCGATTACACTATAACTTTATCCAACAAAATAAATATTATATCTTACATGCATTTTCTTTTAGAATGAATGTATATCTTAAATATATATTTTGACAATTTTGCAGGTATGTCTTGCTTAAATATTGAATATTATTTTATTTATGTTACTCCTATAAAATTATGCTCCTTAATATTTTTTGTAAGTTGTGATATCTTATAAATCTTACTTAAGCCTTGATGTCTATTTAATTTTTTTTTTCTTTTCTTGGTTCACCCTATCATATATATATATACAAGCATGAAACCCGCACATTGTGCAGGGCGACAACACACTGAAAGAAAATAAAACACATAATATAATATCGTAAAAGACTCATAATTTGGGAATGTAATTCTTCAAAATCAAGTTACACTTATAATGAAAAAAAGCACACAAAAATTAAGAAAATAATTGAAGCTTAAGACTACATTCTTCTTAAAGTTTGGGAACAGAAAAGAAAAATCTAAATTGTTGTCATATAGATAATAACAATTCATAGATTAAATAAAGTTGACATTATAATTAAATTAAAATTATGTAAAAGAATATTAAATCAAATTTATTCTCATTAAGCATAAAGTAGTATATTTCTTATATTGTTGCAGATGAACTATATAAAATATTTCAAGCAGAAGTCTTTCTCTTATTAACTTCCAAATTAAAAAAATCTTTTTTTTTTCCAGCATAATCAACATGTATTATTAAGCAAAAATAAGCACTAAGCAATAATTATTAATTAACTAATATCTTCAGCAAAGCAATCAAAATGAAAAAAAAGAGTAAAAAAACTTATGAAATTACTTCTATAAATTTGATATTATGATATTTGAGGCTATAGATATCAAAAGTATTAACTCACTTTTATTGATGATTATTATTATTGAAAATAAATTTATATTTTAAAATCAATATTTGGTAGCTCAAAATATTATATTTTATAATCAATATTTGATGGCTCGAATATTAAATATATGTAGATTTTCTCAAATATTTTAAAATATTTGAGCCTTATTTACATCTGAACATATATTAGAATAAGAATAGTTTAAAACAATCATCATAATTGGCAAATTTATTGATACATAAAATAGTTTATGCAAAGTATCCTTCAAATGAGAAGAATAAATCGTTAAATAAAAAAATTAAGATAAAAGAAACCGCGAGAAGAGATCTATATGAGAAAAATAGGGCGGATCAATCGCTGAGGCCGAAGCGCCCGTGCCTTGCTTACGTAGAGCTTCTTGACATTGCCACTCTGGTGGCTGAGCATCCTGAGCAAGCTGTGCTTGGCGTTGGGGCGAAAGCGGCAGCCAGCGCCGCCTCCGAGGCTGTTGATGAGGTGAAGGTAAGCCTCCAAATCGTGGCAGCAGGAGTGGTCGGCGTCGGGCTTGAGAAAGGGGGAGAACCTGCTGTCCACCATAAGCTCCCTACCTATGTGCTCGTAGTTGTTGAATCCTGGGACTCTGGTCACAAAGTCATGCATATTGACAACCCTCAGTACCTTGACCCTCTCCTTATCCTCCAGCCTCTCCTTGAAGGCCCTGTTCCCCACCGGCGGGCCCCCAAAGGAGAAGATTGCCACCGGCGGCATCCCCTCCCTGCTGCTGAGCTCGTCTGTGATCAGCACTGTCAGGGCGGCGCCGAGGCTGTGCCCCGCAATAGTGATGCTCAGCTCCTCCCCCCCGTAGACCTCCACCAGCCTCCTCACCTACCCCACCACCGCCGCCGCCGAAAGGCTCTGCCTTTCCTCCCTGGGAGTCGTGTACAGACTGTGGAACCCGCACTCCACCTTCGGGAGCTTCTTCCCCACCGTCGTCGTCCACATTCCCGCGTGCTCCACCAGGTTCACACGCAGGTTCTTCGTCCACTCCAGCCAGGTGGCGGTGCCGCGGAGCGCCACCACGATGTCACGGCGCCCCATCCTGCGGATCTCTGCCTCGCTGTTGCACACTGCCACGAAGCCGATCAGGCTGGTGTTCCCCGCCGGCGACAGCAAGGCCGGGACCCTGAGCGCCGCAGTCGCGTACAGGTGGTGGGACAGCCGGTACGACCTGTCGGGCGCCGCCCATTGTGCGCCGCGTGGACGAAGTCCCCGTATTGCAGAAGCTCCCGCCGCAAGTCCGCATCCAGCGGCTCCAATAGAGAGCCCCAGTCCCCGCACCCGTGCAGCTCCCGCCATCTCGCCGCAATCGATCGGCGCGGAGAGAGCGGTGATCTAAGAATGCAGAGAGAGGATGGAGCGGATTCTTCGAGAATGACTTAGAGCAAGCGAGCAGAAGGATTTGACACAAAAAAGAGAAATATCGGGACTCTGAGAGCTTTGAGGTTTTATGAAGAAATAAAAAAATATATTTGACTTTATCGGGGAGACAAAGGGATTTTGAAGAAATAAAAAAAAATCAAAATTTTGAGAAAATTGGATTCCCAAATCCTGCCTTCATATTTATTATAGTATTTTTTATTGATTTTATCTCTCTTATATCAATATATATATATATATATATATATATATATATATATATATATATATATATATATATATATATATATATATAGTATAGATTAAATTTAAAATTACTCAAATTTGAGTACTATGCACGTAATTTTTTTAAAGAGAAAGATATAAATGAAATATTAAAATTAATAAATAACAAAATATATTTTAATAAAAATTTAGCAAATTATTTTTATTAATGCTTATTTCCTAATCTCTCAATAAAAATATAAGAGAAGAAAGTCAATATTTTTTTATTTGAAATTTAATAATTCTTCATAATACAAAAGCATATATTTTTAAAGTATTTATTAATATATTTTATACAAAATTGCAAATTTTATCAATTTTTAAATACTAATATATCTATAATATCTATAAGTATATTATATTAATATATGAGAGAGTTGAGCTGATTTTTTAAATATTTGATAAATGATTCTTAAAAAAATCTCAAATTTGTTTATCAATTCTTTTTCCTAATGAGATTTTATCATTTTCAAATGGCTCTCTCACACACTCTCCATCTCTCTCCTATATCAATAATATATATATATATATATATATATATATATATATATATATATATATATATATATAGTATAGATATTGTTAAATGCTTATTTTTCTTAAATTTAAAATTTTTTGCTTAATGTGTAATAGATTTTGTAAAACAATTATTGAGCCTTGATATGATCCTGGGATGTGACCACCTAATGAACCAATAAGTATAAACAAATATAGACCACTGCGCCCTTGCTCCAGAGAGCATGCCATTATGGTGCGCCTCAGCATGTTCAAAACAGAGAGTTCAGCACTACGACTCGCTGCAGTGAATCTTGCCCGAGAGCGCAGCGCTCCAGCGCGCCGCCTCTCCCATCAAACAGAAGTCTCGACTCTCCAACGCGTTGCAGCGGATCCAGATAGTGAACTTGGCCTGACAACGCGTCGTAGCGCATTCATTAGAGAACAATAAGCTTGGCGCTACAGTGCACCGTTGCACACGCCACATAGAAAGCTCGGTGCTACCGCGCAACACATCACTCGACGAACAATGAGCTAAGTGCTACAGCGCGCCATAGTGCCCACCGTTATTTTGCTTTGGTAAGAGCTCCCAAATCAGCATTAGGAAGACAAATGGACTTAACTTTCCTCTTCCCACAGTTGAAATTGATTGAAAAGCATTTAAAACTTATTACCAATGAAATAAATAAATAAAATATAAATGCAATTCAAATTTCAAAGAATGAGAAATGTTGTCTGTGTAAATGTTGAGAGGGGTTTGTGAGTTCTGGAACCTTAAAAAAGTTTTGAATTTTAGTTGGAGAGTTCTGGAACCTGAAGCTGCTGTAAGAACAATTAGAGGAAAGCCCATACCCAATGAAGAAGAAGGCTGCAGCTACAAGAGAAGGAGGAGCACAGAGAGTAAGGAACTAGAGGAGATCTAGGTGAATTTGATAACTGTTCCATAGTATTAAACTATTTTTTTACTCTTTTAATTACTTACAAAAGTTATACAAATACTTATTATTTCTTGTTGCTCTTCTTGTGATTATAATTTGATGGCAGCTTAAATCTTTCTTAGGGAGGGTTGAGCATAAGCATGTCACGATTTACGGATGTAATACTATGTACGCTTCAATATCAATGAATGTTATTAGTTATTTATGCTTGAATGTTTTGTGAATGAAGGCCCATGCACAACCTTGGACTTATGCTCGATCAATCGAGCCATGGGAAACATCAGCACTCTTGGAGCTCCATAGCTCATTCTTAATTTATGCGAGGTAATTGTGCATGTAAAGCTTATAACTAGGTGAAAAGTTCTTTGAGCGTCATAGCACATCACCTCGGCTAAATTGAGATGTTGACGGGTGTGAGCCGAGAACCACAAAACATTGCAATTCACTTGACACACATGAATACTCCTTAAACTAGTTATTTATTACTACAAAAGTTTCCTCATATAAATGGCCATTATCTCTAAGTAACATTCTTTAGGATTAATATTATCAAGTGGCACACTCTTTAAAAGCAAATGAATAATTAATAGTACACTATATATGACTAATAATATGCTACACTCTTATTGCTCTATATTTTTTTACATATGTGGGCATAATTAAGAAAATTCTGAGTGATACGGCCACTGAATGTCTTTGATAGAAGAAACTAATGCCAAATGGCAATGTGGGAGGTGCCGTCCTGTTTGGCGCAAGCGCGGAACATGCCCTTAGTGTTGAAGGCCATCACAGCCTCGCCGGCGGAAGAAACGGCAATGAGGCCGACGGTGCCGTTCGGAGTGCCCTTAACGACGCGTTCGGCCGCATCTTTCAGGGACATGCCTTTGTATTCCATCAAGGCGGCAACATCCCGGCCAACTGCGGCGCGGACGATGCCTTCGCCTTCGCCCGTCGCAGAGACGGCGCAGAATGAATTGGCGTACGTTCCCGCGCCTATAATTGGAGTGTCGCCGATCCGGCCGCTCATTTTGTTCACTAAGCCGCCGGTCGAAGTTGCAGCGGCTAGGTTTCCGTTGCCATCCACTGAGACGCAGCCGACGGTCCCCCCAATTTGCCCTTCTCCCCTCTCGGTGCAGTCGATCTGCACCAGATCATTAACTTAGGGTTTAGGGTGGGTGCAAGCATCTATGATGCCTTAGTATAATTATAATTAAATATTTTTATTATGTTAGTTAATTATTTATTTATTATGATATATATATATATAAATATAATTAAATATTTTTTATGATATACTTAATGATAATTAATCATATTACTTTTAGTCAATTAAATTAAACTATTCCTAAATTCTAAATTGTTGCAATTATTATAAGAACTCGCTAATTATAGTAGACTAATTATATTACTTATAATTATAATTAGTTACATATTTTAATTAAATATTAGTTTTAT
The DNA here is from genome assembly GCA_016760335.1 of Gastrodia elata. NCBI lineage: Eukaryota > Viridiplantae > Streptophyta > Magnoliopsida > Asparagales > Orchidaceae > Gastrodia > Gastrodia elata. The sequence goes on along the minus strand of CM028682.1, from coordinate 9,625,398 downwards.
AAATAATAAATAATGATATAATATAAAGTTAATTAATTATTTATATATCTAATTTTATTCACTATAATTATACAATTTAACATTGAGACTATTAATTATAATCAATTAACTAACGACATTTAAAATGATCAATTGTGCATTAATTATACTATATATATATATATATAGCATAAATTACTAAAAGTTTATTCGTTTAAAATAGTTTAACAATCATATTGATTTAGCTTATTACGTTAGCTTAGCTTAATTTAATAGATTATATCATAACCAAGCAAACCTAATTTCTAAAACAAATTTTGCTATATTTATACCATCATATATACATTAAAATAAAAATAATATGATAATACTAAATATATATATATATATATGATTAGTGCAATTAAATTTTTTTTTAAATTAATGATGAATATGATTATTTATATGATGATGTAAATGTAACACTTTTTTTTTTACATAATGCACCCTTTAAAAATAATAGTTTAGGGTTTTTAAGTGAAAAAATATTCGATCATTTGACAGTTATATGATTTTAACTGAATTTCAAATGATGACCATTTAGCTGAAGCTAATTATAAGTTTAAAGAGAATTAATATTGGAACAAATGGCTCATGCTGATATTATTTACAAAAATCCTATATTCTATATATTCAAATTCTTCCACTAATCTTTGCAAGTTTACTTGATTATTCCTATTTCTTCTTCTCCTTTAGCAATAGTGCAATATCCTAAAATGCTTTGATTGAACATTAATATACTAATCATAATTTTGTTACTAATAAAATTGAAAAACTCTATTAATCAAGACGAATTCAATAGCCAAATCAAAGACCAAATTCAAGAAAAATAACTTTACATCTATTGTTACTTCACAGTAATAGGGCTGACAATTTTATCTAAAACTTAAAATTTGCTCAAATTTTGAGTTGAATCAAATTTGACTCAAAAAATTTTAATCGAGTTCGAGTCAAGCTCAGCTTGCAAATTTCAAGTTCAAGTCTGAACTGACTCGCTCGGAACTCAACTCGAAACCAGCTTACTCGATAGGCATTCTTCTTCCTTGGAAATCATACCTACCATGGCTTAATTACTTTTATGATGCTTCCACTCCACCACTGGTTCCCAGAATTTGAAGTATAATATACAACAGCAACATCCACCAATTCACCTTGCTGAAAGCTGAGACACAAATGTCACAGCAACAAAAATTCTCACCATAGTGCATTGTTGTGCAACCATAAGGAAATTTCCTGCAACCCAAAATAGAATGCTCCTGCAGTTTTAGTCAACACAAGCATGGCATATAATTTGTCGCCGATGATCTTGTCCTAGAGAAATTGTAACTATTTTGACAACTGTCCTTCAAACAACACTCTTATACCAAATTGCATCAATGTTACTCAGTCCACGCCATACACAAACTCAATGTGCTTATCTACATTTGATCTTGAGGATAGCTTGAAAGAGGGAAAGGCTTACTAGATCACTTCAAGTACCACCAGCAAAAGAACCTCATGATTTTCACAGGCATGCATCCAGAAATACACCAACCATTATGGAAGGAATGTAATGTTTAAATCAATTAGGCACTCCAGTATTGAGGGTAATGCCATAAATGGTTAAACAAGTACTACAAGAATTAGTTGCACGGGTTGTTCAAAAGGCTAAGGTCTTTAATTGTTATAAAGATGAGTTAGCATAAATTAGAAAACATATTTTTAAGAGAAAATAGTAACAAAAAAGAACCAAATCTACGTCAAAAAGGAGGAAAGGATAGTTGGTTATATATGTGAATTCATATCAATGAGCCTTTTAGCTAATGTTAAGATATTTAAAGAAAACTTTACAGTTTAGTATGCTTATAGTGAAGAGGCTAGCAGAGAATAAGAGATAACAAGGAAGAATGAGAATCTACTTTTGTTATGCATATATGAGTGATTACATTTGGTATATATAGTAGTCATACAATATTCCAGAACCTAATTAAGCCCGATGGGCTTGGATACAATGCGGGCGGTTATTAGTCCCCCACAAACAACCGGTTGGAGCACAAGTGGTCAGTTTGGAGCAAAGGTTGCTAAACCGTGGTGCTACAAGTGGGCTTTGTAAGTAGGTTCGCCAATTGATACTCGGTGGGTACATAGAGAAGTTGTATTTCCTGCTTTTGAAGGTTATCGCGAATAAAGTGGCAGTCAGCTTCCACATGTTTAGTGCAAGTGTGAAAAATAGGATTAGGCAATGGCTGACTTGTTGTCACAAAAGAGTTGGGCAGGAGAATCTAGAGTGATTCCAAATTCTTGTACAAGACTGCGAAGCTAGATGATGTAAGTAGCGGAAGTGGCAAGGGCACGATATTTGGCTTCTACGGAGGATCAAATGAGATTGAGCAAGAAATATCAGTAGTTAGCTTATGAATAGAGAGTAGTTGTACTTACAATGAGGGACATGTAGTAGAGGCTTTCAAGAAACTTACGAGTGGGTGTGGGAAGGATGCCATTGTCGATGCTAGAGATTGGGAGTATGGATTTTATCGACCATCACCTGGTTGGTTCCCTGATAGGACTCAGCCACACACTGATTATTGAGGTCGTTGGTGATGTGGGTTGATGCACCAGAATCAAGGTACCAGGTAGGTGAGTTTGGATCATCAGTACGTACAGTAGCAGATTGTGCTGAAGTGGTGTAGTCTGAATCTATGTGTGGCAGCAATTTTTCGCTGAGTGGTTGGTTTTGCTGCAAATTGGCACTCTATGTACGGTGACCTGGAAGCTTTTGCTGTCAAGAGGAGTCCCCTGGGCAGAGTAGGTGCTCGACCAGAAAATAGAGATGACTAATGGAATTGTGGATGGAGGTTTTAAATGCTTAATAATTTGATGGGAGACCATTAAACGTGTAAAGTATAATGCCCTCATCATCAACTTTAGATCAAGCAGCTTCAAATCTGTCCACGATAGTTTTTGCTTCCAATAGATAGTCGTGCATGGTTCTGTCCTTCAAGGATATGTTACAAAGTTCGCTCTTGAATTGATTAACTTGAAAGCGGTTGGTGGATTGGAGACGATTGGCTAGCGTATTCCATACAACAGAGGTTGCGGCCTCACACATGAGGGCAGGATGGAGTGAGAAATGATAGAGTATAGGGCTGCAGTGAGCTTCAGATCGGTTGAAAGCCAGTGGGGATAATCGAGATTGGTAGTATGTGGAATGGGAGCTGAGCCAAATATCGTGGAGATAGGTCGAAGGATTAGGGGAAGACGTTATCGATAAATTTTGCCTAACGGAAGGAAGGCTTTTTGCAGAATCGATTCGGTGGAGAGGCATCACTTCGCCAGAAGGACGCATCGACCGCTGGAAGAGGACGCACCGATTCGCTGGGATGCGAAAGAACGATCCGAGAAAGGAATGTTAAGCGGGAATGGGTTTATGTCGATCGCTGAAAGAGGACTCGTCCATCGCTGGAAGAGGACGCGTCGATTCGCTGGGATGAAGAGGATCGATCTGAGGAAGCTGACGAGGTCTCGGATGATGACGACTCTTGATTACTGTGACCTTTGTTGTGAGACTATGTGAAAACTTGCACATGAAAAATGTTATACTTATCATGTACACAATCATATTCATCACCAATCAATAATTTTCTTTTCTATTATTTATTTACTTTTTATGTATTATTATATAGTAGTATTTCATTCTAGAATTAACAGCACGGAAATTGTGCCTGTGATGAGTGAATCTAATGAAGGTGTGAAGTGATTGTCTGGAAAGATGGCTATAACATTGTATTGCCAAGACAAGGAGCAGCTTCTAATAGGCTTTTTGGAAAAAAAGGTAGCAGGAATGAATTGAATGCACAACAAAAAAAAAAAGAAAAAAGAAAGAATAATGAGTTACATTTATGTGATAATAAACAAGACAACTTAAAGAAGACTGCGATAAGTATATTTCAAGATGATGGGTGGATTCTAATAAAACTTCCATAGAAAAACATTTTTGTAGTGAAATAGTCTAAGATTAAGTTACTACAAGGAAATTTATAGTGGGGAAAGGCGTTAAGTGCATCTTGGTATGGAACAAGTATATCTAAAGGATAGAATACCTTATATAGTGAGATAGGAAGCTATAATCATCTTCAATACTTTTTTTTTATTTTTTATATTCCTTTCTTCATCAAGCTGCAAGAAAAAGTATCACCTCTACTTTTATTCCAATTTATATTAGTGGATTAAATAAAATAGAATCAACTTTCCTTTGCTTCTCTTTGTATACCATTCTCTAAAAGTTTAAACACCATCATTATGAGAATAAGTTCTCAATAATGATGAGAAAAACTCATCTTCAGAAGGGAATGAGTTATATAGAACAATCAAAAGGTGATTGCAAAAACACATAGGCCAAGTCTACATATCAGCTCGTGTTGTTAATTGAAGCGAATAACAATTGAACAAGGTGAACTGCTACAATTTTTCTAATATAAAAATTAAACTAGGTATCCATTCTATGAGATTTATTCAGTATAAGCAGATTTTAAGCATTTCATGATGAATAATGAAATGTACCTGCACTCTTTGTGCTATTTTTGCTTGGGCTAGCCTCTGAATATTTTGAGGAGTGATAAAGTAGTTCGTGTCCCTTGTTTCAACACCCTGCAGTGTTAGTTCATCAACCAAGAAAGCGTAGGATGACTTAGAAATTAAACAACATGGTTTGGAATTAAAATAGCATCAAATAGAAGATATGAAAAATTCAGAACCTATGATTGACACCATTTCAAATTGAATGAGCAAGTTCACAATAACAAAACTTCTGAAACAATGCTGACGCTAGACTCTCAATGTTGAAAAAATTTATGTTAAAAGGTGCTGATGTAAATCGGTCTCCAACTATATTGTCCACACCACAATTCGGCCATTGCTACTTTAAGTTTTAGCAGTTATGCTATGGCCATTTGGTTCTAGTAGTTATCCTTAATGTGTTGTTTTCCTAGTGCTACTGTGTTGAGCCGTTGTTCCCACTTATGCGCTAGCCATATTTGAATTCCACAACTGTCTCCCACGTATGCAACTGCGACCATCCCACTCACTTTTCCTGAAGTTTCATCATAGCATCTCTCATCGCTAATTGCAACAATCCTGCTTCATGCTACCACGTTTAATATGTTATCCATTTTCTCTTGGCTCTGTCCCGTCAGAGTTTGCCATTACTCCTTCTGATTTTGATATTTTATTGGGTTAATAAGTGAGTTGAACTTTAAAAATCATAAATTGGACAATGAATAAATTTTTACTCTTAAATTTATGAAGATTGAATTGAAACTTTCTATAACTGATAGGAATTTTTTGACTTTTATACACTATCCTGAGACATCAAGAAAGTAAGCCAACGTTAAATATTGAAATACAAATTTTAGTTTTCCTCGATAATCTTACAAGATGAATTTTCTTCGAGTGCTTTAAACATGTGTAGGCAACTATTTCCTGGGCAGCTTATCATATCAAAATGAAGCCTATTCATCCGAGTGATTCTCGTGCCTTCTTTTACTTTAATTCTTTAGATGCTCGTTGCATTGGTAACTTGAAATATACTTAAATCATATTAGATTTTCTTGTAATACGTAAACTTGATAATGATCTGATGATAACTGTGAGAGAGAGAGAGGGAGAGATAATGAGAGAGAGAAAAACATTAAGCAATTTGTGATAGATAACAAGAATTTCGAAATTCAGGTATGATCGAGTGAAACTTCTTGAAAACTAAAAAATATCCCCAAATAACCTTTGAAAATACTGTTGCAATATTATAAAGGGCATGTCTTCAACAGATATCGTCTAGATGTGAAAATCAATTCCCCTCTTTGCTTATCCATGTTCACTCATAGATCATTTATTTGTTCACTCTGCTATTCACTTGTGCTTTTAAGCAATTGATCTTAGAGTTTAAACTTCAAGGCATCCAACAATGCCTTCGTTGGGTCTTTTATGCATGTATATGTGATTGTTGCACTACCACCAATAGATTAAGGTTTTTTTTTGTGTCTTGTCATTTGGATCCAATCTGTGCAATCTTTTTGTTGGGATCCTCCATGATCATGGCTGTGATATACTAATGTTTTGAATAAGAGTTTCTTTGAAAAATTAAAAATATTAAAGTAAGAGACACACAGCAGAGGCAAGATACACAACATAAAGCAATGATAGGAAATTCAAATTGTATTTGCTTCATTACTTCAATACATGAGATAGCTATATATATAGAAATGTATGTAAGTGAGAACACTTATAAGGTTACTTTTACCAATTATAACTAAACATATATGGAATAATACATTAAACATATATGAAATTATATATTAAATAATATATGGAATAACATATTAAACATATACGAAATAGTATACTAATTTTGAATTATTTATTACACCCCTGTAAATGATGCACAGTTGAGGTAATAAGTTTGGACACAATTTCTTTGAAACATTTCGGGGGTGGAACCTTCGTAAGAACATCAACGAGCTAATGGTTGGTCGAAATATGACGGACTTGTATAGTCTGGTTTGCCACTAGCTCCCTAACAAAATGATAGTAAATGTCGACATGTTTCATCCTAGTATGAAGAATAGGGTTAGCAGAAAAATACACCAACATTGTCACCATAATGTAGGGGTGGATGTGTGAGGAAACTTAATTTCTTGGAGAAGGAAGGCTTCTGTCAACGGACCCTATAAGATGATAAGCTATGAAAAAGGAACAATCCACAATCTCCAAATTGCATAGTTCATCTTGTCGAGCTTTACATTCAAGGTATAGTGGATGTTAGACAAGGATGAGATATTCACAAATCTTAGGGCAGGACGTGCTATGGCAGGTGACAGTGAAATATCTCCAGATTCGTTGCCAGCGTGCGATCCGGTGATTTGATCAGCGTCGGCCATGGAGAGGGAGGTTTGTTTCGATTGCATCATCTTTGTTGATTGGGATATGGTGGATCACCTCTTTGATATTATGTTTAAGTAAAAGACACACGACAGAGGCAAGAGACACATGGCAGAAAGCAATAATGGAAATTTCAAATTGTATTTGCTTTATTAATTCAATATACAAGATAGCTCCATATATAAGAATGTATGTAGGCGGGAACGCTTACATGATTATTTTACCAATTATAATTATTCAGATATGGAATAGTATATTAGACATATATAAAATAGTATATTAAACATATATGGAACAGTATATTAAACATATATGGAATAATATATTAAACATATATTGTAATGAACTTAAGTCATTTTGAGAAGGACATTAAAATCCCGCTGAATTCAAATTCTGCTGTTTTCCCACAAATCTGAGTTTTCGGTTGCATCTCCCACTAAAACCTATTTTTGTCAAAATTTTCTAGAGGTTTATCAAATCCAATTAATGCTAAATTGAATTAAATTAGAAGAAAAGAAGAAAGGAAACAAAGGTTTAGAAATTGTCGGCATTTAAGACCGACGGTTCTATCAGTAAAAAACCGTGAACCGCTCAATTACTTCAAACGCGCCATTTCCATTTTTGTTCGCTGATTGTCGTAATCCACGCGAAGCAGCCGAAGAAATCGGGTGTGCATTACGCACACACACCTAATTTAATCGAGCGCATACCGCTCAATTCCTCACTACCTCCTCTCGCCTCTCCCTCTTTTCCGATCGGCTGAAGAAGCGTACCTGTGTAGACGGAAGCGCACAGCAGGCGAGCAGGCAACGGCGACTCGATCCTTGCTGCCGGCGACGGAAGCCGACACGAGTGCAGTCGACGTCCCAGCGCGCCCGCGATCGTCTCTCTTTGCACTGATTAATGCCTGATCCCTCTCCTTCCGCTCGATTCTGCGCCGCTTCTTCGCTGCGCTCGACCGAGCATATAAGGTACGATCTCCTTGCCCTTCTTCTTTACCTTCAGCCGATCGAGTGAGGGAGAGCCGATTGTTAGGGGTATCAGAAAAAATGCGATTATTTTTAATAAGGTTGCCTGTGAAATTTTGTAGATATATAACATATATATATATATGTATGTATATAAATATATAATCTTATTAAACCTTCCCTTATTAAATCCATGATTGAGGGAATCTCTTGAGAGATATTAGACAACTAATGATATTTATTTTCTCTTTGTTGTTTGTCATACTAAGGCGATTGGTTATTGGAATATATATTAGATGTTGCCAAGAACGGATTGATCCTTTTAAGTGATTTGATCAATTTGTTGAGTTTCAAGGTCATTAAAATAAACAAATCTGGGAATATAATCAGCACTTTCTGGACATCACTATTATCTTATAGATTGATTTTATAACAATTTAATCTAATCAAATAATCTATCTCTTGGGTCTATGGTTTAACCTACCCACTTGATTTCTTTAAGCATTTCATTGACTAAATTGCTCAAGAATATGATTGATCCTTTGAAATTCATAGTTTCTAACCTAGGTCTTAAAATCTTAAGAGGATCTAAAATATTGAAAGAACTATAAACTAATCAAGAATCAACTTAGAAAGGATTATATAATTGTCAAAAAACTAATAAAATTACAAAACGTAACTTTTGCAGATACATCGAGCCTCTTAGTACTACATCAGAATTTCGTGTGATTCATTTATTCTCTACACAAAAGTACACTGGATATTATGTTTATGCTTTTTACTATCATTTGCTGCTTAAGCATCGCTTTGAGCCTATGTTGTATTGCTACTTAATACGTTATTCTTACTAGTAATGATGTAAGAAAAATTAAATAATGTTTATGTATCTTGTGAATGTTGCAAGAAGGGTTCCGAAATGGAGCATGAATAGGTTATGTACGGGGCTAGTCCTCGGGAGCTATAAGGGTGCCATCTTGAGCCTTTGAGGGAGGCCCAGGTGAAGGTTATGCTTAAATGCATGCTTATTACCATCTGGAGCCCTTAAGGGGGCCCAGGTGAAAGTTTATGCTTAAATGCATATGAACCCAGCCTCATAGTTCTGACTTTGCCCATCGAAACTGCTATCATTGCTTCATAATATCATAGACATAAACATAAACATGAACTTTTATGCGATTATTATTTTTTTGTTTGAAAATTTGGCATATGACAAGAGAATATTTAATTTGCAGGAGTTATGATTATTTTTTTGCTATAACTATATTTCCCTACAATTAATATCATTTTTGCCTTCCGCATTTGATAAAGTATATTTTTAATATCCTTTGTATTTAGAATGTGCACTAAGGTATTATTTTTATAATGCCAAATCAGATACAGCCGGAAGAAGCTGATATAGTTTAAAGTCATGGTGCGACAAATTAACGGATTCTAACTGCCCCTTCAAGGGTTAATTATTTTTGTATAATGAAAGTTATGTAATAAATTCTATATATTATTTTACTTTAAATTGAATGAATTTATTTCTTACACTTGAATGGCTCTGAATGTGTTTTAACTGCTATTTTAACTAACTACCAATATGATCCTGTGAAAAAATGCATGCGATGTTAGATTGGTTGTTACCAACCTAACATGGGTCATAACATATATGGAATAGTATAATAATTTTGAATTATTTATTAAAAAAACTACTAAAATGGAACTGTTGTTTACAAATGTTGTTATCAAAGACCGGTAAAACACGATAAGCTTAATAAAATTTTCATAGTTTCTTTCAGCTAGGTGTGCATGATTATGGATATTAATTCTTTTCAAGTGTAATACAAATGCAAATAGCAATTTATACGAAAAATTATCTCCTTGTACTAATGCAAGGCATCTTATACTAATGGATTTTCTATGTTTAGTGCTCTTTTTACCTAGTCCTTGATACAATTGGTTTTCCATATTTATCTGAATTCCAGCTGAGTTGTTAAGTTTAGTCTTTTAAATTTAATCGTAGAATTTCCTTTTAAAGAAATTTTTAAATAATGATTTATAGTATGTATTTTTCAAGTTCACATCAAAAGAAAATAAATTCATTTTATGTTTTAGGAACTATAAATTTTCAATAGAAATTCTGTAGTTTCACACGTTGCATCATTTATTTATATTAGAAGAACCAAGTCCTAAGACGTTCAACATCAAGCCACTGCTAGTGTATTATGAACACTACCCTCATTTTTTATTGCTGATGTGAGTCTTTCCAGCTCTATTGTGCATCATAATAATCATTTGCCCACACCATACTATCCTCCATCGGCTGCCACTCTCCTTCAAATATAAGCCTTTACAATAACCATCAAATGACATACACAAAGATCCTAATCAAACTTGTACAGTTTGGAGACTCATCTTCTCTTAAAACTTGCTTGATCATGATAAAAATAGCCAAAACTGCATAAAATGCTAAACCATAGCACACCACTGGTCTTTTTTATCACTTGGGAAAGGATTAGGGGGCTCAAACTGAGCCCAAAAGCTGATTGATGAACACCCATCAACTCAAAAGCATTTAAGTTAGCACATAGATGATAATGTTTTTCACCATAATGTTCATCTTACAATGTTTTGCTCATAGCTATTTTGTTTGGAAAAGGCGGCTTTTTAGCTAGTACAATCAGAAACATTCTTTGCCTAAGGTCCAGTGAGTGCAAGATACTGAGAAATGTTCATGGTGATGATAATGAGAGATAATTTTGCAGGTTCTTTTTGATAGAATATAACATAGTTCCACAAGAACAAAATTAATGCAGATAAGATCTCGATATAATAAAATAAAACTGAAAAACCTGCTTAATGATATCAAAGATGAAAGAACTTTCACGAAGAGAATTTGGATCGAAAATAACAAAATAATTATTTTGTCCTTCTTGGATACATTCAAAGCTTATCCTTTAAATTAACTGCTCTAGTCCGCTTTAGCTTCATACAAATGCAATGACAAGTTTCCAGTGATTATACCGAAGGATTGGTGTTCTGTATACCAGATAAAAGTGATTTATGTGTACAATGTAGTAGATGCATGTTAGAGCTTGAATATCACAATCGCCTTAAGTGATTGACACAATTATAACAAATTATTGTATCTGTAATATCAAGGAATATAATAAAAGAAACTAAGCATTACATTAAAAAAAAAAAATCCAAAACCAAGGCTACATGTGGAAATTCAAAACCAAAGGCAATGTATTAATCTTCATACAACAAAAGCAATGATCAAGATAGATATCATTAACCTGTTCCCTTGCAAAGGACTCAGCTCCGTCAAATGCCAGATATATATGAGGTGTTCGTTCCATCACAAGCCGTGCAAGTGATATGGGGTTAGCAATAGTAGAAAGGCCTGAGACAGCGCCACACCTCTTTGTGTTACCCTCCATGATGCATGCTTCCATTTCAACTGTACCATCGGTGGTCAAGACAGATCCTCTACCAGCATTAAAGTGTGGACAGTTCTCTAGCTCACGAACCTATAAAGCGACTTTGATAATGAAAGTTTTTTCCTGAGAAACTGGGTTTTTAAGGACAAAACAGCTTCTCAATGTTAATAAATTACAAAAATAATGATAGAATAACAGAAAAATAATATTATAAAAAAAGTTAGTAAAATGTCTTTAGTTCTCCCTAGTATATCCGTAAAGGTTATTGGGATCGAATATCCTATTTTCAATATTTTAGTGAATATTTTGTAGTCTTTTATGCTCAAACCAAATATTCAGGTGAGAAATAGCCGTTGTTTTTGAGGGTACTCATCTTTGCATACATAACTCTTCCATTTGCAGCTTTTGCATTGATTTATATACTAGAGGAGCTTTTGGGCAGCTTTAGGCATGATAACACTATGGATATAAGATCATTAGATTCATATGACTATTGCAATAAGATGGTTGATTTATTAGTTTTCTCTGAAGCTGTAGCAGCTAAAAAAAAAACTTGTGGTGCTTTTGTAGTTAAAATGCTAGAAAATGCATAACTACATTTTTTGGTGTTTTATGGTTTGGGCTTTGAGAGCGCTAGTGTGGTTCCTAAGAGTATTTATCATTGAGTTCGGAGCTTGGCAGAACCTATTATTTAATATGGCTTGAGGCAAGACAAGTATGCCAAATATTTGACTTGACATAATTATTTTAGTGGGACTTACATCCTTTGAAGACCCAAATGGTGGCAAGTCTTACTTACCATTTTAGATAAAGAGGCTCTTGACAAATATGTAGCCTAATTTTATGTAAAGGTGACTCACTAATACCCTTTGGTTTAACAAAAAATAATAAAGTTCATCAAGTAGTTTTTAATAGATTGTGATTGATCATACAATTAATTGAAGATAATATAGCACTCACAACAAAACCCATCAATCAATTAGAAAAAAACTAACAATATATTACAACTTATTATAGTTCACTTAGATCTTAAAATAATTAAAGTTAGATCTTTGACTAATTTGCTTGACCATCTAAGTTGATATCATATGCTCTTACTTAAAGATTGAAAAATTTCATGCCATTTTATGCAAATTTTCTATCATGCGCACTTTCTTATTATCATGAAATTGATAGACCTATGTAATGTGATTATAGGTTACCCCTTATATGAAAACTACTAGTATTTTTAAAAATTTTAGCAAGTGTTTGACAATTGCCAACATCAATGTCAAGACCATTACAATATAATATATTAAAAAATCTTATCTTGTATAGTTTGTACTATTTTGAGAACAAATACAATATATATTATAGTACAAGACCACTAGGATAGATCATTGTTTCATTTTTATGGTGATTTTGCATGACTTATCATGATATTATTATCATCCTTTTTCTCTTATAATGATAATAATAATAATAAACACATTAATAATCCTTATCATTTATCAATATATAAAAAAGGATTTTATTTTAAATTTAGTATTTTCTTTAAAATAATTAATAGAAAATGAGTTGATAAAGTTTCACTAATTAATGCTTTTTACAATAGAATTTCTCCTTAAAAATTTTGGTAACATGTCGACAATTTGATTTTTATGAAAACTAGATGAAATTTTAGTAGCATGGCTAAAACACCTACAGTACTTGATGACAATGCCAAGGTGAGGCTGAAAATCAAGTAAAGTTTTATGGGGTGATTTTCCATTTTTATCTTTGCTTTGAGAAGGCAAGAATGTCAAAAGAAGATTGGCTTTCTCCCTTTTTGGGCTTATGAGGACACTATTTGATAGCGTATGTTCACTGTTCTAGTAGCATTTTTCTCTCCAATCCTTAAAGCCAAAACAATCTTAAATTAAATGCACTACCACTCTATACTATGGGCAATAGTTTGGATCATGGACCTTGTCAACTTACTCAAATGATGATACTAAAGTAAAGACCAACCTTCAAAATATGTCAATAGATTTTAAACTAGATGCACCAACTTGTCATGAGTCTGTATGACATGGTTGGGGTCCTCATCATGCATGGAAGCTTCTCCTAGATTATCATATTTGTTGTTTGTCCTTTCATTTGACAGCGTGGAAAACGGGTGGTTTTGACGTCTCAATCTCTTGTACACTCTTTGATTGGAGTGTCTGCTCAATATGTGAACCATTTCAATCAGTGGGTGATTTTCAACCTCGCCATCTCCACATCAATAAAAGGCAACTCCATGCCATTTACTTGTCTAGTAACAAACCACCTCATCTAATGTAGCATTGGAGATGTAGAACTTAACTCTAAAAGCATTGTTTGTCTTCATCATCATGTTGCTTGGGACCAACCATAATCATCATATAGGCATTCATGAGGTTCATAATTAGCTATCTTCTTAGTTCTTGGTTCATTTGGTATCCAAACCTTCATTGTGATAGATTTCTAGGGCTTTGCCTTAGATGTCACACCCTTCAACGGGGATCTTCCTATGTTGGATCAACATCCATCTAATGTTTGAATGTCATGTGCGGGTGTTCACCGGGAATTTTCTTTTAATAAATGTTGTCCATTATATGCATTAGTTTGGACAGCTAGCCATTAGCAGCTATGCCTTATCATCTCATTAGTAGTTTGATTGGCCTTTAGCCTCGGTAAGAGCTTTTGCCAATTTATTTGGAACCATTTTTTTAATGCTTTTAAAACTTTGTATCTTGAGGACAATGGGCAGTTAATCTTTGTCTCCAGGAGTAACCTTCTGATGAAGATATTGGATTCATCGATACTTACCCACTTTAAGGCTAATATTTGTTAATAACATGGCTTTTTGCCCATGATACCCTCTCCTGTTGAATAGTTGGGGTTGTCTCTAAATTTTCAACCCTGAATCTAGAGTTAACCTTCCTTGGGGCTCTCCTTGAGAGGTTTGAAAGCAATGCATTTGCATTTACCTTCCCCATGGCGAATTACTCGTTGAGGAGTCCGCCAGGCTGTCATTAGTATTGTTAGCCTCATTGAAGGTAGTACAAATCTTATTGATTAGACAGTTTTCCTCTCTGAAAGTGAGATGAAGTTCAGGCAAGAGAAGACAAATCCTTGAAGTTTAAGCAAGTGAAGACATATCCTCTAGGAGGGAGATTCAAAGGAAGTCTTTGCAAGTAGTATTTTATTATAATCATGCTTTTCCTTATCTTTAAATTTAAATTTAATCATCGTGACAAAAATTAGCTATGATGTATTTGGTTTGAACTAAAAAAATGCTGAAAAACAAACTCAATATATATTTCATGTAAGAAATATGCAGTGTAAATACTTTCTAACTATCTGACAAGTTATGATGTATTTTATTTGTAATATTTATTTCATATCATTTAAGATAATATATTATGAATGAAAAGCAATTGAAAAATTTGTCGGCACTGACAAAGGCCAGTGATCACCTACGAAGGCTTCTAACCACTAACAAAGTCGGACGACCACTTACGAAGCCTTACGACCACTAATGAAGATCGGCTACCATGCAAAGGCTTTTCCAAGCAGCCTAATCTAAATACTGAAGGCCATTGAAGGTTGGTCAACTGCTCATAATGAATACCTACAACACCATTCACTAGCTACTAAGAAAGTGAGCCTCAGTGCCTTTAATGCCCTAATATCGCTATTTTACAAATTAGGTCAAAACCTGACTAAAAAATCAGAATCCTGGATGACTTCAAAATTATGGCAAACAAAAAATATTATTAGATAGAAATAATTTTTAGATCAAAATACCCTAGTTTGAGAGAAATATGGATAACGGAAACTTTTGGATTAATTTCTGAATTGTTTAATTCAATAAATTGAGAAATTTAAATACAAATTCAAATTCATCAAACTTTGTATCATTGGGTTAAGTATATTATTTAAAGGCAACGGTAAAAGTTTCATCAATTTTTGAGCTTTGGTTCAATCTAAATTAATTTTTGAAGTTTCAAACTTCAAAAAATATTTTAAAATAAAATATTGCTCCGAATTAAAAATTTTTAGCACGAGAGTGTTCATCTCATTGTAACACAACTCTGGGTCAAGTTTTATTATTTTTGGAGGTCAAACGACGAAAAAATGCGAAAAATTTAATTGAAAATATTTACTTATGTTTTCCCTGTTTCCTTCCTCTGTTTCTCCCCCCGACCGAGCTCCCAGATGCAGACGAGCCTGCGCCGACTCATGCACGCGCCGCCTTGGTCGGCGACCGACCGGTCGGCCATCCCCCCCCTCTCCTTTCCTCATCTTTATATACCCCCTACTCCCTCACCTCTCCCAACATCCAAACTCTTCAACTCTTCTCCTCCCTTAGCCCAGCCAGCCGTCCGGCCCCCTTCAGTCACGTCCGACCTCCCTCCTACTTTTAGTAACCCTAACTCTAGGAGAAGACAAAGAAAAAGGTTAAATTTTGCTTTTTATTGTTTATTTTATTTTTTCATAATAATAATAATAATTATTATATTATCTCTAATATGTTATTAGTATTATTATTGTTGTCATTAATTAATAATGATAACAATACAAATGTTATATTATGACTGTTATTTCCATTTTGTTAATTTCAATCCAATCATTTTCATTCTGTCTTTTTCTTTCATATATTATTGTTATTATTATTATTATTAAATAATGATAATAATAATACTATTGCTACTCTCAACAACTTAAAATTTTATCTTCTATCAAGAAAAGAGAGTGAAAGAAAAATATAATAAAAAAGAAGAAAATAAATATTCCTAAAAATATCATATTACTTTGTTTTATCTTAGTTTTACAAATCTCTAAGTATTAGCTAAAAAAATTAATTTAAAATATTAAAAACTTATGCATATTCAATCAGCTATTATATTTTTGAAACTTAAGAAAAAAAGTACCCAGTATATACCTGTATTATTTTTTGCACTTTACTGTTGCTTAGCTTTGCTTTGAGCTAAATTCATATTTGATGCTTGGTTAGTTGTTTGAAACTAACATCATTTTATAAAATAATTGGTTACTGGAAAAATGACATCAGTAACATACGTTAATTGATTACTAGAAAAATGATATCAGTAACGTACGTTGGTTTGTTACAAGAAAAAAGATATCAGTAACATACGTTAATTGGTTACTGGAAAAATAATATCAGTAACATACATTAGTTGGTTACTGGAAAAATGACATCAGTAATATATGTTTGATTATTGGAACAACGACTTCAGTAACATACATCTTTATGATATTACTTTTTGCAGGAAATTAATTATCCCTTTCGTGCTATTGCCTTATTTTTAATGTATTTTTATCACATTTTATTACCGCTAATCGTATCTCTGCTATTATAAAATTTAATATTTTATTGTTTACTGTGCTAGTTAGAGCATTCTCTAATTACTAGAAATTCCAATCCTGATATTATTTTACTTGCAATATCAGGTCATATACTTCTGGGAGAACTTGAATGAGAACTTTAAATCATAAATTTTCAAATTGCTGATGGATCTACGACGCAACTTTAATTTTTATTTTATTTTTTTTTTGTTTCAGTTTATCTTTTATTTTAAAAAGATGAACTTTGAAAGAAGTATACATTGGCTATTTTGTATTATGGAATTATGATAAATGAGAAATATCATTTAGCCTTTATATGTGTATCGCTTCTCTTTTAAATTGCTTAGTAGGATCCTGCGGTTTGTGAATATCTAATGTCAGGACAGTTCTCGCTGAACCGGCATCGAGCCATTACAATTGGTATCAGAACAGAATTGAGCACATTTGAAAGAAAAGAATATACATGCAAAAAAATAAAGATATATCCATTCTAATAATGTTAGAATTGTCATTTAGTAAGATAGTTAGTATTATAAGAAGTTAGGAGGGATTAATAACTTAAAATATATTAAATAACTTTCCATTCATCAATATAAGTAGAACTTGAAAGTGCTAGAACAATATATCTGATGTGATTAATTCATCTTATCTTTTATAAATATAGATGGATCCTAATAACAAAATGATTGAGTACTTTGAGGATGAAGTAGTGATGGTGACTCATCGCATTCCGAAATAACTAGACTTAGCACTAATTTGAACGCCCCCGCAGCAGAAGCAATGGAAGATGCGATGGTAGAGAAATTAAGTGAGGTGGAAAGTACCATAGTGTAATGACCCGATGTCGTTACTTTGCAATTATGTCAAAATCCCGACTCTAACATTAGGACTTGGGGAATTTCAAATTAGGGCAAATAAAAATACCATAGATAAAAATATTTTTAAAGATCAAAGTGCTCTAGTTTGGGAAAAATCCGAATAACGGAAGCTCCCGCCTTATTTTTTGAATTATTTAAATTCTATAAATAAAAAATATTGAAATACGTGTCTGAATTCATCGTTTTCAATGTCGTTGTGTTAAGTATATTATTTAAAGGTTACTCGAGAAGTTTCATCAAATTCTGAGCCCCAGTTGGATCGTGGTTAATTTTCGATGTTTAAACCTCAAAAATAAAATAAAATAAAATATAGATCCGAATCGAAAATTTTCGGCGCGAGGGTGTTCATAATGTCTTAACACACTTCGGTGTCAAATTTCGTTGTATTTGGACGCCAAACAGCAAAAAAATGCAAAAATTTTAAATTTAAGTTTTTTTTTTATTTTTTCCCCCATTCGGCCGATCCCGATCGCAGGCTTTGTCACAAGACAGAGCTTGCTCTGCATGCGGAAGGTTCCGCCCGCTATGCTTGCCACTTGCGCCATTTTTGGAGCAGGTTGGTCGGCCCTCTTGGCTGACCACCCCCTCCCTTCCCTCCTCTATTTAAACACACCCCCTTCCCTCTCTCTCACCCACAGCAGCTCCCCTCTTCTCCCTCACAGCACCAGCAGCTCTCCTTCCCTTCACATCCACCCCTCTCCCTGCCAGCCCCTCCTCCTCAGCCCCTCCAGGCAGCCACCCTACCGCCGGCCAGCAACCACCTTGCCGACCAGCTGCCCCCCTCCGACCGGCTAACAGCAGCCCAGCCAGCCCTCCTCCAGCCATCGGCCACTTTGTTCCAACCTCCCTCCGTTTTCCGGCAATCCTAATCCTAAGGTAAAAGGAGTTGGAAATGTAGAAAACGGAAGGAACATTTTCAAATCTTGTTACTCTATACTTATTAAAATCATAACTATTAAATTAATAATTAGTCATTCACATTAATATTATTCTCATTAATTAATAATGAGAACAATACAAATATTATGAAACGACTATCATTTCTAATTTTATTAATTTCAATTCAATCGTTTTTATCCTGACTTTTTTCTTCGTACATTATTATTATCAAAATCATAACGCTTTAATGATTATAACTGCTTTAATAGCAGCTTAAATAAATCGGACTTCAATCTTGATAGAAAAATGGAAAGAAAATATAATCAAAGTAAAGATAAAAAATGACTCCTAAAATATTGGATTAAAAAACTAACTTAAGATATCTGAATCTAAATGCAGATCCAAAAGTTGAACTGTCAAACTTGGATCCTAAAGAACAAATATACCCAGTATATGACATGTATTACTTCTTTTAAATTTTATTGTTGCTTAGCTTCGCTTATTTGCTTTGAGCAAAATTCATTTGAAGCTTGGTTGGTTGTTCGGAACCAACGTAATAATATTCAGGGTTATTACTGGAAAATGACATAGTAATATTCGAAGTTGTTATTGGAAAATGACATCAATAATATTCGGAGTTATTATTAGAAAATGACATCAATAACATTCGGGGTTGTTACTGAAAAATAACATCAGTAATATTCGGGGTTGTTACTGGAAAAATGACATCAGTAATATTTGGGGTTAGTTACTGAAAAATGACATCAGTAACCTTTATTTTGTGATAATACTTGTTGCAAAAAATTATTTATTTCACGCTATTGCCTTATGTTCCCGCAATTTTATTACCGCCTTATTTCCGCTAATTGCATCTTTTTAAAATGTAAATATTATTGTGTACTGCAGTACTTAAAGTATTCTCTAATTACTGGGAATTCTAATCCCGATATTGTTTTCTGTACAATATTAGGTCAGGTGCTCCTGGGAAAATACACGCAAGAACCATAATACTTAAAATGTTCAAATTGCAGATAGATTCACGATGCTATTTTGCTTGCTTATCTTTTATCTTTTTCTTTATTTTCACTTTTGTACCAGAAGTGTTGAAAAGATCTTGTAATATGAACATTGAAATAAATAAATAATATCTTTAGCTTTTATATGTGTGTTCCATTTTCTTTTCTCAAGTTACTCAATATGATCATTTGGTAAGTGAACACCCGATGTCGGAACGGTTTTCGCTGAACCAGTGTCGGGCCTTCACACATAGCCTGGTGGGTATCTGTATCCAGGAACATGATCAAGGAATTCAAAAGGGAAGTTCAAGAACAGAAGGGTACCTTATATGGAAAAATGCCCACTTTAGAATGGGAAGTAAAAAAAAGAATAATATACAAAAGCAACAAATCATCTAACTACAGGATGAACTACATCACTTGAGGAAACTTTATGTATTCAGTTAGACACAACCTCTTCTAATTGCAAGTTTTTATTTGTCATTTCCAACATATGAATTCAGACGAAGCCTTCCTCGCAGTACCCTCCGCCACCCCGGTTAAAACAACTATTTTTTCAGCAACAACAGACAATAGGACGGACTATTGGGAGCTGTATTGCTAGCCCTTTCAAACTAAGGACCACTACCTCCCTGCTCGCACTAAAACCTCCGCATGGACAAAGACTGCGGGTAGATGATGCCTTGCAAGCCTTTCTTAAATTAAAATCTCATACTTCAACGGCTCAGCCCGGTCCATGGAAGCTGAAAATTGGATCCAAGATGTTGAAAGTAAATTCAACAGTTTAAAATGTCTTACAATCGAAATGGTTAGATTAGCAAATTATTTATTATAAGGTGACGCTGAAAGGTGGTGGAAAATCACTTATCAAACCACCTTTGGAAGCACAATCTGGAGGATATACTGTGGGCAGAATTCATGGGACGTTCAGAAGCCACTACATTCCTCACTCTGCACAGAGGATTCTCGAGAGTCAATTTATAAAAGTAACTCAGGGAAATCGATCGGTGACAGCTTACGAAATATAGTTCACAAAACTCTCTCGTTATGCACCTAAGTTGGTTGATTGTGAAGCAACAAGGTGCAGTAAATTCCTAGAAGGATTAAAGGACAGCATTCACACTAATCTGATTCGCTTAAGCATACAAAATTTACTGAGCTTTTAGATTGTGCAACAATACTTGAACATAACGAGAAAGTAATCGCAGAGAGACAAGGAAAGAGGCCCGTCACTTCCGCTAGGGACCAAGAGGCGTTCAAGCGTCCTCGTTACCCTCCACCAGCCAAGGCATACCAAATGTCTGTCGAAGCTCCCAGGACCAATGAAAGTTTAAATTGTGATCGACCTCACCAGATTGGGAGGTGCTACCACGAGCAGAACCGCTGTTATACTTGCGGGCGCTCCGGTCATGATTTTCATTTCTGTTTTGCCAAGAAGATGATCGGCAGAGATATTATTCCTGAGGTAAGATCTACCCCAAAACAGAGCTTAGCACCTGCAGCCCCCCTTGCCAACAATCAATGGAGAGGAGCTGCTCCTAGACAAGTTGCAACAACAGCAGCACCTACCCAAAGGAATGGTTAGGTCCCTCGGCCCACCGTTCCAATAAGGATGTATACCCTCACACCTATCATGGCACCCGATGACAACAACGTGGTGTCAAGTAAATTACTATCCTTATTTTTTTTAAATCTCTCCACACATACATAAACCTTTAATAATAGTTGTTCCCTTTTCTAACTAGACGCCATTCAAATTAATAGCAAATCTTTTTAAGTCTTGTTCGATACCGGAGCAAGCCACTCCTTTATTTCGAGCAATTGCGCAAGGGCTCTCAATATTGTATTGTAATCTAGCCAACACTCTTACGATTGGGATGCCCTCCGGTGCCACTATGAGCGCTCAATAGTTTTGCATTTGCAACATTCCTATCAATGAAATGGTATATGAGGCTACTCTACAAATCCTCTCAATAATGAACTTTGATATCATTTTAGGGATTGATTGGTTGAGTATGCATGAAACGATCATTGATTGTCGAAAGAAGAAAGTCACCCTTAAAGTAGAAGGGAAACTAAAGGTATTCATATGCAGATTGGGTATTAACGCCTCACTAATCAACACAGTTAAAGCGAAATAGTTAATTCGCAAAGGGTGAGGTTTACCTAGTCTCTATGATAAAGGAAGCAGAAAAAACACCCCTTTATCTGAAACCAAAATAATTAGAGAATTCCCCAATGTCTTCCCAAACAAGCTTTCTGGTCTACCTCAAAGCAATTAAAGAAACATGAGAAGAATTACCCAGTTCATGCTCTGGAATTAGCGTAAGTTGTTTTTGCCTTAAAAATCCGGAGACATTACTTATATGGGGTACGAATGCGAGATCTTTACAGACCACCAAAGCCTAAAGTATATTTTTACCCATAAGCAACTAAACTACAGGCAAAGAAGATGGCTTGAATTAATCCGCGACTATGATCTTAGTATTACGTATCACCCTGGTAAGGCCAACGTTGTAGCTAATGCCTACAGCAAAAAAGTGTCTTTGAATGAAATGATCATGACAAGCCCCTTGGTGGAAGAGTTCCAGAAATTAGGGATAAGACCCATTTCCAGCAAGCAATTAAGCAATCTACTCAAGATAAGTACTGCCGAACCTACGTTCCTGCAGTAGATAACAATCGCTCTAGGATGAGACCCAGAATATTCAAAGCTAAAGACATACATAGAAAATGGAAGTAGATCAGACTTACAACTTCATCAAGGGGTTTATATTTATCACGGGAAAAGAGTATGGGTCCCCAAGAATGCATCCATTCGAAATTAGATACTAAGCGAAGCTCACAACTCAAGGTATACAATTTATCATGGAAACAACAAAATGTATCAAGATCTAAAAGAAGTATTATGGTGGCCAAGACTCAAAAGAAGCGTGGCTAAATTTATTGTTAAGTGTTGTGTGTTGTTTAATAAAAGCTGAACATCAAAGGCCAAGTGGACTCTTGCATCCATTAGAAATCCCAGAATAGAAATGGTATGACATTTCTATGGCTTTGTCATGAGATTACCGAGTAGTTGTTTAGAAGCAGATACAATTTGGGAAATAGTTCATCGTTTGACAAAATCAACCCATTTTATTCCTATTAAGCAAATAGACAATGTTGATATGCTAGCCAAAATTTATATCAAAGAAATAATCAGACTTTACAAGATTCCAAAATTCATAATCTCGGATCGAGATAGCAGATTTATTTCCTGATTTTGGCAAGCGGTACGCCATGATTTAAGAACCGTGCTAGCTCTAAGCACCGCCTTCCACCACAAACAAATGGGCGGACTGAAAGAGTTAATCAAATACTCAAAGATCTGTTGTGTTTAGAGTATTTTAGATTTTAGTGGTAATTGGGAAGAGCAAATATCTTTAATAGAATTTGCATATAATAATAGTCACCAATCGAGCATTGGGATGGCCCATTATGAAGCCTTATATGGGAGAAAATGCAGTACTCCTCTAGCTTGGTCACAGATTGGAGATGTACAAATTTATGAATCTGAATTGATTGAAGAGACAAACGAAAAAATAAGGCTAATCAGGAGCTGAATTGCGGAAGCCCAGGACCGACAAAAGAAACACCACGATGCAAAATACTGGAGGCTAGAATTTCACATTGGTGATCGTGCTTATCTAAAGGTTAGCCCTATGAAAGAATATATCGCTTTGGGGCAATTGGCATGCTGAGCCACAAATATGTTGAACCCTTCAAAGTAACTATAAAAATTAGAAGCTCGATTTATAAACATAAACTTTTTGAAAGATTTACAACCGTGCACAATGTATTCTACGTTTCAACGCTCCTCAAATGCCTCCAGGAATCCACTCAATAAATTTCAGATTCGACAGTCGAAATTCAGCCTGATCTGACTTATATAAAAAAATCTCTTAAAATCATTAAGAAAGACTGCCAAAAATTAAGAAGCAGAACGATCATGATCATCAAAGTTCAATGGCATAACTATACTACAAAGAAAGCCACATGAGAAAAAGAAAATGATATGCAAAAAAAGTATCCAAAATTATTTCTGAATCAAGGTACCCCAAAACCTCACTTAAGACTTTTTTTTTCTTGTGATGTCGATGATAACATCATTTTTAAGTAGGAGAATTTGTAATGCCTCAATATCATTACTTTGTAAATTAGGTTAAAACTTGGCTAAAAAATTAGTATCTCGGGAAAGTTCAAAATTAAGGCAAACCAAAAATACTATTAAATAGAAATAATTTTTAGATCAAAATGCCATGATTTGAGAGAAATCTAGATAACGAAAATTTCTGGATTAAATTTTGAATTATTTAAATTCAATAAATTGAGAAATTTAAATATAAATTCAAAATCATCGATTTTATGTCATTGGGTTAAGTATATTATTTAAAGACTACGCTAAAATTTTTATCGATTTTTGAGCTCTTATTCGATCTTAATTAATTTTTGAAGTTTCAACATCAAAAATTATTTTAAAATAAAATATTGCTCAGAATTAAATTTTTTGAGTGCGGGGGTGTTCATCTCATCGTAATACATCTCTGAGTCAAGTTTTGTTATTTTTGGAGGTCAAACGACAGAAAATACGAAAAATTAATTGAAAATATTTACTAAGTTTTCATTTTTTCCTTCCTCTATTTCTCCCCCCCCCGACAGAGTGCAGGCTTTGCACTCATCAGAGCCTACCAGATGCAGACTGGCCTGCGCCGACTCACGCATGCGTCGCCCTGGTCGGCAGCTGGTCAGCGCCTAGTCGGCGGCCGACCAGATGGACGACCATCCCCTCCCTCTCCTTCTTCTCTATATATACCCCTCTACTCCCTCACCTCTCCCAACAACCAAACTCTTCAACTCTTCTCCTCCCTTAGCCTAACTAACCGTTCGACCACCCCACTCTGGCTACCCCCTCCGCCCCCCTTCAGCTACGTTCAGCCTCCTTTCGGCTTCTAGCAACCCTAATGTTAGATGAGAGGAGAAGAAAAAGAGGAAAAGATGATAAATTTTGCTTTTTATTATTTATTTTATTTTTTTCATAATAATGATAATAATTATATTATCTTAGCATCATTATTGTTGTCATTAATTAATAATGATAACAGTACAAATATTATATTATGACTGTTATTTTCATTTTTGTCAATTTCAATTCAGTCATTTCTATTATATCTTTTTCTTTCATACATTATTATTATTATTATAAATAATGATAATAATAACACTATTATAAATATTATTGCTAGAGAGTGAAAAAAAAAATAGAATAAAAAAGAAGAAAGTAAATATTCTTTAAGATATCATATTACTTTGTTTTCATCTTAGTTTTATAAATCTCCAAGTATTGGCTAAAAAGGCTAATTTAAAATATCAAAAACTTACGAGGATTCAATCAACTATTGTATTTTTGAAACTTAAAAAAAAGGTACCCAGCATATATACATGTATTACTTTTTGTACTTTACTGCTGCTTAACTTCGCTTTGAGCCAAATTCATATTTGATGCTTGGTTGATTGTTTGAAACTAACATCCTTTTATAAAATGGTTGGCTACTAGAAAAATGACATTAGTAATATATGTTGGTTGATTACTAGAAAAATGACATCAGTAACCTACGTTGGTTGGTTACTGGAAAAATAACATCAGTAACGTACGTTAGTTGGTTACTAGAAAAATGACATATTAACGTATGTTGGTTGATTATTAGAAAAATGACATTAATAATATACAATGGTTGGTTACTGGAAAAATGACATCAGTAATATATGTTGGTTGATTACTAAAAAAATAATATCAGTAACATATATTTTTTATAATATTTTTTGCAGAAAATTAATTATCCCTTTCGCACAATTGCCTTATTTTTCCTGCAGTTTTATCACATTCTATTTTCGATAATCGCATCTCTGCTATTATAATATGCAATATTTTATTGTTTAACTTAAAGTATTATCTAATTACTGAGAATTCCAATCTTGATATTATTTTATTTACAATACTAAGTCAGGTACTTCTGAGAGAACTCAAATGAGAACTTTAAATCATAAATTTTTAAATTGCTAATGGATCTACGATGCTACTTTACTTTTTTTTTTATTTTATTTTTGTTTCAGTTTATCTTTTATTTTTAAAATATGAATTTTATAAGAAGTATACATTGGCTATTTTGTATTATGGAATTATGATAAATGAGAAATATCATTTGGCCTTTATATGTGTATATCTTCTCTTTTAAATTGCTCAATAAGATCCTGCAATTTGTGAATACCTAATATTAGAACAGTTCTCGTTAAACCGACATCGGGCCATCACAATGCCCCACACTATCAACTTGACAAAATACTTAGTGGCAGTTTGAATTGAAGTAAAAAGAGGAGTAAAGAAAAAAAAATTGGGTAAAGGTGAGATTAACTACATTTGGTTTGAATAAAATTAGTGAAAAACTTTTACACAGTAATTCAATTTTGCCCCATTCAGTAGAGAAGCTGAGCAAGAGCCCCTCTTTCGCGCGATGCGAGAGCCTACGACGCCCTATTATGACTATGACACGAAGAAATCCCTCTTCTTCGACTTCATTCACGGCTCGTTCGAACGAATTTTGATCAACAAATCCCGACGAAGTTCGATCAACGAACACGAATGATTTGCTCGATTGAATCTTTCGAACGATTTGTTCGATCCAATCGTTCAATTGATTGAATGAATCGTTAAACGATTCAATCGAACAAATCATTTCAAAAGAATCATTTTGAACGATTCGATCGAACGATTCATTTGAACAAAACCAAATTTCAAGAATTTTCTTTTAGGTAATCTTACCTCTTAATTTATCCACAACACTACAGTTTCAAATTACTTCATTCTAAATAAGAAAATCTTAAGTTTCCTGAAAAATATCATACAATATTAAAATAATATGCTTACACTGTAACAAAATTACTGTATACTCGAATTTCTCATATTTTCTCATATCAAATAACCCCTTATATTATTTAACAATACAAATTACTAGTATTATTAAAAGATGACTCATTATAATATTTTCATTATTAGTAATTATTGTAAGTATTATTATGATTAAAAAACAATAATTAATAAGTATCTTATCATAGACGTTATTTAAACACTTGTTGTCACTACTTAACTAAACACACTACTTAACTAAACAAACAGTTTTTTATCATGCATCTAGTTATCCCTTATATATATATATGTTAAATTCAAAACGATGACAATCTAAACTTAATGTTTAATACATAATAATTAAAATTTACTAATAAAAATGTGATTATAAATTCATTAAAACTACTAAATTACATTTGAAAAAAACTGATGCCGAAGCATTTTTCATTCTTAAATTCCGAAATCCTAATAATATTACAATCAAACAGTTTTTAATGTTTAGCACTTAAGAATTGTTGAATCCGGATTTAAGGGCTAATTACACAATGTTTGAGTAAAATTCTGTTGGTTGCCAACCAGCTCCTAAATCTCTCCCAAGAATTGTATCGAAAACAAAAGATATGGGAGAGACGGATCTGAGAAAATAATCCTCAAAAATCAAACATACAAAATCAAGAAGGCTTGAAGAATAGAACTAATAAGTTCAGATGTTTAAATTTGAAGTTCCGAAATCCTCATAATTTCACAATCAAACAGTTTTCAATGTTTAACCACCTAAGATCACTAAATCCGGCTTTAAGGGTTTTATTTAATTAGAACATGTTTGAGCTAAATACTGTTGATTTCCGAATAGCCCCTAAATTTATCTAAAACAGAAGGGATGGTAGAAAGAAGTTACACAAAATCAAGAACAGGCATGATTCGCCTTAAGGGAAAGGAAAGGATACGTAAAGGAAAGAATGCCGATATCTTACAACGTGCTCGATGACGTCTAGCGGCGGTTGATTGGCCTTAAGGGCTTCGACGCCGAGGTTCAGGCATCTCCGAAGCGTCTCCTCTCTCAGTAACCTCAGATCTGGCGGAAGAGACAAAGGGATGTCGCCGGCGCCGCCGTGCAAAACGATCGCCCATCCCATTTCTTTTCTTTCGTTTTTGGAATAACTCTCTATCTGGCTAATAACTGTCTATGCTTCTAGTGATAAATCCTGCAAGAGCACTTCGCTTCAACTTGACGAGATTGCAAGATTTGTTTTTGGGCCCTGGTCAATTTTAAGATAATTTAATTGTGTTTGATTTTTAATCAGAAAATTGGAGAAAGAGACATCCGTTAGTAAGCTCGAGACCTTTAATGAATTCATATTCGAAGTTGCTCTGTTATCTTCCAATCACGGGTTTGTTTGAATCAGAAACAAGCATATAAAGAGAAAAATACAAACCAATCTAAGCACAAATCATAAACAACTGATTTACATGATTCGATATAAACATTTACGCTCACAAGGTAGAATAGAAGAATAAATTCACTATGTGAATGAGAAAGTACAATTAGAACTTCACAAACATATCATCATCAACTAACAATGATGTTTCTTACACTTGTCAAAGCCTTCCCAGATGCATATAATACAAGGATGCCCTAAAAATGGTTTCCAAATGTGTATAAGCAACCCCATAACTACTCAAATTTGCTATAGCACGCTTCCGTTCATATGCTCCATGGATGCCTGGACACCCGACTCACTTGAACATGGGCCTACTTCATGGGCATCTGGGCGCTCAAGCCCCTATCTTAGGTGCTTAGGCACCCAAGCCTCTGACTTAGGGGAGCCTGAGCACACCTAGGCGCCCAGGCCTCTGCTGCATGGGGTTAGGGCACGCCTGGGAATCCGACTCACTATCAAGTAATAATGCCTTACGCTGAAACCCACAGAAACTTCGTCGGTACCTCCTTTGATGATCCAGACCACTATGCTAGCATTTATTCTTCCAATTCAACAATTCTCTACCTCAAATATCGTATGCGTCATATGACAGGTGACCTCAACATGCTCTCAAGCATAACGTTTGCGCCCATAATAGTTGCATATGTATCATTCTCCGAAAGGAATCAAGCTGTGCATAGTTCATTCAAACCATGAGTTCTGATCAAAGCTTCTCCATGTTCACTGTGCTCTTGCAATTGGCAAACTTTTAAACCATGATTACTTTGAGCATGTTTGCTAGGTTGTCTTTGGTGTTTATCTTTTTTAACAAGATCTCTCCACTTTCAATGATATCTCGAACAAAATGGTATCGCACACCTATGTAATTTGTACGAGCATGACACACAGGATTAGTAGCTAAAATATAATGGTTTGGTTATCATAATAAACTATCATCTTTTCTTGGTTCTCACCCAAGTCTTCCAGTAGACCCCTCATATATACCTTTCTTGAATGCTTTTGTGATCGCCGTATATTCAACTTCTATTGTAGATAGGGAAACCATTGATTGTAGTGTAGATCTCCACACAACCAAACCTCCTAATAGAGTGAATACATAACATATCGTTGATTGTCTTTGATCTAAATCATTAAATTATCAAAATATACATATTTAAAGCACAAATCAACTACATATGACTGTTATGGAACAACAACCCAACACCAAATGTACTCTTCATATATCAAAATATACCCATCACTGCTTGCCAATGATCCTTCCACGGATTATGCATAAACATGTTCACAATCTTCAATTGCTTGGGCCAAATTTGATCTCGTACAAACCATGGAATACATAAGACTTCCCATTGCACTAGCACACGATATTGTGTGCATCTCATCCCTTTCTAGATCTTTCTTCGGATACAAATCAACAGATAAGCGAAAGTGAAGTGCTAAACGTAAGGTCGCCGACTTTATGAAAGTTATCTACTCTAAGCCTTTCCAGCACCTTCATTGAATACCCCTTATGGGTAAGCTAAATCTTACATGTATCTCTTTCCCTATTGATCTCCATCCCAAATATTTTCTTAGCTTCCCCTAAGATTTTCATTTCAAAATTCTTTAACAATTGATCCTTCATGTGGTCTATCTTAGACTCATTTGACATAGCTACCAACATGTCATCAACATAAAGAAGTAGGTAGATGAAGTTACCTTGAGATAACCTATTAAAATACACACAATAATCAAATTGGCTATGTGTATCCTCAACTATATATTAGTGATTGCTTTAAACTATATAAGGACTTTTTCAATTTGCAAACCAAATTATTTTAACCTGCATTTATATACCTAGGAGTTGCCACATGTAGATTTCCTCTTCCAGTTATATGTGCAAGAGCCTTATTTTTATATCAAGCTAGTCGAACAACAAACCAATCTATGCTTCTAAAGCTAAAAGTACATAAATTGACGAGTGCTTAACAATGTATTTTTTTATTCTTATGTGTGGCCGGTGGGATTTGAACCTAGGACTTAGGATAACAAATCCTGAGCCTCGGCCACTGGGCTACAATACCATTAACTAAGGAATATATATATATATATATATATATATATATAATGCCATTTCAGTGAGGAATTTTATTGAAATAGGTCCCATGGTATAACCTAAAAAGATCCATAAGAAAGAAAAACAAACAACAAAACAAACTAATCAAAAACAAACAAAACAACAAACCAATGTAAAGACAAAGGAAAGCAAAAAGAGCAGCAAACAAACCAAACCAAGAAGATCAAAGAACTCCGCTGACAAACAAGAAGATCCACAAACCAAGCAACAACTCCATAGTTGTACACAAGGAAGGAGAAGCCAGCCAATAAACTTGCCAGTAGAGAGAGAACAAGCATGCTGTGGAGCCCCAGTCCCCACCGTGGTCATGCTAATACTAATATTAACATGATTACAGTGAAGACGATCACCATGTGTGGTAATCCTCTCAACTATTGCTGAGTTATGTTTAGGCCCAACCCACCTTAGTTAAAAGACTTCCCACCTGTAACTGCTGAAGTTATGCATCAAAATATCAAAGTAGCAGAAGCAAACAGAAGTATAACATCCATATCCATAATACAGTAAGTAAAGTAAGGACAGTATCTCAACTCAATATGTAAATGCATAAAGTAAATACATCCAAAATTATTACAAAAAGTATTTAAAATAAAAGGAATGCTTGTCCTCACAAGAAAAGAAAGAAAACTAGCTAAGCCTCAGTAGCGGGAAGGTCCCCCTCCTGACTAAGCTCCTCTCCTTAAGCTACCTCCAAGAATAGCTCTGAATCTGATATTATTAGTATCATAAGGCCAGGGCTCCAGCCAAGAAAAATAGACAATTGTTTAAGTATATTTTATGTTAATTAAATGAAACTGTATGTTTAAGATATCACATTTTACTAACATACAAGTATTACAGGTGCTACAAGCAATAAGGAATAGGTTAATTATAAATTAAATATCTATAACTAAATAAAACAAAGTATATAAATTAATATACCTCAACTAGAAGCTGCAAATAAGGTCAAGCAAGTAATATATATTGAATGAAAAAATTAAAAGTTAACTTATCCTAACATGCTTTATGATCATATGAATATGTGTTAATTTGCATAAATTAAAATTTATACTGAAGCATAAAGAACTGAAATAAAACTAGCATCCTAGATTATGTAAATAACTGAACAGAAAAGCACTGAACTGAAATAACTATACTAAAATGAATATAAAATGAGCAGAAAACATAAACATATGCATAAATGATAATATAATTTGGCTAAACGAAGACACAAAACTGAGAGATAGTCTAACATATATCACTATGGCCAACCCTAGAGCCAGGTCTAGTTAGACCTAAAAGATCAGAAAAGAGATATGTATCTAAATTAATACTGCCATAATAAAAACTGGCTAAATGAAGCCATTGAGCAGAAAAGTTTATCATATATCACCCTGGCCAACCTTAGAGCCAAGTCTAGTTAGACTATAGAATCAGACATATATCATCCTGACAACTTTAGAGCTGAGGTCTAGTCTATTATAAATTAAAATAACTGAACAGAAGAGGCAGACTAAATAAAATACACTCTATTGAACTGGGCACCAAATAACTAAATGAACTGCATATATTGAAATATATTGAATAAATTGATTTAAAGTAATGATATTTATGTATTCACAATTGACATTAGATATTCATCAAAATATCTATGTTCAATTATTATGTCCAAGGTATAAAGCTCAAAATACAAAGTATGCAAAGAAATAATAATCAAAGCAAGCAAGAGATTCAACTAAATATATACGATATCTGTTATTATCTAATTTAATTCATTATATCTAAATTGAGATAGTACAAGATTAGGATCTCCAATATTTAACTATCATATAAAATCCTAGATTTATGTCCTTATGATTAAACATTAGAATTTTAACACTTCTAATTCATAATTTGTGGCGGCCACCCATTAATCAACTAAGTTTAAGGGGTGGTCGTCATTAGTACCATGGACATTAAACCAAAAAAATATCCATAATACTAATCAGGAGCTGAGCAAGATCTAATAGAAATATACATATAATATAGCAGTGCAAAATAGATTAAAATGAGGCATCCAAACACCATCCATATTAATTCATTCACATACAATACATTAAATGCAAAACATTAAGAATAAGGAAAAACTTAGTTATTACACTTTTAGTAAATACAAGCCAAGAAGATTGAAGCATATCTTCTTCAATGAGCCACACCTCACTTTAACCCGCTAGCAGCTAAATCCTCAAGCGCTGGATCTGACCTATACTTCTGATCTGCCATATGTACATATATGACAGGGCACAGCCAAAAAAAGAAAATCTGATTAGACTTTAATAAGTCTAAGTACAATTATTAGAATTTTATGAATTTAAATATATCACCATTTTACTGATACAACTAAGCAAGTAAAATAAATAGGTACGACAAGCTACAAGGAAAGAATAGTCACAAATAAAACATTTACAACTAATCAACGGTAT
This sequence comes from Gastrodia elata, assembly GCA_016760335.1. NCBI lineage: Eukaryota > Viridiplantae > Streptophyta > Magnoliopsida > Asparagales > Orchidaceae > Gastrodia > Gastrodia elata. The sequence continues at coordinate 9,593,008 of CM028682.1, read as the reverse complement.
GACTGAACATACAAAACAACAATAAAACATGGTGAGGCTAAAAGTAAAAGTAACTGCAACTACTAAAATAAATCTGGTCTTAATATGCTTATGATCATATGGATACATGCTGAGTATATAAAGAACAGAAGTGCTGAAATAAATATACAATTCTAGCATCTTAACATGCCTTTATTTATAAGTATTCAATGTAACATATATATACAAACATGCAAATTTAAATAAACAAAAGGCCACTAAGACATGTGGCAAAGCAACTAAGCACAGAAAAGAGCTAAAGTAAAGCCACTGAAATGTGTGGCAAAGAAAAGCAAGCAATAAAAGAAAGGCCACTTAAGCATGTGGCAAAATAAGACTAATACTAACAACTGAACTAAAATAGCAGTAAGCCTAAGACATAGTGCTGCCATACCAGAAAATAGGCCATATAGGGCCTCTAAACTGAGAGTTCAACTATATCCATCCTAGACATCCACAAAGCTAAGCATGAGTTGAACTCATAGAATAAGACTATAATCATCCTAGACATCCGCAGAGCTAGGCCTGTGTCTATTCTATAATAATATAAGAATTGAAGAGACAGACTAAGCTAGAACATACTCTACTAACTAAAAGCACTGAAAGAATTAAATGAATGATATGCTTTTCAAAACTACTACTTAGGATGTATCATCCATATCCTAAGTTCTCCTATTATGATCAAGGAATAAGACTCAAAATCCAAGGTGTGTAGAGCAATCAAATCAAGGTAAACAAAAGACTCAATCTAGACTTATGTGATATATGTTGTTGTCTATTAAACCATTCTAACTATTCCAAGTTATACAACTTAGAAATATGACCTTATAAGTTGAAAATAATTAGAACTGATCAGGTTCCAATTTAATTCAATCAAAATCTACTATGAGTTAAATAATAAATCATCGTATCCTAATTGATAAATTGAGATGTTCTAAGCTAAGATCGGATCAAGATCTACTAAGCTATGGATTATAAATTAAACACCATAAATTTAGGATCAATCACAAAATCTAAAGGTAAGCTTAAGATATATAGTTCAATCTACAAGTGAACTGATGATTAAGACATATTCTATTAAGTAAAATCAAGCTTAATAGAATGAATCTCTTATTCTTAATTTAAAATTAAAAGATAAAATAATCAAAATAAAATTATGAATATCTAGAAACTAATAAAACCAAAGTTCTAATCATTGAATAAATCACTTATTGAATGAATGAATCTAACCTAGTGTCTATTCCTAATCTTAAGGAAAAGAGCCTAAGGTGAAGTGAAGATCCTAATGAAGTGTTTTAGTTTTGACTTTAGGTTCTAATTCATGTCCGCATAATTTATAATTTTCAACTAAGGTAATGATTACTACTTGGTTAGCAAGAGTTCCTATACCCTGATGTCATTGTTTTTAAATAACAATCCAATCACTAATAATGCTAAGATCTATGCAAGTGGTGTACGCACTGTACATAGAGCTCAAGAAAATAATATAATTAAAAGAATACAGAACTCAATAAAGTTCTAAGTACATAACGTACCCTTAAAGGGAAGCCTCACGACAATAGTCCCATAGCAGAAGATCCTTATTACAATCCCATTATGGTCAACCATGGCATTAGCTGAATTAAGCAATAAAATAGGCTTAAATAGTGAATAATTGATTTATAAACTCCTAAAGAATAAGGGTGTAACAAACAACAAAAACTCTAATGAGATCACTTGCAATTATTTATGAATATAAACTTGAAATCTTATCATTATTCTAGCTATTTTTAATCATGAATAATATTTACTAAGAGAACCATAAGCACTATTTTAGGAGCATTAAGTAAGCCGATACGTATGAATAAACCTTAAACCATTCATTTATGAGTGACTTAAGTGATTGATAAAAGTAACTTGAGAAAGCGCATGAGTACTAATGAACTTAGCTACATGCAATAAAGGAGGTAGATAATCAATAAAGAGTGAAATAATCAAACAATTTAACATTCAAATTCTTTAAAGATGCTTGAACATGCTTTAATAATATTTTAATAGAGATGGAATAAAACTCATCACCAAGCTAACTTCTTCACGCAAAATTTAATCAATTTAAGATGAGAAACTACAAATAATAACTTATGTGATGAATTAAAGCATTCTACTAGATGAATCAAGGTCTATTCAAACATTAAATGAGAAAATATACAATTCCTTATATGGCATGAATTAACTCTTGAAAATGATAAATAAGCGTTTAACTAACATAACTAATTCTCATATTACTCATAAGATAAAAGGAGGGCAGCATGCATATGGATTTATAAGTATAGCACCTAACAACCTAATAAAAGCAATGAGTATTGAATCTATAAGCAAATCAGATAAATTTTCCTCAAGAATTAGATAACCATTTCTACATTTTTACTAAAGTTGAATCGATCGCATTATTAAGGCTAACTCAAACCTTTAAATGGATAAAATCATGGGTGATGCATAAACTAATTTGACCATTCATGAATTGGAAAGAGGATGCATGCGTTACGTTCAACAATTTGTCATTCATTAAGTTCCATTTATATACGACTACTAGAACTTTGAGGAATGTTTTCTCAAACATGAGAATAATATGCTTCACTAGAACATCATTAATATTCAAATAAATTACTGCATTTAGATTCAAATTATTTGATTGAGTCATACAACTTGAAATTAACTAATCATTTAGAGCAAGAGTAAAATGTTGAATATACTTCATGTTAAGCTCTCCATATAATTGCTAAATGTAACTTTTAAAAACTAAATAAAAGTTATGAGTAACAATATACCTTGATGGCTGTACTTTTCTCAAGGGAGAGGAGCTGTACAACAAGGCGGCGGCTCAGCCATGGAGAGAAGAAGGCGACTTGGCCATGGAGAGGAGAAGGCGGCTCGGCCATGGAGAGGAGAAGGAGACATTCGGCCAAGAGAAGGAGAGCTGCAGTTCACCTGTGGAAGGAGAGAGCCGCTGCTTGGCCGTGGAGGAGAAGAGGCTCTCCCATCCACTCGGCCATGGAAGACGAGGAAGGAGGAGATGCAAAGGTGAGAAGGAGGTGTTCGGTTAGGGAAGAAAAGAGAAAGGAAGGGGGTTTCGGTTTTCATAGAGGAGAAGAAGAGTTGACGGCTGGGAATGATAAAATTTTCGGATTGGCTGATTTAGGGTAGAGCTCATTATATTTATGAGGCCAAAATTGAGCTCTATCGCAGCCATTGAATCAAAATCCAATGGCTAAAAATTCTCAAGCCTTGATCTATAGTTAATTAAACTCTAAAAATTACAAACATGGTACCAAAACGACCATCTCGATAAGACAAACACAAGCGTCTAAAAATTATTGAATTTGGTCGAGTATTTTATTATATATTAATTTTTAAGTGAAAAACTTCAAAAATTCGCTACTATTAATCCGGAGCTTGAAAATTTTTGAAACTTAAAACATAACACCCTCATTAAACACTTAACTCAAATCTACAAAAATTTTTGGAATCTGACTTTTATTTTATCTATTATCAACTCGGAAGTTTAAACTTTCTGAATTTATTTAGGATGATCCGGGACCCCGATTGCGTTCAAATTTTCTCAAGTGGATCCCCTCAATATGCTTTATTTGTGAATATTTTTATTTGATTTTTATTTGACTTAAATTAGGATCTTATAATTTCTCTTAATCTGATTAGGTTTAGGCCTAAATGGCCTGATAACAACATCGGATTGTTACAGACTCCTCCACTTAAGAATGATGTCGTCCTCAACATCACTGCTTAAATAAAATGGGCAAGTCAAATTTAATAATGGCAAGCTATAGAAAATGCTGAAATGTTAGAAAGTTTAGCACCATCAACTAGGTTGAGTGGCATAGTAGGGTATACTACCAGTGCATTTTCCTCTAAGAACTAGGGAAACAAATTAGCAACAAACGCCACCACTCACTCAATTGAGCTATCACTGTGCTACACTCGAAAAGAATAATCCTGACGTTGAAATAGACATCAGGGAGAACAGATGCAAGCTAGAAAAAGATGTCGGCAAGGGAAAGGTGATACACTACAACTTCAGCGTAAAGTATTAAGCATCGAAGCCATAGTTGCACAAAACCATTTGTTGGCTCATTTTTAAGAGAAGGCTTCAAAGGAATGACTGTAAACAACTTATAATCACAACAATTTGAAATTAACAGCAAGGATTAACTAAAGAACATAAAATAGTTTACTCAAATTATTCATTTAATTAGTATTAGAATTATGCTAAATATAACCAATCACTGAAGGAAATTTATCCACCCAATAAGTGATTGAACTATATATCTATTACATATGAAATAGGGCAACTACAACATTTTTCTCAGGAATATGTGGCAAGAGTTTAAGAACTTAAAATAAATATCCAAATACATTGGATGAGAATCCCTACTAGAAAAGAGAAACCATGAGATCAAAGAAAAGCGATACTTAAGGATTCATATATCATACATCACAGCTATGCCAAAGCCTTGCACCTTTATTATCAATTGGATGAATTAGCAAGAACTTGAGCCAAGAAAACTCTATGCGTAAAATAAATTTCTTAATCACAAAATGAATTCTAGTTGTCATGCTTGAAATTAAATAGGCATGCTAAGAACAACTTTTACCAAAGAAATAGGGTAAGGAAATGTTAGGAAAATAATAATTTTAAATCTTCTTGAGGAAGGGGATACACCGTTCTCAAAAAAAATGCAAATGATATATTCTTATACATAGCCATTGCAAGAAGGATTGGGTGAAGTGAGTACAAAGATATTTCAGGCCTAACACTTAGTATTTACAAATATAACACTCAAATATTAATATTTGCACAAATGAAACCCAATATTATGAATATTATCAGCTTGTAATGATATAGAGTAGAGTGAGATAGTTATTATATATCATAGTTTAGGTGATATATGCAATAAAAGAAAATCTGGGCAGCATATGTAAAGTTTCCCATAAAAAAAATGCTGGAAGGTATTAAAACACAGTGTATGAGCTATTGAGTCAAAAAACAAAGTATATAAAAAGAAAGAACTTGCAATGGGCTATACAAAAAAAATCTATCACTTATGAGATAAAAGGAAGGTGCAAAATCTTGCATGGCTTGCTGCTAACGCATGCGCATAGCAGGAAATATATACACAACTCACACTTATCAGACTTAAGATCAGCACTCATTTAATCACTTGCCAAAACAACAAGTTTACATCTCACAATACATGCATTCCAACCATTAACACATAAGACAAGATTAACGAGTTGATGAACCTTGAAGGACAATTAGGATAAAGATCATCTTTGGCAAGCAGATATGTCAAAAAATACAAAAATAGTTGCTGCATCAATACCACAAGACCACCGCTTGGGTTCAATGAGAATAAAAACAGTTTTTTTTTTTTTTTTTAGAAGATAATGTGTTTGATAAGCACTAAAATAAATTAGTATTGATCGATTTTCATTTACCCCATTTCAAATGAAACCATCTTATCAAAAGGACTAATCCAACTTGAATCGATGATATGTATCCAAACATCAGTTACAAAACAAGATTACAACTGCCACGCAAGAGCAAACAGCTAGCTAACTTTAAAGGCAGCTAGCAAATAAATGAAAGCAGGATGGGAGAATCGGCATTCATATCTAAGTATTTTATATTATAGATGCAAGGATCTTCTTCAATTGGCCATTCAACACCAGCCCATTAGATTAACTGTATCATATCCACAACAGCCTATACGACATTAACACAATTGCAAGGAGCAACTAGATGCAGCCTAAGCAATGGAAGGACAGCAGCTACAATGGATGCTTAACAGCATATTTGACATTTAAATTATTCTTCAAGGCACGACCCATAGAACTTGGGAGACAAAACAAAATGCTTCTTGCTTATGAAATAAGCTATCCCATTAAACCCGTGAGATACAAGCAATTTTCATTGTTAACAAGCAAAACTAAAACTTTAAAGCCATGACAAAAAAATAATATGCTAACCTAAAACATGACGTCATTTTCCTAACTATTTTAAGTAGAAATTTTAAGGTAATTAATTTGATCTCCAAATCAAAATCGAAGTTCGTCATTGAATTTCTCACCCCCAAATTAATTAGTGGTGAAATTTTGAGATTTTTCAGAACTCAATTAATAGTCTAATTTTAATTACTAAAATAATCTTTTAAATATTAAAACACATGGTCCACCACCTACTTATCATGCCCTTCCCATATTCCCCCACTTGCACCTTTTCCCCACATGCATATCTTCCCAACCTGTAGCTCATCCTCTCAAGTTCAGCCCATCTTCCCCACTTGAACCTCTTTCCAACCAGCAGCTTATCCTCTCATGTCCAACCCATCATTCCCACTTGCTTCTTATCTCCTAATCCAGCCCATACCTCCCACCTTTATTATCAAAACATATCCAGATCTCTCAGCTTGCACCGAGGAATTTTTATGAAAAGGAGAAAGAGAGGTCTATTGAAGCCTTCATCCCTAGAGCAAGAAAAATCTATATTAACTGAACTAAGGTACTTTTATTCTTATCGATTCAATCATACCATCAAGTTCGTTTGTCTATTACCTTTCATTTGTGAAACCCTTGGTGCTCAAGCAAGCTTGATCTGAGTCTGTTTTCACTGGAAGATGATTAGTATTGCTCAATAAAATCACAAATTTTCTTCTCGTACTTGAAGCTAAGACATCAAATTTATCGACATTAGAGTGGTCAAATCGTGTCAATTTAGATACCAATTGAAAATTCTTGGAAATACTTTTCGATCAGTATATGGCACGATCCGTAAGGTACACTAAATTAGAAAAATTTAGACACCCTAGAAGTACATCTTTATTTTTTTATCCGAGCAGACTGACCCACGTGGCACCATAGCATGATGTAGTGCCTGATCCTCGGGTTGGGAAGCTCTATGGCGCGTTGTAGCGCCTAACTCTCGGGACAAGAGCGTCGTAGCGTGCTGTAGCGCCCGACTCTAGGATCGGGAGCGTCGTAGCGCGCTCTAGTGCCTGGCTCTCAAGTCAGGAGTGCTACGACGCACTGCAACATCAGAGCCATAATATTTTTGGCACCGTAGCCGCTGTAGCGCCTGACTCTTGGTCAGTTACACAAAATGGTACATTGTAATGTGCCATAGTGTCCAGTTTCAACAACTTCACCCATTTTTGTAATATGCCCACTTTGGAAATATAATAATATAAAAATACACTAAAATAAATGATAATCATGAGTATTGGTAAAGTTATGCATTTAAAATATAATAGTAGCTCAATATAAGATTCATTATTTTTTGTAAATTTAATTGATAATTGGATAATAGTTAGCAAATTTACATTTGTGAATTAATGAAAATCATGAGTATTGAATCAACGTTTTAATTGTCTCATAGAGCTTAGGACAACCAGGTTTAATTTGACTGGGTACTTAGGTGAACTTTAAAATATTTTATTTGAAGAGTTGAAGTAAATGTTAGATTCCTTATATTACTAATTATATAATTAATAAAAATGTGGATGAAAAAATCAAATGATAATATTACTAATAAATTAAAAAGTATCAATTTGATGATTTAAAATTAATATTTGACAGATCAATTAAGTGAATTATTGTCTTATCAAAATAGTCAGGTACGTAAATTTATTTGTAACTTTTACTTCGGTATATCTATTTTGAATTTATTTTTATTTGAATCATGATTTATGCTTTTGATATGCTTACTGCTTAATGAATTATAAAAATATTATCATAAGATATATGACAAAAAGATGAAATAAATCATTATATGTGATGTTTATCTTTGAAGGAAGAAAATAACACTGAAAATTTATACAGATTTTTATATGGAGGGATTTAGCCCTTTTAGGAAGTGGGCAAACCCAGATAAAAACACACTATTATTTTCCAAAAGGCTAATAAACTATCAACGGATAGTCGTAAAGCTTCTTAAAGGCTACGCCTATGGGTTTACCCATTTGGGCTGTGGGGTCTCCGGACTCGACTTTATGTCACAATATACTTTTAGTGAGATTTATTTCATGCTTTCATATATGTTAAACTCAAGTCTAACATATAGGGCAAAGTTGTCTTCATTTGGAAAATTTTTATATTTCTTTACTTGTGATGCAAAGTTATTCATGTAACTTTTATATTGATTTATACCAGATATATGATTCTAGAAAGTAACTCTTATAAAAATAATCTACATACTCCTTCTTTGACTGACAATTATTGTTAAATTTTCTTGTTTTGAAAATTTAACATACAAAGATCAACTAAAGTAAAAAAAATAGGGTTACTTTTAAGAAGTGAGCTAAAGATGAAATTTTACTTTAATTTTTATTGTAATATTGAATAACTCTTATAATTTATGTGTATGGATATGGATAAATAATTATGGACTCATTATTATTTTACTTTAATAACTAATGTCATGTGTAAATTATTTATGGGAAATTCTCGAACTCGATTCCTCGGTCATTACATGGAGATTTTTGGATTATATCAAATGTAGCCTTTGTGATCTAGGGAGTATTCAAGAAATATACATGGTAGAGATTTATGTGACAACCCTAATCCTTATTAAGGTATTTAAGACCAAAATCAGACCAAATTAAGTTAAAATTAAGATCTTGAGATAATTCTACTTTTGGTAAAACCAAATATATTCTTTTAATTACAAGTTTGGGGGATCTAGATAATATATACTCATAAATTAAATTATGAAATTTTTATTTATAGATATTTAGGAAAATAAAATATAAGTCCAAATCCAAAAAATTTAGTGTTGTTGGATTCATAATATAAGAGAATGCTAAATAAAAAATTTTATTAAAATCAGAGAATCGGATTGCTGGTAATTAATTTTCAAAGTTTTTATCATCAAAATTTAATATAACATAAAATATAAATTCAAATTGAGAAATATTTTATTGAGGATGTTCATCTCAACAAGACTTACCTCCCAGTCAAGTTTCGTCAAATTTGAAAATCAAATGGTGAAAAAATACAATTAAGTTAAATCATTTTTTATTTTATTTAAAGAATCCTTTAATACTTCTCTCTTCCCCCCATCACCCCCCCCCCTCCCCCCTTCGTTCAATCGCACGAAGAGCCTCCTCTCGCAAGCAATCGCGCCCTCTCCTTGCATGCTACAAGGCTACTATCGGGCTCACTTTTAGGACTCAAAATAGATGTTAAATCGGGCCAAATCCGCTGCCTTAACCGTGAAGAGTTGCATCCTTTTATAGTAAATAGGCACATAGGTGCCTAGGTTCATATAAGTGCTTGGCTTTATTTGTGAAGAGTCGCATCTCTTTATAGTAGAATGGATACAAGCGCATGGGTTCCTAGAATCAATATGCATTTCATGTTATGCTGGCAAGGGTGGTTCAATGGGGCCCCTGAGCACTCAAGTTCGGGTGGCACTGGTAAGACTTTTGCCTGGGTGCGCCTGAGTGCCCAGCTTTAGGTGGCACTGGTGAGACCCACACCTAGCTTTCTTGTTGCATGCATTAGGGTGCGTAAGGGCACGCCTGGGGTCCTGTTTTGCTTTCAGTAGAGTAATGCCTTATAACACACTGAAGCTCTCTCAACCACATGAACAACAACACAAACACAAAACAACACACAAAAGCCTTAAATAGCACATAATTCACAATAAAATAATACAAGCAACGAAGGTACTTAGATTTAATTCCACCACATTTTCTTGGCAAGATTTTGCTTCTGCACGAGCTCCTAATCTAACTTATGAAATGTGCCAGGGTATTTGACTTTAGTTATTGTTCTCTAAGTAATTATATATCATGTTTATATTATTATATTTTAAAAGGTTTGCATGTATGGGAAACATAAAAGCAAGCATGAAAATACCTACAACAATTTAAAATAGAATCATCATTTCAGTAAACAATCTCACTCATGAGGCTTTCACTTTTGGGCACATTTTTCCTTAAAAAATAGATAATATGTTATCATATGATGGTATATATTTTAGTAAATTTCATTTTGGCATTTTTTTAATAACAATTGCTTTTTTTTCCAGGAAACTTATCATAAGATATTTTCTATATGCATATATCCCTATTATAACACAAATAGATCACCAATAAGAAAAATAAAAACAAAATTTTGTGTATAACTAAACACTCCATTTTGTTAGAAAATTTGTAGAACATGAGGAATAATCTAAGTATGTTTTCTTGATTTCATGGTTCCCATAATAATATCACATTAACCGCTACCAATGTCTCTCTAAGGTATTGCGCAATTCCTTTATCAATTGTCAAATTTTCCAAATCAAAATATATATTTGAATAAATCCATAAAATCCAATAATCCAAACCCCATTTCACTTTATAGTTTTATCGATCATTAAAAGTGTCACACTCTATATGATGGTATATCCACAATGTGACAATGACAAAACAACAACAAAAGCTAAAAGCAGTGCATGTAACAGCTGATATAAGAACAAGAACTTTCATATCAATTGTTATCATCAAAAGGATCATAATAAGGCATTTAATCAAAGTACAAGTAAACAAGCAACATTTTCATTTCCAAATCACAAAGTTATATCCATAGCATTTAGCTTAATATTACCTCACAATAAATGATTTAGCAGTAGCAACACCCAAGTTCTCGCTTTCTGATGGTTTTCCCAAGCCCTATTTTAGATGGTCTGAGTTACTCCTAATGCTCCCAAGCTTTACACATAAAGGTGCTAGGGAACCAAATTCGACTAGAGTGATCTAAGTACTTGATATTTAATTAATTTATAACTAATTTTGAGACATGATGGAATAAAGTAAAAATAGTAAAATGCAAAAGTGATGCAAATTGGCCATCTCTCATTACAGTAGAGTTAAATGATCAATATGCTGCAAATATTTAATATAGCATCAAGGGTTATAATGAAATAATTATTTCGATCATGCACTATTCTAAGCAAGTAAATAAGGCTTATGATTACTTAGCATATAATTATGTACAAGGATATCATGAAGCATGCATTCAATTTTAACTTGTGAGAAGATTCGTATTTCAACAAAACTCACTAACATTATCAAGAATATGTAATAATGGTATCATCTTATCATTTCATATTTGTTGTACATCACCTTATAGGTAGATCAGGCAAGTCTTCTTTGTCATCCTAGTGGACCATCATCCACCTAAAATATGTACATATTTTATTTGAACATCTATTTTGAACCATTTTTATTTCACATTTCATCAATCACTATTTTTATCATATTCACATAATTTGGGATAATGAAATGCATAAGCTCTAGATATAATTCAAATAATTTCAATTGAAGTGTCAACAAGAGGAGTTATGCATATTTCAAAGTTCATCAAAAGAAGGAAACATTATATTCATGTTTGCATATGTTACTATTTAATCTAAGAGTGATTATATACAACTAACATGATCCTAAATTCTCGTGATTAAGATTTTGATAGTAGATTTGCACTTGGGGTGAAATAAGGTTGTCCTAACAGTCACCTAGTAGTCCACTTTAAACATAATTTCCCTTGCTTTTGAGTGAGGTGCTTTTAGTACACTTTAGGGTCAGGTTATCATGCATTTATAGCATCATATTAGGGAGCTTAATAAGGCTTATGAACAATCGATGTGCAGTTATGACAAAATGGGTGCCATTCAATGTATGAAGAGAATTTACTTAACAATGAAAAGAGTGAGAGTTAGAAATGCACCTTTTGCTTTGTAGCTCATGAGCAAACCTTATATGCTTTAGTCGTTATCCTCAAAGTGATGACTCAGGCTATAGGAGGCTTTGGCTGATGGGAACTCGACCAACTCCCTTGTTTCATCTGCATCTTTAGTGCAAGATCTTGTGTTTTCATAATCGGGATTTTCACGTTTGTCAATCATCACTTTATTTAAAACTATTGTTAGGAGGGGATTTGATAACATGCCTCTTCCAACTTCATGCAGCTATCTCACAATTTCCCACAATGGTTGCAAACAATTATTTCAAGATCTTGTGTTTTCATAATCGGGATTTTCACGTTTGGCTAACCTTTGGAGTCGATTAAGTGATACTTGGCAATTCAAATGCATGTTAAAACATGTTGCATATTGAAAAACAAATTTTCCAAAGCAACCGACTTTTTTCGGGCTAGCTTGAGAACGCTATCGTTTGCCTTAGAAAAAAACCCTACTACGAGTACTAATTGATTCATAAGAAAATTTTTAGTACAGTAATGCGCTCAAAATGTGCAAAAACATTTAAATAAATGAACTAAATATATGCTCAAATAGAGGTTCAATGACTCATTTGTGTTAATGTGGCGAGGAGTTGCTCTACCATCAGTAATTTAATTCTGTACTCCATGCATTAATCATGCACTTGAGCTAATCCTACATAAACAGAACTTAAGAAACTAAGTTGAAAGCACGTCTCTGCAGCAGCATTCATAAGCAAAGCACAAACAAATAAATAACTAAGCTTTTGTTCAGCGCATAATCGAACAGCCAATTCTGTAAATGGAAGAAAAGCTAAGAATAAATTACTGCTAAACATACATATCCTGCAACCAGTCTCTAACAGAACAAAATTAGTCCAAGATCATCATCGCCTCAAAGCTCTACATACTCAATCTCAGTGCTTCTCTTTTTTCTTCTTGTCCTTTTTCTTGCCAACCTTCTCAATGTTTCCTTGCACCTCATCTTCATCTTTAGCTTCTTCTTCTATTTCAGGATGCAGCTTCTCTTTATTTTTCTTGTCCTTTTTCTTGACAGCCTTTACTGTTTCTCCTTGCTCCTCATTTTCTTTGATAGCTTCTTCCGCCCCTTCAGAGTACTTTCTATTCTTCTTCTTCTCCTTGTGTTGGGATTCCTCAGCAACCTGTTCCATTTTCTGATCATCATTCTCCAGCTCGGCCTCTGATTTCTTCTTTTTCTTCCTTTTCTTCTGCTTTTCAGCTGCTGCAGCACTTTCATCCTCACCTTGCGCAGCATTCTTCTTTTTATTATCTTCATGCTCCTCAGCATCTGCATTTTGCACCACATTGTTCTCTGCCTCAGCCTTTCTCTTCTTCTTTTTCTTCAAGTCTTCTTCGGTATCATGTTGAGCCCTAGCTCCTCCCACCTCTTCAGCTGGGATCGACTCTTCCGCCTCATATTTCCTCTTCTTCTTATGTGTTTGTTCCTGTTCATTTACCGGCTTCTCCGCATTTGATTCACTAGTTTTTCCAAGCACAGCATCAGATGATGGATTATAAGTCTGAAATAAAATCAAATTATCATTATCATTGTTGGTCTCAATCCACATTTATATATACCATGAAAAAAAGAAAACAAGCTACCAAATCAAATACCTTTGCCAGAGTGATCAACGCCCCTCCGCCTTTCTTTCTGTCTTTATCATAAGCCTCAATCTTAGGCTTACCTTTTGCTGAGCCAGCAAAACGGCCCACTTCTCTTCCCTCGAGAACTCGTAGGCGGGCTTCAAGCTATGTTCATGAATTTTAGAACGGTATAAACAACAGAAAAAAGAGGCCATTACCTACCAAACACTGAAAAGCATGCATTTTCAAATTACACATCCTTTCATTTTTATTATTATTTTAAAGAACATGAAAATTTGCTGAATATTTCTCAAGAATAAATTCCAGTATATTCTATGAGAAAGCATAAATAACTATTACATAGCTATGTATACCTTTGCACGGTTCTCGAGGCCCATAGAGTTATCTTGGCTGTCACCGAGGGCATCATACCGGATGGCAAGTGCAGCCTTGGCAGCAAGAGAGCGAGAGATTTTACCCTTGAGTTTTGGAGCTGCCTGACCGATTAAGGATGCATGGAAAATCAACCCATATTTTGGTGTTGCATGTTTTGATTTAAGGGCTCTGAACAAGGCCTGTAGATTAATGATTGAAATCTTAGAGCTGCAACCCAAGTTGATTTAAAAACCAAATTAAAAAAAAAAAGATCAACAATGAAAGCACAGATCATAAGAAATGAAAAAAAGAGCGTAGGGCACAGCAAGTAAACGAAAACAAATATAATGAACAAATAAACTTCCATAAATAATGTAATTCACTCATGCATAATCCAATGATTTAGCATGCTTTTTACTAAGGATGCATGTCTCAATATATATATATGTACTAGTCAGCTATCGTAGACAAAAAAACGCTGGCCATTAATTTCAAATACATGTGTAAATGCCAACCGACAAAGAGTTGTTGCCCTCGCAATAAATTGCCCCCATGCCCTCACAAGTAGCAATTAAGACAATGGTTCATCGAATCTGCGTGTTGTAATTATAAATATATACAAGAGAACATGAACTATTGAACAATGTTGTAATGCTAATTGCTAGATGTATCAAATCTCAAAAGCTAAGCAAGTAGAACTGCACTAGCCAATAAAATAAAATATAAAAATGAACGTGAAGTCAAGAAAGATTAGAATTACAATACTACGAAGACTTGAAGTCAAAGACTTTAATTTAATTTTTATTATGTTATTGAATTATTATTATATTTATTATATTTGTGTTAGAATTAGGTTTAGACTTAGGTTGTTGAATGCTGAGTGATTAGCAATAGAAATAACCTAGCTAAGTTTGAAAGTCATTTTATAGTGCTCACACTGAATTTTGAGTGAATAGGAGCATTAGCAGAGCGCCAGAGCTTAGCTAAATAAGTTTGAAAGTCATTTTATTGTGCCCTTATGCATCCAAGCATGTGCACCCAGGCACGCATCGATCGAGCGCCCATGCAAGCACCGATCGAGCGCCCAGGAACGCACCGATCAAGCACTCAGGCACACACCAATCACGTGCAAAGTGTCGTAGTTTGCCGCCTAATAATCACACCCAAACCAGCCTAGTCAGATCTTGACTTGCAACTAAGAGGGCCTGATGAGAAAAGGTCGAGCTGTTGATTGTCAAAGACGTTCGTCTTGCACTCGAATTTCAAAACCTTCCTATTTTGAATCCACCTCTACTTAGCTATAAACAGAAATCAAATCTTGTCTCTATGGACACCAAAGAAACTACAAAAACCATAAAGTGAAAGAAACTTTAAAGAATATGTTACTAACTTCTTTACATATAATCATCCGTAAACCTCAACACTAACTTGAAACAATCCTTTCCACACTTTTCACTATATTTTAACAACAAAGCTTGTAACTTGAAGGGACACCCATATTCTAGTGTAGCTTCTCAAGTGAGACGTATCATTAATTTGACAAGTTTTATGTAGGATATTAACTATCAAACGTAAGACATCACTTTTCTCATCTATTAGAGCCCGATAATTGTAGTGTTATTAAAAAAATTTCATACAGGCCACTCATCTTTCTTATTAACAATTGTAATACACATTTTCAAATATTTACAAATCTGCCAACCGAATTCTGATTGTTATAGCAAAACTACCCCCTACTTGTTTGTAACAATCAGTGCAGGTGGATGAGATTCTATCCACAAAGTGTGAAATGAAGTTAATTCTGTAAATATTAAAAAAGGTGCTAAATGTGAAAATATCCATGACATGGAATCCATTAATGAAGCAGAACTTAACATGGAATGTATTTGTTACATATGGGGTGGTTAAGAAAATAAAAGTTCATAAATAAGCCCCTCATGAATTTGTATGTGGCATGAAGTGAGAAAGAAATAGATTAAGCTATCATCCCATATCTATTCTTTCTCCTTGCTTGAGGCATTATCCCCTCATCTTGAACAATCACCGACTGCACTGCAGCATCAAGGAACTATCAATGTTTCATAAAAATCAAGGTATTTTCTTGTCTTTCATAGAAGTCGTTCAACAAATGTTGTTTTCTTTCCTTCAAGAAAAGTTTAAGTTATTTGCATAGATAGTACTCCAGGAACGAACAAAGACAGTCATCCTCTGGTGAAAAGATCATCCAATGACAAGTGCTCTTCGATGACACTAACTAGCCATCTTATTTGATCGTGTTGAACTCCTCCGCAGACCACTCGACCAAAACATTATCATCACACCTCCATTAATCTTACTCTTATGTAGCCTTGGGCCTTGCTAAAGAACCAAAGGCATATTCATCTACAGAAATCATCGTACAAGAGTTCTATAACTATTACGACTGTCAAAAAAACTAGTGTATGACTCAATGGTCTAAAAACAAGCTGGTCATGAAAATAAAATTTGAGTTTATTTCTAAACAGGCAAAGCGCAAGCACAGTTCTATTCAATCATGTTCAGCCCATTAAAGGTTTGATCAACTAAAAGACATTCTAACGGCAGTTCTATAATCACCTTTTTAACACTTCAATTTTAAATTTACAAAATACTACATAAATTTCTATCAATAATTAAAACATGTAAGTTCACTAGCACCTTATTAAAATATATAATTTCAAATAAGTAAAATACGACAGTAAATTTAATAATAATCAAATTTTAAATATTAAATTTGTAGATATTTAAATGTGTTATGTATATTTTTTTTTCTTTAATTACAGAGCATATATATATATATATATATATATTATGATTTTTTTTACAAGAATCTACCCTATTTTAAATATACAATAAGAATAGTATAACAGACTAGATTGGTGACCTCTTAAAAAAGTAAGAAATAAAGAAAATAATATATAAAGAAAAATAAAGAAACCAACATAGTTATGAATTGCCCCCTAAAAGAATCTCAACATAAGAAAACCAAAAGAACTTAAGCCAAATGAAATGAACACTACGTTAGTGAGAATGACCATTCCATTAGACTAGCAATAGTGTCTTTTCCTCAAGTTATAACTTGATTTCCAATTGACTGTAGGTCGTTATCCTTTTTCTATTTTTTTTCTTTTTTGCTTTGTTCCTAACAAGGAAGTCAAAAAGTAGCTCTGAACCCTCTATACGTTTCCCTTTAACTTCTCACTCGAATCCCTTTCAGAAATATCAGTTTGTTCTTCGGAATGAGCCCTCCATGTTCGAATGGATTATACTCCTTTGCCTGGTTCAGATTCAAACAAGCCTCCTTGCACATAGAAGAGTCCTTCGAAGATGAAATGATGTTTTCCACTTTATTTGTGTCACTTCTACGCAAAGCAATTGGAATTTCATCAACATATCATTGGAGCACCCGAGCAATCATTCACTATCGCGTTCACCATTCTACCAATGGGATACTCAATGCTATCAACTTGATTTTCTGCAATCCCATCAAACTCAACTTGATTTGTGTGCGCGCGTTTGTGAATATATATATATATATACATATATATATATATATTATAAAAAATACGTGAAAAGAACGGACGTGAGCAATGCATGTTTCTGGTCAGCATTTGTCGCCTGCTTGACAAAAGACGAACAGGTTCTGACTTCCCATAACTAGGAAAGAGGCATTCAACCTTGCGTTGAATCACGACGCATCGGTGACTGGGATTCGTCATACCGTAGTTTGCTCGGCTAATCCAACGGCTCCTCGCGTTTCTTCGACAAGCTTTCGACGTCCTAGAATTAGCCTTGAAGAATCTGATTATCTTCCTGTTCTTCATCGAAAGAAAGCAATGTCACTTTAGACACCTTTATCTTTCAAGAAGCTCTAATCAGCACTTATCAAGGAGATGTTTTCGGGGTCAAACTGATTGAGTATATTCAAGATAAACTAGCCCTCCTTCTCCATGATGACAAAATTCAAGGGTTGGCAAAACCTTGAATTTGTGGGAAAATTTGCCAACAACAAACCGTCAATGGCAGACATTTGCAAGTTTATGCATAGTCTTGGATTATCATGATCCTACAATGCGGGATTAATTGATTAGCGGTATATTCTCATCAAATAATCAAATGAAGCATAATATACTACTAGATTATTTGAAGGGATTCATAATTCATAGAAAACTTCCATATGGAAGTTCTAAAATTGGCAACATCCTTTGACCCTAGGAGAGAACCTCTTACTACCCGTCTGGACAAATTTTCCTCTACTCAAGATACATTTGATGACGCATTCAATCTTGTTTGCTTTGGGATATTATTTTGGCAAGCCGCTTAAAGTAAGATTAAATATGGATTGGGAATGAGAACAAAAATTTACAAGAATGCACCTTTAAAAACAAGCCTTTGTTTTGTTCCCGCTATACGATCATTGGGCATGGAGTTAAAAATTGTTATCATCTTCATCTGCATCTCAAAGAAAAAAAAGTTTTCCTCCCTTAACTAACAAAAAAAAGCAAGTCAAATGCCAAAGAAGAATGTTAACGTTGGGGTGTATAAAGCTCCTAGAGATATCTCGAAAGTCGAAGTGATGGGTCTTCATTCAACAATGGAAGAACTGTAAACAATAATAGAAATGTTGAATTTTTTCCCAAGAAAATAAAATGGTTGATCTGTCCACCCTTTGATTGGAGATGATCATGATAGGTTGGGTACAGATCTTGCAAATGCAATGATAAAGGTCTCTGTCCCTATACAACCTTCTATTTTGACTACTATGAGAGACCATGTCTCTTTTGAGGTAGACCCTCAGTTGGATGTTCTAACTGTTGGTTTGGAGGCATGTTCTTCCCCACCTCAGTTGGAAGAGGATATTGTGGGTTATTTGGTCGCTCTGTCGTTGGATCCTTTTGGTGATGGCGAAACGCTTGCGGGATACGAGGTGTTTACTATACAAAAGTTCTAAGACATTCTTTTGGGATCAACCCAAATTCTGAGTAGGAGGGATAAGGGGTTTTTTGATGAAATATAAGCTGCTCAGTATCTATATTGATGAAATTTAGATCGTCTTGCGTAGAAGAGGCTTTGACCCTTCCTCTGTGAAAGCTTCTTCCCGTAATAATTTGAACTTAAATCCCCTCGCTTTGGAATTTCATCCGCCTAACCATGGGAGATCTCAAGCTACATCGGCTCCTAAAATTGTATCGAAATATGCCAAGCGGTAACCGAAATCGAATTTTCGACAAAAAGAGTTTGATGACTATTTCTCATTTTTTGCATTTTTTCATTTATTGTTCTTTTTGCTAGCTTGAAGGTCTCTAACTTCATATACGTTGTAAGCTTTTTTTGCTAAAATTTAAGTGCAACAGGTTTAAAATATATATATATATATATATATATATTATTTTGATTTTTTTTATTTTGTAACATATTATAAATATTTGGTGATTTAATAAAAATTAAATAATTTTATACATTAAAATATAAGTGTGTGTGTATACGTATAAACAGCAGCAATAACACTAAGCTTTAATCCAACAAGGTGGGGTCAACTACAATAATCCTTTATTTCCATGGAGCATTATCAAATAGAATCCACTTCATAAGATCCATTATAAGGATGTCTTAACATGTGCATAATCATATATATATATATATATATATATATATATATATATAATTTAAATATATATATATATAAAATGTAAACTCCGTCAAATCATTTTAATATTATAGTTCTAATTTAATTCTTGCTTGTTTACCATTGTTCTTTTTTGTTGTGTTTGGCTTGATGTTAAACATCCCAAACATGAATTATATTTATCAGCTCATTAAGAAACCTGAACCAATTTGAGTTTGGCTAAATAGTTAATGAACTAAATATGAACAAAATTATATTTATTGATGTCTGTCTCACTTGAACAAAATTCACATTGATGACAATTTTGATTCTTGGAATGCCAATTAAAATTCAACGGTTGTCAAATTTTTAATCAACTAAAAAATTTAAGAAGATGTATTGATTCACCTCACCCCTGCACCCATTTCATATTGCGCTTTGATTTCAAGAAAAAACTCGAACACAATGTTTCTCATAATTGAACAATATTTTGACTAATACAAAGTGAAACAATTGACTCAATGTGTCTCTTATGCATTTTCATTGGTTGAACATATAGCCAGTTTCAGAGAATGATAAAAGCCATAGTGAAAACCAAAAAAATACTGTGTTTATGCACAACTCTTTTTAAGGGCCCTGTCTCATCATAAACAGAAGTCAAATATCATTTCATGTACTTAGACTATGTTTAATCAAGCAGTACTCCACGTCACCAAAATCCTACTTTGGAGGAAACAATCCTAACAATATCCAGGAGCAATGCAATGCAGCCTGATAGTTTCATTTTTGTCAATCTATTTTGCCATTCAACTTTATGAATAATTGTGGGTACTATGAAGCTAATTTTGCAGCAACGAGTTTTGAACCACCACTTAACAACACTAGTATTTTCACTTGTAAAGAACAATAGTACAGCATTGATAAGTATAAACTAGTTAACTTTTAGGCCATCATGAAAGTTATAGATGTTTAACCTAGAGCCAAAAACATTTTCAAGGGAAATATAATGATACAAAATGGATTGGATTCATGATGGCCTAAGAGTTAGAGATCTATAAATACACCCGTTATCGGATTAGATAAGATACGGGATGAATTAATTATCCTACACTCGTACCCTTTGTCTTCCCTTATCAATTTTCTTGGAGCTCCCCCCTCATCCCTATTTCATGTAGTTCTCATCCCCATCCCAATCCCCACTACTTCATTTACCTTAAATATATCAAATTCAATGTGTTCCAAGATGGTAAAACCCATCATGTATCAAATATCCATGCATAAACCCAATCCCAAGAAATTATTAAATAGAGTTTGATGCTTACAAATAATATTATAAAAACTTCTTAAAGGGAATTGTGTCCCCTAAATATTCTAACATCGAATCATATATACTTAAACAACATATGCTTACCTATAGTCATAAAAGTAATCCATAAAACATATATGAAAACTATAAAAAACTAATAAATGAGTAGAGTTGCATATGTTCACATTAATTATATTCACGCATTGAGTAATGAAATCATTAAATTGTTTTGAAGACTATTTATCAGATCAATGCATCTTAAAAAAAACAAAAAACGAAGTTAGAGAATTGCAGATAAACAGTAAAATTTTTGACCTTCTCTGCTCCTAGAATCTGAACTGTACTCCCAGGCTGCTTTGCTAAATTCAATAAACTGCCCCCATGAGCAATAAGGCGGGCCCCAACGAGCTCCCCAACAAGGGCTGTCAAATTTGGAGCAATAGTATTCATCCTGCTTCTAAGATAATCATATAACTGGGCTCTATAATCTTGAAGAGACAAAACTTGGTCACATAATTCTCTTATATTTGCCAGATCAAGATCACTCACTTCAGTGCCCATAGATATAAGAGCTGTTTCTTTTAACTCTGCTTCAATTTCTTCTGATAGCGCCTGTTTAAATCAAAGAAATTGCAGAATTTTGGCATTATGATAGTTAAAGTAGTCCATTTGTTGAGCAGAGGACAGTACTATAATAATGACAATCACCAGTTCAAAACGTTAGCTTCCACATGACCAATAAGTGTAACATTTCATGCATGATGGAATATGAAAACAGACCTCTGAGAAATCAAAGTTCGCAGCATTTACACGATTTCCCATCAGCTTGACTACTTTAGTATATTGGATATTATCCTGCACAATCTTAGAGAGCTCAGGGAAATGCCAACCATACCATTCACGAACTCTCATGGCATAAGTATTTAGCTCTTTATCAAGATCATCCAACAAGCCTATTGCTTGAATGATCATTGTATCAACCTTGATAAAAACAAATAAGAAAGCATGTAAGCTGGTTAAAATACAAATCCATTGCATCAACAAATAAATTAACTTCAAAAATCGGTTAAAGTAATTCTTAAGACATTGTAATACATATAGCACATAAAATTCCCTCTAGATGAATAAATATACAATTGACTTATAAACAGATAATTCAATAAAAAATAATTAATATTTAGCAGGTTATCACCTTATCCATAGTGATACATATTAGCAAGTTAAACTCCCTCTAGAAGAATAAATATATATATGACTTATAAACAGATAAATCAATAAAAAATAATTAATATTTAGCATGTAACCACCTTATCTGGGCTGAACTTCAGTTTGTATCTAGAAAGGCTGTGTGACAAGCCCAAGCTCATTGGAGCTAAATCTTGCACGCCAAGGCCAGATATGAGTTCTGATAACTGATTTCTTAATCCCCTCATAAGTTCCATTACAGCATTGTTGTGGATGCAATCTATTTGCTAAAATGAATAAAAATAGAACACAGTATAAAATATTAACCATTTTAACACTACCAAATCTCAATTGAGCTGAATGCAACACAACGTGCCGAACCAGTTTTTCTTTAATAGCATTTCCTAGTTTGGAATCTCCAACTCCAAGAGTCTCTCCCTTACAATGAGTACGCAAAAACTTTCTAAGACCTTTGCTTGGCTTGCCATCTATTAGTAATGTTGCTGCAGACAGGGCTTCTGCTGTATTTTCAAACTTGCTGAAAGCTTTCAGCTTAACAACCTAACGAAGTTGGAAACAGATTCACAGTAAGTAGAATTTATATAACAATAAGTAACAAATTAACCAAGTTTTATGTTTTCATTATTGTTGCAAAGAGAGTCACTTAGTATGAATGTATCGTTTTAAAGCAGTGCAAGAATGCAAGACTCATGAAAAAGAAATAACCTGTCTGGCTGATTCAGAGCTAGAAAACTCCTTCCACAAATCCTGAAAAAATAATTTTAAGGCAAAATAATAAAAACTTAACCCAATAATTGATGAAAAATAATAATAAAACAAAGAAACATGAAGAGTCTCAGCACCTCTACTCTTGATAGTTTTCCTTCATCTAATATTTTGAAGAGGGCAAAGCCAGCGGGAGTTTCGAACAGCACCAACATCGTTTTTGTTACCCTAAACACGAAATGCGAACAATATTACAAATTAAACCAATGAACATACCAAACAAAGAGAATCAAAGGGGGAATCCATCTATAAAGTTTCAAGGGGCTGTTTGGTTGAATGTGAGTTGAAAAGTTATTAATATAGCATGTTATTCAGATAGCATGTTATTCAGATAACAGTGTTATTCAGATAACAGGGGCTGTTTGATTCAATGTTATTTAAATAACAGAAATCAGTGTTATTCAGATGTATGTTATTTGGTTTGTTGTCATTCATGTTATATTACACATGAGATTAAATTACCCCCAAAAACTGAAACAAAGAGCAAAAAAAAGTTTTTATTGGATTTTCAACAATTTAGCTTGCAAGATCAAAAGATGCATAAAGCTAATCTTTGATAATCCACTGCAAGAAAGATTTCAGCAATTTAGGTGACAGGCAACTCTATTTCCTCTCACATGTCAAAACTCTACAGCAATGCATCTTTTACTCATCGATCATTATAGCCAGTTGTCCATCAACTACTCGCCAACCACCAATCATCTCCATTGATCAACCTACTACCCATGCGGGGGAAGATTCCTATCATCCAAAAGAAAATTGTGGCAGGCTACCAGCTGCATCATCACCTATCAAACTGATTCTTAAAAAAATCTTTAATGGTGTGCTTGGAGCCCCAAACATGTGTGCACATTGAAGGAACCCTAACACACAAGAACAGAGAGGCCATTTTCATAGATGGTCTATATATTCAATGGAGCCTTGCTGGAAAAAAAAATATTTCGCAAGGTAAGCTTAACAATTTGCGCTCCACATCAACAAGAGCTTTTTTCGAATAATTCGCCCGATGAAAAGAGTCTCTGCCCTTTCCATCAAAATGCATGACCTAAATTTACAAATCAGAACTGCCTCCAATTGGCTAGATTTGCATGCAACTTTGTATTTATTATTTGTGGTTCCTTCCTAATTAGCGTATCTATCCTATGCATTCATAGAGTTCAAATGCATAAATTACACATAATAACTGACTTTCTTCCCAGTTCTATCTTCATACATTCATTATCAATCAAAAGTTTCACAATCCTAATCGACCATTGCTATCAAGCTCCATCATTGGCTACGCAGCCGGCAAACCAATTGAAAAATCTGAGCAAATGACCAATTGGTAAAGTCAGATGCTGCTGTAAATTAGATAAACTTCAACCATTGTTGTAGATAATGTTGGTAGCCTAAATAAATTGTTGGATCAGTAACAAGTGAAGAAACTTTTGCAACTTTTAGAGTCAGGTCGACAATCAAAGAGATTCAAGCGATTACATTTGTTCAAGCCTTCATTGTTGAAGAGCTTCCTTCAAGCCTAGCAGTGTTTGAACTCATATCAAAGAGTATTCAGACCAGAAAATGAATGAGTAATTTTGAATCATGCTTGGACATTACAAGGTTCATCAAATTATAAGCAATGCAAGTTTTATTCAGCACAAGTTCTTAGTACCTTCAAGACTTCCAACCAAGCTTTTCGAGGCAGCGATCTCGGCGACCCCTTCCGACTTAGTATGAAGGCAACAAGCAAGCAACCCCTTCCGTGCGTTTCGGCGAAGGCAACGATGGAGGCAGCGATCTCGGCGAGCGGCGAGAGGGAGTTGGGCGACCTCTGCGACCTTCCGAGCGTCTGGCAGCGACGGCGGCAACGATGAATAAAAGAATAACCTAAACCGGATACATGCTAATTAAAATTAGAATTTGAACACTTGTAAAATTTCTCAAAGATAAAAGCTAAGTGGAACTTGAAAAATAGAACAAAAGATAAAATAAAAATTTATGCTGCCTAAATTCACACAAAAGTTCTTCTAATAAATAGGCCAAAGATGTGGTTATAAAACTAACCATTGTTAGGCATAAATTTAAAAATTCATCTATGTTGCCTAAATTCAAATAAAAAACACTCATTTCACGTAAATTAAAAAATTGGCCCATCAAATGAAGAAATGCTCAAATATACATAGGCAAGAAAAATTCATTTATACAAAATAAAAAGGCATTCCATCAAGTGAGAAAAAAATGAAGTTATAAAAACATAAAATGAGCATAATCATGATTATTAGGTAAATGTCACAATAGTAAACCCAACTCAAGCAAGAAGCACTTATTTAAGACAAATTCAAAAATTGTTACGTCAAATAGTACAACGAATGACTCACATAAAATTAAAAAGTTTCCAGAAACCATAGCTTGAGGGGTTAGACCAGGAGAAGAAGATAGGAAGAAAACGATTGGACGAAATGAGAGGTGAGATCATTGTTACAAAGCCAGAGGCAAGGGGGAAAATCATGATCAGGAGCCCAAGGCAAAAACTAGGGAAATAATTGCAAGGCAGTCATGCACTTATTCAGACGTTGCAACAAATTTTTTAACTGAATATTCTAAATTAAATTAATATACATAATATAAATTAATCCGAAATTTCCAACGGATAATTAAGAACCGTGGAGATCTGCTGTCGACCCCAGAACATGAATACCAATACACCGTAATCTCGACAGCAAAAATCTAATAAGATTATTTAAAGATCGCGATTTAATATTGCGTTTTAAATACAACAGTCGACCGTTCGATCAAATTATTGATCGAACGATCCTCATTAAGCCACTATTCTCCTTCCCGTTTTTCGCACGACTGCAAGAAGGTACCGAGGAGTGGAGGTACGACCTCCATCACAGTTAGATTCTTCTGTAACAACCTAAGTTGTTACTTAGGTCAATTAAGACTGATACATGTTCTAATTTTGGTTCTACTACATTAATTAAGTCATTAGAAACTCACATCAAAGATCTAGTCCAAATCAGGAGTCATTTGGATCAAATCCTAATTTTGAGAATTTATAGAAACCCTAGAAATTGACCTATTTAAATTAACCTCAAATCAAAAATTTGACTTCATCATTGCGCTCGTCACCCCCAAATTAGCTAGGGGTGATGTTTTGGAGTCATTTGGAAGTCGTTGGATTTTTATCGAATATTTTAATATTATTTAAATATCAAAAAAAAAAAAAAAAATGCTCGTCAAATCAAAAATCCGATTGCGTCATTCGTTCCTCACCCGTCAATTAGTCAAAGGTGATTTATTGGAAATTTTTGGGGCATATTTAATTAAGAATTTTTAATTGATAAGAAAATGATTAAAATTTTATTAAATATTAATATATTAATATAATCTAACAGCACCGTCGAATAAGCTATCGCCGTTACCCTAAATTTCTTTCCGTGCCGTCTGATGGCATGATCAGACGGCTGTGGCTCGTCGTCCCCGCAGGCTCGACACGTGAGTGCGAGACCTCAGCACGCGTCGAAAGCTTCGATAGGTGGTCGTTCGCACTGCCGTAGAGCAACCCTTAGGTCTCCATCTCCTTTATTTCATTCTGTTTCACATTTTGGATCGAGTGAGGTTAGGCTAAGTCAAGATCTGTCGAACCCTAAATTCCTTCAACAACGCTAAGGTACCTCCTTTTTCCTTAGATTTGATCTTAGCATTCGATAAATTTTCGATTTTCGCAATTATTGTTGATCATTTTGATCGTATCCCGGGCAGCAGGTGGCTTCGTCTCCATGAGATATATGGTTTGGGTGTCGTGCAAATCCTCGGCAGACGAAGAGTCTCCCGAGTCAGGCCGATGCGTCGGGCTGAACCCGTCTCCGTGCCACGTTGCGCTTGCGTGGCAAGTGGGCGGGGTCGGCCGCGGAGCTGGCATGAGCTGAGCGTGTCGTGCGGCGCCAGTGTCGCGTCTGTGGCGGCAGGACCCACTGCTCCCGTCGTTCTGATCCGCAGGGCCCGCTTGTCAGCCGCTGTCCAACCCCGCGTTGACACGTGGCTGCGGGTCCCACTGCGGTCTCGTCCGTTGCCGATGTGGGCCCCACCTGCAGAGATTAAAATTATTTATAATATAATATATGTATAATAACTATATCATAAATGCATATACTGTAAAGTATATAAATAAATATATATATATATATAAAATAAAATATATGGTAATTAATAATAGATTTATAATTTAAGTGAATTTAATTAAACTATTAAATAGTACAGATAATATACATTAATTAAAACTAATTAATTCCAATAAATATATCATTTTAATCAACAAAAATCAAGAAATTTATCGATGTCATTTAATTTCTAGTAGAACTTATATTTTTATAGTGATATTTAGGATCCCTCATATTTACCTTAAATGCCACAAAACTTTAGATAATCATAAATTTGTGTGTGTTTACCTAAACATATCTAATATGGTCTCAAAATAATCAGCAAACCATCAGAATTATTTTAGTAGAATTAGATTGGTTATTTGATTAATATTTTGACTAATCACTTTTTGACCCAAACCCTAACATTCTAAGGTTGATAACTTTTTACCCACTGGTCCAAATATAGGTAATATGGGTCTTAAAGTGATCAGGAGAACCTCTAGAATAATCTAGTAGTATTTATTTCTCTATTTAGATTAGTATTTGCTTAATTACTTTTATGCCCTAACCTTAATTACCCTAATTAACCTTAAATTTTCAATTGACCATAACTTAGTCAATTAATTTTTAAATTAGGTCTTCCAATATACTATTTTGATTAGGAAAACCTAATTAATAGTAAATTATAAAAATATATTAGATCCAATGATTATATCTCTTAAATAACTCTAATCATCTTAAAACTTGAATAGCAAATATTAGCATAATTAATAATCCAAATTGAATAGTTTTGGTTTCTAACGACTCATAGAGTAGAGTAGAGCTTAATGGTGTGGTTGGTTTAGTGATTATGTGATTAATTTCACTAATCACTCACTAATTATCTAAAACCTAATTATATTATAACTTAACCAAATGAGATCTAATTTGGGTCTACTCCTAGTTAAAGTATTCAGTGGGTTATAGGGAAGCTATAGCCACTGAGTTTACTGAATTTAGACTTCAAATGGAAAAGTTAGGTGTTTGACCCCATTTAAGAAACCCTAATTTCCATAATTATCCATAATCTTGTTTTGGCCATAACTTAGCCATTTCTTATCAGAATTTAGTGGTTTTAGGTTATGGAGCCTTTAGATAGTAAGCTTTAATAAATTGATAGAAAAATTAAATTCCATTAAGTAAAATTACCAAATTTCCTATATGAGTCAAAATTCTCAATTTGATCTCATAATGCTTATTAATTGTCCAAAATTGATGTATTTACTATCTATCTTCATATTAGATAGTAAGTAATCATTTGCCACTAAATTTTTCAATTTAGAGCCCTAAATCAAAAAAGTAGATTTTTAGACTCTTAAGGAGATGCAAAATGGTCATTTTGCCCAAATTTAAGGTTAACTGCTTTTAAGCCCTAATTTTATGTTATAAAGCTAAAAAAAGTAAGTAAAGTAATTTAGAATGAAATTTCATTAATTTAAACCATTATTTAAGTTTTAATCAAAATCCTTAATTTCCTTTCTTATGAAAAATTCTAAGTATCTTATTGGTTGTATAATGTAAGATAAATCTAACATCATACATCTTCTTTAAACCTCTTATTCATTTTCCCAATCTTTCTTTTAAAATTAGTTAAGTTTGGAGCTTAAGTGTTTATCTTAGTATTTAAGAGCTCATTCTTTAAGAATTAGGATTAACTCTTAAGTTAGAATTCATCTATTGAATAAGAAGAGTTACTCAATATATGAAGCTTTGATTTTGATAGTTTATAAATTTTTATAATTTATTATTAATTATTCAATCTTTTAACTTTAGATTTAAGAATAGAGATCTATCCTATTAAGTATGATTTCACATAATAAGATTTGTCTTAAATCTTAATCTGTGAGATTAGGTGGTAAAACCTTAGTCTTGTAGGTTCATCATTTGGATTAAGTAATTAAACCCCAATATTTAAAGTTTAATTCTTAATCATTTCATCTTGATTAGGCTAATCAAGATGATTTGGGTTGCTTAAATCATCAAAATAGGACAATAGATTTATTATTCAACTTATAGTCGACATCGATTTATTTATAATTAGGACCTAACTAGTCATAATTATTTCCAATCTATAAGGATGTAAATCTGAGTTATACTCGATAGTAAAAAATGAAGATCCTGAACTTGTGTAACTTAGAATATATAGAATAAATAAATTAGACAATAATGTATATCACATGTGTCTTAGTAGAGTCTCTTGCTCACTTTGATATTTGATGCTTTTCTTTCCTTGAAATTGAGCCTTATATCTTGGTCACATGTATTGGGCATAAGACATTTGAAAAGTTGTGATGACCCCAATATTGAGAATCAATAAACTCAACATTGATACGTCCCAACAATATCTAATACTAGATTAGAAGAAAACTAATCCAAATCATTAGATATTATGTTTGGCCAAAAATTTAAAAGAGGGTTTTAGGTTAAGATGGAAGAGAATTTTATGAAATCTGTTATGTGAAATACATATGAAGATGCAATATATATAAGAATATGTGAGAATGTAATTTAAAACAATTGATGTGGGAACTTGTAATTCTAGATATAAAAATTCTAAGTATTTAACATGTGAAACATGAATCTACAATTTGTAATAAAATTTCTAAGTCATTAATTTCTTAAAATTTTCAGCAGAGTTTCTACTGTAAATGGCTAAAGAAACACTTGCAATGTAGGTGTACAAGTCTTCCATTCCAATGGAAGATATAATTGAAAGAATAACAACCTAAAACTAATATGAATCAATCTATTACATAGGATTATTTTAATTCTAATTCTAATATAAAGCCAATATATTATATAGGATTTACTCATTTACAATTATAATATAAAGTCAATTCGTTACATGGGATTACTTATTTCTAATTCTAAAGTAAAGTCAATCCGTTATATAGGATTGCTTATTTCAAATTTTAAAAGTTTAAAGTGAGAAAATACATATGTAATAATTATCTATCCTAAAATATGCTCAATTCACAATATTTAATATATACATGAAGATAAGAAGAGATTCTCAACTTATATATGTAACTATTTTCCAATTCTATAAGCAATTTAGTACACAATTAATTTCAATCAATATTTAAAGTAGATGTACAACTAATGACTCAGTTAATATTTATTTATATACATTCATTTACATCCATCCATTCATCACATCACAAGTATTTAAATGTAAAACTAATCTTCAACACAAGTATAGTAATGTAAAATAAATGGCATTAATTACAAACCAACAGTAAACTTAAATGAAAGTAAGAAATTAAATGCTCACTTGCAAATATTTATAAGCTATATATTTATGATATTATAAGCGGAAGCAGTTAGTTTTTAGCATTTTGTCTAGTTCCACTAGCCTCCAAATGCACCTGATATATCATATTTTGGTATTTAAAAATGATAAAATAAAGTCAAGAAATAGAAAATATGATTAGACTAAACAGTCTAAGTACATTTTAAAATTGGGTTAAGCATATTATTGTTTAATTGGATATCACTACTAATTACAAAATAAGCACAAGTAAGGGTACAAGAAGGTAAGCATACAAGTATGAAAAAATGAAAGTAAATAAAGGTAATGTGAGTTAGAATACTCACATAAATATATATCCTAGCTTGTAAATAAAATAAAGGTAAATGCTCATATATAGATTAGAAAAAAATTAAAGTGCATATGAAAGTAAATGAAGTAAAGCATGTATATGTTCAAAAGAACTTAAGCTAAGTAAGAGAAAAAGATAGTGAAGCATTTAAATATAATTTTAACAATATTCACTATAATCTAAGTAAATTGTAAGCAAGTAAAGTACAGTACTAAAATATAAGAAATGCACAGTATAAAAATTGAAGAAAAATCTTAAACTATTAGTCTAAAATTCATATAGTCTAGAATTATAGAAAATAACATAGCTAAAAGCTATGATGAGTCTTAACAATCTATAAGATTGAAGAAGATCTCATATGTTAATTGATTAAAGTTATTTTAAACAGTACTTATTCTGTGGGCACATACAGAATGAAAAGATGAATTAAACACGTTTGTTTAACTAGTAAAAGAAAGCGGGGTCAAAATAAGTAACACTCACATTCTGTAACAACCCTAGGTTGTTACCATACAAAATATAGGTTGCTTAAATTCAATTTTTAGTATCATTGCCTTTAGACCATCAATCTAAGCCAATCTAGCAGATTTTAAGTTCATTGGACTTCTCTAAGTCAAAATTTATAATTTGATCAGTCTAGATGCTTTAGTCTAGACCCAAAATATTTTGATCTCAGAATTAAAATTTGATTGTATTTTTGAATTCCACACCATTAAATTAGCTAAGGGTGAAATTTTAGTGCAATTTAGAATTCATTTGGGCCATAATTCAATTTAAATTAATTTGGCTCAATTGCACATAAGGGTTCCAATTAATTCATATTTACAAAAATATTCTTAAAACTAAAATACGGCCAGGATCCACTGTGCGGACCGCGGCGATCCACTGCAGAGCCTGGGGCATGCGACAGCGGGATCCCGCGCATCTGACCGTTCCGCTTTTTTAATCTACGGTCAGGATTCGATCCCGCAAAACTGTCGATCCGTCATTGGATTTGTCCCGTGGATCCTACGGCTAGGATCTCTCCTGCGATCGGCTGTTAGGATCCGAGCGATCCCAGCCGTAGCGCCATCTAATCGATAGATCAGACGGCATCCGAGGCACCCGACACTATGGATCTTCGTCTACCTCCTGATCGCGCACCCGACAGGGAGAATCCCCGTACTGCCAGCTGCCCAGCTTGTCCCCCACTACCTGCGCCACCTCAGCATGCTGTTGGGATCCCTCCCGTTATGGCAGGGAGCTTCTGATCGAGCCTAGCGACCCTGCCGAGCTCAAATTGGAAACTTGAGAGCTCGGCCAAGGCCCAACCTCTCGGGCCTCCCCAGCCCGAGCCAGTGGCTCCAGAAACTTCCCTAAGCTTAGCCAAGGCTATAAATAGCCCCAGCTTCGCTTCAATTGACTTTTGCTGGTCAATTGAACCCTCTGCAAACTCGCCGCCATTGTCAAATTTTTGAGCAGCTAAGCTTCTTCCAGGTGCTCCCAAGCTCGCGTACCGCTGATAGAAGAGTCTCCTAGAGTTCAGGAACTCTCAGAGAGATCTAAGGCAGCTCAGCAAGCCATGAGGAGACCTCTTCACCGTCTACAAACTCTCGGACGAAACCAGGTACCCCCCCTTTTCTGGATTCGTGTCAATGAGGCTTGAACCTTGCTCCTTTTGATGCGTCTGAGTCTGTATTATCGTCTCAAACCCAAAGGTATCGAGATTAAGAACTAGGCTAGCTCCGATCAATCAAATCGATGGATCGGATTAAACTGCTTAAGGAACGCCTTGGTCGAGTAAGGACCCGGCGATCCAGACCACCCCAGACCCTCAGACCAGAGGGCTTTGATCCGCCTCACCTCCCTGATGGTGTAAGGATCGAGCTCGGGGTCTGGCATGGCCTCGGTGTGGGGAATTATCTCCCCATAGTAGTTTTAATGGAGGGGTCTTCGGGTGAGTAAGGTCTGGCTGATCCAAACCGTCTCAGAAGGGGCTTCGAGTTCTAATCGACGCATCTGACCACGGTGATCATGTATCGATCAAGTTCTGGCCGAGCCGTGGGCTGGATGCGCCGGAATTTGGCGATTAGGGTTTCCCTAATTGGTCCCCTCCTTCGGGACGACGGAGCGGGGACGACGGCACTGTGCGGACCGGGTCGACCCACGACCCGCGCTGTACGACAATGCCGGGTCTCCCGGGCCCCGGTCGACCCGCGCGTTTTGAATTCAGGCCGAGCCGTTTTAATTTAAATGAAATTTTGGAATTATTTTCCTTAAGGAAAATAATTCAATTATTCAAATCATAGGATTTTGATTAAATAAAAATACATAATGTATTATTTAAATAACTTTTAATCCACTAGTCCAAATCCTATGATATCATACATGAAAATGATCAGAAAAATCTCAGGAACCTAAACATAAAATAATATCATGCATCTGATGGTTAGATCTTTAATTATTATCTAATTACAGTGGATTATGATTAGGGAAAATTAGTAATTTTACTCACCCAAATTACATGTTTAGGGTGCCATTAGTTTACTTGTGATGACTATAATGCATGTGCTAAGTAGATTATTTTTCTGAGCTCTGTAATTTTAGTTATGCCCTAATCTTATTAAATCATGAATTATAAATTTCAGGGTTTATACTCATTAGATCTTAGCAAACTTAGGCTTTGATTACTTGTATGATTAATTAGAACTTACATGCCAAATATCATGTGATTTGAATGGTTGGATTTATACTTATGTGCTAATCTTTTCTGATTAGAATTAAGGTTTGATTAGCACTAAGTAACCCTTGTTTTTGAACTTGATTTATCAATCTGACTTATAACAGTAAGTTAAATAAAATGAATTCATCCTTATAAACTTATTGAGTATACTTGAATAAATTCAAATATTTGAAATCTTAAATATACTAATTAACTTAAGAAATTTTAAGAATTTGATCAAGCTTCTAAGACTTGATCTAAATTTAAGATTGCCACCAATAATACATAATTAATCCACTGATTTGACATGGATCTTTATATATATACTTGATTTTGCTTAAGGCATGAGAAGGGATCAAACCCTAATATATTTACGGAGGATCCGAATCCTTAAGAACCCTAACTTAATGGAATTGATTTTAAAACTATGAATTGAACATTTTCCAATAATGCATTTAATTTACTATTGATTCTAAATATTTGAATTAGACAAATTAAGGTTAGGAACAATCTTTGGTGATTTCACTATCTGAATCAAACCTTAAGATCTCTGATTTTCTCTTAACTAAAAGAACTAGCATAAGAAGATTAATAAAATTATATTAATTAATCAAGTGTTCTAAGTCTTAAAAATATTCCTGATTTAGATCCCATAATCTTAGTTTGAGTGTGACCAGATGACTTAATCATCTGATCTAATTTTCCTAAACCCAATTATGAAACAGAACCTATGAGATTAATATCAACATCTAGAAGGAAGATCTTGACTATCTTTTCATAAGATCGTCTTAAGTTCATCAAAAGACTTAAATTCATATATCATGAGATAGGAAGCCTTGTATGATTCCTTGAGGTAGAAGTATAGAAGATCCCATCACCTTAGAAATTGATCTACTCTCCTTGTGGTAGTAATCCATTAAGGCACTAAAAAATATACTTCTCCTTGTGGTAGAATCCATATTAAGTGATCTTTGATCACACTTGATTGGTGAACCCTTGTATAGGACTTGCATATTAGTTCAGGACTTATAGTTTTTGATAAATCCTTATTCTATTAATTAGACTTGATTGAACCATGATTATTGGGTGGTGTAGTATAGTCTACCCATATTACTGGTCCCCAGTAATATTCGGGATTGGTTGAGTCACTATAAGTAAGATTTATCTTTGTTGCTATCCTGCGGGCTTAGGCAGATATAACCTCGCTTAGAGTAAATCAATCGATTCTAAGAGTGTATTAAATGGGTACCCATTCCTTAGTTTAATTGAAAGACAAATTGCCATCGGGCAATGCCTCATAGCGAAGATCGCTTCAATAGGTATGGCTTAAATAAACTAAGTAACGGGATTCACCTTCCTTAAGATGCTAAGTATGATTGTGAGGTTAGTGACTTAATACTTAGCTTGAGATACAAGATCATCATCGTATGGTACCTCCTAATGAAAATCGCTTTGTTATGGTGGCTTAATCAAACTAAGTAATAAGAACTCTATTCTTGCCACATATTTAATATGTGTATAGTATCACCCTATCCAGTGATCTTTAAGTAAATATGTAACTTTAACTAAATATTGATCTAGAAACTAGAAGTCAGGATCCTTTTAGTAGGATCCTGCACAGTGGAGACTTAGAATTCATTATTGTTTCTTACTAAAATTCTTCATGGATTTCGGGATTTTTCATTCATTCCATATAATAGCATAAGCAAAAGCATAAACAAGAGTTGAACTCATTCCTTCTGTTGTGACATATGGTTATCAATGATACAGTATGAGATATGGAATGTTATATACACAGACTGGAGAATTTCATGGTGCATCTGCGTCACCATACTGACTTCATAACTGTTATGCTTACATTGGACCGTACTACTCATAAACCTTTAGTGATAGTTCTGTGATATACCGTGGTATAGCATATTTGTGAGCATTGTTTTAGTGGCATATAGTGCAGCTTATAGCATCCTTTTCAGCATAATGTTTGTTTTACTTTCAGTTGTACTTGGTGACAACTTCACATTTCCTAGCCCTTTTACTATTTTGTTTACTCAGTACTTATAGTTTTCCTCGCTTACATATTTTTATTCAGCTCTGTTATGGCTTTATTTCACTTGTATACTGTTATGTTTAGCTTAGCTTGGCATAGCTAGTTTCGATGTGTTAGACTTCTTATCTAACACGGGGTACTTTTGGGATTCGGCAATTTGCTAGATCCTGAGCAGTTTTTGGAGACAGGTCAGGAGGACGTACCAGAGGCTCAAGAGGAGCACTTGGAGTTGTTGTGGATCGAGCATCCACTTTTACTTACTAGTTCTTTTCAGCATTTTAGATAGACTCTTTATATTTCTGCTTTTAAATGGTTTGTAATAAACTCTGGATGTACTTTTACTTTTCTTTTATGAGATGGATATTTACTATTGCTTGAGATGAATATATTCTGGATATTTTGCTTTCAGCTTCTACACTATGTTATACTACTATACATAGTATTGTGATGTGATCGGCGTACTGGAAACGCTGATATATTTTATAACGTACATGGGTTCTTCTCCACTCAATTGCACCTTATGTATGTACTAGTCTAATACCTAAGATAAGTATTTTATTCTTATCTTGGATATTGGCTCTCGAACCTACTCTTAGGGTTCGAGTCAGCGGCCTTCAGTATGGCTTCATCTCTTTAGCCTATTCGGGAAGATGGGTTTTTGCTTGTATGGCCCACCGTTCCCGAGTAGCGCACAGTTCCGCCGCCGAAACATGTTTTACACTTGTCCTTTTGCGCACGGCGACGGAGATTATATATACAATATTTTATAATATGTTTTGTTATGTTTTACAGTTTGTATCAGAGAAGTATTATAAAGTGTCAGATAAAGAGCTTGTTCATATCCACTTTATAATCTGTTCTCTGTGTCAGTACAAGATCACAATTACTATGTGTAGTGCAAAGCAATCATCCAAAAGGTTCATTAAGTTGTCTCAGAAATAAAAATGGAGATTATGTCTACAATACTGACACCCTAGGGATTAAACGCACGTAAAAAGATAATTAAAACTGAAAAACTTAAAATGACATCTTAGGATTTGAATGAATTTTGACAGAAATAAATGAATGAAATATTTATGGGTTGAACTATTTTAGGGGACGGAATACTCGCCATCAGTATTTCTGTTCTACCTTAGGAGGTTTGATGATTATTAGATATACGACCTTCGAGATGGTCAGATCTACGGGAGGACGGTAGATGGAGTATCACCTCGAGGAGTCACAGTATTAGACAAGATCCTGATTCATTCATCATTCGGAGGTACCAGTCTTTCGGCACTCGCCAAAGAGTGGCTGGATCGTGTTACCACGGCGCTTCGAGAGACAGCCTGTCGAGAAAAGTACTGCCTAGAGATTGTAAAGATCCTACTGAGGGGATCAGCGAGTCGTTGGTGGTATTGGGTCTATAAGAGATTAGCTCGGAAAGGTCACATAGTCACATATGATGACTTTTGTGCTGCTTTCGGGTAGAGTATTATAATTAGATCCTAGGAGTTTCTTATGTCATTTCTTGTCATCTCATACCTTGATGTATCCATATATCTTCTCTTTTGAGAAAGAATTTAAAATGAATGAAATTTTTATGTTTCTAAAATTACACTGTAACTGCAGCTATGAATCTCGGTTCTCCCTCTGGTCCTACTCCTATTAAAAAGACGATCTCATCATCAAGTGGACCTGAGGAGTCAAGTCTTATGGCCAAATTAATAAAGGCTTTAATTGACAGTAATGCGCAACAGGCGCAGGAGACACGATCTCTCATCCTCTCAGTCAAACAACAATCCTCCGAATCTTCTTCTTATAATTCAGGTGGCGGAGTCCTACACAATTTCCTTCGTTTCCGTACTCCCACATTCAACGGGGCATTAAACCCCATGGATACAATGACATGGATAAAGTTGGTAGAGAAGAATCTAGCCTTAATTAAATGCTCTAATTCTGAGGCAATCCGTCTGGTGACCTACTTGTTCCAAGAAGAAGCGGAATACTGGTGAGAAAATGAACAGAATAACAGATTTGCGGACTTCGAGGTGGAGGACATTCCATATGATATGTTCATGGAAGCATTCCGTGAGGCATTCATCCCGGCTTCAGTACAAGCAATTCTAGAAGACGAACTCCTTCACCTCACACAAGGAAATAAGTCAGTATCCGATTACGAACAAGAATGAAGACGAGTTAAGTCTATGTTATAAGGATTACCCCAGTCCACCTCACGCAACAGGCGTAGGAATTTCTTATTAAATCTTTAAATCATATAAGAAATTATATACTTTATTAACACTTAATAAAATCTACCAGAATTATTAAATTTATAAAAATGAAATTCTATTTAATAATCATTCATATTTAAGGATTTAATTAAGAGAACTAAATCTTTAAATCATAACTTAAATCGGCTCATTGATTTGGGTAAATGGATTGGACTTGAGGCTTTACGGGCCCAAAAATGCATAATGAGTCGTATATGGGCTGTAACAGAAGGTCCAAAGAAGAATACTTCATCCCTGTCACGCAACACCAAAAAAAAAAGTTGCAGTAACTTAGCTATAAATGCAAATCGAGCACTAAAAATTATAATATTGCATTCATTTAAGAAATTCGCAAATGAATTATCAAGAAATTTGTGCACATACAAGAATTAAAGAATCTAACTATTCTGAACTTGATTAATCAAATAATTATCCTAATGCATTCAAAAAATAATAATTCACAATTAATATGGAATCTAAAATCAAAGAACAAAAATGGAGATAGTACCTGTTAGATCCCTTTTTGATTTACGCAAACTAAGATTTCGAAATTGTAGCTAGGACTAGCAAGCTGAGCTTAGAACGCCTCTCAATTTCTCCCAGCTCCTTCGCAAAACGCCTCAATGGAAAAATAAGCCAAAAAGAGGGAGAAGTGAACCGGAACGAAGGTTAATGGCTTGCGAAGACAGCTGAAGGTGAGGACGCACGTACACCTACAATTCCAGGCCACGATTGCAGAGGACAGGGAAGACGTACAGTGAATTATCCATAGCCGTCCATTCCATTCGGTGATTGAACGACTAGATCTTGTCATAATGATTCGGTCTATTTTGGACCGTTTGATTTGCTTCAGAAAAGTGGAACGGATGCGATTGAGGCGGACGACTGCTTGGTGCATCAACCAGCACATGGGATTTCCCTCTTCCGGATAAAAGATGTTTGTAAATTTTTTTGTATTATTATATTATTTAATTATTCTAATTTATTTAATTAGATTTAAATATCCAAATGGACTCCGAAAAATCGAGGGGCGAGGAACTCAAAAATAAAATCAGATTTTTGATCGGAGGTATATTTAATTAGCTTAATTTTCTAGGTACTTAAATATTATTAAAATATTCAGGAAAAAATTCGATGACTTCCAAACGCTTCCAAAATACTACCTCTAGCTATTTGGGTGTGGTGAGTCCAATGGTGGACTCTATTTTTGATTCTGAGATCAAAATAAATTATGCACTCTCAAAATTATCTGAAAACTAGGAAATATTGAAAATTGTCAAACGATCTCCAAATCGTACAAAAATTGAAATAGAGACTCCTTATACTAATAGAAGACTAATGGAAAAGAATTAGAGTCAACTATATTACTAATTAATGAGTAAAAATACTAGGGTTGTTACAAGAGTATCTCATGACAAACTTGATTTGCATAAATAGTATTTGCATATGTCTTTATCAATATTTTGGTTTTGATGAATTATGGTCATTTAGAATGTAGTCTAATTAGTATGCCCTTTTGAGATCCCTATTTATGCTTTAGTACAGGCCAAGTCTAGCTTTATGATCGGCTAGGATGGTATTTGTCTATCTAAAGCAAGTCTAACTAAGCTTAGACCGATTAGGATGGTGTCTATTAGACTTTATATCC
Source organism: Gastrodia elata (assembly GCA_016760335.1). Lineage (NCBI taxonomy): Eukaryota > Viridiplantae > Streptophyta > Magnoliopsida > Asparagales > Orchidaceae > Gastrodia > Gastrodia elata. The sequence goes on along the minus strand of CM028682.1, from coordinate 9,553,943 downwards.
ATTTTCTTTTGTTGACAATTGCTAATTTAGGTGTATTTCTACTTAATGTTTGAGTCTCTGCCTTAGTCCATCAAGCTAAGAGAGAATTATTGTTTACTTTCAGTTTGATTACCTTGTTTAAGCCATAGAAGTTTCAATTTCATATTTTCTGTTTCAGTTTACTCTTCTATATTACAACACTTTCTTACTGTCTTATTGCATTCTAGCTTTATTTTACTTATAGGATGCTAGTTTTACTTATTATTTTCATGTATATAGGATGTTAGTTTTGCTTTCAGATATTTAAATATTTTACAAGTTCACTTACTGCATGTCAATAAGCATATACTTATATTGATCATAAGCATGTCTTAGGATGAGTTTCATTTCACTTTTTAGTATTTAGTCTTTATTTTATATCTAACCTTATTATAATTGTGTTGGAGGTATGTTCTTGTTTCCTATTTTGTTAAGTTATAGACTTATTGTTTATAACTATCTTTCTCTTTCATATGCATTTTGCTCCTTTACTGCTTGTTTTAAATATAAATTTTATGGTGATATCTTAATTAACATAATAAAACTGTAGTTTAAAATGTACTTAGATATTTTTTTTAATTAGATTTTTCTTTTGTTAGCTGGGGTCATATCATTGTGAAACTGACAATGGTAGACTCTTAGCTATTTAAGATTGTGCAGCCTTCTGAAGACCAGATTTAGGAGAAGTATCGAGCTGTTGAAGACCCTTAGCTTTTCTTTTTGCATTGTGAGGATGAGTGGTTTATTTATTGCATTTATGTTTAATTATTTAAATCATATTGTAATAATACAGGTTAAACATTGCTTCTTATTGCTTTACTTATTTTGAGTTAAATGTTTAGTTTCTTATATTGTAATGAATGGATGTTTATTATTTTGCTTTTGCACTCTACTTTCTTGTACTTTTCATTTAGTAGAAATATACTTTGGAAATGGCAAAGTCTTTAATTATGATGGATTAGGATAAGTACCTAATCTAATTATAAGTAGAGACCTTATCATTTGGTGACCACTTCACTGTAATCATGTTAACTTAAGAGTTAACAGGACCATGATGGGGTTGGGCCATCACATCTTCCAATATGGTTTATCTCCTCAAGAAATTCCATTTCCACTTCTGCCATTTCCCAAAAGCCTCAGTGGAAGCTGTATGCTGAAGAAGGAGTGTTAAGGCAGCAGGACAAAAATCTTCTGAGAACCCTAGTTCTTCTTAAGCAAAATATGCTCGGAAGAAATCCCCAGGTACTCACCTTATTGTATCCTTATGTTCTTACAGCTATATTAAATACCTTAGATTCTTATACATCTCATTTTAATTCCCGATCAAACTCAATAGATGATTGCGAGAGTCATAATGTATGAATGACAAAATTAAAATGCAGAATCATTAGAAGGAAAATCAAAAATAAAATGCTTTGCATTCTTCTCCATTCTACAAATTTCTGGCATGTGTAATTAAATCGTAATGTCTGTTGTTTAGTTTGAATCCTTGAGATATCTCCACTTTCATTTTTTTTAAAAGCATTGCAAACCTTAGGAATATTAGGTCTTCTTTCTCCTATTTTATTTGCCTGCTTGTGATACACTTTGATGGAGAAAATTGAGCCTTTTTTCATTAGTATAAAAGAGGCTCAAACAGTTTCAATTTGTGTCAACAATAATAGCAAAGTACTTATGCAATGAGATTGGTAGTTCTACTTGATAAGTATTATCATTGATCTTCCTTAAAATTTTGAATGGTCCACCTTTAGTTTACAGTTGATCTCTGATTGAATGGATAGAGGCAGTTCTTTTTTTTTTTACTTCTTATGGACTAATGTTTTATACCTTGAAAATCAGTACACTACCTTCTTCTTGTTTTACTGTAATCTAATTACTCTAGCATGCTTGTATACTCAAAAGAAATTATTTGCTCAGTTCAATCGAGCTTGAATAAATGCTATCAGACATTATTTTGGGGAGTTTCAAATTCAGTAAATTGTATCTTTACCTTTTATTGCTTATCTTGATATGCAAATTATTAACATTTATCTTCAATAACTCTTTTCATTTAAGATAGATCGAGTAGATCAATTTGAAGTTAAGAAGATAAGGCAAATTGATAAATCTCATCTCGAATTTTCCTTATCTTGGAGACACAGTAAGCATTAATTTCATCCATATCAAAATGAACTCTTTTCTTTTCGAATTCTATATGTTATAATTTCTACTTTAACAATTTTTAAATCAAAATGGCATGCTGAATATAATTAGACTAGAATAAGTCTTTGTAGAGATTATTCTGTAATTAGTGAATCAACTAATTAAGGTTTACTTTTTCTTTTTGTCAATAAGATTCATTCCAAATAAAGAATTTAAGTTTACAATAGAGATCGATGTTCATTTCCTTGAATGATCATAGAGTGCTTGTACTTAGTGAAACGTTGGGGAGAAAGGAAAGGTATACTACCTTCATACCTTACTTAATCTTCTTTAGTTTGTTAAGTAGTGACTTAAAATTTATGTTATGAATCCTTGTTAAGTTCGAATGAATGTTTCCAAGGACTTATTCACTTGATTCAAATGCAGAAAATCACACAACTAAAACTCCAAATCTTATGTTTCAAAGTATAAAAGAAAAGGTTCATTCAATTATTCCTTATTAATTGAATAGATATAAATCGAAGAAATCAATTTCAGGATTTAGGTAGATGAATCTCAAACTTAAATTTCAGTATTTCTTTTTGCAGATAATGTGTATCTGAATTCATAATGAACATGTGTAACTCCTATACTTCCAAGATATTCATAAGTATGAATTATAGAAATAATAAACCATCTATAAACTTGGTTTTTGCATTTATTTGTCTTGTACAAATCTCTTTTGAATCATGTCACTTCTTTCAGCACATACAATATAAATGTGTTAACATGCAAATTATCTTTTTGTTATGAGTACTCAACAATCTTTAAACTAATGAATGAGCTTTTAAGCTCACAACAGCCCATCAAACTTGACTTTGTGTGATTATATGTAAGCTGAACTTAATTAGATTAAGAATAAAATTAAGTTATAGGTTTATTATAAATAATCATAAAATTGTTAAGTCAAATGTTACTACCTTTTACAATGCAATTTAAATTTCAACTGTACTTCAAAATGCTAAATTAAATGCTATAATATTTTGAAATACTAAATCATATATTGATGTCCTTTACAATATTAAATTGAATATAGTTATTCTTTGTGGTGCTACTTTGAATAATTGCTATCCTTTACGAATGTTGAACTAAATATAGCTATTCTTTGCATACTAAGTCACATAATGATGTCCTTTACACTACTAATCTAATTTACTGCCATCCTTTTTAATTGTTGAACTAAATGCTATTGATCTTTGTAATGTTAAATTACAAAATGCTGTCTTGTATGTTGTTAAATTAAATTCTGCTGTCCATTGTAATTCTAAATCAAATGATATTATTCCATAGTATGAAATGTTTGATATCTTTAAGACTAAGTTAATTTCAAATTGTTATTAATGGAACTTATAAGTATATAATAGAATTGTTATGAAATCAATTAATATTAAATTCTTCATTTTTCATAAATTTTTATTTTAGGATGTGTGAATACTAGGATAGTGAACTCATTTTGTGAAATAACCCTAGGTTGTTAATTAGCTTAATTGCATCCTAATTATCATTTCATTGAGTTCATATAGTCATTAGAATCAATCCACAAATATTTGGAGCAATTCAGAGCTCAATTTAATATTTAGATTATTTTAATAATATTTAATTTGACCTTGAAATTGAAATCCGAATTCATCATTGCGCTCATCACCCCCAAATTAGCTAGGGGTGATGTTTTGGACGCGTTTGGAAGTCGTCAAATTTTATCGAATATTTTAATATAATTAAATACCCCAAAAAATAGGAAAATTAAATACTCATCAGAATCAAAATCTGACTTTGCCTTTGCGTTTCTTACCCTTGAATTAGTTATGGGTGAATTTTTGAGATTTTTAAAGCACATTTATAAAATTTGATTTTTTCCTATTTTAAAGCACTAATTAATTAAATTAGAATAATCAAATAAATTCATTTTCCCTCTTCTTTCCTTCTACCTGACTTCTATGCTACTCCTTCCTCCTTCCCAGCACCTTCCTACCCATACCTTGCACTCAAGTGGGTTGCTGCCCTCTCCCTTCCCTTTCATGATTGATGGGAAGGCTCATTAATGAGCCATTTTCCCCCCTCTCCTCCATAAAGACTGTCCCCATCCCTCTTACCTTGGCATTTTTCTCAGCTGAAGTTCATTCCTCTCTTCTCCTCTTCTCTTCATTATTGTACTTGGTGCTGGAAGAAAACTCAGCCCTCTTCCTCCTCTTGCTAGCAATTGAAGAAGAAGAAGAAACTTAATCCTCAAGCTCTCAAGCTCCCAAGGATCTTTAGATAAATCTGTCATTTGCAAGTCCAAGGTACCTCCCTTTTTCCCATTGAATGGATTCAATGGCTAATTCATTTTACTCTTAAGCATATGTTGCATCCTTGAAGAATCTGTGTTGAGATTATAGAGCTAATTGAGCTCATTAGGCTTGTGATTCTAGGAAGTTGTAACATCTCCATTTTTCTTTCTTTCTGCACACCTGAACATTTAACTCCATCGTTTACATAGTTAGAAGAATCATTTTATGCCGATTTTGGTATTTATGGAAAGGTCTTCGAAATGTCTTCTCATCGGTATATGGCACCGTATGTGAAGTGCTCTATGTTGAGAGTATTTGATCCCGAATGTTGACTTATTGCGGTTTTCGCATAGGCGAAATTACCGTCGGGTGCTGCAGCGCCCAGTACTGTCCGGAACTGCCCAGAACTATTTAGAATGGCTGAAACTTCATATTTTTCACATTTAAATGATCCTAATGGGGCCAAAATAGGTTTTTTGAATATGGAAAAAATTAGGTTTTGACCCCCTTTCAAGAAAATAGAACCCTAACATTAAGATGACCATAACTTGATCATTTGGACTCCAAATTAATAAATTCAAGATGCTAACTAGGTTAAAAATTCAGTGCCAATAGTAAACTGAAATAAAATTTGGTTTTTGACTACTAAAAACCCTAAGTTGACCAAAATACCCCAAACCCTAATTAGGTCATAACTTGGCCAAATGAGGTCCAATTTGGGTTTACTTTGAGTTAAAGTACTCAGTGTGATATAGAAAAGCTATAGCCACTGAGTTTGCTAAATTTGGTTCTCAAATAGAAAAGTTAGGTTTTTGACCCTCTTAACCTTAGAAATGACACATTTACCCTTAAACTTAAAATACTCATAACTAATCTAATAGACCTCAGAATTTAGTATTATTGGACTCTATGGAATTCTTGAACATCAAGCAATAATAAACTACATAAATTTTTAGATTCCATTATGAGAAAATTACTAAATTTCCCCTTGGGTCAAATTTTTTAGTTTGGACATATATGACCCATTTCTTATCCAAATTTGATGTACTTACTGTCTATCTTCATATTAGACAATAAAGAATCATTTGGTAATAAGAAAATCTAATTTGAAACTCTAAATTAAAAAGTATCTTTTTGGACCCTTAAGTAGGGGCAAAATGATCATTTTGCCCAAAATCTATGTTAAGTGTTCCTAACCCTTAAAATATCTTTTAAATTGTTAAAATTAGTAATAAAATTATAAATAGTTCTTTTTTAACTTTCTTATTCTTACTTGTTGCTTGTTTACACCTTTATTTCTTAGGAAAAGCATGTGATGTCTTAAAATTTAGTAAATAACATATTCAGCCTAAAATGTGCTTAAGCAATTTATCTAACATAAGATTTTTTTATTTTCTTGGTTGGGGCCCTAGTATGTTAAACAAACATGTTAGATTTAGAGCTATTCATGGAGTCAGTTCCTGGTGAGGAGCAAGAGCGTGGAGATGATCCTTCTGCATCTACTTAATTTTAGTTGTCATTTTATTTAGAAGAAAGTGATTTTGAAGTTTTCATTCTCTTTGCTCATTGCATTTTGGTCTATAATAGTTAAATTAATACTTGTATGTCCTTATTTTTAGTACTTTTATTTCTAAGATGTATGCATTTACTGTTCTTTTTCTACTACATAAATGTAATAAATTGAGGTATTTTCTTATTACTTCCTGTAATAATCTAGGTTGTTACTTAGGTTAATTAGGACTAATCTAAGTCCTAATTATAGTTACAGTACACTAACTAAGTCATTAAGAACCCATCACAAATATTTAGTCCAAATAAAGAATCAAATGGATCAAATCCTCTATGTAGAAAAGACTCAAATGTGGAAAAGAAAATGTTCTGTACATGATATGGATATTATGAATTTCTCGTGATGTATTTTGGCCTTACTAATGCACCCTCTATGTTTATGAATTTCATGCAGCGAGTTCTAAGGCCCTACCTAGATAAATTTGTTATTATTTTTATTGATGATATCCTCATTTATTCTAAAACCCCGAAAGATCATGAGGATCAATTGAGAATAGTACTAGAAACACTTCGAGAGCATAAACTATATGCAAAATTCTCAAAATGCAAGTTTTGGTTAAGCTCAGTATCTTTCTTAAGGAATATGATGGATGATCAAGGAATTCAAATAGATCAGTATAAGATCAGTGCTATTCAAGATTGGGCTCAACCTAAATCTGTTATAGAAATTTGTAGTTTTTTGGGATTAGCTGGATATTATCAAAAATTTATTAAAGGTTTCTCTCAGATTGCTTCTCCCCTCACAAAGCTAACTCAAAAAGCAGTACCATTTGTTTGGTTGCCAAAATGTGTGAAAACCTTTCAAACCTTAAAGGATGCCCTATCTTCTGCTCCTGTGTTAGTACTTCCCAAAGAAGGAATAAACTACCAAGTATACACAGATGCTTCAGGTATTGGCTTGGGATGTGTTCTTATACAAGAAGGAAAGGTTATAGCATACACATCTCTCTAGCTAAAGCCACATGAAAAGAATTATGTAGTTCATGATCTAGAATTAGCGGTAGTAATATTCGCCCTAAAAATTTGGCACCATTATCTGTATGGAATTCAGCGTTCTATTTTTACAGATCATCAGAGTCTAAAATGCATATTTACTCAGAGAGAATTAAATTATTAGCAAAGAAGGTGGCTAGAATTAATCAGAGATTATGATTTAGATATCTAGTATCATCCTGGTAAAGCCAATATAGTAGCAAATGCCCTTAGCCGTCGTGCGATGCTTTCAGCCATGATCGCCACTAGCTCTTTAGAGGAAGAATTTTGCAAATTAAATATTAAACCAGTTCGCAAAGATATGTTAAGTGAGATGATATCAATGAGTAATGTGGAACATACTTTCCACAGAGATGTATCCATTTCCCAGACTGAAGATGAAGAGTATTTAAATTTCAAACAAGCAATAGAAAGTGTTTATCGTACGGATCTTCATTTTCATAAAGGTACTATCTATTAAGAGAATCATTTATTGATTCCAAAATCCATACAGCAAGAAGTGCTAGTAGAAGGCCATGACTTTAGGTATCAAGTTCACCCAGGAAGCTCCAAAATGTATCAAGACCTAAAGTAGTCATTTTGGTGGCCCGGTACGAAGAAGAGCATAACTGAGTTTGTAGCTAAATGCCATGTCTGCAGCCTAGTAAAGGTCAAACATCAAAAATACAATGTTTTTCTTCATCCTTTAGAAATCCCTGAGTGGAGATGGTTTGATGTATCAATGGATTTTGTTATGGGATTACCTCGACCAGGCCTGGTGCTGATGCAATTTGGGTAATAGTAGATCGACTAACTAAATTTGCACACTTCATTCCCATCCGACAGACTGAAAGCATATACATTAAAGAAATTATCAGACTTCGTGGTATTCCTAAGTTGATAGATTCAGACAAAGATAACAAATTTAGCTCAAGGTGTTGGCAAGCTGTGTACTAGGATATGGGAACTATTTTGGCCATGAGTATAGCATTTCATCCTCAAACAAATGGCCAAACTGAAAGAGTAAATCAATTGCTTGAAGATTTTCTTAGGCTCTGTATTCTTGACTTTGTTAGTTCCTGGAAAGATCATATACCATTGGTGAAGTTTGCATATAATAATAGTTATCAGGCCAATATTAAAATGGCTCCTTATGAGGCCTTGTATGGCAGAAGGTGCAGTACTGTAGCGCTCCGTCCCGTCACCGTGCACAAAATACGAGTATGATTCATAGATTGGCGGCAGAACGGTGCGCTACTCGAGAAACGGTGGGCCATACAAGTAAAACCCATTGTCCCGAATAGGTTTAAAGAGACTAAGCCATACTGAAGGTCGCTAACTCGAACCCTAAGAGTAAGCTCGAGAGCTAATACCTAAGATAAGAATGGAACTCTTATCTTAGGTATTAGACTTAGTACGTACATAAGGTGTAAGGGAGGAGAGAAGGACCCGTGTACGTTACGAAATATATCAGCGTTTCCAGTATTCCAATCACATCACAATACTAAGTATAGTAATATAACAGAGTGCAGAAGCTAAAAAGCAAAACATCTAGAATACATTCATCTCAAGCAGTAGAAAATATCCATCTCAGAAAAGAAAAAGAAAAAGTACATCCATAATTTTATTACAAACCATAATAATGCAGAAATATAAAAGTCTAGCCAGAATACTGAAAAGAACTAAAAAGTAAAAGTAGGTGCTCGATCCCCTACAGCTCCAAGTGCTCCTCCTGAGTCTCTGGGACGTCTTCTTGACCTGTCTCCAATAACTGCTCGGGATCTAGCAAATTGCCGTATCCCAAAAGTATCCCGTGTTAGACAAGAAGTCTAACACATCGAAGCTAGCTATACAAGCTAACCTAGATATAATAAATATGCCGAACATAAAGTAAAAGTGCAGAAAAACTGTAAAGCATCAAATGACTGAACTGTAAGAACTAAGCAAGTAGCACTGCATAAAAAGTAAATACTGAAGGTGAATGAAAATATCAGATACTCACAAGTCAATGTAAAATGAATGTCAAATGCTGCACTATATGCCACTGAAATAATGCACACAGATATGCTACACACGGTACATCACAAAACTATTACTGAAGACTTATGAGTAGTACGGTCCAATGTAAACACAACAGTTAAGAAGTCAATATGGTGTCAGAGATGCACCTTGAAATTCCCCAGTCTGTGTATATATAATATTCTGTATCTCATACTGTATCACTGATAACCATGTGTCACAACAGAAGGAATGAGTTAAACTCATGTTTATGCTTATGCTTATGCCATTATATGATATGAATGAAAAATCCCGAAATCTATGAAGAATACAGCAAGAAGCAAAAATGAATCCTAAGTTTCCACTGTGCAGAATCCTACTAAAAAGATTCTGACTCCAAATCTCTAGATCGATATTTTTAGTTAAAGTTGCTTATTTACTCGAAGATCACTAGGCAGGGTGATTGTATACACATATTAAATATGCTGCAAATATAGGACTCTCAATATTTAGTTTGATTACGCCACCCTAATAAAGCTATCTTCATTCGGAGGCACCATCCGATGATGATTTGTATCTCAAACTAAGCATTTAGTCACTAAACTCACAATCATACTAAGTGTCTTAAGGAAGGTAATTCCCCTTTTTCTTAGTTTTATTTAAGCCATACCTATTGAAGCGATCTTCGCCAGTAGGCATTGCCCGATAGCAACTGTCCTTCAATAAAACTAAGGAATGGGTACCCATTTAATACACTCTTAGGATTGATTGATTTATTCTAAGTGAGGTTATATATGCTTAAGCCCACAGGATAGCAATAATGACAAATCTTACTTAGAGTGACTCAACCAATACAGATTATTACTGGGGACCAGTAATATGGGTATACTATACTACACTTACCCAACAATCATGGTTCAATCAAATCTATTTAATAAAACAAGGATTTATCAAGACTACAAGTCTTAGACTCATAGGTAAGTCCTATACAAGGTTTCACCAATCTAATGTGATCAGGAATCACTTAATATGGATTCTACCACAAGGAGATGTATCTCTTCGAGTGTCTTAAGGGATTACTACCACAAGGAGAATTGATCAAGCTCTAAGGTGAAGGGATCTTCTATACTTCTACCTCAAGGATTCATACAAGGCCTCCTACCTCATGATATATAAATTTAGGTCTTTTATATAATTTAAGATGATCTTATGAAGAGAGCATCAAGATCTCTTCTTTCGATGTTGATATTAGACTATCAGGTTCTGATTCATTATTAGATTTAGAATGATTAGATCAGATGATGGAATCATCTGATCATACTTAGACTAAGATTATGGGGTGTAAATCAAACACTGTTAAGGATTTAATCACTTGTTAAAATTAACCTAGTATTAAAGATCTTATTATGTAGGTTTGTTACTTAAGAGAAAATCAGGGATCTTAAGGTCCGATTCAGATTGTGAAATCACAAGGATTATTATTAACCTTACTTTGTCTAATTCAAATGTTTAAAATCAATAGTAAATCAAATGCATTATTGGAAAATGTTCAATTCAAAGTCTTGTAATCAATATAGTTAAGTTAGGGTTGTTATGGTTTTAGATTTGCCTTAAGTAGATTAAGGCTTGACTCCTTCTCAAATCTTAAGTCAAATCAAGTGTATATTTAAAGATCAATTGCAAATCAGTGGATTAATTATGCATTATTGGTGGCAATCCTAGGTCTAGATCAAATCTTAAAAGCTTGATCCAAATCTTAAGATTTCTTAGGTTAATTAAGATATTTAAGATTCTATAGTTTTATGTTGATTCAAGTATACTTAATAAGTTTATAAAAGGTAATTTTATTTCATTTAGGTTACTGTTATAAGCCAAAATAATAATTAAAGTCAAATAAATAGTGGTTACTTAGTGCTAACCAAACCCTATTTTCAAATAAAAAGGATTAGCACATAAATAAAAATCCAACCATTCAAATTACATGAAATTTGGCATGCAAGTCCTAATTAATCATACAAGTAATCAGAGACTGAATTTGCTATGATCCAATGTGTATAAACCCCAAAATTCACTAATTATGATTTGATAAGATTAGGGCATAACTACATTTACAGAATTCACATGCAATCTAATTAACATCAGTGAACTAATGGCATCCTAATTATACAATTTGGATAAGTAATTTTACTAATCTACCCTAATTGAGATTCACTGTAATTAAGCAATAATTAAAGATCTAACCATCAGATGTGTGATTTTATTTTATATTTAAGTTCCTGAGATTTTTATGAACATTTTCATATATGATATTATAAAATTTTAACCAGTGGATTAAAAGTTATTAAGAAAATACATTCTGTATTTTTCTATTGTATTTTTCCTAATTTTCTTAAGGAAAATAAATAATAAAATCTTTATTAATATTTTAAAACGGCGCTGGCCCGATTTAAATCACGCGGGTCTATCGGGCCTGAAGGCCCGTTACTGTTCGACAGCGCGGGTCACGGGTCGACCCGACCCGCGTTGTCGTCTTCTTCCCCGCGCCTGTCCCCGACTGAGGGCGATTGGGGCAAACCCTAATCGCCAAAATTCTAAGTCGTCGAGTCATGCCGGGGCGTAAGGACGACGGCTACGCATTCCTGGAACCGAGACCAACCCTTAGAACCCTAAATTGATAACTGGGATGGCCTAATTTTTCTGAACCCTATTTCTCCATTTCGCCTAAAAGGAGCTCACTGTGAGGAGAAATTCTCCTCACAGGGGGCTTGCCATGGCTGGGGTTTGATCCGTTCACCATCAGGGCGTAAGTACGGATCGAAGCCCCATTTCAGGAGGCCTTGGGAGGCTCTAGATCTCTGGGACCTTACTCAGTCCCTGAGCTCTAAGAGATGGATAACTTGTTCGATCGATACGATCGAACGGACCCTCCCAGGGCACCAATTTGATTGCAACGAGTTCGCCTTAGCTAGGGAAGAGTATAGAGATGGAAATTAAGCAGAAACTGAGCCCACATGGTTCAGTCTAAAATGTGGGGTACCTGGTTTTTATTGAACGAAGCTCAGCTGGAAGACAGAGGGAGATATGCTGCAGCAGAGGGGCTCTTTGGGGTCCTGAACACCAGGAGCAACCCTCTATCAGCTGTACGCAAGGTTGGGAGAGACGGGAGGTAACCTGGCAGAGCAGTAATGGCGATCGGAGGAGGAATTTGAACTTAGCTCAATTCAACAGCAAAATCTCTCGAGGTGAGGTCTGAGGCTATTTATAACCTCAGGGAGGTGTTGGGAGGGAATGCTGGGACTGGGCTCGGCTTGGCTTGGCCCGAGAGCTTGGGTCAAGAGGAGCTCTCAGAATTTCCAAAAATGGGGATATCGGGCTAGAGAGCCCGTCTCAGAGGCCTCACGGGATTGAGGAACCTCTAATGGCTATGCTGAGCTGGCGGGGGAGTGGGGGACAGGCTCTGCCTGTCAGGGATGTGTTTTTTCCCTGTCGGGGATTCTAGCGAAGCGAGGAAGATGATGAACAACGCTGGGAGCTGCGGCAGCCGTCTGATGAATCGTTCGTTGGGACAGAACAGTCCAGATCTGCGAACATCTAACGGCCGAACGCGGGGAGCAGATCGTCCGTTGGATTCAGATCGCTGGATCTGACGGATCGCAGCGCTACTTATGGCGGATGAAGGGATACCGTTCGATCCTTCAATCGGACCGCGGAACGGTCTGGATTGTAGATCCTGATCAAAATGCGGACCTCACGATCTGACCCGAGGAATGGACGGTTCAGATCGCGCCTGCTGTTTTAAGAACTGCTGAAGGTATATTTGAAATTTTAAATTGTATGGAGCCCTTAAGTGCAATTGCACCATTTTAAATTAAATTGAATTATTGCCCAAATGAACTCCAAATTGCACTAAAATTTCACCCTTAGCTAATTTGGTGGTGAGAAATTCAAAAATGTAATCAGATTTTAATTCTGAGATCAAAATATTTTGGGTCTAGACTAGGGCATCTAGACTGATCAATTTGCAATTTTTGACTTAGAGGAGTCGAATGGACTTCAAATTTTCTAGATAGACTTATCTTGATGTTCTAAAAGCAATAATGCTAAAAATTGAATCAATCAACATTTATTTTGCATGGTAACAACTTATGGTTATTACAAGTACTCCCATGGTATGGTCAGAAATAGGCAATGTTCAGCTTTATGAATCTGAATTAGTTGAGGAGACCAATAAAAAGAATCATCTGATTCAGCAAAAAATTTGCTCTACTCAAGCTCATCAGAGAAAATACCATGATGCTCATTATTGCATTTTGGAATTTAATGTTGGAGATTTAGCTTATCTGAAGGTAAGTCCCATGAAGGGTGTCTTTAGATTTGTCATAGCTGGGAAACTCAGTCCCCGCTATGTCGGGCTATTTGAGATAATTAATAAAGTAGGATCTTCTGCCTATAAACTAAATCTACCCGATGACTTTGAGGCAGTTCATAATGTATTCTACGTAGCATCTTTAAGGGAATGCCTCAAGGATCCTTCTCATTTAACTCAGCTTCCAGTAGTAGAAATTCAACCTGATCTTACTTATGCTAAAGAACCAGTTAAAATTTTAGTTCGTGATCAGAAGCGGCTAAGAAATCGTTCTATCCCAATGATCAATGTTCAATGGAAGAACTATTCATGTAATGAAGCCACTTGGGAGAAAGTGGTGGATATGTGCCAAAAGTACCCAAACCTTTTTAATCAAGGTACTTCCTTAACTCTAGCTTATTTCAACTCATTATTCTATATTTGTCTTATTCTTTCCACTAGAATGATGTCGATGATAATATCGTTCTTAAGTGGGAGAGTCTATAATAACCCAGGTTGTTATTTAGGATAATTAAGATTAATCCAAGTCCTAATTATGGTTCTAGTACACAAATTAGTTATTATGAACTCACCACAAAGATTTAGTCTAAATCAGGAATCAAATGAATCAAATCCTAATTTTGGAAATTTTTAAAAACTCTAGAATTTGACCTATTTAAATTGACTTCAAATCAAAAATCTGACCTTGCCATTGTGCACATCACTGCCAAATTAGCTATGGGTGATATTTTGGATGCATTTGGAAGTCATTGGAATTTTGATAAATATTTTATTATAATTTAAATACCTCAAAAATTCGAATAATTAAATACTCATCGAAATCAAAATATGTCTTTGTCATTGTGTTCCTCACCTCTTAATTAGCTAGGGGTGATTTTATTGGGAATTTTAGAATGCATTTAAGTGAATAATTTTAATTAATAAAATTAATATAAAAATATTTAAATAATATAATTTAAATAGACTTAATGGCTCTGTCGGCAAACCCTCTCGCGCCATCTCATTTCTGTCAAATCAAACGGGGACCCTATCGAGTCATCCGATCTGATCTCACGCTGAGATCAGATGGCTCTAGCACCATCTCCCTCACCCAGTCGAGTGTAGCTCGATGCGTACCACGAAGGTTTCTCACGTGGCACTCAGCACCGTAGACACGCATCTGCCGCCGCTCAAGCTCACATTATAGCTCGTTTTGGATGCCAAATCAGTGACAACAGTCACTTTGATCTTCTGAAAGCTTCGTTTAATCCTAGCTGAAATAAGGAAGAACCTCGATCGAGCCCTTAATCAACCACCGTTTGAATTAGTATGTCTCGATCCTTCTTATCTTTCATTCATTTTATGAAATTTTATTCCAGTTACTTATTGCATTGTATGGATTAACTTTTGACTAGACACGATCAAGATTGATTGAGTTCGATCAAGCCAATTTCAACCTAATTCCACAATCCATACCGTTAAATCCATCTCGTCTTGATCGTAGTTGCTAGGGCTTGACCTTGCCTGAGCTATACACCTCCTCCGGTCGCACTTCTAGTACCAATCGAAAGGTCTCTCCGAGACCTTTCGATCGGTGTGTGGGTCAGCCCCCGGTGGAGGCATCTTGGCCGCCAATTTTGGCGCCCTAGTCATCGAGTGTCTCTTCTCGCCGCGCCTGGTCAGGGCTGGGTCGGGTCAAGCCCAACCCGTCGGCTCAGGTTTGGGCTCATCGGCGCCAGCCGACAGCAGGTCTCGCTATCCTTCACAGTGGGCGTCAACGATACCCGCCAATCAGACCCCTGCAAACCGTGCTTCACCATGTAACTCATGCGAGTCCCGGTTCTACCACCATTTGAATGCGTGGGTCTCGCCGCAGAATGGTAAATCAAATGGATATATCTGATAGCAATAATATTAATATATAGTTTAATTAATTTAAATCAATTAAATTGAGAACTTTAAACCTCTATAAGTTACAAAATAATAATTTAAATATAATGAAATTATATACCATTGTGATCAGCAAAAATAGAAGATCACAATGCTGCTACTCAATTTTTAGAATGGCTTATGTTTTGCATAGTGACATTTTAGGACACTTAATTAATTACAAAAATGCCACAAATATTCAAATGCTCATAATTTTGCACACACTCACCCAAACTAGTCAATATGGGTCTTAAAGTGATTAAGAGAATCCCAAGATTACTCTAATAGTGTCAATTTATTTATTTGGGTTGTATTTTACTTAATCACTTTTATGACTTAACCCTAATTATCCCAATTAAAATCTAAAACTTCAATTGATCATAACTTGATCAATTGAGCTCTAAATTAGGTCTTATAATATATCATTTTGATCACGAAGACCTAATAAATAATTAATTGCAAAAATATTTAAGATTTAATGGCTAGATCTCTTAATCAATCCTAATCACTCACTAATCACCTAAACCCTAATTAGGTCATAACTTAACCAAATTGAGTTCAAATTGGGTATACTCCCAGTTGAAGTAATTAGTAGGTTATATGAAAGTTATAACTATTGACTTTACTGAATTGTGACTTCAATTGAAAAAATTAGGTTTTGACCTATTCTTAAGAACCCTAAATTACATAAATACACCCTAATATTAATTTGCTTATAACTTAACCATTAGACATTCTAATTTAGTATTTTTGGACTCTATGGAATTCTTGAATAGTAAGTATTAATAAACTGCATAAATTTTTAGACTTTATTAGGTTAAATTACCATTTTGATCTTATGAGTCAATTTTCTTAAATTGAGCTCATAAGGCTTATTAATTATCCAAATTTGGTGTACTTACTGTCTATCTTCATGTTAGACAATAAGTAATCATTTTTTATTAAAAATTTCTAATTTAGAGCCCTAAATGAAAATATAATTTTTAAGTCCCTTAAGTAGGGGTAAAATGATCATTTTGCCCAAACATAGGTTTAAGTGCTTTTAAATCTTAGTTTCATATTCTAATCACTAAAATCAATAATTAAAATGATTTAGAATCAATTTCTCCTAATTTAAGCTATTAATTAGATTTCTAGGATAAATTCTAAATCTTTCTTGAATAGTCACATTATGTCTCCTCTAAACTCTAAAATTCTTCTTAAGTAAAATGCTAAGTTAACTTTAAGCTCCACAATATGAGATAAATCTCACATCATGGCTTCCTTTTTGTCTTCCATTCCTTCTCTTTAACTTTCAATTCAATTTTAGTTAGGATTAGAACTTAAGTGTTCATCTTAGTCCCTTAAGATTTTCCTTAAGAATTAGGACTATAACATAGGTTAGATTTCATCTATATAGTAATTTAGGTTACTCGATGGGTGAAACCTTGGTTTTTACAAGTTTATAATTTTTTATTATTTGATTATAATTATTTAATCTTTTAACATTATATTTAAGATTAGAGATCCATCCTATTTAGTGTGACTTTACTTAATAAGATATGCCTTAATCTTTAATCCGTGAGATTGGATTCTAAATTTTAGTCTTTTAGGTTCACCTTTAGATTAAGTAATTGAACCCCAATATTTGGAGTTTAATTCTTAATCCTTTCATTTTGATTTAGCTAATCAAGATAGTTTGGGTTGATTAAATTATCAAAATAGGCTGATTTATTTACTTATTTAAATTATGTAGTCGACATTGATTCATTTATAATTAAGAGCTAGCTAGTCCTAATTATTTTCAATCTATAAGTGTAACAGCCCAAACTCTTAAGTACCAAGGTATCGTCCGCTTTAGCCAGAAAGGCCTCGTAGTTTTACCCTCAGAATATAACTTCCAGTAGGTCACCCATCCTGGGAGTGCTCTCACCTGAGCACACTTAACTTTGGAGTTCTTATCATGAACTCCATCATTATCTGAAAAGGCACCTCGATATTTAAGAGTTTCACTTATTACTACTTAAGTGGGTCTTCACAATCTCCCCAACTTAAGTAACTGACGTCTTCGTCAGTATCCACATACAGATCCAAGAATCATTCATTTGGTAGATAGGACTAGAGGTGACCCCTACAGGCGCAAGAGGTACCCACAACCATGTGGCACCTTAACCATCATGGGTTCAAGAGGATGCTCACAAGAAGTGGTACTTTGTCTTGTATGGCACTTAGATCCTACCTAATACCCTATGGTTTACTCTAATACCATTTGTAATAGCCCAAACTCTTAAGTACTAAGGTATTGTTTGCTTTGGCCAGAAAGGCCTCACAATTTTGCTCTCAAAATATAACTTCCCAGTATGTCACCCATCCTGAGAGTGCTCCCACCTGAGTACGCTTAACTTTGGAGTTCTTATCAGAAACTCTACCATTATTTGAAAAGGCGCCTCGATGTTTAAGAGTTTTACTTATTGCTACTTAAGTGGGTTTTCACAATAAGGCCATAAAATCTAAGTTGCATATATCATAAGAATTGATAATTCTAATCTTGTGTAACTTAGAATAGATAGAATGAAGAACATATAATAATGGATATCACTTGTGTCTTAGTAGAATCTCTTACTCACTTTGAATATTGATGCTTTACTTTTCTTAAAATTGAGCTTATTACCTTGAACTTATGTGTTGGGCTACTTGATGAGTACCACATGACAAATTTGATTTACATAAATAGCATTGGCATTTGTTTTATCGTTGCTTTTGGTTTTGATGATTTTGGTTAAGTATGGTATAACCTAATTAGTATGCCCTTTTTAGTTTCATGCCTTTGCTTTAGTACAGACCAAACCTAGGCCTATGACCAGCTAGGATGGTATCTGTCTGTCTATTACAAGTCTAACCAAGACTAGGCCTATGAACTGGCTAGGATGGTATCTGTTAGATTCTATAATCAATTCCCTGTTATGGCAATACTAGTTTAGGTGCACTTTTATTCTTTAGCTTAATTCTTCTACCTTATCCTGTAGGCTAAGTGAGATTATCGTGTAGTTTTAATTTGAGTGGCTTATTTATCCATAGCAATTTTTAGTTTTATACTTATTATTTCATATCATTTTATTGTATTTTGGCATTTTCCTTAATTGTTGCTTTATAAGTATTTCAACTTATTTATATGTCATCTTTCTTAGCTTTTGTAGTTATATACATATTAGAATGATAGTCTTATTCATTATAGGATGTTATACATGTATATTTGATCACATATAGGATGTTAGTTTTACTTTATGTGCATGTTTAAGATATTAGTATTACTTAACTTAGAATGCTAGGTTTACTCTCTTTATACATATCTAGAATGTTAGCCTTACTCATTTTATATAGGATGCTAGATGTAATTTGAATTATTTTAATTGTATTTTATAATTTAATCGGGTTATATGAATTTGCATGAGCTATTTTGATCATAACATAATTAGGATGAGTATATTTACATTTATTAGTATATTATCTTTTCATTTTTATACCAAACCTTATTGCAGCAGAGTTTTGGAGATATGTGCTTACCTTCTCTTATTTAAATTATAAACATATTGTTTATAGCTTTTTGTTCCTTTTATATGCTTTCTTGCTCCTGTATATTGTTGCTTAGTTGTTAAGTTTATGGTGATATATAAATTAATATAATCAATATCAGCCTAAAATATACTTAGGCATTTTGTCTAACTAAGATTTTTTTTTCTTTGGTTGGGGCCCTATCATTATGAAACCGATAATAATAAACTCAGAGTTATTTGAAGTTGTGGAGCCATCCAAGGACCTCCTTTGGAGGAGGATCGTGTTGTTGAAGACTCTTAGCCTTTTAATTCTCTTAGCATTCTGCTTGTGAGGCTGAGTGTCTTATGTTTCATTTCTGCTAAACTATTTAAATATGTTGTAATAAGATAGGTTAAACTTTACTTTGTACTGTTTTACTTATTCTGAGTTGAATGTTTAGATTCTTATATTGTAATGGATTGATGTTTACTATTTTGCTTCCGCACTCTATTTTTATGAATATTTCATATAGTGATGTATGCTCGAAATGGCAAAGTCTTTTATTATAATGGATTAAAAAGAGTACATAATCTAGTTATAAGTAAGGATCTTATCATTTGATGATCACCTCACCGTAATCATATTAACTTAAGAGTTAACAGGATCACGGTGGGGCAGAGACACCACACTTCCGCACTCTGTGGTGAATGTTTACTCAATTCTATTTAGTAATTCGAATTATATAACTATTTTGCTAGATATTAATTCAGGGCACTCAGACTCCTTATAGATATCTAAGTATTTAATGTAACAACCAAAGTTATTACCTTAGTCAATTAAGACTAATCTTAGTCTTAATTTTGATCATAAGTGCTAATTAAGTCAAAATAAGTCAACCTCTAAGACCTAGTCCAAATCAGGAGTCAGATAGACCGAATCCTGATTTCTAAAAAAATCTAGAAATCCTAGAATTTGACCTATCTAAATTGACCTCCGATCGAAAAACGGACTTCGTCATTGCGCTCATTGCCCCCAAATTAGCTATGGGTAATATGTTCGTCTCAATCGGAAGTCGTCGAAATTTCGACGAATCCTCGAAATTTGGGAAATCAAAATACTCGTCAAATCAAAAATCCGACTTCGCTATTGCGCTCCTCACCCCTCATTTAGCTAGGGGTGAATATTCAGTAATTTTTGAAACCATTTAATAGATTAAATAAAATTAGGGAATTTTTTTAAACTAACTTAATTATAAATAAATATATTCATTTATTTATTTTTCTTTTATTTCTTTTCTCTTTTCTCCTCTAATTTCTCCCGATTCTCCTCTACCCTAAAATCATGATTAACACGCCCTCCCTCATTTGCTCGATCGGCCGGCTCCTTCCCTCCCTCTCGACCGCACGCTTCCTCCCCCTCGCGCGCGACACGCGTCTCCTCCGCCTAGCAGTCTCTGTTGTCTCGCCTCGCAACCTCCACCTCCCTAACCCCTAAAAGCCGAAGGCTTTAGGCCCTCCTTCGCAAGCCAAGCCAGCCTCTCCTCTCCACTCGGCCGAACCCCTCCTGAGCTCTGCGCGTTTGCTCCTCTCGGCAGAACCTCGCCTCTCCTCCTCCTTCCAGCTCGTGTGGTGTCGAGCGACGCCTTCCCTAGCCGATCTCCATAAGCGCCGGCAAGGTACCCTCCCCTCCCATTCACTCTTTAAGCATGCTATCTTAATAACTTTTCATTGGAGATGCCACCAATAGCTTTTTGAGAAGTTTTAGAATCGAAGTTAAATCAATTAACTTTATTTTCAATGCATTGTTATAGGTTTTTCAAGACGTTCATCTAAATTAGGATTCATCAGCTTGCATAGATGCAGGAGTAATGCGGGTTGACAGTTTTGGTGTAATAAATATTTTGAAATAATTTTGTGAATATTGATGATTGTCTTAAATATGTAGAATAAAATTGAGTGATTTGCATCAAGTTTTTGTTTGTCTATTTCGATATGACAGAATGGCTTGTATATTTTCAGGCAACTGATAGTGCTCTATTTTTCTTATTTAAGTTTTGTGTGAGATATTTTGGAAACTGATATATTTCTTAGAGAAACTATATTATCGGCTCTTTTATATGGGTTGAATATTGGCCTACAATGAAGATACCGATAGAATAAATGATACAGAGATGATGAGGGTGCTAAAGTGGATTAATGGATATGCTCGAAGGAGTAGAATGAAAAATGAGTTTATTTGTGTGGCCGGATTGGCTCCAATAATGGATATAATAAGATTTGAGAATATTGTCTTTGAATGCAGAAAATTGACTGAGTGGCATAGGGTGAGGACATTAAATTGCAGCATAGCACTAAGTTAGATTTTATCCGTTAATTCAGTGCTATATAAGCAAAAAAAAAATATAGATAGCATGAAGAAGCAAATTTTGGAAAATAAGGTGAAACTTAGAAATATAGCACAACCAATAACTTTTTTTTCCTCTATCGCTGCTGTCCGAAACAATAAGTTCCAAATGGATTAAATGCTTGTAAATAAATTACTAGAAATGTTCTCAAAAATACTTAGATGTGCTGCTATTAGGATTTGATGCTTATGTTATAAGTTTAAAATAATCTATTAAGGATGATCATTTTCTCAAGTTCAAACTACTTTTTTTTTATGTAAAATTATTATACTTGTTTATTGGCATATAAACCCAAATATCCTAAGAATTATTTAGTTCAGCTTTTCTTTTCTTTTTACTAAAATTAGCTAAGCTATTGAGTTGATAATATGTAATTAAATCATTTACATTTTTCATTCAAATTAAATTCTTTAAGATAGTCTTGACCTCATTTATCATAAAAGGTTCAATTAATTACAAAATCATGATATATATGTGTATAGATGAGTGAGATGAGTGAACAGATTTCTGATAAGTCTGAAAGATCTGAACTCATATTTCTTCCAAATACGGCATGTTTAAAGGAAACTGAAATTTCTAAGTTGAGCTAAAATAAAAATTTTGGCGTTATAGTTTTACATATGAATATATTGCATTAATGGGATTGGAAGAACGGTGGTCCTGTAAAATTATTATGATTTGGAGTGCCATCTAAATTCTGAATATATATATATATATAGCTTAAACACAATTAAATTTAGAATATATTAAGTTGTGTATAATGAAAATGTGTTGAAATTCGACAAACCGATAATCATAATTTTCTCCATGAAAATCTGAGAGAGGGATAGGTGAACAATTGGATTCAGTCATTAGATAGTTCAATGCCGTTCCTTGATCAAATCTTTGATATCACTATGTTAATTCGATTATTTGTGAAAGTGACATTTTTAAGTATTGCCTTAAATCATCCTCACTATCGCATGAGTATGCTTTGCCAACTATTAAAATATATTTTAGAGCCGTGAAATTCTCAAAATACAAACCCAAGATTTATATAGCAAAGCGATCAGGAAAGTACCACGAACATCAATATAAAGTTAAATTTGTATTCTAATAATTATTATTAATCATTTTAATATTCATTTAAAAAGAGGCATTAAGACTTAAAATGGGCTTATATTATCCAAGTAAAGTATGTTTGATACCAGAATATGACAGCTATAATCCTGAACCCTATGTGCATATATTATGAAGCATTTTGGTGCTATTGTTATAAATGAAGTTATAGCTCTTTTAATTAATGAGTTTATAGAATTGCAAAATTCCTATTCATAAGTTTTAGACAGTCATATATTATGTCTAGCTGAGCTTAGAATTTATGTAATCTCACCTTTATGAATATATAAGCATCATCGAAAAAACTTTAAAGTCGGGAAATATAAATAACTGCAATCTTGTTATGGGCCAAATAATAAAATTTAGAGCAGAAATCGTTATCTTAGTATGGCCTCACCTTTAGTAATCTATTTAATCCTTCGTTAAAATATATGAAAGTAAAATAAGCAATTAGTACTTTAGATATACAATGTGAATAATCGTAATACCTTGCAAACTTGGAATTGTTGCTAGAATAATATGTTACTTTTTATTTCATTAGATTAATCTATTTTGTGAGTCAAGTCATTAACTCAAGCTAATAATATTTTGATAAACCAAGTGCTTTTTAAGTACATCATGCCCTCACTTAAACCTTCTAATCTTTCAATTAAGCTTTTCAATCAAATTGGCTAAACTTTATAAGATTTCTCTAAGTACTTCCTAGGATCTTTCACCTCACATTAAGACTAACTCTGAGATTATGATTAAATCATAGGTTAGAGTTCACTCATTAGGTAAATGGGTTACCCAATGGGTGAAACTTTGGTTTTATTAGTTTTCTAGAATTTTACAATTTGTTTTGATTATTTTGTCTTTTAACTTTAGTTTAAGGATAGGAGATTCATTCTATTAATTCTGATTACTTAATAGGATTTGACATAATTATTAGATCACCATTAGAATGAAACTTAGAACTTAGGTCTTATCCTTTAGGGTTATGTGATTAAACCCAATCTCGTAGTGTTTAATCCATAATCTATAGGTTTAGAAAATCTTGATCAGATCTTAGATAGAACGTCTAAATTCACCAAAATTAAGATGTATGATTTATTGATTCATAGTCGTCTATCTGATTAAATTAGATTAGAACCTGATCAGTTATAATCCTTTTTAACTTATAAGGATGAGTTTCTGAGTTACACTCGATAGTAGGAAAATGGTGATCCTGAACTTGTGTAACTTAGAATAGTTAGGATGGTTAATTAGAAAATAAATAATATCATCATGTTTAGTAGAGTCCCTTGCTTCTATTTGATGATTGTTGCTACGCATTTCTTGTATTTTTGTGCCTTAACTTCTTGAGCATATCATATAAGATCTTTGATGCATAAATAAAATGTTATAAAAATATAGAGACTCCTTAGATTCCTTGTGAAAATATTAAAGTGATTGATTTAAAGATAATAATTGTATGTTTTAGAGCTGCCTCTCAGTTATGTCTTCTGATTGCCTAGTCTCCTTATTGATACTATGGGAAGACCTTATTTATATCTTCTGTTACTTCGTTATGTGTTGATTGCCTAGTCTTCTTATTGACACTAGGGGTACACAGTTTTGTGCCCTAGCCGTGATGGTGCTAAAATTTTTTATATTCGGTGGGCTAGATTAGCTCTTTTTCGTATTACAGTTAGTACACAGATGTTTACATATATGTTTAGTTTTGATATTTTGTTTACTTTTTAGTATTTTTATTCAGTCAACTATTTTCTTTGTACTGCCTATATATTTTAGGATGATAGAATTTTGCTACTATTTATATGTATCATTACTGAGTTTAGTTATTTAATTTTCATATTTCTTTGATCACCAGCATGCCTTACCTTGTTTAGTTATTTATATTCATATGCTTTACCTTGTTTAGTTTGCATTTGAGGCATATCTTAACCTCTCTTTTTATTTAAGTTATAAATGATTATTTATAGCTTTTTCCTTCCTTATTGTATTGCTAGTTGCTTCCTTATATAATTATTGCTTAGAGAATGTAAATGGTGATATTACAAAACACATATAAAACTTATCAGCTTAAAATATACTTAGACAATTGTCTAACACAAGATTTTTCTCTTTTTTTGGCTGGGGACCTATATTTTGAAATCGACTATGGCAGATCTTCTTCAGTTAGACGATCAGGAGCTAGGTGTGGAGCCATATCCAGAGGAGGAGCATTTGGAAGAAGCAGCTGTTTAGCTTCCTTTTATAAGTGCAGATGAGCGCATTTTTATCTTCATTACTAAGACTTTAAATTGATGTAATAATACAGGTACCCTTGACTATGTGTTTGAATTACTATGCCTTTTATTCTGAGTCATATTTCATTATATTTATACTGTGATGCTTGGATGTTTCTTATTATAAATCGCTTCCGCACTCTATATGAATTCTTATTAAAGTGACTGAATGTTTGATTTTATGTTTATTCCTTCCCTTGTTATGTGGATTGTGGATTTCATCCTAATCCAATAATAAGTGATGGGTTAGCTAGAGTGACACACCACCCCTTAGATTAATCTTGCGGATTAAGGGGTGGGGCGCCACACTTAACAACTTAGATATCCCAGCATGATTAAAATTAATTAACTAAGTGTCTTAACTGGCTCTTATGGCATTAGTACTAACTTGGAGATTTATATGACACATCCCGTTACTAATAAGAACTTTATTTGCACAAGAGGTGAGGTGGGGCACCACAACATGAGATGGAGTTGTTGAAGTAGGTTATGCTATAGATTGTGGAGAGGTAGGATGTAACGCTCTGATGCTAGGTTAGCACAATTAACCCAACACTGGGGGCTACTGTGATTCTTCATCTTAGATTAGGGTTGCTAGTCCAAGATGAGGGCTTGCATTTCCAAGGAGTCGTGTCGAGGTGTGACACAATGATAAAAGTGAAATAAAGGGAAAATACATACAATATCATCCATAATTTATACATCCTAAATAGGTATACATGCATCCCAAAAAGTAAGTAAGAATATATATCATTACTTATTACTGACAAGCTTTATAAATGAAAATATATCTCTCATCCTCACTAAAATAAAAGAATAAAAGAGAGCTGCAATGCTGAAAATAGAGACATAAAATAGAGGGCCACCCCTAAATTGGATCAGCTCTCAAAGCTAACACATCCTCAAACTCATGATCTAACATATCAATATAATATTCTAGGGCACAGCAAAAAAATATAAATTTAATTAGACATATTGTCTAAGTATATTAGGCTCCTGATTTATTTTCTTTTAGGACTTCAAAATTTATTTTATAATTAATTTTAATAAGTTTGTGCAAAAATGCTAAATAACTACAAGCAAGGAATGCTAAATATGATAAATAGTATAATATTGTATATTTTGAAAAGTGGATAATCTATAAAAATCTGGTAATATGTTATGCAAATAAACATACAAGTGTGTTGTAAGAGAATAAATAACACTTTTGAATTATGATCAAACAAAATATATGTTGAGTGCTCAAGTACTGCATAACAGAAAAAATGTTGAAAGTAAATACAATAAGGCATATAATGAGCTGAAAATTTAAAGCAAATAAGTAAAGTGTAAGTAAATAATACAGTTTTTAAAAATTGTATCAGAATATACAATCTAACAGAATGTATATGAACTAAAATGTACAATACTAAGAGATTGTACAATAATATGCAAGAATTTAAAATTATATCTTATTTTCCTAACATATTCTATGGGCACTATACAGAACAACTAAGGAGTTAAATATGTCTATCCAACTATCTAAATTTAAGATTTTTAAAATAATATACACACTCTCTCTCTATGACATGTACAGTCTCTTGATATCTTCATAACTTGCCCTAGCTCAACGATCTATATAGACTCCAATCCTCCCTGAGTGAACCTCTATATATACACATTTTATATTTATGATTGTTTCAAGTGTCAATATTTATCTGAATGACATGTTCAAATAAATTTGGCACAAATGTGTTGTAGTAACAATATAATAATCAAAACAGTAATTATAATTTGTGATACCGTTTTGCTATGTACTAAGTTATATTTCCTTACAATGAACCCAAGACTTAACAAGTCTTCTTTCAATATCTAATGTGGCTACGAAGCTATCCAAATTCAAATTAAATATATGCAAATAATTAAGGTTCAATTACCCTAATTAGTAATAAGAAAATTTTATACTAAGCACCTATAATCTAGCACTTTACAACAATTCTAATTTTTCAACCTACTTAATTATAAAAATTAGATTCCTCAAAAATTAAACTTATAAATTAAATTATTAAATCTATTATTTTATGATGGAGTAAGATTCCTCATGTGATTAGAACTCTTATTGATATCTTATTTGGCTAAATCAGACTATGACATGCATTATTATGCACTAATACACATTATTATGGTAGAAATATCAAAGTAAAATCTAGTGTTCAAAATCAATCATTCTTATTATTATTAATTTAGTTACGTCATCAGGAGTCCGTCGACATCTTGGTTGCTAAAATTAGAGCTTGTCACACTAATCGATGCATAATTAAGCTAATTATAGTTCAAAAACCTAATTTACAAATTAATCACCCAAACTATTTAATATTATTGTCATTAGAAATGTTACCTCATAGGAATCCATAGACACCTTGTTTGCTAAATTCCAATATTGGCATGCTAAATGAGACACATTATAATTGAGTCAAAATATTATTTTCAAAACTATCCGATGAAACTAAATTTTTTGCCTAACAGAATATTCCTCTTATTTTTCTTAGTACTTTGACATATAATTTGACAATATTTGAAATTATATTTTTCAAGTTTCTCAAATAATTAAATTTGTATTTTTCTGAATTTTTTAACATTTTTTGAAATTTCTGCCACGAGTTAACGGCCATTAATGGGGCTATCTAACGGGTGTTAATGAAATTCGTTAAATTCATAACAGAATGGGAATATTTTACAAATATTATTGCTGATGGCTAACGGTAGTTAACGGCAGTATAAAGACCGTTAACAGCATGATCGAACCAGCTACAACAGTAACACTACCGTTCACCATCCTCGTTTCTGTCACCTGCCATTGACAGAAACCGGCAAAATATCTAATATAACAAGAATATTTTGTGAATATTCCTGTTAACGGATAACGGGCGTTAACGGCCACCTAACGGCCGTAAACAGCGCAACAATAATATATTGTTTATCGTCCTCAAATTTTTAACCATGGCCCTTCGCCTTCTGGGGTGGATTACGGCGCAGTCCGAGCTCCTTTCGCCTCAATTCTACCACCCTTGGACTCCGCTTGTCGAGGCCTACACGTGGGCACCAAGAACCCCTTCATTGGCCACCAAAAAATTCTTCTCTTCGGTGAAACGCTATTCATCATATTTTCGATTAGCTGCGAAAACGAAGTGTTTTGCACAAATTGGAATTTCAAAAATGAAAATAATAACATGAAATTGATTTTTTAAACTTATATTTCAGGAAAAGATAGACGAGAAAGGAGGTACATGAGCTTGAAAGTTCACCATAAGGGGAGGGTTTCACCAGAAATCCGGTAATCCGAGTCCTTCTTGCGTGCTTCCGACTACCCCAACTGATAAGGGGTTTAACGTGAAGCATTTCTTTCATTAGCTCTACCCAGATCGAGGCACGCGATGGCTACATGGCGCTGCTGCCACCCTCCTGAACCCGCATCCACCGCGTGGCAACCGGACACGATTTGGTCTGTTAAATCGAATCGGATCCGATGGTTCAGATCAAATCATACCAGATCAAACGTGAGTCATCCAATCGGGGTCGGATGATCCCGATTGGACTGATCTGTTGTCCCATGTTCGGGTCGGGACATCAGATCCTTGTTGTTCTAAAATTTTGAATTTTATGAATTAATTTAATTCGTAAAAATTAAATATAGCTAAAAATTCAATTTAAATACAATTTTCAAATGTATTTTTCCCATTTTCCCTTCTATTAAGTTCAAAAATTTTGAAGCTTGCATTGGCTTATTTTGAAGTGAATCCAAATTTTCTATCAAATTTTTGATTCGATATTAGAATAATTTTCATTGTTTCTAAGTATTGTGATAATATTAAAATATTTTGATTTTTTCGATGTTCGATTTGACTTCAAATCGCACCGTTAGACTACTAATGTTGTCAAGAGTCTAATGGAACTATTTTTAAGTCCTAATTTCGCCTAATTTACAAAGGTGAATTTTGGGGTCTCACATAGGATGGGTGATGCTGAAGAAGCTGTTTGAAGATCGAATGCAAGGAGAGCTCGGTGGGAGGACAGGATCTAGAGCATAAGTGGTACTTGAGTGGATTGATGATGGTGAAGACAAGAGTGATGAGGTGAGAATCAAGATGAGTGGATTTGGAGATAAATGTGAATTGAGAAGGGGTAGTCTAATTTAGTTGAAGGAAAAAAAAAATCATGTTCAATAAATTGTATGTGGCGAGAAATTAGAGAGGTGGAGTGTAAAATAACAAGCTTAATAAAAAATTTGTTTTTGATTACCCTGATTTTTAGTTTAACCAAATCACGTAATAAATGGATACGATAAAATTTGTCGATCGTACTTTTAAAGATTTTTTTAGTAATTCTATAGAATTTATCCATTATCAGATTTGCCTAGTTATTTTAAGTAGAAATTTTAAGATAATTAATTTGATCTCCAAATTAAAATTGGAATTTGTCATTGAATTTCTCACCCCAAATTAGTTAAGGGTGAAATTTTGAAAATTTTCAGAACTCAATTAATAGTCTAATTTTAATTACTAAAATAATATTTTAAATATTAAAACACGTGGTCCACCACCTGCTTATCATGCCCTTTCCATATTCCCCCACTTGCACCTCTTCCCCACATGCACGTCTTCCCAACCTGTAGCTCATCCTCTCAAGTTCAGCCCATCTTCCCCACTTGAACCTCTTTCCAACCTGCACCTTATCCTCTCAAGTCCAACCCATAATCCCCACTTGCTTCTTATCTCCTTATCCAGCCCATACCTCCCACCTTTATTATCAAAACCTATCCATATCTCTCAGCTTGTACCGAGGAATTTTTATGAAAAGGAGAAAGAGAGGTCTATTGAAGCCTTCATCCCTAGCGCAAGAAAAATCTATATTAGCTGAACTAAGGTACTTCCATTCTTATCGATTCAATCGTACCATCAAATTTGTTTGCTTGTTACCTTTCATTTGGGAAACCCTTGGTGCTCAAGCAAGCTTGATCTAAGTCTGTTTTTGCTGGAAGATGATCAGTATTGCTCAATAAAATCACAACTTTTCTTCTGATACTTGAAGCTAAGACATCAAATTTAGCGACATTAGAGTGGTCAAATCGTGTTAATTTACGTACCAATTGAAAAATCTTGGAAATACATTTTGATCAGTATATGGCACGATCCGTAAGGTACACTAAATTAGAAAATTTTTGACACCCTAGAAGGACATCCTAATATTAGAGCCATAATATTTCTGGCACCGTAGCCGCTGTAGTGCCTGACTCTCGATCAGTTACACAAAATAGTGCATTGTAACACGCCATATTGCCCAATTTCGACAACTTCACCCATTTTTGTAATATGCCCACTTTGAAAATATAATAATATAAAAATATACTAAAACAAATGATAATCATGAGTATTGGTAAAATTATGCATATAAAATATAATGGTGGCTCAATATAAGATTCATTACTTTCTGTAAATTCAATTGATAATTGGATAATAATTAGCAAATTTACATTTGTGAATTAATGAAAATCATGAGTATTGAATAAATGTTTTATATGTCTCCTAGAGCTTTGGACAACAGGTTTAATTCGACCGGATACTTAGTGAATCTTAAAATATTCTATTTGAGTTGAAGTAAATATTAGATTCCTTATATTACTAATTATATAATTAATAAAAATGTGGATGAAAAAATCAATTGATAATATTACTAATAAATCAAAAAGTAACAATTTGATGATTTAAATTTAATATTTAATAGATCAAATCTAAGTGAATTACTATGTCTTATCAAAATAATTAAGTACATAAATTTATTTGTAACTTTTACTTCAGTATATCTATTTTGAGCTTATTTTTATTTGAACCATGCTTTATACTTTTGATATGATTACCGCCTCATGAATTATAAAAATATTATCATATAATATATGATAAAAATATTAAATATATCATTATATGTGATGTTTATGAAGAAAACAACACTAAAAATATATACAGATTAAGCCAACTGACAGCCCCTAAGCTAACCTTTGGAGGGGATTAAGTGATACTTGGCAATTCAAATGCATGTTAAAACAGGTTGCCCAGTTGGGAGTGTTTGCGATTTTTTTTGGGCTAGCATATTGAAAAACAAATTTTCCAAAGCAGCCGATTTTTTTTGGGCTAGCTTGAGAACGCTATCGTTTGCTTTATAAAAATACCCTACCAAGAGTACTGATTGATTCATAAAAAATATTTTAGTACAGTAGTGCGCTCAAAATGTGCAAAAATATTTAAATAAATGAACTAAATATATACTCAAATAGAGGTTCAATGACTCATTTGTGTTAATGTGGTGAGGAGTTGCTCTACCATCAGTAAGTTAATTCTGTACTCCATGCATTAATCACGCACTTGAGCTAATCCTGCATAAATAGAACTTAAGAAACTAAGTTGAAAGCACGTCTCTGCAGCAGCATTCATAAGCAAAGCACAAACAAATAAATAACTAAGCTTTTATACAGCGCATAATCGAACAGCCAATTCTGTAAATGGAAGAAAAGCTAAGAATAAAATTAATGCTAAACATACATATCCTGCAACCAGTCTCTAACAGAACAAAATTAGTCCAAGATCATCATCGCCTCAAACCTCTACATACTCAATCTCAGTGCTTCTCTTTTTTCTTCTTGTCCTTTTTCTTGCCAACCTTCTCAATGTTTCCTTGCACCTCATCTTCATCTTTAGCTTCTTCCTCTATTTCAGGATGCAGCTTCTCTTTATTTTTCTTGTCCTTTTTCTTGACAGCCTTTACTGTTTCTCCTTGCTCCTCATTTTCTTTGATAGCTTCTTCCGCCCCTTCAGAGTGCTTTCTATTCTTCTTCTTCTCCTTGTGTTGGGATTCCTCAGCAACCTGTTCCATTTTCTGATCATCATTCTCCAGCTCGGCCTCTGATTTCTTCTTTTTCTTCTTTTTCTTCTGCTTTTCAGCTGCTGCAGCACTTTCATCCTCACCTTGCGCAGCATTCTTCTTTTTATTATCTTCATGCTCCTCAGCATCTGCATTTTGCACCACATTGTTCTCTGCCTCAGCCTTTCTCTTCTTCTTTTTCTTCAAGTCTTCTTCGGTATCATGTTGAGCCCTAGCTCCTCCCACCTCTTCAGCTGGGATCGACTCTTCCGCCTCATATTTCCTCTTCTTCTTATGTGTTTGTTCCTGTTCATTTACCGGCTTCTCCGCATTTGATTCACTAGTTTTCCCAAGCACAGCATCAGATGATGGATTATAAGTCTGAAATAAAATCAAATTATCATTATCATTGTTGGTCTCAATCCACATTTATATATACCATGAAAAAAAGAAAACAAGCTACGAAATCAAATACCTTTGCCAGAGTGATCAACGCCCCTCCGCCTTTCTTTCTGTCTTTATCATAAGCCTCAATCTTAGGCTTACCTTTTGCTGAGCCAGCAAAACGGCCCACTTCTCTTCCCTCGAGAACTCGTAGGCGGGCTTCAAGCTATGTTCATGAATTTTAGAACGGTATAAACAACAGAAAAAAGAGTCCATTACCTACCAAACACTAAAAAGCATGCATTTTCAAATTACACATCCTTTCATTTTTATTATTATTTTAAAGAACATGAAAATTTGCTGAATATTTCTCAAAAATAAATTCCAGTATATTCTATGAGAAAGCATAAATAACTATTACATAGCTATGTATACCTTTGCACGGTTCTCAAGGCCCATAGAGTTATCTTGGCTGTCACCGAGGGCATCATACCGGATGGCAAGTGCAGCCTTAGCAGCAAGAGAACGAGAGATTTTACCCTTGAGTTTTGGAGCTGCCTGACCGATTAAGGATGCATGGAAAATCAACCCATATTTTGGTGTTGCATGTTTTGATTTAAGGGCTCTGAACAAGGCCTGTAGATTAATGATTGAAATCTTAGAGCTGCAACCGAAGTTGATTTAAAAACCAAATTTAAAAAAAAAAAGATCAACAATGAAAGCACAGATCATAAGAAATGAAAAAAAGAGCGTAGGGCACAGCAAGTAAACGAAAACAAATATAATGAACAAATAAACTTCCATAAATAATGTAATTCACTCATGCATAATCCAATGATTTAGCATGCTTTTTACTAAGGATGCATGTCTCAATATATATATATATATATGTACTAGTCAGCTATCGTCGACAAAAAACGCTGGCCATTAATTTCAAATACATGTGTAAATGCCAACCGACAAAGAGTTGTTGCCCTCGCAATAAATTGCCCCCATGCCCTCACAAGTAGCAATTAAGACAATGGTCCATCAAATCTGCGTGTTGTAATTATAAATATATACAAGAGAACATGAACTATTCAGCAATGTTGTAATGCTAATTGCTAGATGTATCAAATCTACGAAGACTTGAAGTCAAAGACTTTAATTTAATTTTTATTATGTTATTAAATTATTATTATATTTGTGTTAGAATTAGGTTTAGACTTAGGTTGTTGAATGCTGAGTGATTAGCATTAGAAATAACCTAGCTAAGTTTGAAAGTCATTTTATAGTGCTCACACTGAATTTTGAGTGAATAGGAGCATTAGCAGAGCTTAGCTAAATAAGTTTGAAAGTCATTTTATTGTGCCCTTGTGCATCCAAGCATGTGTACCCAGGCACGCATCGATCGAGCGCCCATGCACGCACCGATCGAGCGCCCAGGCACACACCAATCACGTGCAAAGTGTCGTAGTTTGCCGCCTAATAATCACACCCAAACTAGCCTAGTCAGATCTTGACTTGCAACTAAGAGGGCCTGATGAGAAAAGGTCAAGCTGTTGATTGTTAAAGACGTTCGTCTTGCACTCGAATTTCAAAACATTCCTATTTTGAATCCACCTCTACTTAGCTATAAACAGAGATCGAATCTTGTCTCTATGGACACCAAAGAAACTACAAAAACCATAAAGTGAAAGAAACTTTAAAGCTCTCAACTCTGATGGCTCTCTTGCGCTACAAGGCTCTCATGTTTTAGGAAGCTTCATCTTGATGATTTCACTCCAGGACAATTAGTTTTCTTTTTGTTTTTTTGGCTTTCTAATCCTACCCTTGTGGGCGGTGCAAGAGGGTTTCAGACATTTTCGAAGAGTGGACAGAAGGTCTGGTTTGACTTACTTTTCTCTAAAGTTAGAATCAATTCACCTACAACATCTTCGAATCAACTCATTTCAAATCAAAGCCCGTGGCATCTTTGTTATGTTAAATCACTCCAACTAAAACAATCAGCCTGCTGTGTTGCTAGGGTTAGCTTTGACTCTAACTGTTGTCGTTCCATTGGTCTTGTGGTTGTTGTAACTTCTTGAGTTATCAAGAGCTTTCCTTATGTGGTGTGGCCACTATGTGTTGATCGTCCATGTCCATGGCATGTCATCACAGAGGCCATGGGAGGGTGGCCATTGTGATCATTCTGCAGCAATTTCGCCCTTGGCCCTCTGCATGGGATCCAAAGTCATTTGGCTACCCCATTTTGTTTGCTCTCTCTCTCTCTCTCTCTCTCTCTCTCTCTCTCTCTCTCTCTTGAGATTGGCTCTACTATCCCAATTAATGCCTCAATCCCTCTAAGGTGCTGAGATCCCTTGTCAAATATGGACAAGTCGTTTCTTTAATTGCCCATCACCTTGTAAATATACCTAGGTGGGGTCCATACCATTAGTTGCCCCTATCTCTCAAGAACCTCTCCACCTGATGAACCGTCTCCTACGGTCTGTAGAAAACGATCTTTCACTCAATTTGTTTTCAATGCTCCTTGTGTGAGCCCTGCTTCCTCAATTATCTGTCCAACAAAGGTAAACCCACACTTTATTCTTCTGACAATAAGAATCACGAGATGGCTCTTTTCTCTTATTGGAAAATACTATGCGAGTCAATTGTCTATGAAATGTACCTAGAAACATCTTTCCTCGTAGAATCTAACGTTTTATAGCTACTCTGATGAGCTGGATGATCATAGGCACGAATCTATCATGCTATCCAACTACAAAGACTATATGGATGTCTTCTCACATTTGGTCACCCAAGTAGAAGGGCTCTTGATGCAGCTTTTCATGGACTCATTTGTTAATCCAAGCATCGAACCCTTAAAGCTATTTGGGTAGCCTTTCCCAGAATGTGAATCCATTTTTTCAATGAGTCAACATTATGGTCTCTCATATAATTTTAAAAACTCATAAAAATTGATGTAGCAACAAAAAGTTTGATTCATTCATCAAGTGCTCGCATTCACGTGAAGCTGGACATTACCTAGGAGCACATAAATCATGTTTGAATAGGTATTGGTGACTTGAATTTCTACCAACTGGTTATATTGGAAAATCTTCCCAAATACTACTCTCACTATCATGCACTGAATATGTTAGGAGCACTTGTTTCAAGCTATATCTAGAACTTAAACCTTGTCTTCCTGTGCCTGCAGCTTCTCCACTTCTTGAGGCTATTTCAACGTAATTGTCAAAATCAAAACATGTAATAGAGAACAAGATTGTTCCTTCCTCAAACCATAAAGGGCCTTAGTCTACAAACCACATCAACCTAAATCCATCAGACACATCGAGATTATTAAGCTTGGATGAAGCATATTATCGAACTGAATATGAATCAGATTCCTGCATATTTACAGTTGTCAAAACTCCAACAAGTACTGCATCTACAAAAAGAGCAATCATAATCAGATGTATGCCCAATATAATATTTAAAACATATTTTTGTTCAAAACACAGTATGAGAATAAGAAAAAAAAAACAGACTGGAATTCTTTTAAACATGTTTTCAATTTTTCCTAATTTCAATCTCGCCGCATCTATTGTATCATTATTAATAATTGCACATCTAATGAATTTTATTTTATTAACATATATATATATATAAATGCATATATATATATATATAAATATATGCATATTCTAAACGATAAAATTAAATAGGCATCTTCTTTAATATGTTACTAACTTCTTTACATATAATCATCCGTAAACCTCAGCACTAACGTAAAACAATCCTTTTCACACTTTTCACTATATTTTCACAACAAAGCATGTAACTTGAAGGGACACCCATATTCTAGTGTAGCTTCTCAAGTGGGACGTATCATTAATTTGACAAGTTTTATGTAGGATATTAACTATCAAACGCAAGACATCATTTTTCTCATCTATTAGAGCTCGATAATTGTAGTGTTGTAAAAAACATTTCATACACGCCACTCATCTTTCTTATTAGCAATTGTAACACACATTTTCAAATATTTACAAATCTGCCAACCGAATTCTGATTGTTATAAGTAAAATTACCCCTTACTTGTTTGTAACAATCAGTGCAAGTGGATGATATTCTATCCACAAAGTGTGAAATGAAGTTAAATCTGTAAATATTAAAATTTAAGTGCTAAATGTGAAAATATCCATGACATGAAGTCCATTAATGAAGCAGGACTTAACATGGAATGTATTTGTTACATATGGGGTGGTTAAGAAAATAAAAGTTCATAAATAAGCCCCTCATGAATTTGTACGTGGCATGAAGTGAGAAAGAAATAGATTAAGCTATCATCCCATATCCATTCTTTCTCCTTGCTTGAGGCATTATCTCCTCATCTTGAACAATCACCGACTGCACTGCAGCATCAAGGAACTATCAATGTTTCACAAAAATCAAGGTATTTTCTTGTCTTTCATAGAAGTCGTTCAACAAATGTTGTTTTCTTTCCTTCAAGAAAACTTTAAGTTATTTGCATAGATAGAGTACTCCAGGAACGAACAAAGACAGTCATCCTCTGGTGAAAAGATCATCCAATGACAAGTGCTCTTCGATGACACTAACTAGCTATCTTATTTGACCTTGTTGAACTCCTCCGCAGACCACTCGACCAAAACATTGTCATCACACCTTCATTAATCTTCCTCTCATTTAGCCTTGGGCCTTGCTAAAGAACCAAAGGCATATTCATCTACAGAAATCATCGTACAAGAGTTCTATAATTATTACGGCTGTCAAAAAAACTAGTGTATGACTCAATGGTCTAAAAACAAGCTGGTCATGAAAATAAAATTTGAGTTTATTTCTAAACAGGCAAAGCGCAAGCACAATTCTATTCAATCATGTTCAGCCCATTAAAGGTTTGATGAACTAAAAGACATTCGAACGACAGTTCTATAATTACCTTTTTAACACTTCAATTTTAAATTTACAAAATACTACATAAATTTCTATCAATAATTAAAACATGTAAGTTCACTAGCACCTTATTAAAATATATAATTTCAAAAAAGTAAAATACGACAGTAAATTTAATAATAATCAAATTTTAAATATTAAATTTGTAGATATTTAAATGTGTTATGTATATTTTTTTTTCTTTAATTACAGAGCATATATATATATATTATGATTTTTTTTACAAGAATCTACCCTATTTTAAATATACAATAAGAATAATATAACAGACTAGATTGGTGACCTCTTAAAAAAGTAAGAAATAAAGAAAATAATATATAAAGAAAACTAAAGAAACAAACATAGTTATCAATTGCCCCCTAAAAGAATCTCAACATAAGAAAATCAAAAGAACTTAAGCCAAATGAAATGAACACTACGTTAGTGAGAATGGCCATTCCATTAGACTAGCAATAGTGTCTTTTCCTCAAGTTATAACTTGATTTCCAATTGACTGTAGATCATTATCCTTTTTCTATTTTTTTTCTTTTTTACTTTGTTCCTAACAAGGAAGTCAAAAAGTAGCTCTGAACCCTATACGTTTCCAACTCCTCACTCGAATCCCTTTCAGAAATATCAGTTTGTTCTTCAGAATGAGCCCTTCCATGTTCGAATGGATTAAACTCCTTTGCCTGGTTCAGATTCAAACAAGCCTCCTTACACATAGAAGAGTCCTTCGAAGATGAAATGTCGTTTTCCACTTTATTTGTGTATCTTCTACGCAAAGCAATTGGAATTTCATCAACATATCATTGGAGCACCCGAGCAATCATTCACTGCGTTCACCATCCTACCAATGGGATCCTCAATGCTATCAACTTGATTTTCTGAAATCTCGTCAAACTCAACTTGATTTGCGTGCGCGCGTTTGTGAGAATATATATATATATAATATGCGAGAAGAACGGCCGTGAGCGATGCATGTTTCTGGACAGCATTTGTCGCCTGCTTGACAAAAGACGAACAGGTTCTGGCTTTCCAGAACTAGGAACGAGGCATTCATCCTTACGTTGATTCACGACGCATTGGTGATTGGGATTCGTCATACCGTAGTTTGCTCGGCTAATCCAACGGCTCCTCGTGTTTCTTCGACAAGCTTTCGACGTCCAAAAATTGTATCGAAATATGCCAAGCGGTAACCGAAATCTAATCTCTGACAAAAAGAGTTTGTTGACTATTTCTCATATTTTGCTTTTTTCATTTATTGTTCTTTTGCTAGCTTTGAGGTCTCTAACTTCATATATGTTGTAAGCTTTTTTTGCTAAAATTTAAAATGCAACAGGTTTAAAATATAAATATATATATATATATTAATAATTTGATTTTTTTTTGTAACATATTATAAATATTTGGTGATTTAATAAAAATTAAATAATTTTATACATTTAAATATAAGTGTGTGTGTGTGTATACATATAAACACCAGCAATAACAATAAGCATTAATCCCACTAGGTGGAGTCAGCTACAATAATCCCTTATTTCCATGGAGCATTATCAAATAGAATCCACTTCATAAGATCCATTATAAGGATGTCTTAACATGTGCATAATCATATATATATATATATATATATGTAATGTTGACTCCGTCAAATTATTTTAATATTATAGATTCTGATGTAATTCGTACTTGTTTACCATTGTTCTTTTTTGTTGTGTTTGGCTTGATGTTAAGCATCCCAAACATGAATTATATTTATCAGCTCATTAAGAAACCTGAACCAATTTGTGTTTGGCTAAATAGTTAATGAACTAAATATGAACAAAATTATGTTTATTGATGTCTGTCTCACTTGGAACCCCAAGTACTTGAAAGTCATATGATTAGTCCAAATAAAAACAGAAATCAACTAGCAATCAAGTCCCACTAACAACAATTTCTGGACAACTCTGTCCAAAAAAACATGCAATCCTCCAACAACTCCATTACTTGATCACTATCGAAATTACTTGAAAAGTGACCCCCCTCTTCCATTAGCATTCATTCAACCATCACCACATAATCTTCCACTTAATTTTGGAGACAGCTCTCCTTTGTCATTAGATTCAAGCGCTTTCTCATCTAATAACCTTAACTACAATCTATGTTCACAAATCCTAACCTCTTGCCCCGTCTCAGTTCCCAGATCATCCCACCAACTGCAAAAAATCCAATGAAGCTACTGCAATTGATTCATCCAAATCCATCAATTTTTCTCAAAAAAAAGATATATGTAGTCATAATTCACGTTGATGACAATTTTGATTCTTGGAATGCTAATTAAAATTCAACGATTGTCAAATTTTTAATCAACTAAAAAATTTAAAAAGATGTATTGACTCACCTCACCCCTGCACCCATTTCATATTGCGCTTTGATTTCAAGAAAAAACTCGAACACAATGTTTCTCATATTTGAACAATATTTTGACTAATACAAAGTGAAACAATTGACTCAATGTGTCTCTTATGCATTTTCATTGGTTGAACATATAGCAAGTTTCAGAGAATGATAAAAGCCATAGTGAAAACCAAAAAAATACTGTGTTTATGCACAACTCTTTTTAAGGGCCCTGTCTCATCATAAACAGAAGTCAAATATCATTTCATGTACTTAGACTATGTTTAATCAAGCAGTACTCCACGTCACCAAAATCCTACTTTGAAGGAAACAATCCTAACAATATCCAGGAGCAATGCAATGCAGCCTGATAGTCTCATTTTTGTCAATCTATCTTGTCATTCGACTTTTTGAATAATTGTGGGTACTATGAAGCTAATTTTGCAGCATCGAGTTTTGAACCTCCACTTAACAACACTAGTATTTTCACTTGTAAAGAACAATAGTACAGCATTGATAAGTATAAACTAGTTATAACTTTTAGGCATCATGAAAGTTATAGATGTTTAAAATAGAGCCAAATACATTTTAAAGGGAAATATAATGATACAAAATGAATTGGATTCATGATGGCCTAAAAGTTAGAGATCTAAAAATACACCCGTTATCGGATTGGATAAGATACAGAATGAATTAATTATCCTACACTCGTACCCTTTGTCTTCCCTTATCAATTTTCTTGAAGCACTCTCCCCTCATCCCTATTTCATGTACTTCTCTTCCCCATCCCCATCCCCACTACTTCATTTACTTTAAATATATCAAATTCAATGTGTTTCAAGATGGTTAAACCCATCATGTATCAAATATCAATGCATAAAACCAATCCCAAAAAATTATTAAATAGAGTTTGATGCTTACATATAATATTATAAAATTTCTTAAAAGGAATTGTGTCCCCTAAATATTCTAACATCAAATCATATATACTAAAACAACATATGTTTACCTATAGTCATAAAAGTAATCCATAAAACATATATGAAAACTATAAAAAACTAATAAATGAGCAGAGTCGCACAGGTTCACATTAATTATATTCACGCATTGAGTAATGAAATCATTAAATTGTTTTGAAGACTATTTAACAGATCAATGCATCTTGAAAAAAAACAAAAAACAAAGTTAGAGAATTGCAGATAAACAGTAAAAATTTTGACCTTCTCTGCTCCTAGAATCTGAACTGTACTCCCAGGCTGCTTTGCTAAATTCAATAAACTGCCCCCATGAGCAATAAGGCGGGCCCCAACAAGCTCCCCAACAAGGGCAGTCAAATTTGGAGCAACAGTATTCATCCTGCTTCTAAGATAATCATATAACTGGGCTCTATAATCTTGAAGAGACAAAACTTGGTCACATAATTCTCTTATATTTGCCAGATCAAGATCACTCACTTCAGTACCCATAGATATAAGAGCTGTTTCTTTTAACTCTGCTTCAATTTCTTCTGATAGCGCCTGTTTAAATCAAAGAAATTGCAGAGTTTTGGCATTATAATAGTTAAAGTAGCCCATTTGTTGAGCAGAGGACAGTACTATAATAATGACAATCACCAGTTCAAAACGTTAGCTTCCACATGACCAATAAGTGTAACATTTCATGTATGATGGAATATGAAAACAGACCTCTGAGAAATCAAAGTTCGCAGCATTTACACGATTTCCCATCAGCTTGACTACTTTAGCATATTGGATATTATCCTGCACAATCTTAGAGAGCTCAGGGAAATGCCAACCATACCATTCACGAACTCTCATGGCATAAGTATTTAGCTCTTTATCAAGATCATCCAACAAGCCTATTGCTTGAATGATCATTGTATCAACCTTGATAAAAACAAATAAGAAAGCATGTAAGCTGGTTAAAATACAAATCCATTGCATCAACATAATAAATTAACTTCAAAAATCTGTTAAAGTAATTCTTAAGACATTGTAATACATAATAGCACATAAAATTCCCTCTAGATGAATAAATATACAATTGACTTATAAACAGATAATTCAATAAAAAATAATTAATATTTAGCAGGTTATCACCTTATCCATAGTGATACATATTAGCAAGTTAAATTCCCTCTAGATGAATAAATATATAATTGACTTATAAACAGATAAATCAATAAAAAATAATTAACATTTAGCATGTAACCACCTTATCTGGGCTGAATTTCAGTTTGTATCTAGAAAGGCTGTGTGACAAGCCCAAGCTCATTGGAGCTAAATCTTGCACGCCAAGGCCAGATATGAGTTCTGATAACTGATTTCTTAATCCCCTCATAAGTTCCATTACAGCATTGTTGTGGATGCAATCTATTTGCTAAAATGAATAAAAATAGAACACGGTATAAAATATTCTAACCATTTTAACACTACCAAATCTCAATTGAGCTGAATGCAACACAGCGTGCCGAACCAGTTTTTCTTTAATAGCATTTCCTAGTTTGGAATCTCCAACTCCAAGAGTCTCTCCCTTACAATGAGTACGCAAAAACTTTCTAAGACCTTTGCTTGGCTTGCCATCTATTAGTAATGTTGCTGCAGACAGGGCTTCTGCTGTATTTTCAAACTTGCTGAAAGCTTTCAGCTTAACAACCTAACGAAGTTGGAAACAGATTCACAGTAAGTAGAATTTATATAACAATAAGTAACAAATTAACCAAGTTTTGTGTTTTCATTATTGTTGCAAAGAGAGTCACTTAGTATGAATGTATCGTTTTAAAGCAGTGCAAGAATGTAAGACTCATGAAAAAGAAATAACCTGTCTGGCTGATTCAGAGCTAGAAAAGTCCTTCCATAAATCCTGAAAAAATAATTTTAAGGCAAAATAATAAAAACTTGACCCAATAGTTGATGAAAAATAATAATAAAACGAAAGAAACATGAAAAGTCTCAGCACCTCTACTCTTGATAGTTTTCCTTCATCTAATATTTTGAAGAGGGCAAAGCCAGCGGGAGTTTCGAACAGCACCAACATCGTTTTTGTTACCCTAAACACGAAATGCGAACAATATTACAAATTAAACCAATGAACATACCAAACAAAGAGAATCAAAGGGGGAATCCATCTATAAAGTTTCAACGGCTGTTTGGTTGAATGTGACTTGAAAAGTTATTAATATAGCATGTTATTCAGATAGCATGTTATTCAGATAGCAGTGTTATTCAGATAACAGGGGCTGTTTGATTCAATATTATTTAAATAACAGAAGTCAGTGTTATTCAGATGTATGTTATTTGGTTTGTTGTCATTCATGTTATATTACACATGAGATTAAATTACCCCCAAAAACTGAAACAAAGAGCAAAAAAATGTTTTTATTGGATTTTCAACAATTTAGCTTGCAAGATCAAAAGATGCATAAAGCTAATCTTTGATAATCCACTGCAAGAAAGATTTCAGCAATTTAGGTGACAGGCAACTCTATTTCCTCTCACATGTCAAAACTCTACAGCAATGCATCTTTTACTCATCGATCATTATAGCCAGTTGTCCATCAACTACTCGCCAACCACCAATCATCTCCATTGATCAACCTACTACCCATGCGGGGGAAGATTCCTATCATCCAAAAGAAAATTGTGGCAGGCTACCAGCTGCATCATCACCTATCAAACTGATTCTTAAAAAAATCTTTAATGGTGTGCTTGGAGCCCCAAACATGTGTGCACATTGAAGGAACCCTAACACACAAGAACAGAGAGGCCATTTTCATAGATGGTCTATATATTCAATGGAGCCTTGCTGGAAAAAAAAATATTTCGCAAGGTAAGCTTAACAATTTGCGCTCCACATCAACAAGAGCTTTTTTCGAATAATTCGCCCGATGAAAAGAGTCTCTGCCCTTTCCATCAAAATGCATGACCTAAATTTACAAATCAGAACTGCCTCCAATTGGCTAGATTTGCATGCAACTTTGTATTTATTATTTGTGGTTCCTTCCTAATTAGCGTATCTATCCTATGCATTCATAGAGTTCAAATGCATAAATTACACATAATAACTGACTTTCTTCCCAGTTCTATCTTCATACATTCATTATCAATCAAAAGTTTCACAATCCTAATCGACCATTGCTATCAAGCTCCATCATTGGCTACGCAGCCGGCAAACCAATTGAAAAATCTGAGCAAATGACCAATTGGTAAAGTCAGATGCTGCTGTAAATTAGATAAACTTCAACCATTGTTGTAGATAATGTTGGTAGCCTAAATAAATTGTTGGATCAGTAACAAGTGAAGAAACTTTTGCAACTTTTAGAGTCAGGTCGACAATCAAAGAGATTCAAGCGATTACATTTGTTCAAGCCTTCATTGTTGAAGAGCTTCCTTCAAGCCTAGCAGTGTTTGAACTCATATCAAAGAGTATTCAGACCAGAAAATGAATGAGTAATTTTGAATCATGCTTGGACATTACAAGGTTCATCAAATTATAAGCAATGCAAGTTTTATTCAGCACAAGTTCT
Organism: Gastrodia elata; assembly: GCA_016760335.1. Lineage (NCBI taxonomy): Eukaryota > Viridiplantae > Streptophyta > Magnoliopsida > Asparagales > Orchidaceae > Gastrodia > Gastrodia elata. Next base: position 9,510,283 of record CM028682.1, on the reverse strand, counting down.
TAGTACCTTCAAGACTTCCAACCAAGCTTTTCGAGGCAGCGATCTCGGCGACCCCTTCCGACTTAGTATGAAGGCAACAAGCAAGCAACCCCTTCCGTGCGTTTTGGCGAAGGCAACGATGGAGGCAGCGATCTCGGCGAGCGGCGAGAGGGAGTTGGGCGACCTCTGCGACCTTCCGAGCGTCTGGCAGCGACGGCGGCAACGATGAATAAAAGAATAACCTAAACCGGATACATGCTAATTAAAATTAGAATTTGAACACTTGTAAAATTTCTCAAAGATAAAAGCTAAGTGGAACTTGAAAAATAGAACAAAAGATAAAATAAAAATTTATGCTGCCTAAATTCACACAAAAGTTCTTCTAATAAATAGGCCAAAGATGTGGTTATAAAACTAACCATTGTTAGGCATAAATTTAAAAATTCATCTATGTTGCCTAAATTCAAATAAAAAACACTTATTTCACGTAAATTAAAAAATTGGCCCATCAAATGAAGAAATGCTCAAATATACATAGGCAAGAAAAATTCATTTATACAAAATAAAAAGGCATTCCATCAAGTGAGAAAAAAATGAAGTTATAAAAACATAAAATGAGCATAATCATGATTATTAGGTAAATGTCACAATAGTAAACCCAACTCAAGCAAGAAGCACTTATTTAAGACAAATTCAAAAATTGTTACGTCAAATAGTACAACGAATGACTCACATAAAATTAAAAAGTTTCCAGAAACCATAGCTTGAGGGGTTAGACCAGGAGAAGAAGATAGGAAGAAAACGATTGGACGAAATGAGAGGTGAGATCATTGTTACAAAGCCAGAGGCAAGGGGGAAAATCATGATCAGGAGCCCAAGGCAAAAACTAGGGAAATAATTGCAAGGCAGTCATGCACTTATTCAGACGTTGCAACAAAATTTTTAACTGAATATTCTAAATTAAATTAATATACATAATATAAATTAATCCGAATTTTCCAACGGATAATTAAGAACTGTGGAGATCCGCTGTCGACCCCAGAACATGAATACCAATACACCGTAATCTCGACGGCAAAAATCTAATAAGATAATTTAACGATCGCGATTTAATATTGCGTTTTAAATACAACAGTCGACCGTTCGATCAAATTATTGATCGAACGATCCTCATTAAGCTACTATTCTCCTTCTCGCTTTTCGCACGACTGCAAGAAGGTACCGAGGAGTGGCGGTACGACCTCCATCACAGTTGGATTATTCTGTAACAACCCAAGTTGTTACTTAGGTCAATTAAGACTGATACATGTTCTAATTTTGGTTCTACTACATTAATTAAGTCATTAGAAACTCACATCAAAGACCTAGTCTAAATCAGGAGCCATTTGGATCAAATCCTGATTTTGAGAATTTATAAAAATCTTAGAAATTGACCTATTTAAATTGATCTCAAATCAAAAATCTGACTTCGTCTTTGCGCTCGTCACCCCCAAATTAGCTAGGGGTGATGTTTTGAAGTCATTTGGAAGTCGTTGAATTTTTATCGAATATTTTAATATTATTTAAATATCCGAAAAATAAAAAAAATAAATGCTCGTCAAATCAAAAATTCGATTGCGTCATTGCGTTCCTCACCTGTCAATTAGCCAATGGTGATTTATTGGAAATTTTTGGGACACGTTTAATTAAGAATTTTTAATTAATAAGAAAATGATTAAAATTTTATTAAACATTAATATATTAACATAATCTAACAGCGCCGTCGAATAAGCTAACGTCGTTACCCTAAATTTATTTCTGTGCCGTCTGATGGCATGATCAGACGGCTGTGACTCGTCGTCCCCGCGGGCTCGACACGTGAGTGCGAGGCCTCAGCACGCGTCAAAAGCTTCGACAGGTGGTCGTCCGCACTGCCGCAGAGCAACCATTAAGTCTCCATCTCCTTTGTTTCATTCGGTTTCACATTTTGGATCGAGTGAGGTCAGGCTAAGTCAAGATCTGTCGAACCCTAAATTCCTTCAGCAACACTGAGGTACCTCCTTTTTCCTTAGATTTGATCTTAACATTCGATAAATTTTTGATTTTCGCAATTATTGTTGATCATTTTGATCGTATCCCGTGCAGCAGGTGGCTTCATCTCCGTGAGATATAGGGTTCGAGTGTCGTGCAAACCCTCGGAGACGAAGAGTCTCCCGAGTCGGGCCGATGTGTCGGGCCGGACCCGTCTCCGTGCCACGTTGCGCTTGCGTGGCAAGTGGGCGGGGTCGGCCGCGGAGCTGGCATGAGCTGAGTGTGCCGTGTGGTGCTAGTGTCGCGTCTGTGGCGGCGGGACCCACTGCTCCCGTCGTTCTGATCTGTAGGTCCCGCTTGTCAACCGCTGTTCAACCCTGCGTTGACACGTGGCTGCGGGTCCCGCTGCGGTCTCGTCCGTTTGCCGATGTGGGCCCCACCTGTAAAGATTAAAATTATTTATAATATTATATATGTATAATAACTATATCATAAATACATATACTGTAAAGTATATAAATATATATATATATATATATATATAAATAGAAAATAAAAATCTGATAATTAATATTAGATTTATAATTTAAGTGAATTTAATTAAATTATTAAATAGTACAGATAATATACATTTAATTAAAACTAATTAATTCCAAACTTTAAGCATTCATAACTTGCAAATTATAAATTCAAATGTAACAAATAAATATATCATTTTAATCAACAAAAATCAAGGAATTTATTGATGTCATTTAATTTCTAATAGAACTTATATTTTTTATAGTGATATTTAGGATCCCTCAGAATTATTTTAGTAGTATTAGATTGGTTGTTTGATTAATATTTTGACTAATTACTTTTGGACCCAAACCCTAACATTCTATGATTGATAGATAAAAGAAAAATTCTTAATAGTAACTATGATTATAAAACTCTTAATAGTAACTATGATTGATAGATAATAAAAATGAAAACTAACCATTATTCAAACAAAAAACACTCATTTCACGTAAATTAATAAACTGACCCATCAAATGAGAAAATGCTCAGAGATACAGCATTAGTATAGAATGGTAGGGTATCTAAACATAGGCAAGAAAAATTCACTTACACAAAATTAAAAGGCATTCCATCAAGTGAGAAAAAAATGAAGTTATAAAAATATAAAATGAGCACAATCATGATTATTAGGTAAATGTCACAATAGTAAACCCAACTCAAGCAAGAAGCACTTATTTAAGACAAATTCAAAAATTGTTACATCAAATAGTACAACGAATTACTCACATAAAATAAAAAGTACCTCGGATATAATCTCAGATCTGCGAAAAGCGTGTCGTCGAACGGGCAGCGCTTTGCAAGAGCGTAGCTTCCAGTTCAGAGGAGTCTGGGGCTGGTCACCGAGTCTCCAGAAGCCATAGCTTGAGAGGTTAGACCAGGATACGAAGACAGGAAGAAAAATGGTGGATGAAATGAGAGGTGAGATCGTTGTTCCAAAGCCAGGAGCAAAGGGGAAAACCACGACCACGAGCCCGAGGTGAAGACGACAGTTGTGGAAGGAAGACTGGAAGACAGAGAAGATTCGTGTAGCAGTGCAGAACAGGGGAACACAAAGGCGACTGAATCAATTTTCCCAGGATTAGCGGTGCTTAGTTGTAGAATAAAATATTGTAATCCAAATTTTAGACTGATAATATCTATAGTTAATCTCATTACAATTTAATTTGATTATAATATAATATAATATTGTTTAATTTAATTATAGTGAAATTTTATTTTAGTATAAACAATTATTTAAAATATAATTATAATCAGAAAATTTATAGATTTTCTTGCTCAATATAATTCAAAGAATATTACTCTAAGAAATATATTTCAAAAAGCTTGCTTACAAGGTTACCAACACACCACCACACTATTCATTCACTAATACCAATAAAAATTGAATTCATATCATCACAACAGTAATATCTTACTTAGAAGCAATATAAGAAAAAAATTAGACAGAATCATAAGAAATATTAGAGGCAGAACATTGGAGACGAATCCCATCAGCAAGGAATGTGATGTACGTGTTGTAAGTTTTTATATTATGAATGTTGCTTTACTTAATCTCTCGATAAGGTTATGCAAGATTAGCACTTAAATATTGGATTAATTTCACTATCTTAGCATTGTGATGTTATATTAGGCTTCTGGATTCACATATTTCATGTATTCATCACTAAGTTGCATTTGGGCTCATGGTAGAATAAAGTTTTTTTTTTTGAAAATCATAATGCTATTAACAATAATAAATAATAATAGTTATTTGTATCGATATTATTATTATTCAAATTGATGATTTTTATTTTTTGTTATTATAATCTCCTTAACTTAAAAAAGAATGTTGTCCTTGACATCCACTCTATATAAGAAAAATATGCAAATAAGTTTTGAAAATTAGTTAAGTATAAGAATTTGTGATATGAACAATCAAAAATACATATATTTGCCATTTTGTATAAATAGCTAAGGATATACAAGCCAAATATTAAATTCTTTTTTCACTTAGATTATTTCATTATGTCATTACTCCAATGGACCTCAACTACCAAAATTATCTTATTCTTAAATTTCATAATATCTAAAGCTATAATTTGTTAAGTATTTCTTTAAATATCATATTAGGTTAAAGAACATATCTTCTATTAGCACTTGCAAAGTAAATATTATAAGCATTTACTGAGTGAAATATATGGAACATTTGTGTTCAAATGCTTTAAAAGTCTAAGCTTGAAGGCATAATGTCACATTTATTAAATATTTCAAATAAATTGATCAATTGATGAATGTGGTTTAGGTATTTCTTTACGTCTCAGATGAACATATTTTATAATAGGAATATAATGAGCTAACTTAATAAAATGATCTATCATTACCTAAATAGAATCATTCTCAATCTTATGTTTTGGAAATTTTGTTATGAATTTAATAGATATGTTTTCCCATTTTAATTATAGTGTTTAAACTTTGATAAATTGCAAGCTTCGCATTTGCTTATCAGCTTACCCACATATCATTTTAATTCTAGACACCAACATTATCTCTACAAATCTTAGTATATTTTAATATTGTTTGGGTGAATTTAATTAATTTTTACCATGAGCTTTCTCTAAAACAGCTCTCGTCTTCCACCTCAATCTTCTCAGGCTTTTAACGTTGTGCTCGAAGCTTCCATAAAACAATGGTTTTATGACATGTAATTCTGAAACTCACGGATCTTCAATTGTCATATCTCTATGTGACCTCCCCCCTAGCTCGATTACTATTTTTGGCTAATTATTTGAGACCACTAGTGAGCGGCATTCAATTATCATTATCTCATCGCACTACTTGCACCATTTTCACTTTAAGAGTTCGGATTTATAGATTGATTCCAAGATGCACGATGCACACACATAATTTTCTAGCTGCTCGCAATGATTACGCCTTTATGCCCTTCTTTGTCATTATTTGGTATGTTCGTTGTTTGATTTATAATATTGTTCGCATTTCAAGTTTTGGGTAACAAAAGTGATGTTGATGCTGCTCAACATTATCCCAGATTTTGCCCTCTTCAAAGTATTAGATGAAGGAAAATTATCAAGAGTAGAGGTGCCTAGACTCATTATGTTTATTTAAATTTATTATTATTTTTCATCAACTAATGGGTTAATATTTAATATTTTGCCTTAAATTATTTTTCCAGGATTTATAGAAGGAGTTTTCTTGCCCTGATCAGGCAAGAAAGTTATAATAAAAATTATTTGGAATTAAAATAAGCCATCCATGTGATCGTGTCAATCAACGGATCGTCGGTATCCCATTTTTTAATCATACGACTGACATCTTTTGAAAACTAATCAAGAAAAAAAGAGATGCGACCAGAAATGAAAGAAAAAACATTCATCTTGGGTTCATCGTCTGCCCTTAAACCCTTAAAACCCCCACAAAGGTCCCAACTCTCATCTTCCATGTCCATCTTCTCAGGCTCTTAACACTGTGCTTGAAACATCAATAAAATAATGACTACGTGATAGGTAATTATGGAACTCACAGATCTTCAATTGTCATATATCTGTGTGACATTCCCCTTAGATTCTCCTTAGATTACTAATTTTGATTAATTTTCTTAGAACATTAGTGAGCGGTATTCCATTATCAATATCTCATTGCACTACTTGCATTATTTTCACTTTAAAAGTTTGAAACTTTATAAATGGATTCCAAGATGCATGTTGCACACATAATTTTTTAGATGCTCGCAATGATTATGTCTTTGTGCCATGGTTTGTCATTGTTTGGTATGTTCATTGGTTTGAAATATAATATTGCTCGCATTTCGTGTTTAGGGTAACATAACTGATATTGGTGCTATTCGAAACTACCGCTGACTTTGCCCTCTTCAAAGTATTAAATGAAGAAAAATTATAACGAGTAGAGATGCTGAGACTCATTATGTTTCTTTCGCATTATTGTTATTTTTCATCAACAATTGAGTTAAGTTTTTATTATTTTGCCTTAAAATTATTTTTTCAGTATTTATGGCAGGAGTTTTCTAGTTCTAAATCAACTAGACAGGTTATTTTGAATTAAAATAAGCCTTCCATGCAACCACGTCAATTGATATATTGCCGTTCTTTCGTTTTTCCGTCCAACGACTAACATCTTTTAAAAACTAATCAAGAATCAAGAGGTGCGATCATAAAAGAAAGAAAAATCTTTCCTCTTGGGTTCATCGTCTACCCATAAAACCCCAACTAAAGTCCCAACTCTCATCTTCTGCCTCCATCTTCTCAGGCTTTTAACGCTGCACTTGAAGCTTCCATAAAACAACTGTTATTTTGCTAATTTTCTTAGAACACTGGTGAGCGGTATCAATATCTATGTAACAACCCAAGTTATTACTTTAGCCAATTATGATTAATTTAAGTTTTGATTTTGATTCTAACACACTAATTAAGTCATTAGGAGTTCGCCACCAAGCCCTAAGTTCAAATCAGAGGTTATTTTGGAAAATTTCGAAACCCTGAAAATTGACATAATTATTTTGATCTCAGATAAAAAATCAGACTTTGTCATTACGCTTAATGCCCCTAAATTAGCTGGGGTGATGTTTTGGTGGCAATCGGAAGCCATCAAAATTTCATCAAATATTTTAATAATATTTAATTAATAGAAAATTGAGATATTTAATATAACTTCAAAATCAAAATTTGACTTCACCATTGTGATCGTCACTCCTAAATTAGCTTAGGTGATGTTTTGGTCATGTTTGGAAGTCGTTGGATTTTCATGAATATTTTAATATAATTAAATACCCCGAAAAAATGAGAAAATTAAATACTTGTCGGAATCGAATTCCAACTTTGTCATTACATTTCTCACCCCCAAATTAGTTATGTGTGAATTTTTGAGATTTTTTCGGAGCCCGTATATTAAATATGAATTTTTAAAAATTAAAAATTAGAAAACATTTATTTCTTAAATCCTTATTTTCATATTCCTCTCTCCCTCTCTCTCTCCTAGCTGGCACCTCTTTTTCTTCTCCACTCGGCGCTTGCCTCTCCTGCCGCACGCAAAAGGGGCAGAGCCCCTCTCCTTCCTTTTTTACCATCATCTCCTCCATGCCTTAGATGGGATAATTCATTCATATCCCATCCCAATGGCACCCTCCTCTTCTCCTAAAGAATGGAGCTCTAGCCTCTCATTCTTTCATTTGACCAGCTGAGCTCTTCTCCTCTTCCTAAGCAACTCCTCCTCCCTCTATTTTTGTGCTTATTGAAGGAAAGCACTCAAGCCCTTGAGCCCGAATGATCCTTAGAAAAATCTCTCTTCTCCAAGTCAAAGTACCTCCTTTCTCCCATTGAATGGATTCAATGGCTACATCATTTTGTTCTTATACTTATTTTGCATCCTTAGAAATTTGTGATTGAGTATGGAAGCCATTAAAGCTTATTAAGGTATTAAATTTCATTGTAAATGAAATACTCTATTTTTTCTTTTCTTTGCATACCCTAACATTTAGCTTCATTGTTTGTATAGTTAGAATAATTATATTAGGCCAATTTTGGTATCAATAGAAAGGTTTCGGAAATACCTTTCCATTGGTTTATGGCATTACACGAGAGGTGCTCTAGACTGAGAGTATTTGAGTGCAAAAGGAGACCCATTGTTAATTTTACACACGCGAAATCATCGTCGGGCGCTGCAACACCGCAGCGTCCGAGTTTCAAAATTGGGTCCACCACGCTCTACTGCGCGCCGCGGCGGCATAATAATTTGATGAAGCATAAAAAATTTGATGAAATTAAACTTATCAGCCGCAGTGAGCCACGGCTCCTAAAAGTGCTGCCGCGTGCCGGATCGCCTGACTTTTGGCCATAAGGCACTATAGCGCGACGTCGTGCCCAGAACTATTCAGAACTGCCAGAACTGTCCTGAAAGGCTGAAACTTCATATTTTTTGCATTCTAATGACTTTATGACCATAATGGAACCGAAATATATCAAATTTGAACTTAGTTTTAGTAAAATTAAGCATTGTATAAAATTGCATGTAATTTTTGAATATGAAAAAAATTAGGTTTTGACTTCTTTCATGAAAGTAGAACAATAACATTGAAATGATTATAATCTAATTGTTAGATATCAGAATTTAGTGTTATTGGACTCTATGGAATTGTTGGACAGTAAAAATTAATAAACCAGCTGAATTTTTTTAAATTTCACTAAGTGAAATTATCAAAATTCCCATATAAGTTAAAATTCTTAAATTGGTCTTATAGGACTTAATAATTATCCAATTTGAAGTACACTGTCTATTTTCATATTAAACAATAAGAAATTATTTGGTATTAACAAAATCTAATTTGGAGCCCTTAACAAAAAAGTAGCATTTTAGACCATTAAATAAGGGTAAAATGATTATTTTGCTAAAAATTTAGGTTAAGTACCCTTAACCTCCAAAACATCAATTAAATTATTATAATCAGTAATAAAATTGATTTGGAATCAATTTATAACCCTTAATCTCATAATCAAGTAATTTGATAGAAACCCCATTAAAGATTTGAAAATTCTTAAGAAAAATTAATACCTCCTAATGTAGCTAATTACATCCTAACTTCCCTTAAGTGAATTAAATTGAAAAATAAAGATAAATTGTAATAATTATCTTCAAAATTCCTATATTATTTTATTAGGAGTTTTTTAGGTTCTACGCTCCACATTAGGATTTTTTCCTTAAGATTAAGAATATATTCTATGTTAGATTTCACTTATTGAATAAATGGATTATTTAATGAATAAAATGTTGGTCTTATTAGTTTCTATACTTCTATACTTTAATTTTGATTATTTTATTTTTTAACTTTATATTAAGATTAGAAGAATCATTATATTAAACTTGATTGTGCTTAATAAAATTTACTTTGATTATTAGTTTACATTTAAACTCAAACCTTAGTACTTAAGACTTACCCTTTGGATTATATGATTAAGCCTAATTCATGGTGTTTAATGCATAATTCCTAGTTTTTGTAGATCTTGATCAGATCTTAGTTTAAAACGCCTAAATTTATTAAATAGGACGTGTTGATTTCTTATTTAGCTTGTAGGCGATATTGATTGAATTGAATTATAACCTGATAAGTTCTAATTATTTTTAACTGATAAGGTCGTGGATCTAAGTTATACTTGATAGTAAGAATTTGAGATCCTGAACTTGTGTAATTTGGAATAGTTAGAATGGTTTGATTAAATAACAATAGATGTCACAATATGTAGTAGAGTCAATTACTTATTATTAACTTACTTATTACTTTTACATTCCTTGTACTTCATGCCTTACCTTGAACATGTCATATAAGAATATTGATGTATGAAATGAAAACTTAGAATAATTAGAACAACATAAAATATAACTGCATATGTGATTACTGTCTCTTCAATTCAGTTTATGTTCTATTATTTTGGCCTAGCCTCAAATGATACTAGGAATATACATATACTTATTGCAGCATGCTAGATTAGCCATCTTCTGATATGGCAGTCATTATGTGGCACCTCGTACTTTCTCGCGGCTAAACTAATACTGATATTAGCATAACTGCGAGGAGTACGGTGCTCCAACTATGGTGGCAAATCCCCAACTCAAGTAGAGTCAGGTAGGACCCAACTCGCCTTAAGCCAAGGACTTGTCACCCTGTAGGAGAACTGTGAACATACATCAATACATATCAAAGTGGCAGAAGCAAAAAATAGTATAATATAACATCCACATGTATTAATATAGTATAAGCGAGTAAAAGAAACAGTAACTCAGATCAAATGCAGAAAAGTAAATACATCCAGAATTTATTTATTACAAACTAGATTTAATAGAAATAAAGATCTCTCAATCTCACTGCAAAAAGAGAAAATCTATCTAAGCAACAGTAGGAAGATCCTCCTCCTGCACCGGCTCCGATCCTGCAGCACTGCCGACGAACAACTCTGAATATGACATTTGTCGATATTACAAATGTCAGGGCCCCAGCCAACAAAAGAAAAATGTTACAGTTAGATAATTGTCTAAGTACATTTTAGGTTATTTAAGCGAACTGAGTATTTAAGATATCACATTTAAAAGTTTTTAATCATACAAGTATTATAAATGTGCAACAAGCTACAAGAATGGAGTAACTATAAACTAATCATTTATAACTAATCAACAGGTATGTAAAATAACTTACAAAAATATCAACTAAACATGGTGAGGCTAAAAGCAAAAGTAACTATAACTATTGAAATAAATCTGATCCTAATATGCTTATAATCATATAGAGACATGATGAGAACAATAAGAACATAAGTACTAAAAATAGGCATATAATTCCAGCATCATAAACATGCCAATATCTTAGTAGTAATCAATGAGAGCGTATATACAAGCATGCAAATTGGCAAATAAGGCCACTGAGACATGTGACAAAAGTAAACTAAGCACATATATGAACAAAAGTAAAGCCATTGAGACATGTGGCAAAGCAATTTGAGCACTAAAAAAAAGGCCATTAAAGCATGTGGCAAAATAAAACAACCATTGACAACTGCACTAAAGTAGCAGTAAGCCTAAGATATAGTACTGCCATAATAGAACAGGCCATACAGGGCCTCTAAACTGAAAGTTTAACATGTATCCATCCTAGCATCCGCGGAGCTAGGTCCAAGTTGAACTTATAGAATAAGACATGTATCCATCATAGACATCCATCGAGCTAGGTCTGAGCCTATTATATAACAAAACTAGAACTGAAGAGGCAGACTATGGTAGGGCATACTCTGCTAACTAAAAGCACTGAAAGAACTGAATAAATGTTATGCTTTTCAAATACTAACTTAGGTTGTATCCTCCATATCCTAAGTTTACCTATTATGCTCAAGGAACAAGGCTCAATATTCAAGGTGTGCAGAGCAATCAAGTCAAAGTAAGCAAGAGACTTAATCTAAACTTATGTGATATCTGTTATTGTCTACTTTATCCAAATCTAACTATTATGAGAATATACAACTTTAGGATCTCCAATATCTAGCTATCAAGTAAGATCTCAGATTTACGACCTTAATGTTAATATTAGAACTTAATAAGTTCTAATTCATAAACATATGATGACTATAAAGATTTAAAGTAATTGAATCAATGACTTAATTATTATTATTTTCCTCTCTTAACCCAAATCTTGATTTAAGTGAATCAAGATTAAAGATTCTGGATCCAAACCCCACTTGGTGTTCAAATCTTGAATTCAAGGTACTATCCTTTGTAAGGATCTAGGGTTCACACTTTAAAACCCAAATTAAAGATAAGAAATCTTATAAGCTGAAGAATTCAGAAATTATAATTTTAATGAAATGTTACTATACTGATTATAAGATAAAATAATCAATAAGAACTAAGAATCTAAGATTCTATATTCAATCTTTTGGATAATTATATTATCCTATAGATTGAATCATTCTTATACCCATATGAATGCTTCAAAAAGATTAAATAATAAATCACTTAAGGAATTCCAAATGAAGGTAATTCAATTCAATTGGAAGATATAAAATCTAAGATCTAAGATCTAAGATCTAAGATCTATATCTAATATTTGATCACTTTAGACATAAGCTAGGTTTGGACTTAGAATTTTATCAAGGTGTTTTTTTTAGAATCCAAGCCTATGGATCAACTTAATTAAGTTATTAACTAAGAATTTAGCATTTTAAAATAGTTAGACTTAATTTTTAAGACAAGGTGATTCCTTTAAGAACACTTAAGGTCTTTTGGTCTTAATAAGAACTAACTTAAGATTTCTTTACTTAATAACTATATTATTACATGAGATTTCAGAAGGATGCTAATATTCAAATTAGAAATATTTTACTAAAATTTTAAGACTTAAGGGGTGCTTAAATATAGTTTGGTCAAAATGACCAAAATACCCCTCTTAAGGCTAAAAATGGGATTTTAGGATTTAATTATCCAAATTGATTCAAATCTATTTTAATGAGTTCCAACATGGTTACTAAAGTATGAAATACACTTATCTTAGATTTTTGGCAACCTAATTAGTTTAATTAACACTAATAACATATTTAAGCCAATTAAGATGATTAAGGAAACTATGGCATTCTAAAGTGATCCAACCTCATTTATAGACTCTAATATACTTAAGAAGGCATTAGGGACTTATTTTACCAAAATTAGAGGCTTAATCATAATTAAATTTACTAATCTCTAATTATGGTAATTAAGAGGTGATTAATAAAGTTATGGTTCCTAAATCACTTTTAAGGGTCTACAGAGGTCCTTTAGGGTCTCATGAGCAATCAGAGCTCTTAATCAATATATTTGAGTATTTTTTGAATTTAATATGATTTAAATAAGAACAAAAAAGGATTAGTCAATTATTTAAAATCTAATCATTAGATTTGTGATTTTATTTTATATTCAGGTTCTTTGTATTTTTCTGATTAAATTGGTATATTGGATCATACCATTTGGATGAATATAGCTAAAGTTATTTGAATAATTTAATATGTATTTTTATTTAAATAAATATCATAGGTTTGATTTTTTGAATTAATTTCCTTAAGGAAATTTAATTCAGAAATTCATTTTATTAATAGCCAGCCCAAATGCAAAAGGCGCGGGTCATGGGTCGGCCCAACTTGGAACTTCGTCTTCTTCCTTGCTACGGGCTCCACACTAATGGACTTTCAGCGCTGAAATCCTCGGCACCTCGATGGTGACGGCAGCTCAAATCAATCCCTACATATTCTTGAAGTCAAGACGCATCGATTGGACTACGAACCCCCATCAGGGATGCACCGGGTCACCGGGGTGCTACTCGACCGAGGCGTCACCTATGGCGCAATTATGAGGATAAAATTATCCTCACAGAGCTGACCATACAAGCTGGGATCTATACCTACACGATCAGAGACCGAAGGGGATTCGATTGGTCCACTCAGCAAGCCTTGAGGATGGGTGGATCACTGAAGTGCTACTCATGGAATTTCACAGACGTAAGGTCGCTCTGAGTCGATCGATCATAATTATATCGATCAATCAGATCGAGCCCAATGATTGCAATTGGTTTGCAATCACCTCAGCAGGCCTTAGGGATTGAGGTAGGGCTCGAAACCTCGGGTAGACGCTTACATTCAGCGCCATAAGGTTCAGCTGGCAGCGCACATTCAGACGAGATTACGCCGTTTGGTCCGTTGCCAGTTCCCACTAGAGGGCTTAGACGCTTACTAGGGAGCTAAGGTGAGGTCCTATCACAGCATCTAAGGTCAATTGAGTACAAGTCGAGCTGAAACCAGCTCGATAGAGGAATGGGATCAAAGGCTGTACCTGAGGATGGCCGAGGCGGATGAGGAAATGCAGGCAACTCCGAGTACTCTAGGTGATTGCAGAAGCTTCAGCAAGGGGGTCTGAACGCCAGACCTCGCCCTCTATCAGCTGTATGCAGCAAGTCCAGACGCTGGGGTCACCGAGAGCTTCAGGGCAACCAGCAAGGAATTGAGGGGATCATAGTGAGCAAATGGTCTCACTGTGATTCTTGGGAGTTATTTATAGGCTCTAGAGAGGTTTAGGTCAGGAGCCATGGTATTAGGCTTGGGCCGAGAGGGCTCTCTCCTTCTTCCATAATTGGGAGGGTCCAAGCCTCTGGGTCACCCTACTAGGCTCGACCATAACCGGAAGGGTCCTAACAGCCCAGGGGACAAGGCAAGAGGGAGTGGGGGACAGTGCTGGCGTGGCATCGTACGGTCGAATTTTTTTGTCGGGCTTGTGATCGGGCGAAGACGATGATCCACAGTGGCGGGGTCCGTCTCCATCATTTGATTGCGAGACCGTTGAGGATCGACGGTCTGATGCGGCTCCCGATTAACAGAACCATGGAGAAGATCTCGTGTGTTGGATGGAAGATGCGAATCGAGTGGATAGGATTAGATCATGGCGCGTGGGATACGGACCCATTGAGTCTAATGGAATCAAAATTAGAGCTTGATTTAGCTTAATTAATTTGGATTTAGCTAGGGTAACAACTAGGGTTGTTACACATTACATACTTGTTTAATATTTACTGTTCATTATTTACTGTTTATCATTTACTATTTACTGTCGTACTTTGTTTCAGCTAGCTTTACTTTACCTGCTTATTTACTTATATGATATTATTTTTTGTTACTACTTCTTATACATATCACTTTCAGATTATTTATTTTTAACCTGCATATATCAAGTGATCATAAGCATGTTTAAGATGAGTCTTTTCCTTCAATATTGTCTTTACTTTACTTATACTTATATACCTAACTTTGTTATAGTTTTGATATTGAAGTATGTTCTTTTATCTTACATATTACTTAGTTATAAATGCTTTTATTTATAACTTATTCTTTTTTTTGTATGCTTGTTACACCCTTACGCTTTGCTTGTTTTTATAGTTTAAGTAAAATGGTGATATCATAAAACTCATTAAATATTAACAGCCTAAAATATACTTAAACAATATGTTTAACAGTAATTTTTTTTTCTTTGATTGGGGCCCTATCACTGTGAAACCGACAATTATAGATTCCGAGTTATTCGAGGTAGTCGAGCCTTTTGAAGGTCAGATTCAGGAGGAGGAGTGTGTTGCCACTGGAGATCATTAACTTAGCTTCTCTTTTATTTTTGTGAGGATAAGAGCTTTATCATTTTCGTTAAAACTTATTTAATATTTGTAATGATTTAGATATTTATGTATATTCTTTTACTGTACTATTTTATTTTGAACTACATATTTACTTCTTACTTGTATTTGTGGTGGATTGGATGTAGCATATTTTATTGTCTTGCTTTCACACTCTGATGAATGTATATACTTAGTTAATGATTTCGCTGTATTGTCTAGGGCATATCCTTCCCTTATTAATGGATTAATGAATCACACTTTAATCAAATATGATAAGTGAAGGATTTGTCAAAGTGACACACCTCTCCTTAGCCTTGATTGTTGGCGGCTAAGGGGCGGGACGCCACACTCTCATAGCATTACTCACATCCTTTTCACTTAAAAACTATGAAACTTTAAAGATGAATTCCAAGATACATGACTCACACATAATTTTCCAGCCGTTTGCAATGATTATGCATTTGTGCCATTGTTTGTCATTGTCGAGTACTTTCATTGTTTTGATTTATAATATTGTTCGCATTTTGTGTTTAGGGTAACAAGAGTGATGTTGGTGCTGTTCGAAACTATTACTGACCTTGTCCTTTTCAAAGTATTAGATAAATGAAAATTATCAATAGTAGAGGTGCTGAGACTCATTATGTTTCTTTTACTTTGGTTAAATTTTTATTATTTTGCTTTAAATTTGATTTTCAGGATTTATGGAAGGAGTTTTCTAGCTCTGAATCAGCCAAACATGTTATTTGGAATTAAAATAAATCTTACATGCGACCGCGTCAATCGACGTATCATGGTCTCGTGTCTTTCCATCCAACAATTGACATATTTTGAAAACAAATCAATAATTAAGAGATGCGTTCATAAAAGAAAGAAAAACCTTCATCTTGGGTTCATCGTCCACCCTTAAAACCCCCACTAAAGTCCCAACTTTCATCTTCTGCTTCCATCATCTTAGGCTTTTAACGATGTGCTTGACAGGTAATTCTGGAACCCATGAATCTTCAATTGTCGTATCTCAGTGTAACTTTCCTCCTAGATTCTCCTGGATTACTAATTTTGGCTAATTTTTTGAGAATGCTAGTGAGCGGTATTCCATTATCAAAATCTCATCACATTATTGACATCCTTTTCACTTTTAAAGTTTGAAACTTTCTAGATGGATTCCAACATGCATGACGCACACACTTAATTTTCTTGCTGCTCGCAATAGTTATACATTTGTGCCCTTGTTTGTCATTGTTTGATATGTTCAATTGTTTGATTTATTTTAGGTTAACAAAAGTGATGTTGGCGCTGTTCGAAACTCCCGTTGGCTTTGCCCTCCTTAAAGTATTAGATGAAGGAAAATTATCAAATGCAGAGGTGCTGAGACTAATTATGTTTATTTCATTTTATTATTATTTTTCATTATTGGGTTACATTTTTATTATCTTGCTTTAAAATTATTTTTTCATTATTTATGGCAACAGATTTATAGCTTTGAATTAGCTAACGGTTATTTGGAATTAAAATAAGCCTTCCAAGTAACCGTGTCAATCGATGGATAATTGGTATCAAGTTTTTCCATCCAACGATCGACATATTTTCAAAACTAATCAATAATCAAGAGGTATGATCAGAAGAGAAAGAAAAATCTTTCTCTTCGGCTCAACTTCTACCCTTAAAACTCCCACTAAAATCCCAACTCTTGACTTCCACCTTCATTTTCTCTCACTTTCACCGCTGCGCTTGAAGCTTCTTTAAAACAACAGTTGTGTGATAGATAATTCTGGAACCCATAGATCTTCAATTGTCCTATCTTTGCGCGACCTTCCCACTCGATTCTCATTGATTACTAATTTTGTCTAATTTCTTGAAAACACAAGTGAGCGACATTTTATTATCAATATCTCATCGCATTGCTCGCATCCTTTTTCTCTTTAAAGTATGAAACATTTATAGATGGATTACAAGATGCAGGACAAGCATAATTTTCAAGTTGCTCGAAATGATTGTCTTTATGCCATTATTTGTCATTATTTGGTATGTTCATTGATTTGATTTAGTGTACCATAAGTTATGGTGCTGTTCAAAATTACTGTGGGCTTTACACTTTTCAAAATATTAGATAATGAAAAATTATCAAGTGTAAGATGCTGAGATTCATTATGTTTTTTTATTATTATTTTTCATCAACTTTTAATTTAATTTTTTAATTTTTTGCCTTAGAATAGTTTTTTTAAATTTATGAAAGAAATTTTTTATTTATGAATCAGCAAAACAGATTATAATAAAAAAAATTTGGAATTAAAATAAGTCTTATGCGACCACTTCATTGGTCACCCGTTCTTCCATTCAAGAGACTGACATTTTTTGAAAACTAATCAAGAAAAAAAAAAAAATATTCCTCTTAGTTAAAACCCTTACTAAAATCCCAACTCTCCGTGTTCGGCATCTTTAAAAATAAAAGCTACAGTTGCGCGACATCTAATTCTCGAACAAAAACCCTAATTGTCCTCTTTATCTCATCGCCGCTAGTGATTGAGTTCCTAGCGTCCGTTCGTACCGAAGCTTGCCACCTCCAGAAGCAGCGCCGGTCTCCGCCTTCGCTTCGCCGGGTCTCCGCCTTCGCTTCGCCGGTGCTCCGCCTTCGCTTCGCCGGTGCTCCGCCTTCGCTTCGCCGGTGCTCCGCCTTCGCTTCGCCGGTGCTCGTCTCGCTGACACTCGACCGATGCGCTCGCTTCGCTGACTCTTTCGCCCGACGCAGCTCTCCGACGGAGCTCGCCGACGCAGCTCGCCAGACGCAGAGGTAAGCGATTGCCAGACGCCGGTGCTCCCGTTCCCATTCGCTTCGTTTTTTAAATGGATGTTTTTTCTTCTGAATATTTGCTATTTGATGAATAATTTAGGGTTACTAAGTGATCGGATATTGTTTACATCAACCTATCATGGGCGGCGACGGGGACGGACTCAATGGCTACACTGTTATCAAGGAAGGGGAAGCCGAGATTCTTATGCATTCCAGTAACACCGTCTTCTTCAACAAAGCCCAGGTACAAGCTCACATTTATTCATTTTCTTTTTTATTCGGTTCTTTGATGTATATGATTTATTTTTTTGTTTTTTTTTCAGTAAAATTTTTATTTGTATCCGGCTTAATTTACATTTCTTAAAAAAAAAAATTCTTAACTATTTTGCTTGACTGTGGATCACTGAAATTTGACAGCCTAGTCCACGAAGTAGCAGAATTATTTCATTTTTGTTGCCATATTTGAGCGATCAAAAAGTTTCCACTCTCAAACAAGATAGATAGGGCCTCTTTGGTTCAACTTTATCTCCCGTAATGCTATATCATTTAAAGATGTTGGTGAGAATGGAACTGTTTGGTTATGCTATCTCCTCAATGACATCTCAAATTTTACCAAAAAGCAACTGGCTGATGTTTTCTTAATGTGGCCAAAATCTGCCAACATTCAGATAGCATTGCCCAACAATCTAACGCTAGCTATAGAGTTCTTCGAGTTCTTTTGCCTGAAGCTTGCCTCCGCCAGACGCAGCGCCGGTGCTCCGCCTTAGCTTCGCTAGTGCTCGTTCCGTTGACACTCACCAGACTCGCCGACGTAGCTAGCCTGGCGCAAAGGTAAAAATGCATCAACGTGAGATTGCCAGACGCCGGTGCTCCTGTTCCCATTCGCTTCATTTTTTAAATGGATGTTTTTTTTTCTGAATATTTGCTTGACATTGCCATATTATGAATAATTTAGTGTTATATTTATTTTGTGATTTTTAGCGGTTATTAGAGTTGTTTTAGAACAAATATTTGGCAGAAGTGGGTATGTGTGATCATTGATCAGCAAATAATGATTATTTTTTAGTTGCTTGTGATAAAAATTTTTGCTTTTTTTTATTTTGGTTTGATATTTAAGTTTTGGTACTATTTACCTAATTATCTTATTAGTTATTTATTATGATTTTTTAATTTATATTTAAATCTTAGTGTTGAGGGTAATCTTACCTCGTGCGTAATATAGCATGAATGACAATGAACCAAACAACATACATCTTAATAACATGTTATTTAAATAACACAACCAAGCAATCCCAGTTATCTAAATACACTATTATTTGAATAACATTCTGTCTGAATAACATGCTATCTTAGTAACTTTTCACCTGACATTCAACCAAACAACCCCGAAATTTTAATTGATCGGCATTACTTTTTGATTGAATGTTAATACTAGCTTGGTGGCGCTTAGCTTATATGGGGCTATTTTTTATTATTCCTAAGGGTTATGGAACGTTTGTGTGGCGACCCCAATATTGAAAATCACTTAACTCAATATTGATACGTCACCACAATACTTAATACTAGATTAGAAGAAAACTAATCCAAATCATTAAGTATTGTGTTTGGCAAATGATTTAGAAGAGAGTCTTAAGTTAAGATGAAAGGGGAATTATGAATGGTGTTTAGAAGTTTGTAAATAAAGATGCAACAGATGGATTTAAGAATGAAAGTAAAATAGATTTGAACATGCAATTTATGAAAGAAGACATGAGTACATGCAATAGTAATCTAAAACAAATGAATTACTTACATTTAATCCTAGCTACGGGATACTAATTATTTATGGGAAAATTAACATGTGAATTATGGGTCTATATTTTTCCCAAATATTCTAAGTCTAGATTTTCTTAAAAATTTTGGCAGAGTCTCCTTTGTAAATGGTTAAGGAAACACCTACAGAAGTACATGCAATACTCCCATTCCAATGGGAGTTATAATTTAAAAGAAAAGACAACCTAAACTATCATACATTCAATACACTTTAACTCCAATTCTAATATAGAGTTCAATCCTTTTTATAGGATTGCTCACTTCCAATTCTACAATAGAATTCAATCCATTTTATAGGATTGCTCATTTCCAATTCTAAAAGTTAAAAGGAGAGAAGTACATATGTAATAATTGTTTATCCTATAGTTTATTTCATCATGACATTCAATATTCATAGGAAGATATGCAAAGACTTAATTAATACAGAAATTTTATACATTTAATTTTATTCATCCATTCATTTACTCATTCATTCATTCATCACAATCATTTAAGTATATTCTAAGCTCCAACAAATATGGTAAATTAAAGTAAATGACATTATTACAAAATAACAGTAAATTAAATAAGAAAAGAAAATTTACAGCTCATTTGGAGTTATTAATAAGCTATAAATTTATAATATATGATAGGCGGAAGCAGTTTTAGTTTTTAGCGCTTGGTCCAGCTCCACTAGCCTCCAAGTGCACCTGTTCTATCATATTTTGGCATTTAAATGTGATATGGCAAAGTCAAGAAAATAGAAAACCTGGTTAGACTAAATAGTCTAAGCATATTTTAAGATTTGGCTAAACATGTTATTGTTATAATTGGATATCACAATTCTAATTACAAAGCAAGTACAAGCATAGGTGCAATATGGTAAGTGTACAAGTAGGAAATGGAGAAACAAGTGAGTTAGAATACTCACTTAAGTATACATTATAGCCTGCAATTAATACAAGGGCAAAACATCCTAAATAGGTTAGAAATGAATTAATTTGCATATAAAATTAAATGAACTAAAGCATGTATATGTTCAAATGAACTTATGCTAAGTAAGGAAAAATAAACAGTGAAGCATTTAAATGAAATTATACAACATTCATTGTACTCCAAATAAACTGTAAACAAATAAAATACAATTCTAAATCATAGAAAATGCATAGTAAGAAAATTAGAAGAAGAATCTTAGATTTAAATCTAAGATATATATAGCCTAGGACTATGTAAAGTAATATAGCTAAAAGTTATAGGGAGTCTTAACAATCTATAAGATTGAAGATCTCACATGTTTATTAATTGAAGTTATTTTAATCTGTGCTCATTCTGTGGGCATATTTAAAATGAGATGAGGAGTTAAACACATTTGTTTAACATCTAAGGAAAATGGGGTCAATACCTAAAACACTCATATTTTTCCTCTAAGAATGCGATGTCTCCTTATTACTCTATTTTCAATCCGCCCTAGATTGGTCCACCATATAGAACCCCTAATAATTTTATGTGAAAATTTTATTCATGCACAATATTTTTATGAATGATTCAATGAATAAGCTCAAAGCTAAGCAAGCCAACAAGGGAAATTCAATATTTGCAACTGAGTGATATCCAAAATTATCTAATTTTAATGATCTATTTAATGATTGGAGCTAATTGAGCTCCCAATTAACTTTGAGATATTGATCTCAAGTTAATTGTAATATAATAGTAATTGAGATTTTGAAAAATAATAGATTCAATTCATTTAATATGATGTGACAAAATAATTTATAAATATAATGATTGTTGTTAGAGATTAGCTCTTAACCTCTTCTTAAATTATAAGATCTAACTTCAAAATTAAATCATGGTTTAGGTTACTAATAGGTAGAGATTAAAATAAGGAATTATCTAACTTAAGAATTTTGGAACTAAGGAAATTCTACTACTTTTCATTATAGTTCTCTAGCTAGGTTATGTTCGAATGTTCTAATTAAACAACATTAATCTAGCTAAGTTACAAAAATTTGTAAGGTTTAGGATAAGTATTTACTAGACTTAAGAACTATAAGTTCTATGATTACTATTAATATATGTTTAAGGAATTTAATAGGATTCCTAAACTAATCTAAGCTAAGGATTCCTATTACTATATCTTAAAATAATTAAAAATGGGTTTTAGGGATTAGGATGAATACGCTAAGTTCTAAACTAATCTCTAAAACTAGATCTAGTTGATTCACAATTCTACAATTACTAATACATTAAGACTATCTATTCTCAATGGTTGTAACTAATAGACTTAGGATTCAACTATAGATCAAATGTAAATCAATTATAGGGTTTCTACCTTAGGGTTGAAAATTGAATTAAGCACTTGGCAATTAATTCATATAATTAGGAAGTTGAGAACTAAGCTCATAAAATTTCTATCCAAGTGGTAAGGGAGGTAATAAATGTGATAAATTAGCTATCCTAGGGTTTTATAAGACCTAAAGTAAGTTATCTAGAAATTTAGGTTAATCACAATAACACTAAGTGAGAGTCAAAAACCTAAAATCATAATTTGTTGTCCAATGGAAATATTTTATAAATAGATGAAATCCTTATTTCATAAGGAGAAGATTGACACTAAGTTTGTCAATTTTGGACAACTTTGGAAAAATTAGGGTTTTAATGACTCATAATTAAGTTAAAAAGTGATTAAGAAAATTAAGTTTCAAATGTTGGATTTTATTCCATATTATTGTTCCTCACATTTTTGTGAGAGAAATGGACTATTTGATCATTTGATTTAGATCTCATATGATTAAATTATGTCACATAAAAGATTAATATTAATTTAACATTAATTAATTAATCATAAATATTGACTTAACAAAATAATTGACAAAACTGAAATTAAATTTTATATTATTGATCTACTTATTTTTGTGATCAAAATAGTATATAAATTTGTATCATTTAAATTATTAATTATAAAGTCATGATTTATTTAAGATTCTTATCATTTAATTAATAATTAATGTGAAGTAATTATCAGTTTAATTATAACATTAAGAACCGATTTAATGCATAGTTCTGATTACACATAAATAACATAATTAAAATCGCATGCATAGATTCCAGTGGAATTTACTAACTTAAATTACTGTGAAATTTATTGCATTAATTTTTGAAGAAAACGGGGAAGATGTCTTGCCTTCCCGTAGATCGTATGGGACGCTTGTCGTCCCATTTAGGGAGACAAGCGAGCAGATGGAGATCGACTGGCTATTTAGCCGTCTCCTTCATCATCGAAACGAAGGGGATGCCGACAGAAAGAGGATGCCGACAGGAGAAGGATACCGACAGGAAGAGGATGCCGAGTTAAGAAGGATGCCGACAGAAAGAAAGGAAAAGAGGTAGAGTTCGATCGATCCTAATCGTTCCTGGGGACGGTCCGCACGCCGGCGAGTTAATCTCGCCGAAGCTATCCTTCCAGGGTCAAAGGATGGACTCGACGAAGGTGAAGAAGACGTTGCCCTAAATTTTCCGGAAGGAAATTTGATATGCGTGTCAATCGGAACGCTAATGCAAAAAGGAAAAAATAGAACATGACAATTCTAGAAGCGGATGAAGAAGGAAGTACCTGGTGTTCCCGCTAAGAACGGTTCTTCGGCAGAGGCTTAAGGTACGCAAGCTTTCTTTCCTCCTTCTCACGGCTCGAGCACTTGCACTCGTCGATCGCCTCGAGTAGAAGTCGCAAGTCCTACGAAGAAGCTCTCGCAAGCACCTCAGACACTCAGCAGCTCAAGAAAACTTCAACAAATGCCAAAATCCCTTAGGAAGGGAATGGAAGGGGATAATAGCCGCGAGAAGGCCAGTTGGAGGACCAGACTGTCCTTCCCTGGCGAGCTGCGATCGTGCCTGAGGGGTGTACAGGGAGCGAGATCTGGCCGTTCGTTCGATCGGTTGACCGAACGGCCAAATCTGATATTTAAGGTCTGGTTAAAGCTAGACCGCCGGATCAGATCAAAAAGAAGAGCGACGGCCAGGATGGTGCCGCACGCCCGATCCGTGCAATGCCCGCCACACAGGATCTTCTCCACTACTAAAAAAAAAACAAAATAAAAATGCCGTTGGATAACTTTAAATTTTAATTATGTTTAACAATTTTTTTAAAAGCTTAATTAATTAATCCATGGACTTCATTGTAGGTTTGCCTAAGAGTAGATCTGGTTCTGATTCTATTTGGGTGATAGTAGCATACCTTTTCCCCTTTCACGTGATAGTTGGCTTTAGTTTATTTTTCTTGTTTGGGTACATGACCTTTATTGAAATTTCTGAAAATGTTCTTTGTTATGCTTGTGTTTAGGTGAACAATAGGGACATGTCTATTGCTGTTTTAAGGACGTTTATTGAAAAACGCAAAGAAGAATATACTGCTGTGCTCTGTGGAAAAGTAATATCTGAAACTAGAATTAATGAAGCCACGTCAACTAGTTCAACAATGAAGAAAGCAGACACTGTTGATGGTGAAGAAACGGTTATTGGTTTAGATGTCAATTCAAAAGGGATTCACCAAGAACAGGAGAATGGCTCTGTAGATGCATCAGATGGCATCTCAAAAAGGATGTCTGTCAGCGGCTTTGGAGAACCTAAAGCACCAAAAGTTCTTGAGGTACATCATCAGAGGTTATTTTTCTGATGAAATTATACCTTGTTCATACAGGACATTGTGTTATAAATGCTTATTCGCATACCTCTGCAGGCTTTAGCTGCTTCTGGATTGAGAGCACTTCGCTATGCTCGTGAAGTGGAAGGGCTAGGCTCAGTTATTGCACTGGACAATGATGAAGGTAATTTTCTTCTTTTTGTAAATTACACTACAGTTTACATTGTTTAAGGTTCACTTAAGATCCCAAAATTTTAAAATCTATTACTTTTCTAAAGTTTACTATTAATTCCAGTATAGTCCCTGTCATATCTTGCCTAGGCCCATTGATGACCTTCCTCAGATCAAAATACGAATCAGCATTTTTTGTACAAAAAAACTGGCATTTGATGAGCAGGGCTTTATGTGCGCCTGCAAGTGTTACTGCTGCTAGATCCAACTATGAATCTACAATTTTGCAACAGTCAAGAGGGGATTTGAAGAGCAGAAGACTTGTTTGGAGGTGTTGGTGGATTGTAGGCAAGCGAGTAAGGGGTGATTATTTTTAGTGGTGGAGGTCTGTGATGGAAGGCTAATGGCTGCTGAGCTAGATGTGAAGGCATTGGTAATGATTGGTGGGTGGTCACTTCTACATCAGCCATGAGTCCAGAACTTTCAGTGGAGGTTTTTTTGATTAATGTCTTTTTTGTAAGAAGCGAACATGGTTTAGATGATGTGTGATGTCCCGACATTGGTTCAAGCGAGAACTGTCCCGACATTGGGTACTCATATACCGCGGGATCATATTGAACAATTTTGAAAGAAAAGGAACATATATAAAAGTCTAAAGATATATCTCATTTAATAATATTTCAAATTTACAAGGTAGCCAACTAATCTTTGACAAAGTTCATCTTCTAGAATATAAGATGAACTTTGAAAAAGTAAAATAAAATAAAAGTAAAAGTTGTACCGTAGATTCTTCCACCACCGAAATTTTTTAAAATTCTTATTTAAGCTCTTCCAGAAGTACCTAATCTGGTATTGTACATAAAATAATACTGAGATTAGAATTCTCAATAATTAGAGAATACTTTAAGTATTACAGTAAACAATAACATATTATATTTTATAATAGCAGAGATGCGATTTATGGAAATAAGGATGCAAGAAAATAATAAGGTAAAAGCATAAACGAAATAATTAATTTTTTGCAAAAGATATTAGCTCAAAGATGCAAGTTACTGATGTCGTTTTTCCAGTAACCTACCACGAATGTTTTTACTGATGTCATTTTTCCAGTAACAACTCACGAATGTTGTTACTGATGTCTTTTTCTAGTAACAACTCATGAATGTTGTTATTGATGTTATTTTTCAGCAACTACTCACGAATGCTGTTACTGATGTTGTTTTTCCAGTAACTAGCAACAAATACTATTGCTGATGTTATTTTTCCGGTAACTAGCCATGAATGCTGTTAGTGATGTTATTTTTTCAGTAACTAGCTACGAATATTGGTTCCGAACAACCAACCAAGCTTCAATATGAAGTTGGCTCGAAAGCGAAGCTAAGCAGCAGTAAAAATACAAAATGTAATACATGTTATGTACTGGGTATCTTTATTCTTTAAGATCCAAGTTTGGATACTCTTAGATTAGTCTTTTAGTTTATGATATATTTTTATAAGTATTTATTATGTCCTTTTTCATTGTCTTTCTTTTACTCTATTTTCTTGATCAAAAGCAACATATTTGTTATTTAGGGTAGCAATTTTTTTAATTGCGTTATTATTATCTTTATTTAAAGATAATAACAATAATATATGATAGTAAAAGATGAAATAACAGAAATTTAAATTGACAAAATGGAAAATATTAGTCAAATATAATATTTGTACTGTTTGTCATTATTGATTAATGACAATAATGCAAATGTGATGACTTAATTGAGATAATAATCTTAAAAAAATAAAAGGAAAAATAAAAATTTATACTCAATTTTCTCCTCTGCTTACCTAAAGTTCGGTTGCCGAGAGCTGAACGTAGCCGAAGGGGCCGGAAGGGAGTGGTCGAACGCTAGCAGGTGGCAGCAGCTGGCTGCTTGCGGGAGGGGACTGAGAGCGGGGCTACTGGTTGGGAGAGGAGAGGAGAGGCTGTTGTGAGGGTGTGAGGAAGGAGGGGGTGGCTGAGGGGGTTAAATAGGAGATGGGAGAGAGAGGGAGAGGGCCGGCAAGGGCAGACAGCTTGCGCCAAAAACGGTGCAGCGCTTGTCTTTTTGGCGCAGAACCTTTTGCGATAAGTTCTGTCTGAGATAGCAGACAGGGGAGAAGGAATATAAAAAAAATACTTAAATTTAAAATTTTCACATTTTTTCGCCGTTTGGTATCCAAAAATAACGAAACTTGATATCGAGGCGTGTTATGACATAGCGAACACCCTCATGCCAAAATTTTTCAATTTGGAACAATATTTTATTTTATATGAATTTCTGAAGTTTGAAACTTCAAAAATTAATTGAGGTTGGTCCGACGCTCCGAATTTGATGGAACTTTACGAGCAGCCTTTAAGTAATAATCTTAACATTATGACACGAATTAATGTTTTCAATCTATTGAATTCGGACACATAATTAATGTTTCGTTTTATTGAATTTAAAAAGTTAAGAAAATAACGCGGGAGTTTCCGTTATCCAGATTTCTCCCAAACTATGACACTTTGATCTAAAACTTATTCTTATCTAAAGGTATTTTTGTTTGCCATACATTTATTGATGGGTCGTTACATGAGGGAAGCTGAGCATACTAGCAATAAAGGACTCGTGCACATGTGGTCTTAGTATGCTTAAAAGGAAGTGATCTTGGATGGGATTTACTGGTTCAATCACTGCCGTTGGACAATGCCAAAGGGGCCTCCATTGATGAATGCCACATTAATAGCGTGGAAAATGGGTTTTTGATGCATTTGCTGGCTATATGCTAATATTGTTTTTTCTTTTTGAAGATTTGTTAGGTCCTGGCCAACTCCGCCGTTGCTAAGTCCCAAGTCCTAGATGTGAAAGGAGGGTTGTTTTAGGTAGTCGACAACTAACGTAAATTTTGTCAAATCATATTGTCATGAATCTCTTAAACAATTGTGCTAGAGCGAGGACATTCCCTGGAAGTAATGCGTTGCATTGCCTGAATGTAATGAAAAGTGTGCAAAAGCTGCTACATTAATGTTCATGTTTAGTGTCAAATAAGAAAAGGTTCTTGCATTATGAACGAATGTGAGCAAAGAAGCTGATGATTGTAAATTAAGATTAGGTAATTGAAATATTGACACTCTTACTAGTAAACTTTTGAGTTAATTGATATTGTGATAAATAGATGATTAATATATTATGCCTTCAAAAATTAAGTAGGTGGGAGTGAGCAAAAAAGTTGTCAATTTCGGCTTTAAATTTTGGTACTCAGGTAAAATTCGCCATAGGAATGTTGGGGTATTATCTATATAAGAATTTAAAGGATAATATAGTGAAAGATAGAGTTGTATAATTAAAATCTATAATTATTGAAATAATTTTAATATTGCAAGTGTTTATGCCCTGCAAATATGATTGGATCAGTACATAAATAAATATTTTGACATGATTTGGATGAGTTGGTTCAAGAAATACCTCAAAAGGAATAACTCTAGAGGATTACCTCAAAATGAATACCGTAAGAGGAGTTACTTTTTATTGGAGGAAATTTTAATAAATATGTTGGAAGGATAATTAAATAATTTAATAGTATTCATGATGATTTTGATTTTTAATATGTTAATGATGAAGAGTGCATAATTTGGAATTTGCTTTATTTTATGATCTTATGTTTGCTAACACCTTTAAAAAAATAGAAGAATATATCATCATTTATAAAAATGGGGTTTCCAAACTCAAATTGATCAATTCTTAAAAGAAAAATTGTTGTTTAAGATTATTCCAAGTGATTGTTTGACAATCCAACATTGTTTATTGGTTTTGAATTTGAATGTGAGGAATATAAAAGTAATATTAAATTTAAAATGTATTCTAAAATTAGATGGTGAAATTTTAATAAGGGTAGTATAAATATTTTAGGAGTGACATCTTAAAACTTTGACAGTGAGATTATGAGAGTGAGGCCAACGTTATATGGAATTCAGTTACTAGATTTATGCACAATATAACAAAGAATATATTTGGTGAATTAAAAGGGAGACTACCCCATATTAAAGATGCACGACGGTGAAAATAAGATATTTCAATTACGATTAAAGATAAAATGTGTGCGCTGTGAAGAATGATTTTAATATGAGACCGATGAGAATTTGAAAAAATACAAACTCGCTTATTATGATTCCAAAATAATAATTCTTGATGCTAATGTTGTAATATTTGAGAATTTGTATAATAAATAAAAAATTATTGAGGGAGAGACAATTATAAGCTAGCCAAATTAAGAGATAAAATAATTAAAGTTTGACTCACTTTAAATATATCAATGACGATAATTAAAAAACTCTTTTTAGAGATAAAAATATTCAACTTATATGAATGACGACTTTATTAAGTTTCTTAATGAAGATTGTATCGGTGCAATTAATATAAATGAGCTCATGGTTATAAAAAGTCTTTGCCATGTTAATAAAGTTGAGATTTTGAATGTTTTAAAGAGGATGAACAACGGAAACATAGTGGGATTAAATGATATCCCTATTGATGTATGGAATTGTGGTGAGGACGATTTTTCTTGACTTACCAAATTATTTAATGTATTTTGAAGACTAAAAAGTTGTCATATAAGTGGAGAAAGAGTATTGTTGTATCTATTCACAAGAATAATGGGGATGCAAAGATTGTGCTAATTGTAGAGGAATCAAGTTCATGTGTCATACATTGAAACTTTGGAAGACAGTAAATAAATACAGATAACTAGGGGATATTTGTGTTTTCCAAAATCAATCTGATTTTATGTAGGTGGATCTGCCATAGAAGCCATACATATAATAAGATACTTGATGGAGAATTCTAAAGAAAGAAAAGATCTTTTAATTTTTATTGATCTTTAAAAGGCTTATGATTAAGTACCAAGAAAAGTTCCTTAGAAACATTTAGAGAGAAAATGGAAGTATTGCATATATTGACGTTATTAGAGATATGTATAACGGTGTTTTAACATGTGTTCAATGTTTTTTTGGTTACTATCAGATTACATCAAGGCTCAACTTTCAGCCCATGTCTATTTGCTTTAATTATTGATGTTCAAGTGGAGATTCTATGGTGCATGCTATTAGCGGATGACATTCTTTTCCTTGATATGATTAGAGATGGAGTTAAAGCAAAACCTGAATTTTGGAGAATTACTTTAGAATTTAAAGATTTTCATCTTTAGTAGACCTAAAGCAGTATTTATATAGTGTATATACAATTGTATTGGAAAATCTAATCTTGAGGACATAAATATTGAGCATCATGTGACCAAGAAGAGCAAGAGGGTCCAATACCCCGGTTCATTTATTTAAATAATGTTGAAATGGAGAATGATGTGATTAATAAGATCCAAGCTAGTTGGATGAAATGGAGTACTTTTAGAGTGATGTGCGATCGAAAAATCCCTCTTAAAATTAAAGAATAATTTAATAAAGCAGCTATATGACCAGCTATGTTATTTGGGGTTGAATGTTAGCCAACAAAGAAGAAACTGATAAAATTAGTGTTATAGAGGTGAGGATTCTTAGGTAGATGAGTGGGCATACTCATAAAGATAGAATAAGAAATGAGTTTATTCGTACCAAGGTTGGAGTGGCTCCAATAGTGGTTAAGATTAGAGGATGCTGCCTTAGATGGTTTAGGCATATTAAGCGTAGATTGTGCAAAATGCTTCTATTAGAAAAGTTGAGTTTATGAATTTCTCCTATATTAAAGATAGAATAAGACATGAGTTTATTCGTACCAAGGTTGGAAGGGCTCTAATAGTGGTTAAGATTAGAGAATGACGCCTTAGATGGTTCGGGCATATTAAGCGTAGATCGTGCAAAATGCTTCTATTAGAAAAGTTGAGTTTATGAATTTCTCCTATATTAAAAGAGGAAGAGGAAGATAAATAAAAGATACGAGAAGAAACCATTAGAAAGGATCTTTTAAGTTTAGAACTTAGGGTGGGGTTTCTATTTGATCGTGCACAATGGAAACAAAGGATTCATGTAGCTGACCCCACCTAATGGGAATAAGACTTGGTGTTGTTGTATTCATTAGGTTATGACCATGAATTTGATGTTATCATGGTCATCTTACTCCAACTTGCACACCAGTTTTTGGCTGTTGCTGTCATTGGGAGAGCATTGATGCAACAATGTGAGGTGATTCTTGTGGTTATTGGTGCTCATCTGTGTGGCGTGTCATTGTAGTCACGCATGACTGAGGATATTTGACGGGTCTGGGCGAGGAATATTAAGGACTAAATTGGAAATAGTAATGTATTTTAGGTTCTTAATTGCTATTATTGGATATCAAGTAACTAAAATGAAACTTTAAAATATTATGAGGGCTGATATGTGTGTGTGTGTATATATATATATATATATATATATTTTATGTGTATATATATATATATATATATATATATAATTTTAAAAGATTTTTTACCATGTTTTAGGAATTGTAATTTTTCAACTGTGGTACTGAATATTCTGAATAACAACATAACATCACTTGCTTGTAGCATCTGTCAAAGCTTGCGTTAGAAATATTAAATTCAATGGGTCCAGTGCATGCTCAAAAGTTGAAGCCCATCTTGCAGATGCTCGAGTTTACATGCTTAGCAACCTCAAAGAATTTGATGTGGTAATTACTGAGAATCACATTAATTTTCTATCTTGTTATTCAATAGTGTCTAGCGATCTATAACTTCACGTGGATTATTTAATACTCGCTGGCATCTTGATTCTCAATACCATTGCTGAATTGTATCTAGTCAGGCATCACCGCAATACTTTTCTTGGAATTTGCATCTCATAATTTTGTTTTCAGGTGGATATTGATCCATATGGATCACCTTCTGTTTTCTTAGATTCGGCTGTACAAGCAGTAACAGATGGTGGAATTTTGATGTGCACTGCCACTGACATGGCTGTTTTATGTGGTGGAAATGGGGAGGTTTGCTATTCCAAGTGAGATATAAATTCATTTAAGGTTAAACTTGCAAATGTTGAATATGTGATTTATCTGACTACAAAATTTGAAAATAGGTATGGTTCCTATCCTTTGAAAGGAAAATACTGTCATGAGCTGGCGTTGAGGATACTTCTTGCTTGCATCGAGGTATATTGGAATCTCTAGTTTGATGCTGCGTTATTAAATTCATTGGATTTTTTTTTTTTTTACCAAGAGTTGTCAGCTTTTTAATCAAATGTATTACAGAGTCATGCCAACCGTTACAAACGGTACATTGTTCCAATTCTCTCTGTACAAATGGATTTCTATATTCGTGTTTTTGTTCGCATATTCACGTAAGTTTCTTCAATTTCTGCATATCTAGCACTGCTTTGCAAAGAACCAGGGATTTCTTAGGCATCAACAATGAGTTTTCTGTAATGATGATAATATGATCTTTTGATTCTTACATGCAGCTCTGCAAGTGCAATAAAAAACACACCTCTTAAACTCTCCTATGTGTACCAGTGTACTGGTTGCGATTCTTTCCATCTGCAATGTGTTGGGAGGACTGTTTCTAAAGTATGCAAAGAGTCAAAATGATTTATGGTTTTTAAATTCTGTATATTTTTTGTTCTAAGATGCAGTGCGTTGATTCATTCTTATAATACCTCTTTTCTCTCATTCTTAACAAGAACAACAGTGTGAGGCATGCTCCTGGATTTGGTCCTGTTGTCCCTCGCGTGTGCGCTGATTGTGGCAAAAGATTTAACATGGGCGGACCAATTTGGTCTGAATCTATACATGATCAGGAATGGGTTCTTTCTATGTTAGAAAATGTCAAAACCATGAGAGAACGATATCCTGCACATGGGAAAATTTTATCTGTTCTAACCACTATTTCAGAGGTACAGCCTCATCACTTGAATTTAATTAGTACATTATTCTTGTATGCGACCTCCTTAATATTAATATATCCATAACTGTTTTGAATGGTTCTTTTATGATCACATGGATATTGTTATGTGAACCACACTTAATCTTTATAAGTTTTAAATGAGTATTGGACATTATTTTTTCTTTTCTGTCTAACTGAAAATGCGCTTAAACTCATCCTGTGATTGGTGATCTTTTGTTGATAACAAAGGTCTTGAGTTTAAGGCAAATGGAGTGAGGCGGGAAAATATATGATAACACCTTGGTTTGACATACCTGTTATTGCGCATCACAAATTTAAACGTCTCAATGTATAATAGTAAAGATAAAATGCTAAATGAAAAAGTGGATAATTGTCCTTCAACTACTTGTATTAGCATCTTTCAACTTCTGTGGATGGTAAGAGCTATGCGAGGAATTGTTTTTCATTTCTAAATACTTAGCTGCGTCTCTCCTTTATTATTGATATCACACACACAACACACACTCACATACACATATATATATATATATATATATATATATATACATGGATGTATATATGTGTATATACGTGTACATATGTTTGTATCCACAAAATTGTAATGCTAAAAACTTGGAAGGAGAGTCCTACTTTCTCACTTTTCTTATGTTCACAAAGTTTAACCTGTTCATATTTCAAATAGCTTAAAGCTGGGATTAGTACTATGCTTAGCACCTCAAGGTGGGCAAATTGAAGTACAAATCATTTATCCTTCTTTACTTTGACTTTTATTTAAAATTTTAAGGCATTTAATTATATTATCGGGGATGAGAGATGCCTGAGAAAATTAAGATATGGGAATGGGTCAACCCCTTGCCCATTCCCAATAGTGAAAAAAATTCATCTAAATACTACTAGGGATAAGGACGTAATGTAGCCCACAATTTTTTAGCATTAGAATGGAATCTAAACTAAGGGCCAACTGAGTGTTCTGAATTTATATTTATATATATGTAAATGTATGTATGTACACATAGGAATACATTACTTTTTTTTTTAAAGGTGAAAAGCAGTTTTCCTCACTTTTGTTGTTAAGCACAAATTTTGAATTACTAAGATATAAAGTGCCTTAGGAAAAAGTTATTAATGCAAAAAATAATTGTTTGTTTAGCTTATTTAAATATGAGTTATTCAAGAAGTGTGATGGAATGTAATTTTTCTCACGCATTTCTCATCCCCATAATATAATTTTAATGCCCCAAAATTTTAAATAAAAGATCGAAGTAAAGGATGATAATCAATTTGTATTTTAGTTAATGGTAATGAATTACGAGAAATGTGCGAGGAAAAAGTGATTTAAGGCTTATAAATGCATATAAATTCAACCTATCTCTATGTCTATATACTTAGTATTATTATCAAGTATAAGAAAAATTTGAGATACACATTATTCATTGTTTCTTTAAAATATTATATGACTAAAGGAAAATGAATCATCTTTTTTTTTCTTTTAATTTGAATTACTTAATTTGAAATTTCTCTGGACAATGAGCGATATGTATAACTGATATTCTTCTAACTCCATGCTATTATCCCTTTGCGTTGTGTATATATCATCTGTGATAGAGAGAAATGTAGTAATATAATACATGTATAGGGAGTGATATCCCCTATTCCCTCTCTTTTTCTTTGTATATCTATATATCTACAAATATCTCTATATGCATATATATACATCTATATATGCTTATATGTGTATATGTAAGCAGAAACTTGATATGAGATCTAATAAACTTGGTAAACAGTTCTTGTTTGAACCATAACTCAGGAAGATCTGTTCTTGGGTAGTTGAGATTGAAGACATTGCTTTTATTTGATACAACTGTAAAATCTTTTGGATGCGATCTTCACATACTTCATAAATTTGTCAACTTTATGCTAGCAGCTTATTTTTTGAAATCGTTTAATTATATTTAATTTAGTCATTTGCAAATACCTAATAGGGTTGTTGTTCTACATCTTATCATTCAAATTTTTTAAAGTAACCTGCATAATTGTTTACTTTTTTATAATATGTAGATCTGTCAAAACAACCCAACCCGAAATTAAATAAGTCAATACAGTCCAACCCATCCAAACCTATTTGGTGAATCTGGTCCGAAGTCTTAACCCGAACCAACTTGTTTTTGATCGGGTTGACCTATAATCGATTCAGTTTAACCCATTATGAAACATATAATGCATAACTCGTAACAACCCGACTCATTTTGACATAACCCGCCCTATCAACCCCAAAACATCCAACCTTTTTTGCTATTTGAAATTTTTAGAGGAATAAAATTAAAAGTTAATTTACAATTGTTAAAGCAATAAAATAAATTTATCTTACAATATATGTTTAAAGCAGAGCAAATTAAAAATTTTATAGCAAATTTGAAACATTAAAGCCAAACTCAAAGTTAAAGGTGAACAAAGAACTTGAGGTTGAGGACTTGAGGAGACAAGGACATAAAGCCTGAACACATTGAGGACAGAGAAGTTCTAGAGGAGAGGTGCAGGAAGGCGAGAAGCCAAGAACTAAATAGATGAAATGAAGACTAAAATTTGAAGCTGAGACTGCAACAAGATGCAATCATCTCCGCTAGTAAATTCTCATTTGCATTTCACATTGAAATTACATTCCATTTCATCCACCATGGAACAGACCTGACACAACTTTAAGGATCAGCTTATAAAGCCGTGATATTGGGTTGTAGATTCACCTCAGCTTTAGGATGGAATCTAAACTTGGCCTACTGTGTTCTGAATTTATATTTATATATATGTGAAAAAAACAGTTTTCTTCTCTTTTGTTGTTAAGCACAATTTTTTTTTTTAAAGGTTTTGGGTTGTCGATTCATGCGGGTTGACCTAAACCCGACCCAGTACTAACCGTGGGTCAAAAATTTCAACACTAACCAGACCTGTTTGACTCATGGGGTGACTTGAACTCAATTTTTTCAGTTCGTTTCGGGTTACGTATCATTTCAAATTTTACAGTTCTAGTACTATGTATGGTTGAAACTGTCTAAAGTAGCAGGCTAAGAGTTTATTATTTAAAACTACTGATGGAGAGATTGTTTTTTATTGTTTATGTTATGAACTAATTGTTATGAAATATTGTTGTTTTTTATTATTTTATGTTAAAACTACTGATGGAGAGATTGACACTGAGTTGTTTTTTATAGTAATTATACTTAAATTTTTCTTAAGTTCGTAACCAATTAATGATCCATTGCAGTTTAAAATTAAATAATTAGTAATTAATTTGTTATATTTATATTTATTAATAAATAATGTTAGTTAGTATCAACTTCAATAACTTCATTGGTTAGTTACCTATCTAAAGTGATTATTTTGTTATATAGTATTAATAACATTAATTATATGAATTTTATTAATTATTTATATTATTTTATGATTAATTATGGTATTTTATTAATTATTTATTATGTTCTTGCATTTATTTTATGGTTAAAAATGTATAATTAATTATTCTTATTTTATAATTAGTTTTATTTGTTTTATGCGTGAATATATTAATTAATAAACTTTACTAATTAAGATATACTAATTATGTTAGCAGTGTGCAGTTTCGTAAATAACATCAATGAGCCTTAGTAAGCTGCCAAAATTTGAGCATTAGCAGCTTTCTAAAATGAAGTTTTTTTTGAGGTTATTTCATAAAAAGCAGCAAAAAATATATCCCCAAAGAACAGTATAATAGCTGCTGCCTAAGTGATGAACGCATGCGCTATGATTTCTAGGAATATAACTGCTTCAATTTTTTTGTAACGCATAATGATCTTTGTGTTCTGAAGATTCTTCAATAACTCTTTAAAAAGAATGTAATTGCATCATTAATTTCTGGCAAACAAAAAAACCGGGTAAAGTTGTTTCTAAAAGCCATATATGAAGGATCCAACTTTCCAAAGAACTATAGTTCGCGCTTCTTTATGATATCATTTTCTTACAATACAAATAGCTTGCATTTTTGTTCGGCATTTTTTAAAAATGCGTTAAATATAAGCATGCTAGTTTAATGGATGTACAGGAATTGCATGATGTTCCTCTCTTTGTCAGTCTCCACAACTTGTGCGGTACTTTGAAGTGCACGTCCCCTTCCGCTCAGATGTTTAGATCTGCAATTATCAATGCTGGGTTTCGCATTTCGGGAACCCATGTGAATCCCCTTGGTTTAAAAACTGATGCTCCCATGGAAGTCATTTGGGACATTATGCGCTGCTGGGTATTCTCTATTTTAAGCCACTTTTTTGAAGTATTTCTGTTATTTTAAAAGCAGTTACATCTTTGTTTTCCAGTATGGTGGCTTCATTGCCTCTTTGTTCACCATGTTTTAATGCTTTTGTTTTTCCTGCTAAAGATCAAAACTCATCCGGTTAAAGGCCAGCCACAGGATCAATCAGGGGCAGTGATCCTTTCCAAAGAATCTACTCACCAGGTAAAAAGATTATAAGCTATGTTACGTTCACTTAAGTGATAGGTAGTTCTGCTTTTCATATGCTTAGCTCTTTTTTTCTATTTTTACTTTACATATACATACATACAATTTTAACCGACCTCACCTAGTAGAATTAAGGCTTTGTGGTGTTGCTGTATACATAACTAGTAAGGTTGGCTTGGATGTATTTAGCATGCCTTGTGATTTTTTTCTACATCTGACCCCATCCATTTAATAATTGAAATTAGCTAGATTGTATTTAATTAAAGGACAAGAATAATGCCTATTGATCTGTTAAGATATTAATCATTCAATCATAATATCTCCAGCTTTCATTTGACTTTTTCTTATGGATATGCCCCTACAAACTTTACCACACCTACAAACTTTACCACAACTCCTTTAAAATGTAATGTTTTCATCATTTTTTGGGACAAATTTTAACAAAGAGGTAATTGCTTTAAACACAACTGCTGCTCTTCCCATATTTCTGGGCAGGCAAATTTTGCTAGAGCTCCTGCGTCCGTCAGCCGAGCTCAGGTGAAGAAGGTTGCTCGATTTCTCCCAAATCCTGAGAGGCATTGGGGTCCCAAAGTGAGGGCTGGAAGGCGTATCTCAAGCAAGCATGTCTCTCTCATCGGCCAGCAGGCTGTTACTCAGAATAATAATAACAATCAAGACAGAGAAAATGAGGCTGAAGAAGAAGAACGAACTGATGCTGCCATTCAATCCAAGCGGCAGAAGACTGGCAGCGATCAGCCCTCATAGAACAATTATTCGTATATCGAATATAATTTTGGGCTGTGTAATTTTTATAATAATAATAGAAGAATGCGGGCTGTGTTAACCCCCTTTTTTGTATCTATAGTTCTTGGAATTATGTCTGTTTGGGCTCTGCATGTTTTTGAATGTGTTATTATTTAATTAGCAGAGCAATCTATCTGGATGAATGTTTAAAATTTGCCAATTAGCAGGCTCTTATCTTATGCTGTTAAAAATGTTATTAAAGGGTGGGCGAGCAAAGATTCCTTTGGGTATCCATGAACTTGTTAAGTGTAACATACTATTTAGTTCTTGAACAGAAGCTCTATTTGTGTGTGCTCCATATGTTGATCAACTCACATTTAGTGGAGAATGTATTGCAAGCTATTGAATTTAAATGATCAGATTGAGAACCTCAATTAAAAAGATGTCTGAAGAAAATCTAATTAATAGCAGTTCTGTATCAATAAAGTTGAGATAACATCCCTAGGAGAAGCTGCTTTTTGCCTTTTAATTTTCCAACCGACTAATTATGAAGTTTATTCCAGTCAATTGTGATTGGAATGCTTAAATACGAACGTTTTTCGCAGCAGGAATTATTATTTTCCTAATTGGGCAAGATTACTTAGTTTGCCA
This sequence comes from Gastrodia elata, assembly GCA_016760335.1. Taxonomy (NCBI): domain Eukaryota; kingdom Viridiplantae; phylum Streptophyta; class Magnoliopsida; order Asparagales; family Orchidaceae; genus Gastrodia; species Gastrodia elata. The sequence goes on along the minus strand of CM028682.1, from coordinate 9,471,912 downwards.
AAATCATTGCAACATGGACCAAATAAGGGCTCGGGTTCAAAAGCTGTTAGTTTGTTGTTAGAGAAAATGTAAAGGATTTAATTGTTTAATCCCTCATTATAATTGAAAAGGGATAGATGAAAAATTATATAGTATTCCCTCATATCTTGAGTCATCTTCCTCTTTCTTTTTTTTTTTTTTTCATTTAGCTTATCGTTTGCTTTTAATTGTTATTCTTTAGCATGAATGAACCTACATTATCATCTGATCTTAGCCAATCCAGTTTGATTAAGGCTCCGTAGGTAAACACTCCCAAATTTGATTGAATCAAAATTAGATTAGGATAATATATCTAATATTAAAGTGAGCCTGGCATAAAAATAGAGAAACCATGATTTTTAAAGGTATTTACACATCTAGATTATTAAGCTCAACAAGATGAGCTAATTTTGTTTGAATAAACTCAAAGGAGAAGTGGAGAACTACAATGGTATCAACCAAGGGTAGCTATAATATTATAGAAGCATTGGCAACAACATTGAGTAAGTATGCAGGAGAACATAAGGAAAACTTGTTCAAATTGACAAAGATATGCATGCTACTAATGCAACTAACCATTCATATGACAAACCTTTCTCTAACAATCATGAGGAAAGTTTCAGCAAGGAAATTTGAGAGATTTATGTTAGTGTAGCTGAAACTTGAAGGAAAGATATTGGAGTCAAGGAGATTGAGGAAAAAATGTCTGTTTTAAGTTGAAGCAATTTTTTATTTATTAAGATATGTTGACTTTCTTAATATTACGATGTGGATTCTTGATTGGAGCAAATGATATTTTGAATTGTATGAATATAAAGTTAAGAACTTTTCAACTTTGTTCAACTAAAGCTAAGTCACACACTTTTACTTTGTGTAATATTTAGATTAATTCTTAGAGAAAGAAGATTAGTTACCACAAATTTAAGAAATCCTTCCTAAGGGATTTCTATCATATTTTTCAAGAAGAAGAGATATGGAAGAAGTCATATGACTTAAGGCAGAGGATGGATCAGTTGGTGCAAGAGAGTACACTAATAAATTTAGATGACTAGCCTCTAAACTTAGGCTATGAGTTGATGATGAAGTTATAGTATGCAAATATAAGATAAAGTTTTTTCTTATTTTCTTTAATTAATATCATAACCTTGAAAAGAGTTTGGCCAGAAGATAATTTTTGTTTTAACTATCGAGAAGATGAATAAGACAAATAGAAATGATAAATATTTTAAAAGTTCAAAAAGCAAGTAACAAAGTCAAGAAGCCATGGCAGCCATGGAAGCAATAAAAGCTTGAATGGTCAATATTTAAGTAAAGGGCAGATTCCTAGCTCAAAATAAAAAGTGTCTGACCAACTATATTGAAAGCAAAGTCACTTATTACACTCTTGAGTTATTCTGTTGAGTAATTAAATTATCTAGTTAATAAAAATTAGAATTTTTTACTAATTCAAAATTAAGTCAAATCAAATATATCATTGGATATAGTATATTTTTAAGATCATAATGTTCATATTTGAAAGTAATTTAGATAATAGATACTCTTAAGTAAATTCTTGAATTTTTTTAAATTTAGAAAATTATGAAAATTAAATACAATGCTAAATTTAGTGATGTTAGTATTGTTGGATTAACAAAATTAAGAAAATAATATACAAAAAGTTTTGTCAAATTTGGAACTCTCCATTAACTATAATTAATTTTTTGAAAATATAATCTTAAAAAATTAATATAAAATAAAATATAGTTCTTAGTGTCTTGTCAAAAATATAAGTATGAGTTAATTTTAATGATGAAATGATAGAAAAATAAGGAAATTTTAATTGAAATAATTTATTTCAAATTCCCATCTCTTCCATATTCTCCCCCTCCTCACGGATCCACCGTAGGGGATTGAGACGGCCGCTACTGTCAGAGCCGTGTAGCACACAAGGCCGGAGGCGAGCCCGCCGCCCCCTCCCTATAAATAGGAACCCCACCCCTCCCCATCTCCTCATACAGTCGACCACCTCGTCCCCTAGCTCCGCCAGCCCTGACGGCCACCTCACCTCCCCTGCCCCAGCTCCAGCGTCGGCGAAGCCCCCGCCCTCCTTCGGTCGACAATGAGTGTACGTGAGAGAGAGAGAGAGAGCGATAGGGAGGGAGGGATTTTTATATTTTATTTTTTTGTCTTATATTTTTCTATTTTATTAATAATAATTATAAATAATAATAATTATTTTTTTTATTAATGTTAATAATAATGTTATAATAATAATAATAATAATTATTATTATATTATTACAAATTATTTACTTTTATATCATTTACAATTATTCCATTCTAGGAAATAATAATAATAATAATTATTATTATTATTATATTATTACAAATTATTTACTTTTATATCATTTACAATTATTCCATTCCAGAAAATAATAATAACAATAATAATAATAATAATAATTATTATTATTATTATTATTATTACATTGAATGCCTGAAAGGTAGACGCTATATCATGTCGTAGCGTGTGAATGCCCGAGAGAATGGCGCTAGAGCGTGCTGCAGTGTCTGAATGCTCGAGAGGCAGGCGCTCCAGCGTGTCGCAACACTTGGACGCCCAAAAGGAGGGCGTCACAATGCGCCGTGGCGCCAGCGGTTTAGCTGACTTAAATCCAAGCCACCCATAAACATTCTCTAATCCCTTTTAATGAGGTGAAAAACCCAATCCTTCATTCATCAAAGAAGAAAATGGCTCATAAAGTTTGTCTAAGGTTTGGTAACTATAACTCATTATAATTTTCTCTCTATATAGTGAAATCTCTTTATTTCCTCTCCGTGGACGTAGTTGTTAACATCGAACCATGCAAATCTTGTCTTATGCTGTGATTGTCTTTGTATGTTGTTTTTCTTTAATTTATTTTGATTTGCTCAAACATTTATAAGCACTTATTCTGCATTATTTGAGGGCCTGCACCTATCATAAATCCCAACAAGCACAACCAAGAAAATGAAATATTGTAAACACCAAAGTCCAAGTTCACCACTGTGCTAAACTTGGAAACTCAATTGTAATTGCCTCTACTGCAATTCTTGATTCGACTGTACTAACACTTTACTCAGGATTTTTAATGCCTCGGGTCATCTTTCTTTCAGGAAAATATTTCTAAGGACTAAGCTATGTGTTAAAAACAATAAAATTTCGAAAACTTTAAAACTAATAAGAGATATCGAAGGAAAGCTCTATCGATGGTTCATCTTAGGTTCTGCTGAAGATTTTGAAAAATACAGAGGTTTGGTTTTATATAAATTCGCAGAATTCCATTCACTCTCCAACCTACTGTCTAAGGGAATGTAATCAGATGCTGAATGCAATTGACATGAGCTTAAAATTAAGACCATCAACGTGAACCACATAGCTCAAGTTAAGTTGGGTTCTTACTCTCCATTGGACTCAAGATAGAACAAAATTAAAAAAAGTTTTTTACCTAATTTACCATTATAACATCTATTTTGTTAATATTACACTCATAACACAGAAATCTTTAGAAATTCCCAAAATTACAACTCCCACTAACATCGTTAGACATTACTAGCCCATCCACCGACAACCACTGGTGACCAATGAGCATTGGATGTCGTCGGTGTGCGCCGGATGCCTTTGTACCCACCGATGTATGGACTTACTCGATAGGTTTATGAGAATGCAAATCATAGAAGAAGAGTTTACTGAACAATTTATTGAATATGTCTATGAGAATGCGCAAATCATTGAAGAAGGTTTACCAAAAGAGTTGCTGATTCAATCGGACAATGCTCTGTTGGACTTGTTGGATCGGAGAAGACTCGATCATTCCTTCAATTGGAATCGAAGCTGAAGCGAAAGGGAGAAGTATTGCAGTGACAAAACAAAAATGGGCAATAAGCATTTTACACATCACAAACATTGCCTCTCCGTCTCTATTTGAAAGTTGCTTTCCTTCAGAGGTGCGGAGTTTAGGGTTATGATTAACTATCAGTGCTTGCTTTAATTTAGAGGTGTCAGGCTTAAATTTATAATAACAGTATTTTGATCATACTTGCTTTCATTATATATGAGTATTTGTTATGTTTTATTAATTTTGACGTCTTATTTGGAGGATTACAGCTCGGCTGCAGATCACACTTCCATTTACCGAACCAGCCCAACCCAGCCCAAGCTCATACTACAAAATGTGCCAATTCTCAGGCTGAGCCCTCTTAGCCCAACCCATATAAGGTAGTTGTAATATTATATAATTATTTGTTTGAAATATTATTATTATTATATTTTAATCACCCCTATTAATAATATATAATTGTACTTGTTTATTATTTATACTTTTATATTCAATGCTATTTTGAGACAAGTCATACTGCGGATCAAGCTAAAATTGCAGGCGCGGTTTTAGCCCCCTCCCCTGCAAGAGCCTGCACGGCGCCCTTTTTGAAAACGTAGCAGCAGTCGTTTAAAAATACACTGAACACAAATTATACTGCTTTTCTCAAGTCATCAGAAATAGCTAGAAAAATTAATATCCACAATAATAATAAAAACCGCTTGAAAATGCCTACAACAAGATGATACTTTGTGGTGAGGCAATATACAACAATGAAGAACAGTGTGCGTTTAAAAAAGGCTATTTGAGTCATCCTTAGCATGAACAGGTAATGAAGGAATGAGCATAGCCTTCCTCGAAAGAAGCCAAAAGAATATTGTTCATGCTTTGTTTATTCACTATTAAGCTAAACACGCTAGCTCAAGTTACAACATGTCTCTATCGAGTCATAAGCAAGTATCTGAGTGAATAATGTCGTGGCTTTTCAGCTCTAGGAATTGAACTCTTAACAAATCATTGGTTCAAATATTACGCACTATATATTTGTCTTATGAGGTTCAACTTTTCAAATATATATATATATATATATATATATATATATATATGTACAATAAATGGTAAGACAATGAACATACAGTGTCTCCGTTCTCATGCTGAGAAGTGGCCGGTGGTACAAAGCTTCAGTTGGCACAACGCTTAAGCTATAGGGTGAAGAACAATCCCGAATCTGCAGCTTGCACTCATTTCCATTTGTTAAGAAAAAATTGAAAACAATGGAGCACCTTCATGTACCAAGCCAGGCATAGAGCCACCATTTGAAGCTGCCACTATGTATGTTCACATATACTACCTGGATAATATAATCAAGCATAATATACAAATTATTTCAGTTTCTCATTTCTTTCAAAATGATTAAGTGACCAAAATAATATATTTCATTGTATTAAGAAGAGTTGCTACACTATCGACAACTAGACTAAAATAATGATAAAAGTTTAGATAAGCATGAAAAGGTTAGACATAAGTCCACAAGCAAAAATACATCCCCTTAGTCTTTATTTTAACAACTATAACTTTTTTTCTGTCCTATATTCATCATGATAACAGAACTCTATTAAGAATAATAATTAAATTTTAAATTATATATAATAGCAAAAGCTAGTCTATGATTACAAATTAAGATTAGAAAGTTGAAATATTTGTACTCTCACTAACAAAGTTTTTAGTTGGTGGATATTATGATTAGTAGAAAGTAAAATATTTCACAATTTCAAGAATAAAGTGGGTAAAAGAGGATAAAATAAATTGATATCTTAGACTTTAAACCCTGGTACATGAGTATGAACTGACATAGAAATGATATGAGTATCATCATCATGAATAAAAATTCAAAAAAGATAGTTTAGTTAAGAAGTTGGAGATAGAATTTTATTTTTAAAAGGGACTTCGCTACGCATCCCCCACAATAATAAAAAACACGTGAAATTTCAGTTAATTTATTTGAGTTGATAATCTCTTCCTTATAAGTATTAGCAATCATAACATCTTATAAGTATTAGCAATCATAACAAGGAAGATGTTATGATGCCCACGACTAAATAAATCATAAGGAAATCAGTTAATGAACCATACATTAAAATTTTGGGAGAGTTATTAAATATATATTAAGAAGGGATACTCGTATTTCACAAAATTATTTGGTTTTATGCAAAGTAAACTATCATGGATGACATATTTACAAAGAAGTCTGAAACATAAATTTAGAGAAAAAATAAAGAACATTTAATATTTATTAATTTTGAAAAAGCTTATGATAGAGTACCACAAAAATTCTTTGGAGAGTTTGGTGGGAAAAATAATGTGTGGTATTTATTGATGCTAGTAAATGTATGTATAACAGGACTTGTAATATATGTTCAATAATAAAGTAGCTTGTCTAAAAAATTTTTATTGCTATTGAATTACATCAAGCCTCTGCTCTCAGCCTATATCTTTTTGCTTTAATTATATATATTCTTACTACACATTCAGGAGAAGATTCATTAGTGTATGTTACTTGCATATAGCAATTTCTTAATTGATATGCTAGATGAACTTAACGCAGAATTCAAATTGTTGAAGACTACTTTAGAATCTAAAGAATTTCATTTTTGTAGATCTATAATAAAATTGATGGAGTGTAAGTTTAATTGCAATAGAAGAGCATGAAGTTCAATTACATTGGTACAATTATTCAAAATAATGGTCAAATAGTGAGTGACATGAATAATAGAATTCAAGATGGTTAGCGAGAATGGAGGAACGTTTTTGAAGTATTGGTACAATTGAAAAATTCAACTAAAAATAAAAGAAATTTATAGGGCATCTAAATGACAAGCTATGTTGTATGGGGTTGAATATTTTCCAACATAGAAGAAACATCACAATAATTAAGTGTTACAAAGATGAGAATGGTATGATGGATGAGTGAGTAGACTCAAAAAAAAAAAAGAGAGAAATGATTTCATTCGCAGCAAGGTTGGAGCAGCTCCAATGATGTATAAAATTAGAGAATGAATTAAACAATTTTGGTATATTAAAGGTAGGTCGTTCAATGCACTTGTTAGAAAAATTTTATATGAATTTTTCCCATTTAAAAGAGAGGAAAATTGAAAAAAAAAATAAGGAAAAAACCATTACAAAAGATGGTGCTATCATTTTAAAGATATTTACCTAATTTTATGATATGAATATCCGCCACCAAACTATAAAAATTACAAGAAAAACACTAGCATCTCATTTCTGTTATTTACTTAGAAGTGCTCTAGAATTGGTGAAACATAGTGGTTTATACATAAATATTAAAGTTTTGGTACTAGATATGATTAAATATGCTAGTTATGTAAAGACCCTATATTTTTAAACTAAAAATAAATAATGCACATGAATCATTGGCTGGTTAATTTCCACCCAGCGCTTACTTACAAGATTTCTTTAGAAATGCTCGGGTCATAAAAAATCCCAAACTGGAATGCTGTAATGGCCTTGGTCACCTCCCTGGGGTTCCAGCTGGGAACTGCTTGCAACAAATTGAAGAGCATGCATCTCAGAAGCCTGAAATGTCCATTAGTCAAATAGAGCAACCATAATCATGTAGTTATGAATGGTAAGCCCTAATCTTAATTGCACAAAAAGGCGGTGGATACCTGATTTAAATGAGCTTCCCCAGGAAATGGCTGCTGCTGCATCACAGGAGCTGAAAATTCCTACACTTGTTTTGGGCATTATTTTAAATAGAAACTTATAATTAAAATCACATAGAATAGAGTAGATTCCTATTTTTTTGTCATTACCTGAGTAAACTGAGGCGTTCCGTGAAAACCTTGAAAGGAACCCAGCCCAAATTGATGGCCAGGAATATATGCCCCCTGCAGAGCTCACAAAAAAGAATAAATATAAAAACCATAACTAAAAAACGAAGCTACGTTTATGGTAGAACGAATTGATATTATTATTCAAGAACCACCTGAACCGATTGACTCGAGAGAAAGAATTGATTTGAAGAATTCTTAGCATGGGTAGGGATCTCATTAGATGTCAGTGCTGCTGCTAGTGGATCTCTAGCATTCATTGAAACTTCTACGGTATCAGATTTTTCTGCAAATTCAGAAAACAGAGAAAAGAAGCACCTTAATTAAAAATCCAAGCACCAAATGCATTAACATTACTTGTAGGACTGCCAAAAAACTTATTTGCTAAGTTTGAGTTTAGCTTGATAGATAAGCTAGTAAATTGAGATTAAACGTATTTGAAAATTGATTTCGTTATCAAGCCAAACACATAAACAGTGCAATGTTTGATCGTGTTCAACTTAAAAATAGATTGATCATAAATATATAAATAAAATATTATGTATTAAATTTAAATTTTAAAATGACAATTATATAAAACACTTTACACACATAGGAGCACCTAAATCTTTAAATATTGTATATCTAGAACCCAAACTTTAATGTTTACAAATAAAAAACTATCATTTTATCAAAATTTTAAAAGCCTTCTAACTATAAATAAGAGATTTAGGTGTCATGCATTTTAAAAATGTGAAGATGAATGTGCTTATTTTGTAAAAAATTATTTGGTTGTAGGATACATTATATAAATTTTTGGGTGCTACATATATAAAATTCTTATTAAAAATTGAATATTATTTATTTAAAATTCTATATAATTTTAAAATATAAGTTGGAGTTTGGCTCAATAGTATATTGAACCTAAACGTGTCAAATATAAACTCATTTTTCGAGCATAAACAAACTAAGCTGAGCTTGAGAAGATCGCAAACCAAAGTAACCAACCATAAACTAGGCTAAGCGTGTTCAAGCTCAGCTCACTTACCGCCTAATTACACAATAAACGTTTGCATCCCTTGTACTCACTTTGTTGTCTACGGCAAGCTGCAGTGTCCTTTTTCCTTTTCCCCCTCAGATTCTTGGATTCACCGTTATTTTCATTATCTATATGCTCACGTTGTAGCTGACACAGTGATTGGCCTTTCATAAGCACATTCATTGAGGTTCTCTCAAGAAGTTTTGCTTGCAGCATTCGCTCAACCTGTTCAGCAATCTTACCACACTGGTTCTCAAAAAATGAGCATGAATGAGCATTCTCCACTGCTCTTGCTGCAAGCTTATACAGCAAACGGCACAATGAGTTATAACGCTGTTGTAGGGATGAAGATTTGGGGGCATTCTGGAGTAAAAATTCGTCATCTTCCTTAACAAGCCCAGATTTTGCGTCCTTTCTCCATCGCTTTAACAAATATTGTGATGCAAGCTCTTTAACATTCCTGCAATCGAGCACTCTCAAAGCATGGCAGCATAGAATCCCAGCAAACTCGAACTTCTGGCAGCTACAAAAAACAGAACCATCTGATATATCAAACCTGACAAAGTACAGCTTAGATCTGTCCTTAACGGCAACCTCATATTCTGATATGCTTCCCACCTCACCACAGCTGTAAACAAGGCAATTGGAAATTAGCTCGAACTCCATTTTAAACATCTCAAAAGCTGCAAGTGTGTATGTATTTGCAGCTTGCCACAAGAATCTCAGTGTAGGTGCTCTAGCTGGGATTTGATTGGTTAGATAATCGGTTTCTCGTTCCATGTATCTCCGTTCTTTCACAAACTCTGCATATTTATTGACAAAATGTAGGATGTTTATTTCGGGTCTCAAATATTCTTGAAGCAAACTATTTAAGCCTTCTCTTCGTAGCGTGTTCAAGATGTCTGCATAGAATGCACCGTTTGCATAAGGCAAAGCCCAATGCTTCCGCTCTTCATATAACTTGGCTAACCATTCATCATCATTTAACTCGTATCTTTCTAACATAGAAGACCATGCAGTTAAGAAATCTTCCTCCTCATGTAACTCAAAGATGCACTGGCTAAAATCAAGTGAAAAGGTTTCCAAACTTAGAGAGGCCTTAGTTAAGTTCTTTAAAGCACTTTGATAAATATGCCACACACAATAGCGGTGAATTGTGCCAGGAAATACAGCAGCAACGGCATTACTCATTAAGGAACTCTGTCCAGTTAAAATTGTCTTAGGTTGCCTACCACCCATTATTTCTTTGAATGTCCCAAACAACCATTTGAAAGATTCCACAGTTTCAGCATATACTACTGCAGCAGCAAATAAAACAGTTTGCTTATGATGATTAACACCGATAAACTGAACAAATGGCTTTCCAAAGCCAGCGTCTTTATAGGATGTGTCAAAACATACAACATCGCCAAAGTAGTCATAGTCCATGATTGAATTAATATCTGCCCATAACATGTTTGTCAAATGATCATCTTTATCAACTTGAATGGCATACAAAAAAGATTGATTTTCAGTTTTCATTCTCTGCAAGTATTCAAGCAGGGCTCCTGCATCTCCCATCTGCATGCGCTCAGTTTGCTTTATCCTTAAATAATTTTTGTATTCAGCAGGTACCAGTTTGGTTCTAAAATGATTAACATGCACTTTAGATAACTTTTGTGGCCTAATCATTTGAATATCTAATGGATTTGCTAGTTCATGATTATGCTCTGAGACAAACTCACTCACACTATATTTACCATTAGACATAAGATTAATTGCCATACGGGCAGGACAGCCTGTTCTAGTTTCAGGCCTCGCTTTTTTGGCCTCATTTGCAAAAAATTTAGGCCGAAATCCTTCTTTTGAACACACAAAAACCCTTGAACGGGTAACACTTCTAGCAGTTTTATCCCACCATCCTTTTCGAACACAGAAACCGACATTTCCAGCATATCTTACATAAAACTCATATGCCCTGTCTTCATTTGCAAAAAACATGCCCATTTTTGGTTCTTCTACTACACCGGATATCTCTCTTCTCAGTTGTTTAGGTTTTCTTGCTACAACTTTATCCTGCTTATCACAAGTCTAAGAAATGCTTAAATTTCAAACAAGATATAATGCAGAAGATTTCTCCAAAATGAAGTTATAACTATATAACATTTGCTAACATGAGAAAATTGCAGCATGATGAATGCACGCATATAAATACAAAATTTAAAATAATAATAAAAAGGTATTTAGCACGGATACTCAAAAAATGCTAAAGCATTTGCTACCTGACGTTTAGGGCATTGGAATATGCACGACATATGCCAGACATGCAAATGATGTGCATGTTGACACAAAAAACCTAAAAATAATTATTATTTTCTATTTTTAATATTTGCAAGTCATAACCAATAAATGAGGAGCTTGGCTTTAGCAGCCATTTCAAACTAATGAATGTTTTTCCATGACCCTATAAATATTAAATTTATAGTTGCAATATTTGCAATTATTTCTTTCTTCCCATACAAACTATATAATAAAATCAGTAAGATCACCCGAATATTGTCTTGGCAAACAATGTTGCCCGAAACCCTCCAAGAAAGTAGATAAGCACCAAAACTAAGGTTAAAATTAAGTTTAAAGCCAATACCGAAACCCTCCAAACAAGCAGAAAAGCAACAAAACTAAAGTTGAAAATAGGTTTAAATCCAATCACATTTGCAAAATAAAACCAATTTTCCTTAGCTTTGAAAGAAGGTTAAAAGAGGATTGAATAATTCTCATTAATTTGAATATAGCATAACATATATAGATACAACAGAGGCTAGTTCAGTTCTGTTAATAGGCTCACATGCACCTTGGCATCCAGCCTCTGGCTGGCGCTAGTCAGGCTTGCGCTTATCGTGCCTGGGTGCCCAGAGTTCTGTTTGGTGAAGGTTAATGTTGTTATTATCCCTCGCAAATGAACCACCCGGGCTGAAGTGGTGAGTATGGGCGTTAATTGAAGCGAGCTGTAGAAAGCGGATTAGTTAGGATGTCAGCTATTTGATCTTCCATGGAGATGTGTAGCAGATTTTTTTCTTGATTTATAATGCAGTCTTGAATGAAATCACACTTGTTCTAGCGTGAAAGATTGGGCTCTTTGCAACAAATATGGCTGATAGGTTATAGCAAAACAGTTGAGTTGGACTTTCTTAACGGATGTTGAATTCCTTGAGTAATATGCGAAGCCAGATGATGTCGGTGGCAGCAGTGGCTAGCACTCTATATTCAGTTTCGGTGGATGAGCGGGAAACTGTATTTTGTTTTTTTGTGCTCCATGAGACGGGCGTGTCACCTATGAAAATGCAGTAGCTTATAGTGGATTTACGATCGTCTGGATCTCCTACCCAATCTGAATGTGTGTATGAGGGATGGATTGGCTTTGCTGGTTCTGAATCCGTTGGTGTGCAGGAATTCGGTGAGTGTTCAGTGGAGGGGGAATTGTTTAAGGCCATAGATGGCCTTGTTGAGCGTGCACACGTAGGTAGGACGAGTGGAATCCACGGATCCTTGTGGTTGCTTCATGAAGACGGTTACGTGGAGTTTTCCAAGAAGAAAACATCAGAGACGATTAGTTGTAGGATAGGCCATTTGCAGTGAGTAGCTATAGTGAAGAGGATCCGTAGGTTGGTTTCCAGGTACTATCATCTTCAGGGAGACCTGAAAAAAGGAAAGTGGACTCTTTTTTTCAACTTCTTTCTCAAAAGAACCTTCTCAAAAAATGTTCTTATTCCGATTTTTAAAACCTCTTTATGATGTGGAAATAACTAACATTGATAGCTTGATCCCAGCTTTCAACCTCAGTATCTCTGAAACTATTTTGACCCATCCATAATTTTTAAGATTTGAAGTTATGAGTAAAACTAAAATAAGCCGTAGAGAGATAAAAAAAGGGGAAATGATCTGAGCCAATTTTGTTCAAGTCAAAAGCTTTAGATGTGGCAAAGAATTGAACCAAAAATCAAACAGAAAGACCCTATCTAACCTTTCGCAAATAAACCCAATAGTCCAAGTGAAGAGAGTCATTAAAACTAGAATCAACAAGGCCACAGTAAAAAAAATACAACTAGCAAATTCATCCATCATATTAGTATTAGGCTCTTTCCCACCTTTTTTTTTCATTAGCAGTAAGAATGACATTAAAATTGCCTCCAACAAACCAAGGTAGAGAAATGTGAGTTTGAAGATCTCTAAGGTTAATTTACAGTCATCTCTTAATTGTAGATCAGCTAGAATATACAAGCATGCACATAGCAAAGAGAAAAAAGTAGATGATAGAAAAAGTGACGATTTGCTCATTATTTTCAGCATGTCATAACGCCAGCCTCCCTTCCAAAAACATCAGATTTCTATTATGATAATCAAGGATGGTAGAGTTCAAGAAAGGTTTAAATAATTAAGAAATCAATTTTATTGCTGAAAACCAATCTATGCCATCTATTTAACGTAGAGGTGTTAGCAATACCTCAAATATTCCATAAAAGGATCTTAATCATTGAGACGAGAAAAAGCTAGACATAATCATGCCTCTAGCTTTCCTACTTGAAAGTTTGTTTTTGCCGTTTTTTACAAGTAGCAAGAGTAAAATTATCATCCAGTAGCTTGGAAAAGCTCGCATGCGAGTTTCTTCTAACCAGAAAATTTTAGTGTGAAGCTAGCCCATCATCTATATCATCTTCAGATTTAGCATAGAGCTCCTTTTTTAAACAATGTTCAATTGGTTGTTCAAAAATCTTACAATGAGTACAACAATAAGAAACAAATTCAAAGTTAACTTCCTGTAAATAGCTAAAATCATAATTTCCACCAAAATTTTAGTTGTGGATGGCAAAGATAGGTTAGAGGTAACACTATTCACTTTGAGGATTCACCACAAAAGAATCCCAATAAAAATAATATTGAATGAGCTACCAAATGACCTTCAACAAAGGAAATTTTATTCAAACAAAAACTAAAAGTGGTTTGGTTCTACAACCAAAGAAAGGTGTCCAATTTAAATATTTCACATGAAAGCCTTCGACAGAGTAAATACCTCATGTAAAAGACCTCATGTGATCATCTTCATGTGTCATTTTAACAAGTATGTGTCGAGTCCAGTAACCCCACATTGAAATTTATGAAAAGTCCCAGATCATTAAGAAAATTTCTTATGTCTCGCATCAAGGGCTTCCCATTTGAAAATTTACAAATTAGGGAGAACTCAAAGGGCTTAGCTAAGATATTGGTCTATTCATTAAAGTCTACCCCTGTAAGCAGCAATAGGTTTATTGCCAACATGTTAGGTAGGGATACTAGCAACAGTTTCAGTTAAAGCTTCGATGAAATAATAAAGGTTGTTTGGTGGATTGGATCGGGTGCTATGTAAATCAGGCAGTGGCAGTAGTCATTGGGGGTAAAGGAACACCACTCGATCCCAAATTCAAACCAAAATAGAATAAAAAAGTCCAGCCTCCGATATTAGAAGCCATAACTGAAAAGGAATAACATTCAAAATTTTAAAAAACTAGAAATAGAGAAAAGATACCTTTTACAAGTCAAATAACATGCACCAATGAACCACCTCTTAAATGTTTTCAGCAAAAACTATATAATTAAAGCAAAAAAGATAATAAAATCATATATTGATTTTGTACGAGGAAAGCCTTGCTGCAATCCAATATTAACAAAAAAATCATTAGGCAAACAACCTTAAGATCTAAAACATATTACAACCCCACAATAAATATCATTAATAAAATCAATATATGTCATAAAGAATACTTCTCTTCAATATTTTCAAAAAAATTTCTCTTGGTACTCTATCATAAGCTTTTTCAAGATCAATAAATATTAAATAAAGATCTTCATTTCTTTCTCTTACCTTCTCTAATAACCTCTTAGTAAATGATTGGCTTCCATAATAGATATATCTAGCATAGAATCAAATTGATTTTTTGATATACATGTATTCCTTCGTAGTTTATATTCAATCTCTCTCCAAAATTTCAACATATGACTCATCAACTTTGTTCTCCTATAATTTGCACTTGAGCATCATTTTTATCCTTGCAAACATGTACAATATGCTCATTATACACTTATCCAGCATTTTTTAAATCTTCAAAATTTACTCCTCACCCAAACATTTAAACAACATCAATAGGCATGTCATCAATCATATTGCATTTTCACTCTTCATCCTTTTTAAAGCATTCCAAATCTCAACTTTCTAACTTGTCAAAAGAAAGCATAATTGATATTTTTATAGCCATATAACTCACCCAAATTAATTGTATTGATACAATTTTTATTAAAAAATTTAGTAAATTAATTCATCCATTATAATAAATATCTTCATCCAAAACACGAGCTTCTAATCACCATATTTGATATTGTTAACTTGAATTAAGTTAATAATTGTTTTATCTTTTAATTTGACTAACTTAAATATTTATCTCTCTCCCTTAACAATTTCTAATTTATCATATATATCCTCGAATGCAATAATTTTAACATCACAAATTGTTACTTTGGGTTCACAACAAATAATTATATTTTTATTCCAATTTTTATATTATAATTATTTTTATAGCATATCTTTTTTTCTTAAATGTTTAGTTAAACATAGTTTTTCACCATATTTGATATTGTTAACTTGAATTAAGTTAATAATTGTTTTATCTTTTAATTTGACTAACTTAAATATTTATCTCTCTCCCTTAACAATTTCTAATTTATCATATAAATCCTCGAATACAATAATTTTAACATCACAAATTGTTACTTTGGGTTCACAACAAATAATTATATTTTTATTCCAATTTTTATATTATAATTATTTTTATAGCATATCTTTTTTTCTTAAATGTTTAGTTAAGCATAGTTTTTCCACCACCGTGCATCTTTACTACTAAGTGTTCTCTTTCTTATTCACAAAGTATACTTTTAGCTACATTATAAATACAACTAACAGTTATACTTCACATAATATTGGCTTCACTTTCAAAATCTCATTGTTCATATTTTAAAACTTCACTCATTAAAATCTCTATATTACAATCTTAAATTTCATCATCTAATTTTATGAAATATTTTAAATTTATTATAACTTTTCTTACTCTTTATTTTCAAATAAAAAAATAATAATAAATATTGGGTCGTTAAACAATCACATAGAATAATCTTACAATCCTTTACAATATAAATAATCTTTACGAGAAAATAATCAATCTGAGTTTTAAAAGTCTCAATTTTATATGTGATAATATGTTTCTCTATCTCTTGAAAATAATTATAATAATCATAAGATTGTAAGCTAAAGCAAACGTCAAAATCAATCTTCTATCATTATTAATCTCTCTAAAACCAAAATTACTAAAAATACAACTAAATTCTTTAGTCACACTACCAACATGTCCATTTAAATCTCCTCTTATAAATAACATCTTGTCTTGAGATATTCCTTAAACAAACAAACTCTGCTAAATCATACCAAAAAATTTATTTTATACTAGCATAAAAAACCCTATTTGAGGCCTAAACATTCACAATATTAAAAATTATTTCATCAATTATATTTTTAATAATACAATTCTATCTCCTAATCTCTTAATTTCCATTACATTATCTTACAATTCTTATCCATGATGATACACATGCCAATTCTATGATTATTCTTATCTGAGCACCAGAATTTAAAGCCTAAATTATCAATTGTTTTACTTTCACCCATATTATTTTTGAAAAAAATATATTTATCCTTCTATTAATCATATAATATTTACTGGCTCAAAAAACATGCCAATAAGAGAAATATTCCAATTACCTAATATAAATTAATATCATGAACTAGCTTCTTTACTCATATTTATCCAAGACTTGGGAACCCTCGCATATTCAACTCTACACATGGGCACTGATATAGCAGCCGTTGCACACTTTTCATTAAATTCAGTCAATGAAATGCATGATTTCCAAGGATATCCAAGCTTTATCATATTTTCAAGGAATTCAAGTCATGAAAATATTCAACAAAATTTTACTCATATTGTGAACTACCTAACAAAACCCTCTTCCTTTCTCATTCGGAACTTAGGACCCAGCAACAGCGGAGTTAAAGAGCACACTCTAATTTGATATAAAAGTGGTGGAACTCATAACTCAGTTCAATCATTTTAAGACTAAAAGAATCAGTTATGCAATGGTGGCCCCAATATTTGTTAGCTGATTGGAGATTATTTTTAGAAGAAAAATAGGGCTGAGTCAAGGATGGCTAGTTGATGGCAGCAAAGGCAAAATTAAAGTGAATATCACAAGGCAATCGCAACTCTATTATGTTTTAGCAGTTTGATACACGAAGGAAAAGATCAAATTCTACTAAAGTTTAATAAGATGAATTTTTAGTGCTAAATGGGCTTCCTCATTGCTGCCTATTCCTTGTCCTGTTGTCCCTTAGGCTAGCAGTGCACTTGATGATGGAGATCATAAGACTCTTGACCAACAGCTGTTTAAGGGTAAGATCTAGATTTCCCCTAAGAAGATGGGTAACAAGTCCCCAGGCCTTGAAGGGGCTACCCTAACTTTCATAAGAAGATATTGGAGCATCACTCGTGAAGGAACTCTTGCAGTCATCCACCATTACAACATGAACACTTGCTGCAGTGCTGGAGAGACACTTTGGTGACATTACCATCTAAAAAAGAAAATGATATGGCTCTTGCCAAGCTCAAACCATTTAGTTGATGTAGCACCATTTATAAGCTCATTGTCAAAGGAGAAGGGTGCTTTTATGCCAAGGCGAAATATTGGTGAGAGTTGTCACGGCCCTGGTGATTCTCTCTAGATTTTCCTACTCTACTCCAACTCAAAGTTCATGGAGATCAGAGTGAATAGGGAATAAGCTTACAACAGGATGGAATAAGATTGCTAGGAAATGTGCTTCACATATATGGCGTCCTATCAAGATAAATTGATTGGGTACTTCAATGCATCCACAAACCGTGATTTAGCCTTCCTATTTGTGAAAAAGGTTGCTCGTCATGGTCTCCAATAATACTTTCTTTGTCTCCATATCTTTTTATGTGCTCCAAGCTGCTCTTTATGGCAGTTCAATGTGATATAAAAACGGGTAAGCTAACTAGTATTAAACTTGATCAGTGGGATCTTTGCTCTCACATCTTTTGTGTGATGACAGACATTATTATCTTTGCCAGGATTCAACTATGGAAAACAAGCAAGTTAAAGAATAAGGTAGCTAAATGGGACAAAATCTATAAATGCTGGGAAATCTCATATTATGTTTAGCAAAAGCACCCTTATCTATAAGCAACGGTGCATAGCCTCTCTTCTAGCCTTTGCTAGAAGATATGAGTCAACATACTTGGATATTTGCATTAATGGGGGACTGTCATGAAAAAAGGACTTCTAGACAATTATTGAGGTGAAAAATTGTCCGAACACTTAGGGTGCACAAGCTTTGTCACTTGCCAATCAATGACTTAACAAATCATCACTTTCTTCATTTGATTTATGATATTATATTATTGCCAACTCCAGATGCTTGTTTATTAAAGATAGTGAAGATTAATAGAACATTTTTGTAGAAGGGCAATGAGGATGATGGTATTCGCTACTATAATTGGCACAAAGTTTGCCTTCCACGAGCAGCGGGTTCCTTGGCATTCAATGGTTCTGAAGACAGGTTCTTATAGCTCGCCACACAATGAATTATATAAAAATGGTATTTATGAAAGGGAGGCACTATGGCATTATGTGTGGGGGTGTTTGAGCATTGAAGACATTGCATTTTACAGCAGTGTCCCAATACGATAGTTATTAACTCTAGTTGGGGCTTCATGATCCCTGCTTCGATTAACATGCAAAAGTTGAAGATGTTCTTTATGAAAGAGACATTGGCAATCACTTTTAGGTGCAAATCTACAACTACATTCTATGTCAATCATGGAGATACAGATTGGCCAAGAAGTATGGACGCTTAGCTTAATATTGGTGTCAGCTATAAATTTTGGACAATCTTGCTTGATCAAATATTGAGACACTCTGGCTCTGTGAGGCTCTATTACCCCTCCTCTATCTTGGTGTCCCCACACCTGCAAGGTGATTCAATGCCAATATTGATGACTTCTACTTAAACGATAACGAAACGCAATATAGTGGCCATGTTCCTTGTGATGATTGTGGTGATGTAGTGGCAGCATGCATTGCTAAAATTCAAATACTTCTTAAAAATGTGAACACACAATGATTGGCAAACTTGATGGTAATATCATTGAAGGCGACTGCATGGGGCAGTTTTGAAGATTTGAAAGAGTTAAAAAGCTACACGGTGGAAAAAGTAGGCATAACTTTTGATGCCTAGTCTTTGGGTTTTAGTGTTCATTAGTTTAGATTTAGAGTTCATTATAAGTGGAGATGGTCCAAATTCAAATTCGAATTGAGGCTTACATCCGCTAGAATGCCCAATCTTAGATTTAGAATGGGGCTTATATCAAATGGAAAAATCAAGTTTAGATTCAAGATGGTCCTTACACCCATTGAAATACCCAATTTTAAATTCCAAATGGAGCCTAAATTCATTGGAATGCCCAAGTAGTGGGTCTTACTAATTAATTAGACAAGGTGGCCCAATGCATTGTGTTTTAGACATTTTAGATCTTCATACAGTTAGATCACATGCTCTACGTTACATTAACTACGATCAAATTAATGAATATTAGATCATTTCAACTTGATTTAAAATAACTAGGATATGTTAGATATACTACAAATCTATTGATTTAGTTAGACACAACACAAATAGAAACCATTTAGATCGATTAAGAATTAAGTGTATACATAGGATGGTCTAATTGGTTTAATCATATTTAAGTATATCACATTTTCCATCTCAAATTGATAAGATCTTATGACTTGGATCAACTAGATTTTATGACTTGGGTTGGTTCAAACTCCTTAAAGTTTTAGTCATTTACTTGAGGAATATTATGATGATCAAGAAAAGGGTTATTAACTATGAATTAACTCAACTAAAAGTTAACTATTTTGACTTAGGCTCAATCTAAGATCACACAAATCCACTAGAAGTTCTATTTCTTAACCAAATTGATTCAATTATGACCAATCAAATTTACTATGAATCAAACAATCTATATTTTTCTCCATTTTTACAAAGTATACTAGATGGTTGTTTATATATATATATATATATATATATATATATATATAATGCTTTTGATTTCTGCATATTTTATTATACACATATTTTTATCCATTATTCATTATGTCATTGTGTATTTATTGATTGCTTATTGTTTGTGTGCAGGAAGAAAATACTCAGCAAACCCGTGGAGATTTGATTTTCATAAATACTGGCACAAGGCAATATTGCATAAAAAGGGTCATGATGCCAAAGAATTGCGAGTTTGCAGACGATGACAGTGAGAGCAATGCCTGTACTTAGAATAATGAATTCGTATCTATATTATGAAAGTGTGAGCACAGTGATGTAATTATTAAGAGCAATAAATTAGATGTGAAGTGTGAACAACCCTTTACTTTTTTTTTCATAAGTAATAGTGCTTGCAAGCATTTAGATTATCTATCATCAATCAATGCAATGTTTAATCCTTCATAACCAATAAATTATTTTTCATAATTATTAATTAACTCGATAGTTTTAATTAATTTAATCAATTAACTAATTAGCCTATATTAATTAATTATTAATAATCAATTAATTTATAAACTTTCTATAACATAACCATATGGTTTGGATTTGGGTAATATTTTTTATAAAATTTTTGAAATAAAATATTTGAAAGTGTAAAAATTAATGTTCTTCAATTTGAATCTAAAAATCAACAGAGGGAGGGCAATTCTAAGAGAACAAAATATGGACCTTCAAAAGTCTGTCCAACCGACACTAAGAGACATTGGAATATGTTCTATATTTTGACCACTAAATTTTACCTTATCTGCTTTCTAATCCTCCCCTCTATCTTCTTTCTTTTTTCTTCTTTCTTCTTCTCGCTTGTTCTTTTTTTTTTTTTACCTACAACGCAATGCCTTTGTCTCGAATCCTTCTCTTCTTTCTGGTCTCTCTATTTTGTCATTTGGCTAATCATTGGGTGTGTGCCTCTTGGCTCCTTACTGTGTGTCAAAAAGATGGAGAGAACTATGCTATTAAAGCGAAAAATGTTACAATTATTAAGAGGCAGTTATCAAGCAATTCCCGGCAATTCAAAGGCAATTGTTAGGAAGGTGATTGCAAACGGTTGCACAAGCATTGAAGCAGGAGATCAATATGTGGGAAGCTATCGAAATGGTATGTCTATTGATTAAAGCCGGTCAAACAATCGCTTGCACTAAGGTGTTGCGTAAATTGGAGATTCTCCTTTGTCGCTCATAATTTACTTAACGTAATTCGGGCCTTCAAAGATAGTTAGTAGTGGTCTTCGATGCGAACCTTTCAGCAAACGCTTGCAAAGATTGCCAAGGTCATGAGCTATGGTGTGGTCTTCATCACACGCATCAAATTATTGAGATAGATGAAGGTATTGAAGGCATGAGTGAGCGGACATCAACCAGTTAGTGAGCAGAGATCCTCACACATCAAAAATCTATGTGCCTGGATGTGGACGAAGACCTGTGTAGAGGAATCAAAAATCTTATATGCATAGAAGAAGCAAACTCAAATCGACCTTAGCCATGATTTGGCTGAGTTCAAGTAATATTTAATATAAATTGAATCGACTCTAACTATACATGACTGAGATTGAGATAGGTTCGTGCATTGATGATTGTGAGTGTGGTATAGGTTTCCTCTCCCACTTTTCATCTTCATTCATTACTCTTTTTGTTTTTTATGTGCAAAAAAAAGATAATATCAAATTAATGGGGAATTATGGAGAAAGCAAATACTATATGGCAAATGATTGCTAATTAAATTGAAAAATGGCCAAAGATATTTTTAAGATATTCAAATGCAAAGCCTCTAACAATAAATAATCTGGTGATATAAATAAGATAACAAAAAAAACTTGAAGAAAATAATGTTTGCAATAAGAAGTTAATTATAAAAATAATGAGGCTTGTAAAATATAAAATAGTTTATCGTGAGTCAAAAAATACTAAAAGAATGCTAAGACGGCAGTTTTTAAAAATTTATATAAAACTACCCTTAACATTTTCATCTTTATAGATTCAAAACAAAATATATAGAATGTCAATTTTATCATAATAGAAGTTATACAATCAAGAATAGACAATTGAAACTCTTGTTACCAAGAGAAAGAGTCAAATTTATAGGTTTAGTTATACAATATAATTGTGAACTAAATGTACCAAGTAAATCTTAACATTTATAAAATAGATGAATGCTTCTAAGGTATTGTGCAATAAAAAATATTTCACTCAGAGGAAAATTTTACAAAAATTTTAGATAAACGCACATATTATAATTTTAAGAAATAAAAGGCAAATTGAAAACTGATACACATGATTTTTGTGGGTGAACTAGCTTGACCAAGTGTCCAGGCACAATTAATTAACCTTAAAGAAATTACTAATCTCCTTTACAATGTATCCTCAAATGGACCACACCCCTCTCAACATATTCACTCATCTTTTTTAATTATGCAAACATAGGTCTCATTGAGTAGATGGAATCCTTACCAAGTTATACAGACGCTCCTGAAATTGATGCTGAGTCCCAAACTTCATCCTCTAAGACAGCCAACAACAAATATTTTATGGTAACGAACATACTCTGACACGTGCCTCATGCCACACCGCATTTCCAACAAACTATACATAAATTCACTTGTTAGGAAACGTGCTCCTGCATGCCAACAAGACGTCTACATGTGAGTGCCAATGACACAATCCTATCTTTTTTGAAGCCCTTCTTCTCCGCGAGAAGAGTGTTGACACCTTACATTTGCATCCTCCGGCTACTATTACATTACCATCTTAATAATGAGAAGTCTGTCTCAAGCATCTCCAAGCCAAGATTCACTTAGTGTTTTGTTAATATCACAGCGATAAGAACAAAAAAGGAAAAATCTATCTCTATGGTTCCCCGATTTCCCATTCTTATTTTCTCTTGTAAGTTGTTAACTGAGTCTCAAGTAAGACTTCAATGCATGTACTAACTATCATACTATATAGTGAAGAAAGAGGCTTTAACCATTGAGTGATATGGGTTCCTTTTTACAAAGCCAAACCATAATAAATACTTATCCCCATTTCTCTTTCAATTTATTTTCCTTTCTTTTTTTCTCAAGAAATTTGTCTTGCGATCATAGCGCATCAAAGAACAAACCATTCCCTTTCCCACTGAGCTCATTCAAGCACATTGGTATTAACTCAATTGACAAAGCCAGTTAAAACTTGAACAGAAACAAACTTTCTATAAATTTATTTATAAAAAAGCTCATGAGCTTGAAATCTAGAACGCAATGCCACAACATCTAAATGATTTTCCAACATTTTTAGCAAAATCTCAATCCTAAAACAAAACTAACATCAAGGAATAAAAATAGAATAAAACAAGAAATTATGTTACCATAATAATGCAAATTCAATCCTCACATCAAAACAAAGAAGGGGGCTTCCAAAAATTTTAATGTTTCCTTGGCTTCACACTTAAATGAACTTTGCATCAAGAGTATGAGAGGAGGTATAATTTCATTAATAGGAAACAGGAGTTACAATAAAAAATAGACTTATTTTTTTATGTCACTAGTGTGCTTGGATTAAAAAAAAATAGTATAAGGTTATCTCCCATCATATACTCACAAAGAGTTTCAATATTATCATCATTTTCAGGAAATCAAGAATCTTCTAGTAAAAATCAAAGGAACAAGATTCAATATCATTAACATCAAAATAGGTCTAGTAACCAAAGCAAGAAATATTCTACTAGTGAGGCCCTATTTTCCTCTTTAAAAAAAATAAATCAAGAAGGAAAATCAAGCTCAAATCATGGTTTAAGCATGTGTGACCATCCCCCATGTCTCAAAAGTATTATTAAAGGTATAAAGCTATGTACTAATTAGGCTGGGTAGAGCCCCTCTCTGAGTGAGAGAATTTGATATTATAATTAATTAAATTTGACCAAGGCAGTAAATTGCCAAAAATATATGCGGTCTCTAATGCTCGGTTAGATAGAAAATACACAAAGATTCATGATTGACACAAGTGAAAAAAGGAATCACCTGTAGTGGCACCCAACCATTTAACTTTCCCACAGCTTCTTGTTGTTGCTGGATATTTTGCTGAAGCTGACTATTTTGTTGCTGCCGGAAATTTTCAGCAGGAGGAGGTTGCGTCGTAAAAAACTGCAAAGTATCATAGTGTAAATATATTCACAAGTATAACAAAAAATGCATTCAATGCACCTCCCAATAAATCATTACCGGACAGCCAGTTAAAAGAACAATGAGCCCTAAGTTCAGCCATGCAGAACATTCAAAAAATATACCTTTATGGTTCTTTCCCCCGATTGTCGGTTGCTTTTCTTCATCAAGTATCTTAGAATTATGTCTCTCTTCTCATCAGATGAATATCTATATACTCTCACGCCAAGATCCCTCAAAAGCTTAGACTTTGCAGAAACCGATGTTACAGGTAGCTTTGCAGCGGGTGCCCTTGTGACCTCGGATGAAACTGTGCCTCTCCCTAAAGTCCTGTTTTCTATCTCAACTCCGCAATCATCACCTACTGAGCTTTTCACAGAAAGCATGCTCTCATCATCAGTCCCAAAACAATCTTCAGTCACACCTGCCCTCTCAACCGAGCGGTTGACGTCAAAAACCTCAACCACATCCCCATCACACTCTTTCCTCTCCTCTTCATTATCCAGCAGCTTGCTTCTCTTCTTGAAAATCTCCCGCTTATTTTTTCCATTGCATGTCTCCAAGTTCCTTCTCCGCAAAGGATAGTTACCTCTCCAGCACAAGAACCTCTGCATGATGAGATCCCCCGTAGCCGCCGACCGCCGGTTCGACCCAGTCCGAGTTCGAAACCCTAATTTGCAACCATATCCGTAGTAAAAGGTCCTGGCAGCCTCAACAGAGTCGAACTCCGTTCCGACGGAAATTGGCACATTAGTGCTGCCTTCTTCGGAAGTAGGAGCAGACAGTGAGTGATTATGCTCAGTCTCCAGCTTAGAAATCAGCCATTTCCCGTTCTCCTTGAGGACGACCTCCATCATGACCTTGCACCGGCCTCCCCCAGCCATTTCGGCTTGTCCTCCGCATTCAACCCTCTGCTTCATCTGCGCTGCTCCCAGAGTTTGTTCGTCAGGAGATTGCCCGACCGCAGCTCTCTCCGGAGGCACTTGGGCCTCTTCGCCCTTGACCTCCATCCGCACGGATTCATCCGTTTTTTCTTGATTCCTGAAAGAAACTCCCGATGTTTTGGATATGCGAACCATGCGATATTGGAAATGGAGAAAGGATGACTACATGTAGAGGAAATTGGAAATGGAAAGGAGATGGGAGGAGAGAAAACCTGGGGTTCCCCTTGAAACCAAAGAGAAACGGACCACATTCCGATTGTGATATTCCCTACTTCGCAATTTCGGAGGAGCACAAATACCCTCGAAATAAAATTAATATATATATATATATATTATATATATATTGATATAAGAGATAGGTGAAAGTGTGTGAGAGAGCTATTTCAAAATGATGAAATCTTATTATGAGAGAGAATACTAATAGCATTATTCAAATTGATATTTTTTTAAGAATCATTTATCAAATATTTAAATTATATATATTAAAAAATACAATTTTTTAAAAAAAATTTCGTAGAAAAGAATTTTTACCATCAAAATTATTTAAAATTATCAATTCAAGCTGTCAATCAATCTTAAGCTGCCGACCTATTTAATGAATATTTCTCAAATAATTTAAAAAAAAAATTCATAAAAATTATCATTAAATTTAATTTTGTACGTGAAAACTAATTGACTTATATTAGCTATGAATTTTTTTATTTTCATATGCACAAATAAATTTGTTATAAATTTATTTTCAAATATTTATTTGCTACAAAAATTTTTTATAATTAATTAATATCCATTTATACAAATAGATATATTAGTAATTAAAAAATTAATAAAATTTAAAAATTTTGTATAAACTATATTAATAGATATTTTAAAAATGCATGTTTTTGTATTACGAAGAATTATTAAATTTTAAAAAAATATATTTGTTTTTTTCTCTTATATTTAAGGGTTAATAAAAATAATTTGCTAAATTTTTATTAAAATATATTTTGTTATTTATTAATTTTCAATATTTTATTCATATTTTTCTCTTTAACAAAAATTACATGCATAACACTCAAATTTGACTAAATTTAAATTTAATATATACTATATAAATTTGAGTAATTTTCTGTACTACGGGGACTTCGTCCACGCGGCACACAACGAGCGACGCTCCGGGGTGCGCCTTCCCGACAGGTTGTATCGGCTGTCCCGCCACCTGTACGCGACGGCGGCGCTCAAGGTCCCGGCTTGGTTGTCGCCGGCAAGGAACACCAGCCTGATCGGCATTGCGGGCGATGTGCAACAGCGAGGCGGAGATCCGCAACATATGAGAGAGGTGAAGAGTGTGTGAGAGAGCCATTTCAAAATGGTGAAATCTCATTAGGAGAGAGAATACTAATGGCATTATTCAAATTGATATTTTTTTAAGAATTATTTATCAAATATTTAAATTATATATATTAAAAAATACAGTTTTTTTAAGAAAATTTCGTAGAAAAGAATTTTTACCATCAAAATTATTTAAAATTATCAATTCAAGCTGTCAATCAATCTTAAGCTGCCGACCTATTTAATGAATATTTCTCAAATAATTTAAAAAAAAAATTCATAAAAATTATCATTAAATTTATTTTTGTACGTGAAAGCTAATTGACTTATATTAGCTATGAATTTTTTTACCCAAAATATTTCATATATACAAATAAATTTGTTATAAATTTATTTTCAAATATTTATTTGCTACAAATTTTTTTTATAATTAATTAATATCCATTTATACAGATAGATATATTAGTAATTAAAAAATTGATAAAATTTAAAAATTTTGTATAAACTGTATTAATAGATATTTTAAAAATGTGCATTTTGGTATTACCAAGAATTATTAAATTTAAAAAAATATCTATTTGCTTTCTTCTCTTACATTTAAAGGTTAATAAAAATAATTTGTTAAATTTTTATTAAAATATATTTTGTTATTTATTAATTTTCAATATTTTATTCATATTTTTCTCTTTAAAAAAATTACATGCATAACAGGTTGACTAATTTAAAATTTAATCTATACTATATAAATTTGAGTAATTTTCTGCACTACGGGGACTTCGTCCACGCGGCGCACAACGGGCGGCGCTCCGGGGTGCGCCTTCTCGCGACAGGTTGTACCGGCTGTCCCGCCACCTGTACGCGACGGCGGCGCTCAAGGTCCCGGCTTGGCTGTCGCCGGCGGGGAACACCAGCATGATCGGCATTGCGGGCGATGTGCAACAGTGATGCGGAGATCCGCAGCATGGGGCGTCGTGACAACGTGGTGGTGCTCCGCGGCACTGCCACCTGGCTGGAGTGGACGGAGAACCTGGGTGTGAACCTGGTGGAGCACGCGGGAATGTGGACGATGGCGATGGGAAAGAAGCTCCCGAAGGTGGAGTGCGGGTTCCGCAGTCTATACACGGGTTCCGCAGTCTATACACGACTCCCGGGGAGGAAAGCCAGAGCCTTTCGGCGGTGGTGGTGGGGGAGGTGAGGAGGTTGGTGGAGGTCTACGGGTGGGGAGGAGCTGAGCATCACGATTGCGGGGCACATGGCGCCGCCCTGGCGGTGCTGATCATATACGAGCTCAGCAGCGGGGAGGGGATGCCGCCAGTGGCGGTCTTCTCCTTTGGGAGCCCGCGGGTGGGGAACAGAGCCTTCAAGGAGAGGCTGTAGGATAAGGGGAGGGTCAAGGTGCTGAGGGTCGTCAATGTGCATGACTTTGTGACCAGAGTCCCAGGATTCGACGGCTACGAGCACGTGGGTAGGGAGCTTAGGGTGGACAGCTGGTTCTCCCCCGTTCTCAAGCCCGACGCCGACCCCTCCTGCTGCCACAATTTGGAGGCTTATCTTCACCTCATCGATGGCCTCGGAGGCGGCACTTGCTGTCGCTTTCGCCCCAACACCAATCGCAGCTTGCTCAGGCTGCTCAACCACCAGAGTGGCAATGTCAAGAAGCTCTACGTCAGCAAGGCACGGGCGCTTCGACCTCAGCGATTGATCCGCCCTATTTTTCTCATATAGATTTCTGATCGCGGTTTTTTTTATCTTAATTTTTTTATTTAACGATTTATTTTTCTTATTTTTGAATGATATTTTGCATAAACTGTTTTATGTATTAGTAAATTTTGCCAATTATGATGGTTGTTTTAAATTATTCTCATTCTAATATATGTTGAAAATGTAAATAAAGCTCAAATATTTTAAAATATTTGAGAAAATCTATATATATTTAATGTTCGAGCCATCAAATATTGATTATAAAATATAATGTTTTAAGCCGCCAAATATTAATTTTAAAATTTAAATTCATTTTCAATAAAAATAATCATCAATAAAAGTAAGTTAATACTTTTGATATTTATAACCTCAAACATCATAATATCAAATTTATAGAAGTAATTTTATAAGTTTTTTTACTCTTTTTTTTTTATTTTGATTGCTTTGCTGAATGTATTAGTTAATTAATAAATATTGCTTAGTGCTTATTTTTTCTTAATAATATATGTTGATTATGCTAAAAAAAAAAATTTTATTAATTTGAAAGTTAAGAAAAAAAAGATTTCTGCTTGAAATAATTTATATAGTTCATCTGCAATAACATAAGAAGTATACTACTTTATGCTTAATGAAAATATATTTGATTTAATGTTCATTTACATAATTTCAATTAATTATAATGTCAATTTTATTTAATCCATTAATTGTTATTATCTATATGACAATAATTTAGACTCTTCTTTTCTGTTCACAAACTTTGAGAAAAATGTAGTCTTAAGCTTCAATTATTTTCTTAATTTTTTGTGTATTTTTTCATTGTAAGTGCGACTTAATTTTGAAGAATTACATTCCCAAATTATGAGTCTTTTACAATATTATATTTTGTGTTTTATTTTTTTTCAGTGTGTTGTCACCCTGCACAATGTGCAAGTTTCATGCTTGTATATAATATGTATATAGGTGAGAGAAAATGATGAGTGATTTTGATGTCTTCATTTGCAAATTCTTATATTTTGTGAGAAAAGAGAAAAGTTATTTTTTAAATTATGAGAAAAAAAAAATCTCTTCCACTCCCCCTACTTCACCAAAAAAGAAACATCATATTCTTATTTTTCTCTAGCATTTGAGTCTCTCTGCGTCTTCATGCGACCTCCTTCATGCCCTCTGCTCCTGATGATGCATCGAAAATACAAATTGGTCAAACTCCTCTATCGAGATACGGGCGTTTGTGGGAAGCACCCTGTCCGGGGTCAATGCCGACATGATTGAAGCGTTGCCGGTGCTGGAAATTGTTGCATCCATGAGCGTCGGAGTGGACAAGATCGACCTCGACAAGTGCAGGGAGAATGGGATTCGAGTAACTAACACCACGGATGTTCTCATGGATGACGTCGCTGACCTTGCGATCGAATTAGCGATCTGCACCTTGCGCCAGATTTGTGAGGCCGATCATTTCGTGCGGAGCGGAGCCTGGTCAACCAAAGGGGATTATCGGCTTACTTCCAAGGTAAAATGGCTTTGTTGGCACTGTTCTTTTCTGTTCAGTGAGCAGTACCAAGGTTTGGTGAACGACTAAAGGTAATATGATGGGAGATCTCTTATATGAAGCTATTAATTGAATGGGAGGAATAATAGATATAGTATTATGTGATAATTTATTTGATAGATTTGAACTAGTAGTATGAAGAATTATAATTTGTTGTGGAACAAAGATAGAAGAAGAGACATTATATATGATTTGAATGTTAGAATATGTAGTCTCATGAAAAGTTATTATATCTGTACAAATGTATTATTTAATTCATGTTAAATCAAGTCATATATAGTCATTATGATGAACTCTATAGTCAATGAATGGGCAAGGCAAAAAATAAGTTAACTTAAATTATTGATTAGAAACTATAGAAGCAAAAGATTCTTTATTTTAAGAATTTTTAAAATACTTTTAATAATTTTTATGTATCTCTCGCACTCGACAATCTTTAATGAGTAAGGATTTTGTTGCAATTCGGTAATCTTATACGATTTAATTGCAATTCACATATTTTGACGTTGTTGTGTTCCAATATTCTTTGTATTCATACAAATACATAATGTATCAATGATTGAACAATTCTGCAATATGCTCATGAGATTTTTCATCTCTGATAAGTTTTAATACAAAAGCCAATTAAACAGACCCTCAGCTTTTGGTTATTTTTTCAAGGGGACTGCAAATCTTTAAATCTCTCCATCCCATAGAACTGTAGGGATTACTTCATAGCCCCCATCATTTCTTGAATCTCAGCTTGCTTTTTTAATCAACTATTGAACATCATTCAGTTCTTTAATATTTTAATATATGTTTATGTACAAAATATATTTATTGAGATAGTCAATTCTCTTTCTGCATGTAAAATATTATCAAGTATATATTGAATTTTTTTTTATACCAAAGAAACAAGCAAACATATATAGATGATATGAAAAGCTAGGAGAGTACACTATAAGCGTTTCTTATTTTGTTTTGGTATTATCGTATTTATGTAGTCTTATTTTTAAAAAATGTAGGGCCCACTACTGAAGCAGAAAAAACACCAGTTTTTGTATAAAAAAAGTAAAATTTAAAGATATGTCATTAGCAGCTTTTCCTCTACGCACTGAGCTCTTCCTTCTAAGAACTTTGAGGTGTACTGCGAGTTCTTTTTTTCTCACCAATCTGTATTCCTTCATGCCAATTTGCTTTAAAAATTTTTGAGTTTTATTGCTTTGATTTTTTGGTTTGCTTTTAATTGAATTAACTATTATATGATCTACTTTTCTACCTCATTAATAATTAAATTGAGTTAGCATTTGACAATCCATTAAACTCTGTTTATGTCACCTTATTTAAAATCATTAACTTTTTGTTTATCTTTTGAAAATGTAATTAAAAAAATTCTTCGATTATCTTTCCTACCATAGCAAAGTAAGAGGTCAAAAGACGATTCAAATGCTTAATCAACTAAAGAGAATATTTTTATCTGAAGTTTAGGCCCACATCTTTATGAGTTCATCTTTTCTGTACAAAAAAATTTCTTTTAATATTTTTTTTTCATTCCTTTTAATATTTTTAGCAATCATTAGCTTAGGGTGACAAACTTTTTTTTTTATATTATTTTAAATTATTTGTATCATGCGCTATCATCCATAATATCAATTGCTTATGTATTTTGTTTTTCTCAAATTATGGAATAAATTTAACTTATATTTGAATTTGTGCATATATCTTCATCACAAGTATAATACTTATTGAGAAGACGTTTAATCATGTATAATGTTTCATATCGAAACATAAATCTATATTTTTTTTTTTTTTCAAAACTTTATTAAAAATTTTTATTCAAAGCTATCATGAGGTCGTCTCATCATTTGTTGCATTATATTAGTGCATTGACCCTCTTATAACAGCCTATTTTTCTCACTTTCATCCCAAGCAGCCACCTAACATGATTGGTAATGCAAAAGAATGTTGATTCAAAATTATTTTTTCTTCAAATTTACGAACTTTTTAACATTATATTTTCATTTAGAAAAGCTAATTTGTTATCTCAATAATCTTCTTTAGTGCTTAAAAAACTCTTCATTTTAAAGGCAAAGAAAGTTTCTATCATTTTACCCGACCCATTGTCAAAATGTGAAGGCGGAAGCAGAGGGTAATCCTTTCGTAGGCTTTTTCGCTTTCTGCTGCACTTTTTTTGTCATCTTAACCTTTTATATACTACAAGTACCCTTATTTTACCATTGGTTCTCTTATATGAGTCGGCCTCTAGGTGTACAAAATATTGTTGAATTTTTATTGCATTCGCCGCTTCTTAGGATTCTGCCAATTTTTGACTTAGGGATCTTTCCATGTGAGTGGGGGCAGTGGCTCAAATTTTTTATACTAGATTCACAATGTGAATCAAAGTATTAGTTTGAAATGATTTTTTTAAAGATGTTAAGGAAAAATATTCTTACATGAATATTTTCTTAAAGAAAGGTTGATGAAAATAATACTTGAGACTTGATTTGTTCATGCGAGATAATTAATTTGGTATAAACTAATTAGAAAATCAGTCCCAATTTTTGCCGTATGAACAGAACTTATCTTGACATGAAGTTGTTGTAATTTAACTCAACGGCAAGTCTAAGATTTTTTTCCTATGATGTTGAAATTTATGGTTTTGTCTTCTCTTTTTTCTTACAGTTTTATATGATAAAAAATTAAGTGAGAGGGTCCTGCCATTTGTGAGGTTTTGGCATGATTCATTACTATATAGCTTGAATTTCTTTCGAAAATAATACATATTGAGTTGATTTTGTTTACATGGATTTTATGCATTATATTCTTAATTTTTGATGCATCTATTTTTTGAAAAATTTAATAGCATTTGTGAAAAGTTTCTTTTGTGAAGAGTCTCTTTTGTTGCATTTATTTCTTATGTTTTTTTTTTTTTACAGTTAGAGAATGATAATAAATCTTCCGACGCAACACAAAATCCCTAAATTTTCCGTTCTGAGATATTGTCTCATGTTATTCACTAGCTGATGCTCTTCAAAATACTCTTTTTCTCGCGCTATCAATGCAGGTAGTTGGATTCTGTTCCTCCACTGCTCTCTTTTGCATTTTTAGGTTTTCAGTTTTAACTTCTCCTTTAATCTCTTCATCGAAGCAATTTGTCAGGTACAATCGGTGAGAATATTTTCGCTTTCGTATATATATATTATATTTAAAAAACTTAATTTGTTGAAATATTGAGCATATTATCCTTTTCTCATTTAGTGCATGTTTTTCATTATATTTTCCGTTACTTCTCTCCTATTTAATTCATTCATTTGTTTTATTTTTCTTTTGATTTAATGAGGGAGAAATTTATGTTAATGCATTTCACAAGTTACTATCATGTCATATCGTGGCGCCTCCGCACATGGTATGATTCTGTTTTTTAATCTCTCTCGACGTAAGCTTCATATTCTCCATATACATTTTTTTTGTTGCTCCCACGCATTGTGTGGGTTTCGTGCTTGTATATATATGTATATATATATATATATATATATTTATTTATTTATTTATTTATTTATATATTATGATAAATAAAAACAAATACATGAAAAGAATGAATGATTTAAGAGATTGTTTAGTAGGATCCTAAATTAATTTGATAAAAATGTAATATAATTATTTATTATTATTTGATAATTTATCAAAAAATTTAGATTTTTTTTTTATTTTGAATGAGGTAATCTGAAAACAAAAGTATTTCGA
Organism: Gastrodia elata; assembly: GCA_016760335.1. Lineage (NCBI taxonomy): Eukaryota > Viridiplantae > Streptophyta > Magnoliopsida > Asparagales > Orchidaceae > Gastrodia > Gastrodia elata. Next base: position 9,438,594 of record CM028682.1, on the reverse strand, counting down.
GTAATTTATAGGATATATTGCCCCCTTTTTAAAGAAACTTTAGGGTATATTTATTGAATACTCACTACAGGAATGATCAAAAATTAGGGTTGTCTTCATCAGAACAATCAAACAATTGAATTGATCGAACCAACAAACAAATTCGTTAAAATATTTATATAGATTAAAGGAATAATAAGCTACAAAAAAATTTAAATTTGAATAATTATTTTTATTAATATTCATTAATTAAGTTTAAAATAAATAAATAAATATTAAGCCATCAAAATTGCAAATTTTAGAACTAAGGCACCAAAATATTCATAAAATCAAAGGGATGGTGAATTACAAAAAATTTAGTTTCTTACAATTTATTTTATAAATATATATTAGTCAAGATTAAAATGAATAATTGCATATTAAGCGATCAATAATTTCAAATTTCATATTTAATCATATCAAAATATTTATTTAAGCAAGAGAGACACTATACGAAAATAAAAACTATATTTTGATAGTTATTTTTATTCATATCGGTAAATCATTAATAAGATGAACTAATGAATATTAAGTCATACAAAACTCTAATTTTTATGGTTTAAATATAATAGACTTGTTATTACATGTAGAACTATAACCTAAGCAATGTGGAATTTTGATATTTGTACATAAAAGTCTAAACTTAAGGATTAAAATAATAATATTTTAATCAAAATTAAGAAAATTAGAGTTAGGCAGTTAAATCAGATCAGAAATTAGTATAAATTTTAGAATGGCTATTATTTATAAGCAAATATTAAATGAGTTAGTAAGAAATTTCAAAATTTATACAATGTTTAAATTTTAATTGTCTTTAAGATCTGATGCCTTAGGCTCTATGAATCTAAATATAAAATCATATATAGAGTTTGAAATTCAATTTGTAGTATAATGAACTATAAAATAATTCAACAAACTTAGAATTTCGAGTTAATACACTTGGTTTGTGTCTTTGTATCTTCTATTTATATCACTCAGTCTAAATATACGGATCATGATATTGAATAATCCAAAATCTAAGTATTATTAGAATGAGTCAAAAAGTAAATAAGAATCAAGTCAAATAGCAAATATAATTAATCAACATGTCCTAATTAATGAATTTAGATGATCCAAATCAATTTTTATTAAGATAAACCAAGATTGAGGGGTTAAAATTAAACTCCAATTATAGGATTTAATGTAGTAACCCTAGATTATTACTTGGCCTAATATTAGCTTAATTACATCATAATTATCATTCAATTAGGTTCATTTAGTCATTAAAACCAATCTCTGAAGATTCAGAGCAATTCAGAGTTCAATCGAATATTTAGATTATTTTAATACAATTTAGAAATTTGAGATATTTAATTTGACCTAGAAATTGAAATCTGACTTCGCCATTGCACTCATCATCCCCAAATTAGTTATGGTGATATTTTGGAAGTGTTTGGAAGTCGTCAAATTTTTTCTCGAATATTTTAATATATTTAAATACCTAGAAAAATAAAATAATTAAATAATCATCAAAATCAAAATCAACTTCTTCATTACGCTCGTCACCCCCCAAATTTGCTAAGGGTGATGTTTTGGATGTATTTGGAAGTCGTTAGATTTTTGCGAATATTTTAATGTATTTAAATACAGTAAAAATTAAGATAATTAAATTAATCTCTAAATTAAAATCTGACTTCTCCATTGAGTTTCTCACCCCCCAAATTAGCTAAAAGTAAAGTTTTGGGATTTTTCGGAGCACATTTATCAAATCTAGTTTTTTTATGCATTAATTAGCTTATGCATATTACAGAAAGTAAACTGAACTGTGATATATATATAACCAATGAAGCAAAACTAGCATCCTATCATATATAAGTGAGAAAATATTGAACAAAAGCTGAACTGCAGTAAAAAAAAGTAATATGTAATGCTACCATATCAGAAGAATTAGCTAAACAAGCTATTGAACTATAACTGAACTGAATTGTATTATATCACTTAGCTTCTCAAAGCTAAGGCAGAAATTATACTGAATTGAAGAGACATAAATATATATGCAGTAAATTTTAGTTATTTTACTTTACTTCTATGGACACGTTCAAAAGTAGGTGATGAGTGAAGCACGTTTGCAAAACTAAAGTGGGTTCCTAATTTAGACACAACTCTCCCTAATGAATATGTGTTAGGTAATCTTTATTTTTCCTTACTGTTTATCCATTTGTAGTAAAATTGTACACACAAGAGCTATCCAAAAATGAACCCAATGCAAGCAGTATCTTAATTTTTTATGTTTTCATTTTATGCATCAAATTATCTTGTATAATATGATCAAGGTAAAAAATCTCAGAACACAAGGAATGTAAAGCACAAAGTTTAATAGTAAGCAAGAGACTCTACTAAACACATGTGATAGCTATTATTATTTAATTTATTCATTCTAGCTGTTCTAAGTTTATACAAGTTCAGTATTCCTAATATCCAACTATCCAGTATAAATTCAGATTCATGACTTTATAAGATTAAATACAATTAGAACTGATCAAGTTATAATATAATTTAATCAATGATACTTACCTAAGTTTAATAATTAATCATTCATCATAGTTTATGATTTTAAATCAACCCAAACCAATTTTGATTTAGAATAAACCAAGATTGAGAGATTAAGAATTAAACTCTAAATATTATGGTTTAATCACTTAATCCAAAGATGATACTAAAGGCTAAGGTTTAAATCCCAATTCTCATGTTCTATATATTAAGGCTATTTTATTAAAGTCAAGCTTAATAAGATGAATTTCTAAACTTATACTAAATTTTAAATACAAAATAATCAAAAATAAAGAATGAAATTATAGAGAGTTAAAAAACCAATGTTCCATCCATTAAGTAACTCATTTACCAATGAATGAATTCTAACCTAATTTGTATCACTAATTTTTAAGGAATTCCTGAAATTTTAAAGAAGAAAACTACTTAAGAAAGCTTAAGAAATGATTCAATTAATAGAAATCAAAGTTATTTTCATCTTAATTATACTTATTTAATGATATTGAGAATTTAGAGATGATATAATTGTAACAACCCAAATATTGTTACCCGTCAATTAGTAATCTAATTGACTATAGTATTTTTCTGTTAGTCTTATAATAATATTAGGAGCTTTCATTTTAAATTTCGTGCGAATTGGAGATCGTTTGTCGATTTCCAGCATTTCCTAGTTTTCTGTTAATTCTAAGAATGCCTAAATTATTTAGATCTCAGAATTGAAAACGGAGTCTGTCATTGGACTCAGTAGCCCCAAATTAGTTATGAGTGATATTTTGGAAGTGTTTGGGAGTCATCAAAATATTTAATTTTGATTTAATAAAATGATAAAATTGATTATTTAAATCTGATTTTTTTTAAATGAATTAATATATATTAATCGGCTGATTTAATATTATCAAACAACTATTATTAGAAAAGTGACGATTTGCTATAGCTTCAAAATACGAAATACTCCAATCTTCTAATAGCAACACTCCCATCTCATCCTGTTATGATCGAACCGTTGATTTCAATTAAGCATATCCAACGGCCCGATCAAAATAGATCCTTATGTAAGCATAGGAGCGCCTCCAGCCTTCGGATAGAACTTTTTGCATGATCATGTTCATCCATCGGCTGTGAGTAGGGATTAGTACTTACCTGTCGAATGGATGACACCGGGGCAAAGGGATCGTGCGTCGCGAGGGATAAGACTCCGTAGGGTTTCCTTTATCTCCATTCCATCGAGGGATATGGGGGGCGACGGGTACCAAAGGGAGCTCTCACGAACCTGAGAGGAGCAGCAAACAACCCTTGCAAGCGAGAAGGGAGGAGACCTTACAGTGGAGCTTCGATCCCTAGAACCCTAGAGCTAGCGGTAGACGAAACTACAAGCACTGGAGATATCAGGTACCACTTTTTTTATTTAGATTCTCCTTCGTATTGCTACTAAACTGATCCTTAGTACGATCATCAATTTATCTCCTTGCTTCAGAAATTTCTTCAATGAATTCATTGATCTACCATTTATTAAAATGGAGTTACTTGCAAGTGGATCAAATCCTTAGATGCCGATCGACCTCAATGTTTCGTTCCCTATTTCCCGTTAAGGATTAATGACATTAGAATGGCTCTAAAGTTTATTGAATGGATCAATAGATTCATTGCAATCTTAACTACATACATTTTTTTTGTATCAGCGCCCTAAATTTTTCCCTTCACGTCGACTATACATTAATCATAAGTTAAAGTTTCACAGGATTAATTGTTTTATTTACAATCTTATTCAATACGTATTCTTTTACATTATTATGAATTAGATTTTTTTTTCAATCAGATGTGATTAGGCGAAATCAAATATAGAGAGTCTTTGTAAGGATAAAACACATTGTTGTACATCGTCTGCTTTACCATTCTTCATATTTTAATATTTATGGATGAGCTGTAAATTTTTTTGCTATGTATCGTTCATTAGATCTTCTCAAGGAAAATATCCAGTTTATTAAGGATATCGAGAGGCATAACAATACATTTATTTTGTAATATTATTGTGTAATCATTCATAAATATTTAGCAATATTATGTGGTATTCGTGATAAAAGTGAATGTAACTATAATATTAAAGGAGATCAAAAAGTTTCACTTCGATTTTCCTTAAATTTGCAAATGTTGACATTTCTTGTATATGAAATCATATGATGCCTTTCATTTTTAAAGTGAGATTGAATGTGAATAAGTGCTGCCAATAGATTAAATAAAAATTAATGTTGTCTTCCCTTGCATGCTAAGTAACATATAGTTGTCCTTTGCAAAGCTAGCATAAAATAATTATAGAATGAATTAGCACATGAATTAGAAAGGAAAGATTCATAAAGTAAACGAAGTAGTTTATTTTGAAGCTTATGAATTAAGTTATTGAAACATAATTAATTCCAACCAGCATAACTACTTATTGACATGTATGTGAATTTCATTATATATGAAAAATATCAACAAATTATCATTAGAGAATTACTGCCATTTATGTTAAGAGATTTACATACTATCATTCTTTTATTAGAATCATATGCTTTCATTTATCATGTGTAAGATCCATATTATTGTCATTTATTTTATGATCAAATGCTATCATTTTTAGTTTTAAAAGATCATGAGTGATTCAATGTAATCAAATGCTGTCAATGATTTATAGACTCTAAATGCTGCTATTTACTTCAAATGTGATTACATATTGCCATTTAGTTTATGAGAATGAATGATGTTATTTCTCTTACTAATATCACATGCTACTATCTTTTATGTTAAGAGAACAAATGCTACTCTTATTTCAAAGTGAACCAAGTGTTAATAAATGATTTTTATGAATTAATTACTATTAATTAAATCAAAAGATCAAATGCTGTTATTCATTAAAGTAGATTAAATGCAGCTAAACAATCTTTTAAACAATTAAGTGTGTGTTTCTCTTATATTTCTCATAAATTTGAAATATCTTAATATTTAGTTGTATCTAACTAATGTTTAGCTGTGAAAAGCATTGATGAATGTTGGTTTGGTAAATCAGACAATGTTAAATCTTATTAGATATTTTGCTTGACTAGCATCCCTTTCTAGTTTGTATAGCGGCTTCCCTTTAAATATTTCTCATTATAAGCATCAAATTTAATACTGCCCTTTGTATTATTTGTATTGAATTAATTTCTCTCATTTAATACATTGTAAGAAACTAATGCTACGATAGATTTCAGTTTAAATGAATTTTGTTTCTTTTATATGTAAATGTTGACTTTAATGATGTTGTATTTTACAGGTTGAGTTATAAATTAGTATCAAAAGAAATGTTGTACTAAATGTTATTACCTTATGGCATAATAAACTAAATGATGCTGCTCCTATAAATTTCTAAATTTATCTATACATATTTTATTAATTTCATAGATGTTTGATATAGGATGTATGAATTTATAGGTTAGTAGATTATTTTGTTTAAATTTTATAACTTGAAATTATTAGAACTGGAAATAGTCAATAAATTGACTTATAAATTGCTATTCTTTATAATTGTCAAAATTATTAGAATTGAAAATGAGAAATCATTTAATGGATTGAACTCTATTTTAGAATTGGAAATGAGCAATCCTTTTAAATGGATTGAACTATATTTTAGAACTAGAAATAGTCAATGGATTGACTTATATATTGAATTATGAAATTGTTTATTTAAACAAAAACAAAGGAGACTCTGTCGAAATTTCTAAGAATTTTAGGACAGAGAAATTTCAAGGAAAATATTAGATATTTTCACATGTTAGATACTTATAATACATATAGAGTTTCATATCTAGGGTTGTAAGTATTAACTTCAATTGAAATAATTCACTTCAATTATAAGTATTCATTTCAATTGTTCAATTAAAAACATTAAACCTCAATTAATTAGATTGAAGGTGATAGCTTCCTTTCAAAATTTAGATAAGTTCTTAGACTCTTAATTCCCTACAATCATAAGTTAAATTGTTTCAAGTAGGGTATAATCTATCTCTTTTCATAACTTTAATTATTTAATATCAATTAATCTTAGATAACTTCATGATTTAATTGAGTTGATAATTTTTGTTTATAAGTTAAATAAGTAAGTTACTAGAATCTCCTCTAACTTACACTTTCATTAACTTAGAAATTTTTAAATATTCTTTCTTCCTTACTAGTTTCCTTAAACTTTAATCATAAATCTATTTGATTTGATTAGTTTAGGACTAGTATAAGATGAATTTTAATTCATGGAATTATTGATTTCCAAACTTATCTTCCTTCTACTTATATTAAAATTGACTTAAAGATCAATATCTATTAGTCAATTTGGAGCTCAATTAGCTTTAATCATTAAGTAGATTATTAAAGTTTAGATAATAAAAGAATATCACATAGTTATAATTATTGACATTTATTGAATGCTTGCATAGTTTTGAGCATTTTCCTTGAACATTCATTCAAGATCATTGTGCATGAATAAAGAATTTCATAAGACTTTAAGGGGAATGCCTTATGGCAAATTGAGTATTAAAGATAGCGCTTATAATAGGACTTCACATTTTAGAGAGGGTAAATGTGAATGTTCGACCTCCCCATTGTATCTAGCTAGGCAGACGTGCTTAACTCCTTGCCCATTCTGTAGTGTACTCCTACAGAATGAGGTAGCTCCTAAATATAACTTTAATTAAAGATATAAGAGTTCTTTTACAATCTTATTGATTGTAAGATCTCTTCATAACTATTTAGTTATGCTTACATTTTATAGTCCTAGGCTATGTTGGTCTTAGATCAAGAATCTAAGATACTTCTTTATTTCATATGCCTTACACTCTCTATCTCCAGTATTGTATATTGGTTACTTCAGTTCAATTTGAATACAGTGTATGTTACTTAATTTCATTTAATGCTTCACTGTATTTTATTTGCTTACTTAGCATAAATTTCATTAAACTTGTTTTGCTTTTATTTCATTTATTTAAATGCACATAGTAGTTTCTAGCCTTTATGATGCTTTACCTTACCAATTTTGGATATGGGCTAGGACTTATATAAAAGTGAGTATTTTTACTCAACTTATTTTATACTATATTCTTTACAGTTATACTTAGTTCATTTTCCATACTTTACAGTTATTATAGCTCCACTGCTTACTTTAAATTATAAATTATAATTATGATGTCTTATTAATTTAAACACTTAGCAAATCTTAAAATGTGCTTAGACTGTTTAGTCTAACTACACCTTTTCTTTTCTCTGGCTTTGTCCTATCATATTTAAATGCCAAAATATGATAGATCAAGACCCCTTTGATTCAGATAATACAAGTGCGAATACTTGATGGACTTATAAAGAATTCTGCTTCCGCTTAATTTTACAGTTTACTTGTATTTTATTTTGAGTGAGTGAGTGATATGTTTACTATCCTCTACTCTTATTGTTAAAATGTTTGTAATAATTAAATTATAAATTGCTTGAGTTTACTTAAGTTACTTTTACTTTTACTTATTTTTCTATATTTGTAACTGCTTGGGATGAATGAGTGGATTATTCAAATTGCTTGTGTTAGAATTAACTGCAATGTTGTATCTACATGTATCTCCTTATCATGTATTTCTGATTGCATTCAAATTGTATAAATTTATTTTAACTTAACAACTACTCATAAAGTGACTTGGCCACTTAGCATCTACACTTGATTTGCTTTCTCCTAATCGAGTGTTGGGTGCTAAGGTAACATCCCAATGTTTGGATTAATCTCCTATCCAATTATTGGGGTTGTTACAATAATATTGACTAAATTTCATATTATGAACTTAAAAATTACTTAAGGATTTCTTAAGGAAAAGATTAGAGTTTGCCTTAAAATTAATCCAATGAGCCTAAATGATCTAAAATTGATTCTTAATCACTTAATTTACTGACTATAAGGATATTTTTGGTCTATAAAGCTTAAGAATATTTAAACCTAATTTGGGTAAAATGACAGTTATGCCCCTACTTAAGGGTATAAAACATAACCTTTTAATTTAGAGTTTCAAATAAAAATTTATTATCACCAAATAGTTACTTACTATCAAATATGAAGAAAGATAGTAAGCGCACCTAAATCAACCAATGATTAAGGCTAATGAGCTAACTTAGCTCATTATGGGTAATTTATAATTTTACTTATGGAAATATGAAAATTTTATTATACTATTATTATTTACTATCTAATAATTCTATAGAGTTTAAAATCACTAAATTCTGAGGTCGTTTGGTTAAGTTATGGCCAAACTAAGATTAAGATCTACTTATGTAATATATGGGTTTTGGGAAAGGTCCAAACCTAACTTTTCTAAATTATATCTAAATTTTGCAAACTTAATGAATATAACTTTCCTATAACATACTGAGTACAATGACTGGGAGTAGACTCAATTTGGATTCTATTTGATTAAGTTATGCACTAATCAAGTTTTAGGGTGATTATGGTTAATTAAGAAAACTAATCACCAAATCCTAATTATTTTTACAGTTTACCGATCCTCGCATTCTTCAGATCAGAATGACATATCGGGTGACCTAATTTGGAGTTTAAATGATTAAGTTATAGCCAAATAAATTTCTAGAGTTTAAGAGTGTAATTAAAGAAGATTCTAAGTATCAATAGTAAAAATACAAGTCCAACAGCAAAATGGATATCTTCATAAAATTCCTCATAATTTTCTGAACAAAATGATACTTTATTTGCTATAATTTAATGCATATAGTTGAAGTTATGCATGTCTAAAGTTCTGAATATTATTGAATTAATTTAAAATCAGATAAATCCCTTTTTAATTAAAATTCCATTTCTCTAACTACTGGACTGTACAATGGCAGGCCCGGTAGAAGAAAGCCGTGAATCCACGGGATGAAGTAGACTCAGGCTTAAGTAGCATTTAGGATAGAAATCCAGCCCAGCAGGAGTATGGGAGGCCATAGAGCATTGGCTCTATGGGTCGAACCAATGGCACGAGCCTGTGGACTTGGCTTAACAGAGGATAGAAAGGAGCACGAGATGAAGAATCCCTGACCTAACCCAAATAAAATCCTCCATCTTTGTCGAGTGGGGAAGAGAGGATGAGAATTAGAGGTTCAATCTGAGTGGCATACAGAGCTCCACAGCACCCGGCTTGACCATGAATTGCATTCGCAACATGAGACCTTCTGACCAAGCCCAAAATTCTAACTTAGGTGCACAGGATTTCTCGAGAAGACGATGCCCTAAATTTATTGGGATAGGTGTAACAATCCAGGTTGTTACTTTGCTCAATTAAGACTAATCTAAGTCTTAATTAAGGTTCTAAGTCACTAATTAAGTATTTTAGAACTCATCTCTGAAACCTAGGTCAAACCAGAAGTCAACAAAGTCAAATCTGGAATTTTGGAAAATTTCAAAACCCTAGAATTTGACTTTTTATCTAGACCTCAAATTAAAAATCTGACTTTGCCATTGCGTTCAGAACACCCAAATTAGCTAAGGGTGAAATTTTGGAGGCATTTGGAAGTCGTTGGATTTTCGTCAAATATTTTAATAATATTTAAATACCCTAAAAATGGAGATAATTAAATACTCGTCGGATCAAAAATCTGAATGCGTCATTGCATTCCTCACCCCTCAATTAGCTAGGGTGATTTATTAGGAATTTTTGGAATACTCATAATAAATTAATTCTAATTAATTAATTATATGTAAAAAAAAATTGAATTAAATAATAATACAATAAGTGATTAACGGCCGCCGTTAATCTATTAACGGCGTCGTTCCTTTTCCGTCAGCGCCGTTTGAAATAATGTGGAATCATCCAGACCGTCCGATTTGGATCTAATCGGACGGCTGGCGAGACGTCATCCCCGCGCGTCTTACGCGTGTCGCAGGAGGCGACACGCCGCACGCAGAGGCCAACACGAGTCGCTCTCCTCATCTCCTACCGCTTAGCACCGCTCGCAGACCCCATTAAATCCCTAATCGGGCCTTCATCATCCATTTTTCACTCTCAAGACCCTGTGGTAGGCCCAGATTATTTCTGATCAAACCCTAGTTCTCTCTTGCCGTTCGCATCGAGGTACCTTCTTCACCTCATCTCTATTTCTTAAGTATTGCAATCATATTCTTATATCGATTGAAGCTATCGATCTATACTCGGGTTCTGTCGATCGTGATTTCAAAACCCTAAAAGCCCGATAGCTGTTAAGCGAAGAAGATGAAGCGCCATCTTAGATCTGCCGTCAGATCTAGATTCAGATCTAGCCGTTGGATCTGAATCAATCTCGATCCATTAGATTAGCCGTTTTAGCATAAATCGTTGGATCATTTAAAGATCAGCCTGCTCATCTGGACCAATCACAGCCGATGATCGCAGACTATGAGATCAAATCCTCATCGTCAGATCATCCATTTGGCAGCCGTACATCTCTTGCTTGCGTGTCCTCCCCGCCTTCAGCCGTGTAGCCGCCCTGCTAACTCCGTGTGTGGGGCCCACTCGTCCCCGTCAAACTGACGGGTCAGTTCTATGCTTTGACTGTGGGGCCCACTGGTCGCACCTCATCAAGCCACGGCCTGCCGCGTAGCTGTGGGTCCCGCCTCGGTCATGTCTGACTGCCGGCTGGGTCCCACCTGCAGCGTATAAATAATTTAATTAATTACAAATATATATAATATACATTTTATATATCAAATAACTTACAATAAATATGTGTACTAAGAGTATACATATATATTAGTTATTTAAATATAATAAAAACAGAACATATAAATAAATACTAAAATGAAATTAATAATTACTATAATTATTTGTGCAGAGAATTAATTATATAAATATTTAATAAGATTAAATAAATTAATTTAGTTTAATTTAATTAATCCAAATAATATTCAAATCTTTAAACCCTAATAACTTACAAATTATACATCCAAATTATACAAATAAATATATTAAATTAATCAAAAAAATATGAGGAATTTATTGATGCCAATAATTTTGCTGTAGGATCAATATTTTGCAAAGTGATTATTTATGGTTTAATTTAAGTTAAATTAAATGCTACAAATCTTATTTAGCTCATAACTTTGTGTAGATTGATCCAAATATACCCAATATGGGTCTTAAAATGATCAGGAAATCCTAAAGATCATTATAGTAGGGTTATCTTTACTGTTTGGATTAGTATTTTGCCTAATCACTTTTAAGACCTAACCCTAATTACCCTAATTAACCCTAGAACTTCAATTGACCAAAACTTGGTCAATTGAGCTCCAAATTGAATAATCTAAAGGTCCATTTAGATCAGCAAAAACCCAATTTACAGTAATCTACAAAAATATTTAGGATCCAACGATTAGATTTGCTAATCACCCTTAATTACTCTAAATCTTGATTAGTAAATATTAGCCAAATTAATAATCCAAATTGAGTGATTTTAAGTTTCAGATGACTCATAAAATCATTTAAAATCCATTTGTAAGGTTGGATTAGTGTTTGAGTGATTAATTTTGCTAATTACTCACTAATCACCCTAAACCTTAATTAGGTCTTAACTTAGTCAAATTAGGTCTAAATTGAGCCTACCACATGTCATTATGATCAGTGGGCTATTTGTGATTCATAGCCACTGATTTTGCTTAATTTGGACACTAATTGGCAAAGTTAGAATTTTTGACCTATAATTAAAAAAATCCCTTAATTAACCTTAAACCCTAGATCTTGTATTGACCATAACTTGGTTAATACTTATCAGAATTTAGCAAATTTAGATTCTATGGAAAACTTAGGCAATAAAGAACAATAATCTGAAAGAAAATTTATGTTTTACTTAGCCAAATTACTAATTTGCCCTTATGATTTAAATTCACTAATTTGATCTCATATGGCTTAATAATCACCCAAAATTAATTTAGTTGCTGTCTAAATCCTACATTAGACAGTAAGAAATACATTCCAGAAGAAAATTTTAGAATTAAAGCCCTAGATCAAAATTTGAACTTTTGAACCCTTAAGTAGGGGCAAAATGGTAATTTTGCCCAAAGTTAGGGTTTAGCATCTTAAAGCCCTAAAATCATTGTATAATCACTAAAATCAATAAATAGAATGATTTAAAACTGAAATTAATCAAATTTAAGTCTAAATAAGGTTTTGATTAAAATCTCAGAATTTGCTCATTAAGAAAATTCCTAAGTCCTAAGTGAGTGTTCTTATTCTTTAATCATTCTTAGACCCATCCTTAGGTCTTATAATATTAGTTAGGATGTGTGTCTTGAGAGATACTCTTAGTAATTAAGAGCCTTAATTCTTAAGATTAGGAATAGATCTTAAGTTAGAATTCATCTATTGAGTAAATTGGGTTACTCAATAGGTGAAATCTTGAGTTTTCTAGTTTATAGATTTTCTTAGTTTATTAAATGATTATTTGATCTTAAAACTCTAGAATTAAGAATAGAGATCTATCATAATGAATTGATTTATCATTAGAACTTTCCTTAACTTAATCTGTGAGATTTGGTTTTTTTTAAATTTAGACCCTTAGATTATACCTTTAGATTAAGTGATTAGACCCCATCATTTGGAGTCTAATTCTTAATCTTTTCATCTTGATTTGGCTAATCAAGATGAGGATGGGGTGAATTAAATTACAAAACTAGGTCGATGATTTATTCACTTTAACCAAATAGTCATCTTTTGATTAAGTTATAATTAGGACTTGGCCAGTCCTAATTATCTTCAACTAGTAGGATTCGTGATTCTAAGTTACAAAATGTGTAAGAATTGATAATTCTGAAACTTATATAACTTAGAGTAGATAGAACGAATAAAGTAGATAACAACAGATATCACCTGTGTTTTAGATAGAGTTTCTTGCACTTTGATTTGATGCTTCGCATTCCTTGATTTTTGAGCCTTATACCTTGAACATGTATTATGTACTTAAGATATTTGATAAATATCTTATGATAATTTGGAACATTTATAAGCAGCGTTACGTTTTTGTTTCACAAGTGGTTTGTAAGGTGTAGCTTGATTAGTATACCTCTTCGATCAACTCGTTTGGGGTCGGCAACCTTTCGAGGGTTTAATGTCCGACAGTCTATTGGCCATGCCTAGTCCGAGTGATAGGATGGATAGACTCTCGCCCTACTGACTATAGAGTCAGGATTCTGATATGGATATACTAATTCAAGTACACTTATATTCAGTTCTTTCTTAGCTCATCAGGCTAAGAGTTTTCAGTAATGTTCAGTTCAGAGTTTCTTAGCTCATCAGGCTAAGATTTGCTGAGTTCGTGTTCAGTTCAAGTGACTTATATAGTCACTGTAGTTTCAGTTTGCAGTTACTATTTTACTTGTATATTCTGCATTGTAGCATTGGTTTACTTACAGTTTTTCTGCACTATATAGGATGCTAGTTTTACTTACTGTTTTCATATGCTCACATAGTATGTTAGTATTTTCAGTTTTATACTGTTCAAATTATGTATGTCACCTAGCATATTCTGTTTGATCATAAGCATGTTTAGGTTGTACTTTTCTTACAGTTTTACTTTTCTTTTACTTACCTATTCTTTTTGCAGTTGTTTGGAGGAGGTATGTATTACTTTCTATTTATTTAGTTATAAACTGTAAACTGTAGTTTATAACTTATTACTGTTCTTTTTGATATGCTTTTCTGCACCTATTTTGCTCAGTTCTGTTCTTAAGGTGATATCTATTTAACTTAATAAAATTGTTTGCCCTAAAATGTACTTAGACGTATTGTCTAACCAGTTTTTCTTTTGTTGGCTGGGGCCATACCATTATGAAACTGATAATGGTAGGTTCTGAGTTTGTTGGAATAGCAGATCCAATAGAGAGCTTGCCATTGGAGTAGGAGCCCGTTCCTGGAGATCTGTAGCCTTAGTTTTCTGTCTTTCAGTGAGATGAGAGTTCCTTTCAGTTCTTTTAAACTTATTAAATGTTGTAATAATACAGGTTTATATTTCTCTTTCAGCACTTTACTTATTCTGTATTGTTGTATTTATACTGTATTGGATGGATGTTATATCTTTTATTGCTTCTGCACTCTGAGTTCATGTATAGATCATTTAGTGATAAATTCTGGGATGAATGGCAAAGTCCTTATTTAAGTTGGATTAGAACATATGTCTAATTCAATTCTAAGTGGGGACCTTGTCATTTGGTGACCCCTCCACCGTAATCATGTTAACTTAAGGGTTAACAGGACCATGGCGGGGAAGGGCCGCCACAATAGGGAAGGAATTTAGTTTAGCCAATCGTTGAGAGAAAAATCGAGCTCAATTGAGCTCGATGAGATCATTAATACACACCAAACGTTAGATTAATTGATCGAATGGAATCAATTATACAGCCATTGATTGAATTTAATTAAATGCAAACATAGGAGAAGTTAAGAACTAAAATAGAGCTATTTACCTTGTAAAGAGCTGGAATGAAGAAGTTCAGAAAGATCCTACATCACGATAGCTCTCACAGATCAGGTCGAATATGAGAAATGGAAAGGGAATTATGTGATGGCTTGGTGGCGGCGGATGAGGCATCGATTGCTAGCTGCAGTGACAGTGGCTGGCGTGAGCGCCGCATGTCCAATTGCGCGACACATGGGGATCAATTCATAGGAAGATTGGTCCATGGGCCGCACGAGTCGACCCAGGAGCTGAGCACGGGCCCAGGGTCCAAATGCTAATATTCGGGCCTGACCCGATTAGCAAATAGAGGGATTGGGCTGGGCCTGATTAGCAAGATAGGCAGGACCCAAATAGAATGCTAATAAAATAATAATTAAATTGAATTATAACAAAACTCATAATTAAAATTTGACTATTAAATAGGCTTCGAAAAATATAAAATCTTACTCATAGTTAAATGAAGGGTGAGGAATGCAACAACGAAGACGAATTTTGATTTCAATAAGTATTTAATTATTTGGATTTTTGTGGCATTTAAAAATAAATTAAAATATTTGACAAAAAATCCAATGATTTCCAAATGCTTCCAAAATATCACACATAGCTAATTTGAGTGTGATTAGCATAATGATGAAGTCAGATTTTTGATTTGATGGCAATTTAGATAGGTCAATTTCTGTAACAACCCAAACTCTTAAGTACCAAGGTATTGTCCGCTTTGGCCAGAAAGGCCTCACGGTTTTGCCATCAAAAGATAACTTCCCAGTAGATCACCCATCCTGGGAGTTCTCCCACCTGAGCACGCTTAACTTTAGAGTTCTTATCAGGAACTCCACCGTTATCTGAAATGGCGCCTCGATGTTTAAGAGTTTCTCTTATTTAACTTAAGTGGGTCATCACAATCTCCCCAACTTAAGTAACTGACGTCCTCGTCAGTATCCACACACAGATCCAAGAACCATCCATTGGATAGATAGGACTAGAAGTGACCCTTATAGGCACAAGCGGTACCCACAACCATGTAGCACCTTAACCATCATGGGTTCAAGAGGCTGCTCACATGAAATGGTACTTTGCCCTGTATGACACTTAGCTCTTATCTGACACCCTATGGTTTGCTCTGATACCATTTGTAACAGCCCAAACTCTTAAGCACCAAGGTATTGTCCGTTTTGGCCAAAAAGGCCTCACGGTTTTACCCTCAAAAGATAACTTCCCAGTAGGTCACCCATCCTGGGAGTGCCCCACCTGAACACGCTTAACTTTGGAGTTCTTATCAGAAACTCCACCGTTATCTAAAAAAGCGCCTCGATGTTTAAGAGTTTCGCTTATTTAACTTAAGTGGGTCATCACAATTTCTAAGATTATTAAAATTCTTAAAATTAGGATTTGATTCATTGACACTTAATTTGAACCAAAAATTTTATGATGAGTTCCTAATGACTTATTTTGAGTGTTAGCACTAAGATCAAGACTTAATTAAGCTCTAATTAACTAGAGTAATAACCTAGGATTATTATATTATATGACTATGACTCTAATTTTATATTGAATAGTAGGATATTATATATTTTGAGCTTGTATAAAATCAGAATAGTTAGAATAAATAAATTAGAAAATAAATAATATCATAAGTTTTTGTGAAGCACTGATTTACTTCTTTGATATGTACTAGTTAATTTGCATCTAATTGAGACATAGAATATTTGAAGAATATTCTATATTAGTTTTAAATTGTATATGATATTAGTATTAATAAATAGTAAATTCAGAAAATTCACATATAAATTCAGTGGACTGTGACATAGTTAGTTTGTCTCTATAATTTTGTTTTTGAGATAGAATCGACTTGGATCTTACCATGAGATGGTTTGGATGATAAATGACTAATTTTATAGTCCATCTCAGATCCAGCCATTAGTGGTTTAGATGATACATGTGGGACATTCTTGTTCTGTGATTATGTTAGCTAGTTTTCGTTATGGCAGGACTAATTTAGGCAATGTTTAATTAAAATAAAATACTTTTGGTTCAGTTATTTTTAGTACAGTTCAATTCAGTGTTTAATATTTACAGTATTTTTAGATTTTTAGTATTTATGCATTTTTTAAAGTTTTTTAGTTTTATACAAGATTTTCTATATAAGCATGTTAGGATGTTAGATTTCAATATTAATTTACTTATTCTATACTTTTATTTAAGAAATCAGCATATTTATTTGATCATACATGTTTATGACTTTTCATTACACTAGCACTTTATGAATTGCTTAACATGTTTCTACAACTATTTTATTTGAGGAATATTTGATTATCCCATGCTTTGCTTAAGTTATAATTATATTATTTTGTGGCGACCAGGGATCGAAGTTTGAGAGTCTTTAAAGAACAATCCATCTCAATTGAAAATATATATATTTTTATAATTCAAAAAAGACATAATAAATAATAAAAGTCTATTTATACAAATAGAGCCAAAACATATATGAAATTTTACAACAGTTTGAATTTTACAAAAATAAAATATGAAATATCTACATTCTTCTGCTTCTTTTATTTCTTCTCCTTTTTATTGGCAGATCTTCTAAGTTTTTTTTATTAGCAAAATTTGAAAAATTCAGTTTACCAGTCAGGTAGGAGTACGCAAATCGTTCTTATAAGAATAAATCTAGCATCTTATAATAGGTATGAATCAAGTATGAAAATGACTAAAAATTTGCATAGAAAATAAAGCAATTTCCAAATTCAATTTCTGCCCTACAAGTTAGCTGTGAAAATCAATATATATGAAATAAATTCTATCAAAAGCATTTGTATCAATAAGTCAAGTCCGTAGACTCCTGAGCCCAAATGGGTAAACCCATAGGCATAACCTGTATGAAGTTTATCTCGCCACCCGTCGGTAGCTTACTCAAAATAGGAACTGATGGTGTGTCTTTCCTCTGGATTTGCCTACTTTCTACAAGAGGCTAAATCCCTCCATATAACTCCCAGGGGATTGCTAGCTAGCCCAATCTGTACAGATTCCAGTGTTGCGTTCCACCCTCTAAAGACATACACCACAAAATATATATACTGTGTTTCATTCTTTTTATTACATGCTATTTGATATAAATCTTTTGCAGATTAAAATGCGATAAGCAGTGCAAATAATACTCAAATGAAAAATAGCTCAAATAAGAATACTGAAATAAAGCTTATAAATAAATTTGCGTAACTGATTGTTTTGACTCAAAATCAACTAATTCAATTTCTTTGATCTGCCAAAATAATTAAATTTATTAATTTAATGTGTTATGTTTGTAATATGATAATAAGATAAATATTTGAATATTTTGATTTATTTTATTAAGCTATTTAATTATTATGCCTTATAAGGTCAAATTGGGAATTTGACCTTATAAGGGCATTTTAGTATGTTTACCATTAATAAAATATAAAATTTATGTTAATTTATTATATATTATGTCCTAAGGTTTTTATAGAGTCTAAAATTATCAAATTCTGATATGAATTGGTTAAGTTATAGTTAATCTAATTTCTATGGTTAATAATTAGGGTTTGATATGATTAGTGAGTGATTAGTAAATTTAGTTACAAAATTATTAAACTATTTATATATTTAGGTTATAATTTACTTTATAAGTTATTTAAAATTGAAATCACTTAATTTGAATTATTAGATTGGCAAATATTCTTTAATCAAGTTTTTATATTAATTAGGGTTAATTAGGAGATCTAACTGTCAAATCCTAAATATTTTTGCAGTTTATAGAAATTTAGGTTTTTCTAATCTAAATTAATATTTGGATTATCTAATTTGGAGCTAAATTGACTTACTTATGATTATTTGAAGTTCTAAGTCAAATTAGGCTAATAGGGTTAGGTCCTAATTGTGATTAATTTAATTTTAATCCAAACAGTAAAATTAATACTTCTAAATTATTCCTTATGATTTTCTGAGTATTTTAAGACCCATATTGAGTATGTCTAAATTAATGATCTATAAGTTATGAGCAAATAAATTAATGTGACATTTTTAATATTTACTTAATACCCATTAAATGTCACTAGATGAAATATTAATTTTTTAGCAAATTAAATAGTTTTATTATATTCCTTGTATTTTTCTGATAAATTTAGTATATTTGTTTGTTAAATTTGGTTAAGTATTTTGCAAGTTATAGCTAGTTAAAGTTTTGATATTTAATTTGATTAAATATATATATATATATATATATATATAGTTTAATGTTACTGCTTTAATTAATACATTTAATTATATAAAATATTTATCTTCTTATTTTATTTATATTATTTATATAAAATTTTCTGTATTATTTTTAAAGTATATATTATTTTAGGTTTGATTTGATGTAAATATATATATCTTTTATAAATTATATATATATATATATATATATATTTATTATTAGATTTAAGTCTGCATGTGGGACCCGCGGCAGACTCGGCGACATATGGCGCCGAGAGATTGGTGGACAAACTGACTGCGGGACCCGCAGTCAATCGATTGCGCGAGTATACGCGCCCGGTGGACCCCATAATCCACGTGGCGCAACAGAGGCTCGACAGCGCATCTCTGAAGGATTTGTGGACACGTGTCAAGCTTAAAGCTTAAACTGGCAGTATACAAACCGGACCAGTTCACAGAAGGAGCGAACCGTGCGAGCAAACCAGTTCGAGAAGCGCCGGTTCGTCGCTTCGTCTCCTTCGATGCGCGACGAGAGAAGGAGCGTTAGGGTTAGGAGGGACGAGCCTTCGATCAATGATTCTGCTCAATCGAAGGCTTCTCAGCTTAATCGGACCGTATAAATTGATTAATAACACATAAGTTACATATAGAAACAATAATTTTTAAAATCGAATTAAGATCGGATGTATTTGGGTGCCTGGAGATCGAGTAGAAGGATAGTCGAGGAGGTTTTCAGGTATCTCTTAGAACTCCTGAGGGCTAGTAAAACACTAAATTAATCATTAAGAGTTTAAATGGGGAAGAAAGAGCGGTGGATCGGTATGAGGTGCAAAGGAATGGCGACATGCGTCCTCACCTTCGCCGCGTGTCCCGCGAATTGCTACGTGCCGCGTCTTCCTCTCGCAGACGAAGGAGACGAACTCTCGACCGTCCGATCTTTTGATCTGACGGATCGGAGCATCCATCCAAACAGACGACAAACCTAAAATGCCTAACTCCGTTGGTTAATTACTTAACTCTAATCGTTAAGTATTTAATAATTAATATTATATAAATTAATTCATACTCTTTTTATTTATTAAAATTATATAAATGAATATATCTAAAAAAAATTTTAATAAAATCACTTCTAGCTAATTAAGGGCTTCTGAACGCAATGGCGCACTCAAATTTTTGGTCAGACGAGTATTTAATTACTCGAATTTTCAGGTATTTAAATAATATTAAAATATTCGTCAAAAATTTAACGACTTCCAAATGCATTCAAAACTTCACTCCTAGCTAATTTGGGGGTGGTGAATGCAATAGTGAAGTCAAATTTTCAATCTGAGGTCAAAATTATTTAAATATTTATAAACAATTAGAAATGAAGTTTTGGCATTTTACATTCTCTCCAACTTAAAAGAGATGTCGTCCCGACATCAATCTAAAATTTAAAGACATTTATTAGATCTAGAATTACTTAGTCGAACAAATGAGGATAAGATTTCTTCATGCTTGATTCTTCCTCCCATGTAGCTTCTTCTTTGCGATAGTTTTTCCATCTAACATTTATCATAGGAATAGATTTATTTCTTAATTTTCTCTCATCTCGATCTAGAATCTCTTTTGGTTCAATCACATATCTGAGATTTGGTTGCAAATTGATATCTTCTACTTCAATTCTCATTAATGGATCTGATAAATATTTCCTTAAGGAGGAGATATGAAACACATCGTGCATCAGACTCAGATGTGCTGGAAGTTTGATCTGATAAGCCACTTGGCATACTCTTTTCAAAACTTCAAAAGGTCCAATAAATCTTGGACTTAATTTCCCAGAAACTCCAAATCTAGAAACTCCTCTAAATGGGTTCACTTTCAAATACACAAAATCTCTAATAGAAAATTCTACATGATGATGATGAGCATCAAAATACTGCTTCTGCCTGTCTTGAGCTGCTTTCATTCGATGCTGAATTATTTTTATCTTTTCCGTTGCCTGAAGAATCAAATCTGATTTTAATATCCCATTTTCTCCAATACTATTCCAGGATAAAGGAATGATACACTTTCTTCCATAAAGGGCTTCATAAGGAGCTATTCCAATACTTGCTTGAAAACTGTTATTATAAGAGAATTCAATTAATGGAAGGTGATCATCCGAACTTCCTCCAAAATCTAAGACACAAAGATAAAGAAAATCTTTTAAAGTTTGATTCACTCTTTCAGTTTGTCCATCAGTCTATGGATGAAATGATGTACTCATACAGAGCTGTGAACCAAGATCTTGATGAACTGCTTTCCATAAATTTGAAGTGAATCTACTATTTCTATCAAAAATGATGGTTTTTAGAATACCATGCAACCTTACTATCTCCTTTAGATAGATCCTTACCAATTTATCTACTGAATCTGTTTGCTTAATAGGTAAAAAGTGTGCTGATTTTGTAAGCATATCCATAATTACCCAAATAGAATCACTATTGGATTTTGAAAGAGGAAATCCAGTTATAAAATCCATAGAAATATCTTCCCAATTCCATTGAGGTATAGCTAGAGGTTGAAGTAATCCACCTGGTTTGTGATATTCTGCTTTTACCATGTTATAGGCTTCACATTCTGATATAAACTCAGCTATACTTTTCTTTATTCCTGACCACCAAAAATATGATTTCAAGTCTTGATACATCTTATTATTTCCAGGATAAATTGAATATCTAGACTAGTGAGCTTCTTTTAATACTTTAGATCTTAGCTCAGCATAATTAGGTATCTATATTCTGGATCCACACCAAATATTCTTATTTGAATCTAAATTCAATTCTAAGTGCTTTCCTGATTGAATGGATGCAGATAAGGAGTCATATTCTTCATCATGATGTTGAGCTTCTTTAATCTCATCCATTAATAAACATTCTACAGTCATCTGAAATAGTTTAGCATTTGATGGCAATATGACTTCTAATATAAAATCTTATATTTCCTTGAGTAATATAGGATTAGAAGTCAAAATATGCAAATGTGAAACTGTCTTTCGACTTAGTGCATCTGCTACTACATTTGCCTTGCCAGGATGATATTGAATTGATAAATCATAATCTTTGATTAACTCTAACCATCTTCGTTGTCTTAAATTGATCTCTTTCTGAGTAAAGATATACTTCAGGCTTTGGTGATCCGTGAAGACTTCACATTTTACTTCATACAAGTAATGTCTCCAGATCTTAAGTGCAAAGACTATTGCAGCTAATTTAAAATCATGAACTGGATAATTCTTCTTATGGACTTTGAGCTGTTTAGATGAAAAAGCTATCACCTTTCCTTCTTGCATGAGAACACAGCCTAATCCAATTTCAGGAGCATCACAATAAATTTGATATTTTTTTCCTTCAACTGGTAGAACTAGAATAGGAGCTGAGATTAGACATTCTTTTAATTTCTTAAATACTTACTCACAAGATGAGTCCCAAACATAAGGTACATCTTTTTGGGTGAGATGAGTAAGAGGGACTGCAATCTGGGAAAAGTTCTTAACAAACTTACGATAGTACCTAGCTAATCCCAAGAAACTTTGTATCTCAGTTACCGAAATAGGTTGGGGCCAATCCTGAATTGCACTTATCTTGCTGGGATCAACTGATATTCCTTCCTTGCTAATTATATGGCCTAAGAAGGCGACTGAGTGAAGCCAAAATTCACATTTTGAGAATTTAGCATATAGTTGATGTTGCCTTAATAAGTTTAAGGTGATTCTAAGATGCTCTTCATGTTCCTTAGCATTCTTAAAATAAATTAATATATCATAAATGAAGACGATGATAAAAGAATCCAAGTAGGGTTTCATTATTCGCTGCATCAGATCCATAAAGTAAGATGGGGCGTTGGTTAACCCAAAAGGCATCACTAAGAATTCATAATGCCCATATCTCATTCTGAATGCAGATTTAGGGATATCTTCATCTTGGATACGGAGTTGGTGATAACCAGATCTTAGATCGATTTTGGAAAATATGGAAGCACCAACTAACTGATCAAATAAATCATCTATTCTTGGTAATGGGTATTTTTTCATAATAGTAACCTTATTCAATTCCCGGTAATCGATACATAATCGCATACTCCCATCTTTCTTTTTAACAAATAAAACTGGGGCTCCTGAAGGAGAATTACTTGGTCTTATAAATCTTTTTTCAATCAACTCTTAAAGTTAATTTTTAGGTTCTTCTAACTCTTTGGGTGCCATTCTGTATGGAGCTTTAGATAAAGGATTCGTTCCTTGACTTAAATCAATCTGAACTCCACTTCTCTTTGAGGTGGCAAACCTTGAAGTTCTTCTGAAAAGATATCTGCATATTCTTTCACTATAGAAGTTTCTTCTAGGGTTGTAGTTTTAACTTCAAAACTTGAGAGTAAAGTTAAGAATATGGGATACTTCTTTCTAATGAACTTTTTAATTTTGTTTGCTGGGATAAGGCTAATAATTGCACTTCTTTGACCAATAAAGGTTACCTTCTTACTTCCATTATAAATATATACCCTCTTCTTTGCATAATCAATTAATGCCTTATTCTGACTCATCCAATCCATTCCAAGGATAATATCAAAACTAGTTATAGGGATGACAGTGAGTTTAGCTTCCCAAGAATTTTCACTTATATCTATTTTGCAATTACAAAAGATATTTGTCTCTAAAAACTCTCTTGATGGTAGATTAACTTTAAGGGCTGATGAAAATTGTTTTACTGGTAATGAATATTGTTGAACTATTTTTGACGCAATAAAAGAATGCGTAGCTCTAAAATCAAAAAGAACTGAACACAGATATTGAAATAATAAAATGGTACATGTGACCACATCAGGTTCCTTTTTTGCCTCTTCTTGAGATAGGTTGAATATTCTGACCTTGGATTGATTATTCATTGGATTACTGGAAGATGCAATATTATTTCCTTGGTTTATTGGTGGTCTTCCTTGATTCTTCATAACTGCCTTGCCTTAATTTGGGAGTTGATACCCATTGACTGTATAAGTGGCTCGGCAGAACTTTATGAAATGATTCGTTCTTCCACATCGGTGGCATTAACCTTCACCGGTAAAACATTTATCTGTATTATGAATTCTTCCACAAAATCTATAAGTATTTGGTGTTCTCGGAGCAGGTCTACTTTCCTTGAATATTGTACATTTTTCCTTGAGGTCTTGAGAATTGATGTCTCTTGGATTGAAAATGAGGAGAAAATGCTGGCATTTTCATCCTTGAAGAGTACTGTTCTTCTTGAGCTTCCATAAGCTTGGGTTTCTCTACTAATTGAGCAAAGTTTAAAATTTGAAGAGGTGTCAAAATATGTTAAAAATTATTCCTTAATCCATTAAGGAATAAATGACATCTGACTTCCTCAGTAGTAACCATCTCTAGAGCAAAGCTGGCTAAACGTGTGAATTCCTCTTCGTATTCTGTTACTGTATGACTTCCTTGTTTTAGGTTGAATAGCTCTTTTCTCATTGTCTGCCTAGCAGACTGAGGCACGTATTTGCTTAAGAATGTCTTCACAAATTCCTCCCACTGTATTTCTTCTTTTGTTCTATTTTGAAATGTAGTGTTCTTGGTTGTCTTCCACCATTTTTCAGCAGCTTCTGTCAGAAGATAATTAACTAGAGATACCTTCTGATCTTTAGAGCTCTTAGCATATTTAAACTCTTTATCTATCCTTTGAATCCATTCTTCCAACGGCTACGGGGTCATCTTCCCCTCGTTGGATCCGCTGGGCTGCCACGCGGCGGCCCGCCACGATTTTGGCCAATTGGCGCCCCGGCATGCCTCGACCGCTCCGCCTCAGTCCCTATAAGGGCCTCCCCGACACCCCCAACCTGTGGATCGCGCGAACCCGAGCTCGGAAACCTCAGCATCGTCCGCCCGATCCTAAAGACCGCCGACCCACACTTCAGGTACTCCGATCTTCCCCGATCCTTGGTCAATTTTTAGGATCTAAATGTTTGTGTGTAGAGCACACTCTGTTCGATCGATCCAACGGTCTGATCGGGCTGGTTCTTACCCGATCGGACGAATCAGGTGATTCTTCCCCGAAGGGTTCGATCTCACCGGACCTTAAAAGGTGAAGGGTCATGGGTCTTGGGCCGAGTCGGGCCCGACCCGCGTTGGGATGGGTACGGGTCCGTGTGCGTCGGACACGTGGATTATGTGGAGCCCACCTCACCGCGTGGCACAACCGCGCGTCGCCACGTGGCAATTGGGGGGGGGGGGTCATATCACCGCTAAAATTCTGCAGAAAATTTAAATAATATATATATATATATAAACTTATATATAATATTAGTATTACTATACTTACATACTAGTATACACCAAAATATATAGATGATGTATAAATCCAATGTGTAAGTAGATTATTGGTTGAATGCACTCTTTGATAAGACATATGTACACAAATTATAAAAAAAGAAAATTTATAATTGGTCTTGGATACTTTTTGATGTATATTATTGTATAATCATAGTATTTTTTATATAATATCTGTAAAGTAAAGATTACAGTTATATTTAATGGCAGCCGTTCCCATCGTATTTAATTGCCTGCAGAAGTTTATAAATATAAATGTAAATATATATATATATATATATACATTTGTAATCAGAATGTATATGATGTGCACATATATTAATGCCAAATAGAGCTTTAGCTTAGCAGATAGTGGGCCCCACCTCCTTTATTATCTGCACAAGAAAACTAATATAATATAAATAAATAAATATAAATTTATCTATATATGTACCTAAATATATATACAGATGTATTATATGTATATATGTAATCATATGTATATATTTATGCTCCTAAATTAGGCAAATAATTATACTATTATGAGGTAATATTGGTTAGATTAATTAAGTAGTAATTAAAAGATAACTAATTGAGTCTTTTTGCTAATATTATATTTAACCAAGATTAAAGTAGTAATTAACTAGGAGATTATTTAATAATCGTTAGATTAGCTTAGTTAGTTAATTAAATAATAACCCTTCAGAAAATGTTAGATTATATTAATACTATATAAATGCTTATATAAAATTATATGCTTATGCAAATATACATAATATGACCCTATACGCATATAGCTAATTAAAAACTGTAGTTTTGAATGTGAACGAGTAGACACATTGAGTAGTAATAATGCACGTATATATATATATATATATATATATATATATATATATATATATAGAAAGATATATAATTGTCGTAGTTTAAATAAACGTGCCAGTATAAGGATTAGAAAGGATTAGTTCTAATCCTTTTTAATTTATAAGTTACACTTGATATATAGGAAAACGGTGATCCTGAACTTGTGTAATTTGGAATAGCTATAACAAATAATAGAAAACAAATGATATCACCATATTAATAGAGTCCCTTGCTTATTTTGATACTTTGTACTACGCATTCCTTGTATATTTGAGCTTACTTAATTGGACATTTCATATAAGAGAACTTTGTGTATGAAAATGAAAACTTATAATAATTAGGATAACAGTTGCCTCTGGGTTCAGTCTCTGGGAGGATTAAGGTGCACATTTACCCTATTGGACGGGGTAAGGAGTAATAAGGAGGCTTAACATTACTCATTGAGGAGAGTGTGTTAAGTATGGAACCCGCATAGTCTTGTAGACGTGCTTGACTCCTCAGCTGTTTATGAAATGTGTCCACATAAACAAAGTAAAATAACTAAAAGATTTTGCATGTGTGTTGCTGCCTCCTCAGTTCTGCTGCTGGATTCTGTCTGCCCTAGCCCTGAAAGGCTATGAGAATTTCTGTCTGCTCAAGCCTTGAAAAGCTTGGGGTTTTTACGGGCCCGATGGCCAACTTTCTAATATGACAGTCTTTACATACCCATTTTAATTTTTCAGCTTACTGTGTACAGTGTTCAGATGCATATTTCAGTTAGCTATTTTTCTTTAATAACCAGTTTACCTGTATATATTTATAGGATACTAGGCTTTACTGCTTATTATACGTATCATATTCAGATTTCTGTCACTTAATTTGCATATGCCGCATGAACATCCAAATATCTAGGATTAGTCTTTACTTTTAGTACTTTTTACTTATTATGTTATATGCTCGTTCTTTGCTTGGCTATTGTACTTTTGCCTCATTTGTTGTTATGTCCCTGTTTTCCTTATATGCTTACTGCACATACTGCTTAGTTACTTTATTGTTCATAAGTTGTAAATGGTGATATTATAGAACACATGAAAATTAACAGTCTAAAATATACTTAGACAATTGTCTAACACAATATTTTTTTTTTCTTTGGTTGGGGCCCTACATTGTGAAACTGACAATATCAGGAATAGACCATTTTGAGGATCCAGTACCTGAAGAGGAGCCCTATTTAGAGGAGGCGCAACAGCTTGGACCGAAAGGCATTTAGCTTTCTGTTATATGTGAGGATGAGCGCATTTGCACTTTTATTTTTTTTAAACTCTAATTGATGTAATAATACAGGTATTTGTGACTGTGTATTTGGGTTTTATGCTTATATTCTGAGTTGCATTTTATTATATTTATACTGTGATGCTTGGATGTTTCTCATTTTGAAATCGCTTTTGCACTCTGTATGAATTATTATTAAGTGACTGAATGTTTGATTATATGTTTACTCTTTCCCTTATTAGGTGGATTGTGGATTTCATCCTAATCCAATAATAAGTGAAGAGTTAACTAGAGTGACACGCCACCCCTTAGCTTAATATTGTGGATTAAGAGGTGGGGCGCCACACTTGCCCATTTGTGTTTAATATAAGTTGAGGGGAGTGCAAAACATTTTTTGGTTTTGGTAATAAATGGGGACTGAGAGGGATCATGGGGGATTGGTTCTGACAACATGTACATCCGTTCCAAGTTCTGTCGGGAGATTGATGAAGATGAAGATGAATATCATCATATTAGATAGAAGACGTCGGATCCTACCCTCAGATCCAACAGATCTAATTTATAGCATCGTATAAGTCCTCCACTATCAATTCTTGGATCATAGATGTGGAACGCTCCAGATGTCACGGTCCTTTAGACTAAACATTTGAACTTTTCCATTCAAAAATTTTAATAAAAATTGATTTAATGATTATTTAATAAATTTTAAAATTTAAATAAAAACACGAATTGTATTTTGTGAATATTTTGAACTTTTTAAGTTTAAAATTTATGAAAATTTGCACTTATAGCATATTTTGATGTGATGAATTCACATATATAATCAGATTTGGGGCTTTAGATCAAAATATTTTCTCCAATATTTAAATATTTAATTCCTTTAAAATAATCAAGAAATATCTTCTTATTCATTTTGCCGTCTAATTTTTAGGGTTTATTTCTAATGAGGTTTAGAAATTGCTAATGATAAGTTAATCTCTAACTAAGCATGATTAATCTTGGTAACAACTACAGGTTATTAAAGTACAAATATATAATCCACCAAAAATAAACCCTCTGAATTTGCTTATTTATGTTTTGATTATTTTTTATTTTATGTATGGAGACATGTGTGCATATATATATATATATATAACCTGATTTAATTAAAAAAGTATGTGTAATAATTTTGTTATCCTAGTCAATTAGAACTAAATCAAGTCTTAATTTTGGATTTATTTATCTTAAATAGTTATTAAGACATCACCCTGAAGTGTTGGTCCAAATCAGAGGGTTAAATAAATCAAACTCTCATTCTGGGAATTTCATGAATACTGGAAATCGATTTAATTAATTTGACATCAAATCAAAAATCCGGCTTTGCCTTTACGCTCATCACCCCCAAACTAACTATGGGTGAAATTTTGGAGGCATTTGGAAGTCATTTGGCTTTTATCGAATATTTTGATATATTTAAAATACCCTGAAAAATAGGAAAATAAATTCTCGTCAAAATTAAAATCCTACTTCGCCGTTGCGTTCCGCACCCCTCAATTAGATAGGGGTGAATATTTGAAAATTTTTAGAAGCTATTTAATTATTCAATTTCAATTAAGAAAACATGGATTTAATATTTAAATAGTTATTATTTTTATAATTCCTAAAAGCCGTCACTCCGCGCCGTTTCCTTTATTGCACGCCGTCAACATCATCGTTCAATCAAACAGTAGAAATCGGACCGTTCGATCGGGTCCAGGCTTGCTGTCTCGATTGCTCTCTGCGCGGGTCGTGGTTTACCACCGCCCCGCAGAAGCCTTGGAAGCTTCGCCAAGGCCCCATTAACCTCCTATCTGTGAGCCTAAGCCGTATCGCGAATCAAGAGACCTCTGGATCCCTCGCCTTCCTAAAGCTGCAAACCCTAACTCCTGGAACCGCTCATCTAGGTACTCCACTATCTCTCAATCCTCCTTATTGAATTGCAATTTCTTGATTCGAATATTTATTCCGCATGGTTGATTAGGGATTGTCCGGCTCGATTGCGTTTGATCGAACTCGATTGAGCGGATTTTGAATATGGTTCACAATGATATACAGTAGCATCACCTCCGCCCGAACCATAGGTGCTAGGATTAGTCCCTACCGGCGTCACTGACCTCATTAGTCGCCGGTTCGGCCACTTACGGGTAGGCCTTATCAAGCCCTTGCCGTCGCCGTGCAGGCCGAGCCTCGGGATAGCCGAAAAGGCCTCTTGGGACGTGTCGCGGCGGGATCGGGCTGGGTCGACCTGGACCCGACTTGTAATTTCACGTGTCGCGTATGCGCTGTGCCGCAAACGTTAGTACTGCCGCGCGTGGGGCCCACTATCCCACCCGTCGATTATGCGTCTACCATGCCTTCCAGTGGGCCTTGCCTTCTCGCGTCACATGCTGACTATTCGGATATCGTAGGTCCCAATTATGATTTAATTAAATTAGAGTTTTAAATATTACTTAATTTAATTATATAATTTAAGAAACTTTAATCATTAATATTTTTTAATCCAATGCTCCAAATATATTACTAAGATATAGAATATTTATTATTTAAATATATAACTTCTAATATCTTGAAGATTTTATTTTAAATTCTTAATAACTTGTTAAGGATAAAAAGTTTCTTAATAACTTCTAAAAATTTTATATTCTCTTTTAATTTTAATGATAAATTTGTGATGAAATCTTTTAATGAAAAATGTTTCAATATTTTTGTCAGTATAATTAATTCTTTCAATTATATGAGCTAAATATTTTAATTAGAAACTTTGATGATATTTGTAGCAGCTTTTACAAATGCATATAAAAATGGGGCGGGTGAGTTCTCAAATGCCTCGGTGGTTTCTGCTCATTATAAATTAATAAGCTTAATAAACCCTAATTCTTTCTGGTTACCAACAGCAGCTGCTATGGCGAAGACGAAGGACAAATCCACCGGCGGCATAAACAAGAAGAAAGGCCGGAAGAAACGTCAACTATCAGGACCCATGGTGGCATCAATGAAAGCGTCGAAACTGTCTCGACCCAACCCTTTCGAGACGATTTGGTCGCGCCGCAAGCTCGACATCGTCGGGAAGAAGAAGGGCAAAGGAGAAGAGGTCCGAATTGGTCTGTCTCGAAACCTCGCCATCGAAAAGGTGCAATATTTTACCCTTGCAATCTTAAAAAAAGTAATCATTCTTCATAATTTATTAATTGCTCTTCGGTGCAATTCATGTACTCAACGACAGAGGAAGAAAACGTTGATGAAGGAGTATGAAGAGAGCACCAAGTCGGCTAAGTTCATCGATCGGAGGCTTGGAGAGAAGGATGATACTCTCCAGGAATTTGAGAAAGCTATTTTGCGTATGCAGCGTGAGCGCCAGGTGACTGCTGTTACCAAAATTTTCCTTCTTGTGTTTCAACCAACCAACATTACTGCCCCTTTTAAAAATGGGAACATCTTATGTTCTCACCTATATTTTGTGTATGATATACTGTAATTTGGATAAGTTTCACAAGCTTCAATGATTTTAAAAAATGTATATCTTAGTTTTTGAAGTTTCTGGCCTCAATTGCAATACTGTGAAATCAACTATTTTTTTCTTTAAAAATGTCTCAAACACTGCAGCATTGGCCCAGATTTTAAACTTCAATATAAATCAACTGCTCATGAGATATCTTAGTATTCCTGTCTCAAACATAGCTACTGAAGCTTCAAGCTTTACCATTGGACCACATCTCGCTCAGAGTGACTTTCCTTGGCGTGCTTTGCTAGACCTTTGCTCAGAACGTATTGCAATCTGTCAATGTGCTATGCTCCTTGTCAAGGAGATCTGCCACTCGAAGGCCATGGAGTTTGGCCACGTCCCCAGTCACTGGCGTATAATAGAAGTTTTCTAGCCTAGTTCAATCATCCTCTAAAGCAAAGACATGGGTACCACTGTCGTTCGGCCAAGAACGTGTCACTGAACAATTAACCAACCATTGCAAATAATCTGACAAATTGGCGAGCTACTTTGTTAAATAAGGAACACTCACGGGATCAGTATTTGACCTCCATTGAGTGAACCTCCAAGAGATCGTTTCCACCTACGTAGCTGAGAGATTGTTGTGCCATCAAAACTTGTTGCCATGACCTGACTTATCAGATTCCCTGACCACTAGTAGATAGACAGTGGACAAGACAAATTCCTTCCATCTAAATCTAACATAGTGAAAACAACCTCTTTCGACTCGAAGTCACATGAATCTCTTGATGATGACCTCAATTCCCAACAAGCTGGAGTTTGTATTGGGCGACAACATCATTGTGTAAACCGGAATGGTATACAAGATTGACTGGATTAGGCAGAGTCAACGTACGAGCAACAAGAACCAGCTGTCCCATGAGCAAACTTTGGATCAGACCCTCTCTACCATTGCATGAAAGTCATCTCTCCTTGGGGGCTTGCTCATGATGGTGACCTCCAAATGGTGAAGTTCTGTTCAGAAGAGTCTAATTCCACCTTTGCCTATAGAGAGGAGTCATTCTGCTAAAGGCAATCTGTGATTTCATCGCTTTTACAGAATGCCCCGATAATATGTGACTTCACCATACTCATAAACAATGCTTTAACTGTTTTTACCTAGGCAATAAAATCTGCTATCACAAAATTTGCTTTCACCTGTGCAACAAAACTTGTGGCTGGGAATTGAAATGCAAATTATTTATAATGGGAGGAAAATGGTAGAGTAATTGGAAATGAAAGTTTATCATTATTGAGACATTGAAATATGCAAATGAGGAATAAAAAAAACTTTTGGGTCAGAGCTAAAAATAGCATTTATAAACTAACTTAACAATTAAATGTGCAAGAGAAGATAAATAATGGACTCTTGACTTAGAATTTGAGAAAAAATGTAGGATGCTAGAGCTCGTTATTGGTTACATAGTTTTTAGAGCAGGTTGTGTTCTGTACATTATCCAAAAAATTAAAGCCAATGTCTAGGGAGGTTGCCATCCAAGAAAAAAAAGCTCAACAACCCTAAATCCTTAGTTCTTCATGTTCTAGACGGGGGAGAGTAAGAAGAGTATGTAAATACGAGGGAGTAGAAGTGAAATATATTTTTGAAATAATTTTTTTCATTATGTTCACTAAAAGAAAGAAATGAGTAGTTTGTGAGGAATCAAAACCAAGCTATTGACTTGCATTGCGACCCAATAATTGAATAACAAAGGTTACCCAACTTGATAATTCAATTTTATAAGTTAAGCATGTAGTATAACTTTACTACCTTTTTGTGAACTATTAAATAATTAATATGCAAAATTTTCAAGAGTGAAGCAAGAATGTCATAAAAAGCACTTACTTTAACAAATTATAGAATTAACTAAAATACTACTAATAACGGAGATTATCACCAAGTCTTAAAGTAAACTATAATAAATCATTAGCAAGTAATATTATCATTAAAATGTTAAATATAATTACATTAATTAAACCAGAACATTGGTTGGAATGCAAAATGAGCTAAGCGAAATTGAGATTTAACTGAATTGCTGAACAATTGAAAAGTATACCAGAATATGTCCAACTGCGAAATGATTGAAATTTTACATGTAATTCAATTGGAACTCAATAAATGTGTATCATATAATTGAACTAAAGCTGTAGCCTTCTTTGCGCTAATTTTGATGACTACTGTATGAACTGCGTTTAGGCATTGAAATCAGTTGTCGTCGAAGCAAAGTGCATTTTAGAATGAGGCAAAACATTATGGACATATAATCAGTCAAGTAAAAGACATTTAGCATTTTAAATGAAACCTGCAACCCATGTAAGTTCCAATGATTTCTTGCATATTGCTTTTCATGTACTGGTTCACCTTTTACATATTTGATCACTTTAAAATATAGTTGGAAGGTAGATGCATAATAATGTGCAAGTTCGAAACCTTCCTTGTATGTATATATAGAATGTCCATATGATCAAACATTCAACATAAACACATAACCGAAGATGTCTTAGTTTAAACTTCCTTGAAACATTTTATCTAAGCCCTTGATGGTATACCTTGTACAGCTAATTGCCTTCATCATGGCGTATTAGTTAAATAATGCAGGCCATTTTGTTTTAAAACCCCTGGAATTCATGATACATTTTATGCGTGTACCTTACTACATCTTTAAGAGTTGGCAGTTGGGACTATAAATGTTGGAAAAAAGTTATTCTATATCTAGTTTTCAAATAATTTCTTCTCACAAAAATGTTAAGTAATGCATATGTATATATATATGACATTTTAGTATTATTAACTATAGATTGTCAGTGTTAATTATTATAATTCATAGGTAGGTGTGTAAATGTGCCAGGCTAGCTCATACATAATTTGTTAATGGGATTGTGAACCCAGCTTATGGAGCTCATGAACTATGCTTGAGCCGTGAGTTAATCTTGAATCATTCATCACAAGTTAATGAGTCAAATTAGCTTGTTTATTTGAAATATTATAATAGTATGTACTTATTTTAATAAGGCTAATTAATTCAGTTAAATTCATAATTTAATTAAGCCAAGCATACAAATTCTCACACATAAAGCTTTGCCCGCCCATTATTGATTTATCAAGCTCGGGCCTATTGCTGAGCCTTTTCACAAATTTGTTGTCGAGCTCAAACCTATATTCAATCTTATTTTTGAGCTTGATAAAAGTGCTTGAGTTGATTCGATAATGGAGATCTTACTGATTACGAATTCTTAAACTTAAACTAGCTCGATAAGCATGGTCGAGTTCATACTAAAAAAAAATAGACGAGTTGTTCTCGATCTTGGTTTGTCTCAAGCTCAATTCTATTATGCCTCTAATTATATGGTGTCATTTTATGAGATTACATATTGTCATAAAGTTGTGTAAGTTATTCATAGGTGATTCGTTAAAATGATGGATGTTACCTTGAACTTAGTCGTCACCAAATGCACAGTTGTTGTTGATGTATTAGAAATGATATCAACAGTGACGTTGAAATAACTGAAGTTGTGAACTGCAATTGCTAGAGTTTGATAGACTGCGATATTTTTTATAATAAATAATTGAAAACTTGATATAAAGGAGATGGCTTTGTTATTGTGGTGATAATACATAAAGCCTCTTTTGAGCTTAGTGATTTGTCAAAATCAATGGACTTTTGAGAAGTGACTATTTTTATTTATAGAGTAGGGTAGAGTGCACAGATAAGATCTATTAATTTCTAGTTTAAATATTTATTGGAAACAGTGAGCTGGTATTTCAACTCAATTTTACAGGCTATAGGAATATTTAAGAGTAGGATCTTTGTTTTGTCAATCATTGACTCCATCAAAAAATAGAACTAATATAAGATTCATTTCTTACTTTAAGGTAAATAGTTCATAGTTTTGATGATTACACATATGTATGTTGTCTAGATCAAGTGCTTATATTTGTATATGATTTATTAGATTATATTGATGCATTGGATGGAATATATATCATGACATCAGTTGCATCAGGACATATGGCTATCTTTTATGAGAGGAAATTGCTACTAACAAAATGTTTGGGCGATTATGGAGTTCTCCAGTTGTCTGATCATGTCACGAGGATATTTGAAACAATGGATGCAGTGAGATATCGCAATAACTTTTTGATTAATTTTTATTCAAAGTTTAACATGCTTGCTAGATTTATTGATATTGAGACTGAGAGGTGCTTCAATTTCATGCTGTCTTGTGATTTATCCATCACATTATCATTCATGATCATTTCTCAAAAGGCCATAGAAATGTTTGTCTTGAAGTACTTGCGGAGGAATCTTCAAGCTACAGGGGAATGTTGTACTTATCTTATCTAGAACTGAAATTTTATGTTATTGACCAATATTACAGCGTTTTATTAAAATTAGTATGTTTTTTGTTGAAATTTAACATGATATTTGCTGAAATTAAACATTGTTCTTGTTGATCCGTGCTATTACATTCTTTGTGTCTAGGATATCCTTGCTATTAATGAAAATTCAATTTCATCTTATGATATAATACAAGTTTAGTCTTTTTTGCTTTGTTTTGTTGGGTTTTTAATATTTCACTTAAGTTATTACAGATTTTTGAACCAAACAAACATTGTAATTTGAATTATGCTGTTATATGATTGCCATATTATAGTATTACACATGAAATGCAACCAAACTTGCACTTATTTTCTTTAACACATGCTCATTATATGCTTGACTTAAGTTCTCATCCCTTCATCAATGCGGAATTTCAAAATGTTCGATTTAATTTTTCATTTATGCTATAAATAACTTAAATTTGATGGAAAAAAAATTATGTGTATTTACGAGTTCAATTTTTTTGCAGGTTTAATTTTTAAGTTTTTTAAAAAAATTGTGTAAATAATTAAAATTTTTTGCTTTAATTTTAAATTAAAATTTTCAGATTTAATTTATAGGTTTAATTATTTATGCGAAATAAATTTGTTTGAAGGGTCTCGTAAGCTTGTTAATTTCTACCAAAAAGGTTACTCATAATTAGATTTTCGGATTTTATTTTTCATTTATACTTATAAATAACTGAAATTTGATGAAATTTTTTTTCTTAGTTTTAGCAGGTTTAATATTTTTGTGGGTTTAATTTCTGGGCCTTGAAAAAACTTGTGTAAATAATTAAAATTTTTGAGTTTAATTTTAAATAAAAAAATTTTGGGTTTAATTTTCAAGTTTATTATTTATGCATAATAATTTCCTTAAAGAATTTTTTTTTTCCATCAAATTTCAGTTATTTATAAGCATAAATGAAAAGTTAAACCCGAAATTTTGAAATTATACATTTGCCCCTGCATGAAATAATGGATTAACAGAAATTAAAAGTCAATATACAGAAATGAACATTTAACAAGAGTCAATATACCAAAATAAATACTTACAAGAGTTAATAGTCATTTTGAATATTTTGCTAGAATCAATATATGATTTGGATAAATAAATCCTTTTAATAATGAGCATAAATTAATGAAGTAAAATTTTTATAATTTAATTTCAATGACGTTGATAATTTTTCTAAATAAAAAGTTTAAGGTGATCTTACTTTGGTTGTAATAATCTCAAAATAACACTGATCAAAAACAAATTTAACAACATTTTGCAAATATAACAACATTGAACCAAATAGATGTTATCTGAATAGCATCCTAATAACATTTTTAATGACCTGCAACCAAATGGTTCCTCTATCTCTTTCTTGATTAAGGCCAATTTATGTTTTTTGAATTATGTTTCGTTGTACACAAGAATTTGTGATGTTATTGTTCTTGATTGTTTTATCTTTAGAAATCATCTCTCTTGCATAAGGTTGATAATGAGACATTTTGTTATCTGAACCATTGAAGGGAAAAGCCACGGTCATGACCCAAATTGAATTAGTTTTATTGCATATATTTTAATTTTCATTGCATTGTCTGGCGTAAGAAAGGGATTTAGAACTACAGGGAACTCAAATTGGTGGAATTGTCGAACCACAATGCCGGATGCTGGTAGAGTGCATAAGCTGGATGTAGATTTAGATGACGGCTTTGATATTTGTGGACGTGTTTTCTTCACGATATTATGGATATTATTGCTACTATTGAATGCGTTCAACTTTGTTTACTCTGGAGAAAATTATGTCTAATGCGATTTTCTTACCTCGATAGTAAAATATTGAATTTTCTGGTTTTTGTATTCTTGAAATTTTTGCCATGGAATATGTTCATAAAATATGCTCTTTGTTTCTTTTTCTGCCATTATACAGTTAAAGGTAAAACGAGCAAGCAAATATAATCTGTCTGATGAGGATGATGATGATTCTACATTTCCTCAAGCACATATCATCCCAGCACTGGATGATTTTAATGATCATGTTCCACTTGAAGATGATGAAGAAGATGGGGATGCAGGTTTATTTTTTAATTGCACAGCTGAAAACATTAATTGTGATCGCACAATTACTTAGTTGTTTTATTTTTTGTGTAAAAATATGAAAATATTGCTATCATGACTATGTTGTGCTCTTATTACGAATTTTCTTGTCTTATGTTTCTAAACGATAGCTTAATGCTATGTCTCTGTTCCTTAATCTCTATCTTTAAAGTTTGGTTGTTCATATGCCTTCATTGATTTCTTACTTTAGCTCAATGGCAGTGTCTTAATTTATGAGATCTCATTGTTTCACATTTTTAATGTTATCTATTAATACTAAATCTATCACTTATTCTTTGCTCAACACTTATGATGAAGTTTAAAATGTTGTTGAATCATAAATTTAGTTTTGCTCAGTAGCTTATAAGCTTGAAAAACATTTGCTATCTATATATATATATACACACATACACACATACATAGAGATTGAAAATTTGCCTTTTCCAAAATTGTTGGGGTACAACTAATGATGATGTTTAATTAGGATGGATCAACTTTTTAATTCCTAAATTTTATATAATTTCACTTGAATTTCTTTTTTTTACTTTTTTAACGTGACATGAAGAGATAAAGCTTTTTTGTAGCAAATCTATGAAGGTAGTTTGGAACATATGTTCACTAGATTGACTGTTGTTTGTTTCTTTTATATTAGTGCATTTTAATTATTAGAGTTAAAGTTGAATGATAAGATGATGAAATGAGCTATTTAGATTAACCAACTCAACGTTGTCATAGTGTGGATATTTGGGGATCAGGTGAAGGGCTCCATGCTCGATTTATTAGTTTACATTGTTCACATAATAATCCAAACATTTCATCAATAAAAAACATAACACAAAGGCAACTAAATGATGATACAATAAAATTAAAAGTATCCATCATAATACTATTTATCATGCGGTAATATCTATCAAAATATCACTATACCATTCGCTCGCACTCAGAACAACAGGAAGAGAATAATCAAAATACTTGGTTCATTAACAACTATTCAAAAGATCACAAATCTGACTTAGCACACTGCTTATTTATTATAATACTTAAAAGTAATTTGGTATAAGCATTAGTCAATACTAGGCTCAATGCTTAAAATCATAATTAAAATATAAATTTTAGCATAACTATTTATTAATATTTACTTTTGCAAATTTTCTGACTCAATGTTAAAGTAAAGAAAAGTAAGTTCAAACATTTAAAATAAGAAAAACAAGCAGAGATAAGTGTAGTCATTTGAGCTTCAAGATTGATTCAATATAGAAATAGCATAAAATTGGCAATATCATAAATATTTTTAATTCATAAAATTTACTACAAATTCATAATTGTGATTAATTGAATATTTGAATTGGGCATTTAGACATTGCCTGTAGCACGGATAATAATATTTGGGCTGTCTTAAGATATTAATTTTGACTCCTTATTTCTTGTGGTTGTCCAATGCCTCAAGGCCCATTTTAAGTATGCGTATAACATATGTCGTTACTATATGTACTGATTAGAAACAAAAATATCATCCAATAGAATATTGGAGACTTATCCCAGAATACTTGATGATTAAATTTCTGAGGCTTAAACTTTATTTTAAATAATTTACTTGCCAGAGTATTATAGAAAATTTTAGAGATTTTTGTAACTCTCTTATGATGCTCAAATTTACTATTAAAATAAATCTCTGATTCTATATGATTTTTAAATTAACAAATTTGTAAGCAAATATTTCCAAAATCTGCATGAAAATGTTTGAAACCCTATAAATATTTCTTTCTTGTAATTTTTCATTATTTTTGAAAAGAATAGTAGAGTTATAAACAAACAAATATTTTTGTGGCTGTATGTCTTCAACAATAAATAATCAATCTTTTTGATTTAGAAAGATTAATTAATTTTTTCTACATAAAATTTTAGAGTGTAAGCTATGTGAATTACAATTTTAAGCACCAAATTTTGCACTACAAAGAGGCGCAATTTGATAATTTCACAAATGGTATTTTTATGCGAAATTAAAATAAAATATAATTTAAATATTACAAATAATTTTTTATAAGTTGCAGAAATTCGAATAATTATACTGTCACCATTGGTGGTGCTAGGAAAGAACTTGGCAAAGAGAGAGGATTGGGACTTGGGTGGTGGATCAACATTTTCAAGTAACTCCCGTGGGTTAAAAAAGAAAAACAAGAAAATAAGTTGCACATATTGCAAGAATACTCTCATACAGTTCAAGTATCTTAACAACATCCAGAAATGATTAAATAATATACAGATAAAAGCAACACATGCATAAAAGGAGCAAGTAACAACTAGCAAACTCATTCCAATCTTGCAATTTGTATATAATTATGCTCAACTTCTACAAACTTTCCAGCTAAACAATAAAGCAAAAATAAGATTGCTGCCTACAATCAATGAAGATCAAAATATCCATTATTATACAATGTCCTAACCGCCTACCTTCTTTTGGATGAAAATGAAAGTTTGGGACCATAATGAGCATTTTAAAAGTTATCTAGCCAACTCTTTACTTAGATTTATCAGTCATCAAAACCCATAGCAATTTCTACAATTTTGACATGCAACATGATGTAATTAAGTTTCATAAATATTTCTTTTCAATAGTATCACGAAAATTTACCAACATTTAAAATTGACTAGCGTCATGTAAATGTAGGACCAAAAGGTCAATTTTCTTTTTCTTAAGAAAAATGAGGCATATGTACATATAATTGAATCCCAACACACACACACACACACACACACACATATATATATATATATATATAATTAGCACTAGTATAGCATCCAACAACAATGTACTGAGGTCAATTTTCTTTTTCTCAAGAAAAATGAGGCATATGTACATATAATTGAATCCCAACACATACACACACACACACACACATATATATATATATATATATATAATTAGCACTAGTATAGCATCCAACAACAATGTACTGATGAATGGCTTTTGAAATAGGCAACAAAGTAGAAAAAAAAACTTTCAGCTAAATTTCATTACATATTGGTAAGAAACTACATATGTATATGCACCAATAAAAGAGCAAAGCTTTAGTATTGCATACTGTCTCACAAAATCTTAAAATACAATCACCCTTACATAAGTACTCTAAGATTGTATTCTAAAAATAAAAGAAAAACATAAATCATAAGCATTCTATATTTCAAAAAAGTTCAAAAATGTATAACTACCCACAACAGTGCAAAAAATTAGAGCATGCAATATTCAATAGAATTTTTTGATGAACCATTGTGCACAAACTTTGTCTTTACATATTTTATCAAACCATAAAAACATAATCGATTGCTAGATCAGTTGAGGCAAAATGACTGAAACAATGCTCAACCTTGTCTTTCATAAAGCCTCCAAGACTCTTTGATGCTCCATAATTATTGTTTATTAAGTTATCGTGAAACCCAATTGTATTCAACACTCTAGACAATTGTTGCACTCCTTCTCCAATTTGTCCCATGTTTTCTAATCTTTTAAACCTATAAATCTCATTATTTTAGGTTTGGAGCATCATCCATTGACTTATTTCTATCTTTGGGTAATGCAATACAACTATTTAATATAATGACACCATTGTTATTCAGAAAATCATCATTACTATCTCTTGCCTATTGGACGGCAACATGGCCTACCCCATAAACTACTTAACCGTTCATACGCTGGTAATGGTGTGTTAAGGTACTTAGCCACCACTTTGTTATCCTAAAAAAGAAAGCAACATTAAGGTAATAATATTTGATCAATGTGCATGACATCATTAAGATTAACTCATTTACCTTAGCAATTTGTACCTACTTTTTGCTTCATCTTAACATGTACTAGATAGTGCCTTCAACCTTGTATACTTTTTCCTTTAGCTCATAACTTTTTAAATCACGTGATCAACATTTATACATGGATTACTATGCTTAGCATCCAACTGCCTTGCAAGAAACACATGCATTATTTTTTAATAGGTTGTTTGCTTTTTATGATTAATCATAGCTCATCTTAGACATGCTATGAAAGATGACTCCTTCCACCTTTGACATAAGTTGTAGGCTCATATTGTGGGGAGTCATTTTGGCTGCTGTATTACGATACTTGTTGTTCCTATATACTTATGTATAATAAGGGAGCATTGACAAAAAAGTTGATTATGCATGAAATATTAATAACAAAGTATATCATAAAAATAATTTATACAATCTCTTATATTATTTGGATTTTAACAAAAAGATAATTAGGTTTTTTTCAAAAAATAAAACAAATTAAACCATTAAATCAGTCAATCTACATTAATGTAGGCAAATATGATTT
Organism: Gastrodia elata; assembly: GCA_016760335.1. Taxonomy (NCBI): domain Eukaryota; kingdom Viridiplantae; phylum Streptophyta; class Magnoliopsida; order Asparagales; family Orchidaceae; genus Gastrodia; species Gastrodia elata. The sequence goes on along the minus strand of CM028682.1, from coordinate 9,396,676 downwards.
ACATTTGTTGACTAAATCTTAACTCTTCGTTGAACCCACTCTTTATTATCCTCACAAATAAGAGTTCGAGTTGTAGAGATTTTTCCAGACGTCCTTTGTGAAATAAATTAATCTCCATCAACTTTTTTCATCCAATTATGCAATATACACAAAGCAATTACAATGTTGACTTGGATTGGATATGGAGCATGCCTATGATTTAACAATTTACTTGATAACACAAATGTAAGCATCCAAACTCACAAACTCATAAGTGGATTTTAACTTGTAAAGTTGGCCCAAAGAACATTCAAGAAAAGGAAAAATAATAAAACAAGGGTGACACAAGTGGAGGATCATGAAAGAGTGCACACAACATGACATCAACTTGAGCAAGTGTTATCTACTGATAGAACTTTTTATTATAACTAAACTAGCTCTAGCACAACTAGTGAAAAATAGCTTGGAATGTAATATTTAAGTCAATATGGAAGCAAAAGAACATATACAAGGGTGAGTCTTTATATATTTATGAAAAACCTAAATGATAAAGCATATCATAAAAGTGATTTTACTCATGTTGAAAAATATCTACAAACCAAATAATATCTCTAGTTTGCCTTGAAAAAGTTATAGTCATAATAAATTGACTCAAGTCTTCCTTTCAAGGTGCCTACATACCTCTGGTCAAAGAGGATCAAATCACATATAGTTCTAAAAAAAAGGAAAGCAGACGGAGTTGCACATGGCTAGCCTCAAAAGGAAAGTGAAAACGAGCAAAGAAAAAATATAAGGAAAGGTAGAAATACAAAAGTGAAGGAATAAAATAAAATAAAACATCAAGCTTTCGCCTTATAAATATGTTGGTATCATCTTTCCTTTAGATTTCATGTCAGCTACATCTTATCGATCTCCAAATTTTAGATATATTGGGATTATTTGCTTTTCTTTCCAAACCTATAATATATATTTTTTGTTCATAGATGGAAAAGATTTAGCAGCATTTGTAATTGCAATATGATATAAATTATTTGAAAGATATGTGAAAAATTAAATGAGTCTGACAATAAATTCATTTAAACGAACTTGGTAAAAATATACTCATGATGATATTCGAAGCATTTCATTTAATGATTAATTGGTTAAAACATAACTCGCTCATTGATTAACAGATGAACAATTAAACTTATGAAACAATGAACTGTTACGAATATTCTACTAGGGACCATTGATACTACAGGCAACATGTTTCAGTTTCAATAGGAAAATATGATTCAATGAAACTTCAGCGAAATGACCCATGCAAAATAGAATGTGTCACATTTTCAATGACTGATTCATAAGAAAATGTAGATTCAAAAAGTCCAACTCATCACATTTACAAATTATGAGTAACAATGAACAAATAATGTTAACTGTGCTATCGTTTGAGAAAGCCAAGTTCATATTTTGATTATAAAAAAAGCAACCATCTGTATAAAAACCTTCTATGAGGTGCATATAGATACTATAAACCAAAATACTGAAATACTAAACTTTATATTGCAAATATGCTATACTAGATGCAATCTCATTAATTATATAAATTCAGAGCAAATAAGCCATCTCCAACAGAATATGTCAAAGTAAAATTTGTGGAATCAAGGTTCAGCAGATAGCATCAAAGATAAAGCAGATTAAAATCGTTAGATACCAAATCCATTCAGTAGGACAACATACTTAAACTCTAATGTATGGGAGGTGAATTTTTTCTTACAGATAAATGGCTTTTAATTGCGATTGAAGATTATCTGACTGTAATATAGTAAGTTATCAGGCTTATGATATGTTTTTTACACTAAAGTTTATATTTGCAATTGTACAAATTAAAATGGTATTCTTGAATATGAATATGCAATGCAAAAATTTAAATATTAATGCTCTCAAATTAGTGTGGTTGGATATGTTGAATGCATATATTGCATTAAATACTTTTGCAAAATTTTGATCAATGCAACCAAACGCATCAAGATAACAACCAGTTAAAACTGAAAGAGTAGCAAAATTAATGAAATCTTGCCTTGTGGATGTAGTTTGCATTGAAGTTGCTAATTTGCAAATTTTAGAAGGCATGCATATATAGCGAATGACAACTACTTTGTCTCACTTAGCTTAGCTGACTTAGTTACATGATTTTTTTCTCCTCACTATGCTTTTCAGATAAAAATCCCTTCCCTATACTAAGTTTGTGAGATTTTTCATTTAGTTTTCTCAGAATGTGTAGCGACTTTTGGATTTTGTTGGGAGCATTTGCTTTTGTGGTATCACATTTGGGTCCTTAAACTTTGATTGTTTTAGAACTACTCTCCCCTAACAATACAAGGTCATATAGTCATGATTGTTTTGGGATAACATTACATTGATAAAACATGATGATGGCTTACTTTTAAATACATTTAGCATTAAGATGGGCTGCGAAGTAGGGGGCTATATATACGAATAGATTAGTTGTGGGCCAATGTGGATCAATGAATTTCTCTCTAAGAGAAGATAATGAGTTATTCTATTGTTCAAGGGCAAGGGGAGAGGATGCAGTGGCTTGCCTAGATCTTGTCTTTCCTATGCAGTACGTCGTACAATCTAATATAATGTTTTGGTTAGATATAATCTATATGAGGATGTCACTTCAAATTGATATGGGCTAGGCTTTGCCACAAGGCAACGAAGTAGAGCGAGTCGTGTAGCTTTGAATTTTGCTCCTCTTAATTGTGAGTATCTATATTAATGGGTGAAACAATTATCATCTTTTATTCATATTTAATATGCTATTCTTGGATATTTAAACCCTATTGTATTTTGGAAGCAAGGTTCTTGGAGTCGAAGGATCCTTATGGAGATTTAAGATAGTTGGATAGTAGAGATAGATGAAAGAGTGGTTATTTTCAAGAAAATCACCAGATTGTGAAATCAACTTTCTTTCTCTTTCAAGACTTGAAGTAGATAATCAACGATCTAGAAAGACTAAAGGCTCTCTTGAATTGGTGAAGGAAATAAATAAATGAGTGAGGTCAAACTTCTCGTAGTAACTAGCTAAGTGACGAAGTCACTCAACCTTGACCTTAAGAGCCAATGTTAGTGACTTAGTTCTTCTGTTTCAGTTCGTTGATTAGCTTCCTAATTTGGCATTTGATGTGAGCAAATTTTAAGGACTAGTCTAGCTGGTGAAGCATTTCTTGGAGAATGAGTTCGATCTCTCGTTGGTTAAATTAGTTAAAAATTCAACTTCTTGTGAGCCCTTTAAGTGGTCAAATCATCATCCCTAATCAATCTGCATATTAAGATTGCCTAGAACCTTCTCTGCATTTGCTTGTGTTATTTGTCAAAGGTTGGATCAGTTTGGCCAAAGGAAATAGTCCCAAAACTTCACTTTCATGCCTAGGTAGGAACTTTTTACAAGTAGCGAATTGTTGAACCTATCTCTTGTTTAACCTATAATAAAACTTTCATGCTTAGTGCTTTGCTGGATTGCAAAAACGTTTCTTCCTTAAATTCTATAGTTCTTGTTGCTCGCTAATAACCGCGCCCCTCAATAGCACACTTAACTAAAATGAGATATGTCTTTCTCTAGTTCGTTAAACGTTCGTCCTACGGACCTACATATTGTATAATATTAAAGCTGAAAAGTGCTATATTGATGAGTTTTCCCTTCGCCCTTTTTGGCTCACCTATGTTAAGAGGTTCGGAAAAACTTGTTTCTGATTTCATTTTATTACTAACTCACTTTTGGCTGTTGCAACAACTTCAGCCCATTTAGTTCAATAGTTGACACAAATTGGACAAATCTCCATTGACCCAAGGCTGGTGGGACTTCGATTCTAAAAACTATATTGTCTCTTTTTTTGTCTTTGGCTTATGAAAGATATGTAAGATCTGAATCTTTTAATCTCAAATTTTTCTTTCACCGTCATATGTATCATCTAACTCATGTTTATATTTTTTTCATCTTTTATTCTTTTGTGAAAATTTTTAAAGGTGAAATCATTTGCATAATGATATGCAAAATAATGTTTCTATGAACTTTTAATTGATTTTTTAGTAGTTGTAGTAGCAGTTTATAGACATGATGTATGGGGAATAGGTCTTTGTGGTATGAGGGTTGATGTGTTACTTGAAAAGGTAGTGATTGGGTCACAGTATACTTGTAATCTAGGACAAGCTAGTGAACTTGTTCTATAAAGGGAATCTGATATGTTTTCATCTCTCTTGTTTCTCACTATTAATTCTTTTTTCACTTTAGTAAGGTTGGTCTTGGTATCCTCTGCAATCTTAGAATGACATCTAATTTTTCCTTATACATTCAATGAAAAATTTTATATATTATTTCAGAGAGTTATACTCTTCTTAATTCTGTTCAATTTGTAATCTCTTTCTGTTTCTCAGTTTATAATCAATATTTTTATTTATGTCTGTATGTCTGACTTTTAGATATCTATTTACGCTCCCCAACCATAACAAAATTATTAGAAAATACTATGGTGCCCAACAAATAACCCAAATCGTTTGAAAATGGAGAAAAAGTGAAAAAAGAAAACTTACGATCCTGCCCCTCTCTCTTCGTCCAACGGCCCTGCATTTATTTTTTTCTCACGTTTTGGGTTATTTGATGGGCGCGGTAGTAGAGCTCAAAATAATTCTCAACCTATTGCTAAAGTTTTTTGACAGTGATCTGACCATCGTAAGTTGATACATCTAGTTTTGTATTTTAGATCGCGCCTTCATCAATATCAATCTACTGATGTCAATAATTCCATAAACCATTTGTCTAACAACTTTATGGTACTTACCATTCATTTTTTTTCTGTCATGTAGATAGGATCATTTGGCTTGGCTTTATAATTAGAATTCCTATCAGTTTCATGAGCATGAATATGGTGAGATTTAAGTTGATATACTTCATTCCGTGAGAATGCAGACTTTGGTTCTGTTTTGTATTGATTACGAATGCAGACTTTGGTTCTGTTTTGTGTTGATTACATGGTTTGGTCAGGTTTGATGCCTTGGTATTGGAGTTGACCTTGGAATAAAATTAGGGAATTAAAAAAATACTAAAATCAATTAATCTTCTTATTAACAAGACAAACTTAAATAACAGACAACTGAAAATTAGGTTTTGGAAGTACGATTTGATCTTCATATTTTCTGAAATTTGCAATAAATTTGGGATGCTTTTAGAATCTTTTTTCATAAACTGTTAACACCCCAAATGATTTTGAAATCCACATGACAAACTTAAAACATCTCCCAAATGATATGTGAAGTGTTATTAACAAATATTAATCCCCAAATAAAACTAGTCCCAAGAAGAACTACTAGTATAGTAACGCATATATATATATATACACACACACACCTCTCATTAAAACACAATGACTCCCCTCGGTATTTATTTTGGGTGTTGCATTACACTTGAAAAATGGAATTAGATGAGGGATGCTATTATTAATACTGAAACTATTTAAAAAAAATATGAGTAAATAAAATAAAAGGTACAAGAAAAGCTGTTACCATAGTAACACAAATCTAGGCACCACGTTAATCCTCCTTAGTGTTAGTTTTTGCTTTGGATTTACACTTGAAAATTGAGTATAAGCTATTTCTCCTTAGAAGTTTTAGATGAGAAATAATTTATTTTTACTAAATGTATTTTTCATGCAATAAAAAGCTTTATATTGAGATTAATGCATGTTCATACAATTCATACTCAAGAATTTATAAAAACAAGTTGCGATGGGGAGTTCGTCAATTCACTGGAGTTTTGAATAACTGATTGTTGCTCCATGGTGCATGTCACTTTTGAGCAAGGAGTTTTTTTTGTCAATTGTTTGATCCCCACTTAGTGCCTCAGAATGCCCAATGGCATGGATGCTGCGTTTCTGCTTATTCCTAGTTGCATGATGAAGATATTGGCCAAATGCTGACATGACTCATGCATCCATCAGTTTACAATAATCTGGTGGATGATGTCTCCATTGAAGGGTCACATGCTTCGTGTAAAAATACTCCAGTTAAACAATTTTCTAAGCTATTATGTCCCACTTGGTCGTCCAAAATGTGGTAAACTACAGGATAAAAAGAAAAAAAAAGCTAAATACAATTCTTTTTTCGATTACTTAGTACTTTATGTGATGTTTGCAATGGTGTAGTTTTAATATTATTTTCTTTGACAGTGAACACAAATATTCTCCACATTGATTTATCATTCTTCTTGGTTTTTAGTTTTGCAAAACATGTTGTGGAATTATATGATATCATCAAGAGATAAATGAATGAGCTTGGGTGGTGATGTGAGAGAATGATTAATGAATGACAAGTTGGGTGCGCTTTTCCTTCTTAAAAGCAATCTTTTTTTTCTTTATTAAATTTAATTTTTTTGCCTTACAATGTTGATTGATTTCACTTTTTTTTGTTTCATTAGAATGTGTGGCATATGTCGACTCAAGGCTTTTATAAGATCAATTGGTCATCAATCAAAAGTATCAAAAATTTCTCAACAAAGTGCTTATATAGACACTATCAGACGATCATGCTTTCAATGTATATACACTCACCATTAATTTGAAATTAAACTAATGGATTATTGATCATATTTTCCATGCATCTGACAATTTTGTTTGTGAAACTCAGGGTTTCCTTTTGTTTTATCAGGCTTCCTTAGGTTGTAAAATCATTTTTGAACTTGTACAATGATTTGTTCAATTATTATGAAAAAAGTGCTACTATGGAGCCCTGTGGGGGATCCATCTTCTCTTATGCCTATTGGCTAATATATATATATATTTATATATTAATGTCTAAAAACAACATGTATTAACAAATGTATCGCCCCCAACCAATTAAAATGTGCTGACAAAAGGGGCATGAACATAGCATTTTTTAAAGAAATTGATGTAACTTGATGTACAAATAGATTGTTTGCAGTAGATCACAATCAACATAATCTTGAATATGAAAACTGTAGAAAATGATAGATGCAAAAAGAAATCAGGAGGATTCTGCTTAACTGTGGGCAATGAATGAGATTGGTGGGTGTTGCTCATAATTGGGTCAAGGTTGCCCAAAAATATCACTGATAGGCTTAGTGTACCATGCTTCAATGCTACCATCTATAGCTTGGAATATTACAATAATCACCATCCTTGACAAAAGAGAATGTTTCTGTAAGATTTCTGAAGAGCCTTCATTCTTGATAAATTTCTCACATTCATTATGAATCATTTAGGTTTTACTCTCTTAATGCAATAGTGAACAATCCAATAATTGTAGAGAACCATAATTTCCATTTTTTACATTTTCATATGTATACCTTAGAAGGGAGTCTTGAGGTGGTGGTAAAAGCTGTCACAGTGTGGCCAGAGCTCATGGGTTTGAGTTGCAGAAACAATCTCTTATAATAATATAGAATAAAGTTGCACACAATTGATCCAAGTGGGATAACACTTCCACAGACCTCACATTGATAAGATACTTCTTACACATGGCTACCTTTATAACAATGCATCAATCCTACTGTGGGGCTAGTTGCATATGTCATTGTGCTTTATCAAATAAAAGCCTCTCTCATGTTCTAGAGATGTGAGACAATTCTTAATAGATTCTAGTTGTGTTATTTTTTGTCTGTCTCTAAATTTATCTATCAAACATTTTTGTAGATGTTGTTGTGATTTATTTATTTTTTTATTTTTTTGATCCACCTTCGTATTTATTTGTTTTTGAATACGTTGATTGATATGTACTATATTTTATGGTTTTTCAGAATTACCAAGAAATTTGCATTTGCACCAATCGCTTGATTCTTTGAAAAGTGATTTACAGGATGAAACTGTAACGGTCAGTTTGGGAATGGCTGTTCTTAACCGATTTATCTATTGCTAATAATTGGGGTTTTTCCATTTCTAAATTTGTGTTATTGTTTTTTGTAGAAGCGAAAATCAAATAAACAAGTGTATGCAGAAGTAATGGCAAAGGATAAATATTTCAAGGTACTGCATAAACGTATTTATTTCAATGCCTATTATGTTGCTTATTTTTTATGTTGTTTGTATATACACATACATACATATATATATATATATAGATATATATATATATAGATATATATATATATATATATATATATATAGATAGATATATAATTGTCAAAATGGTCCATTGACTTGTTCAAATATAATAGTTAAGGACTAGAATGAACAAATTGCAAGAGTCGGGACAATTTTGATAATTTTCTCTCTTTCTATGGTGTTTGTGTGTGTGTGTGTGTGTATATATATATATATATATGTATTACTGTGTGCATTTGAGTGAAATTTTATGTTATATTGCTAAACTGTTCAAACACATTTAGACTAGAAGTTCTTATCATTAATGCTAATTGATGCTAAAAGTCATTTTGCTATGTAAGTTTTATTTTAATCATTTTTTGTGACACTTTATCCTTTTGTTTTAATTTTTTTGCTTGATATGATTGTTGGTTTACCTTTTGGAAATAAGCTTTACATCTTTTGACATCTTGTAATGGCTCTGTTTAAAGATATGTCAAACTATTGTGATACTAAGAGAGGAATCAAAATTTTTTAAGTTATGCAATAAAGCTATAAAAGAGGGCAATGGGATGGAAATACAGAAATGTATTCTTATGATATTAGTTTGGTTTCATGTCAATGGATTCTACTGTGATAGTGTTTTTATGTTAAATATTTAATGATTTAGTATAGAAAGGAGAGAGGATTTGGTAAGCCGTAGGGTTGGGATAGGATGGAGATGAAAAATAGTTAAAGAAAGAATGTAGGAAGAAGAAATTATGTGCGGTTGAGGGATAGACATTAGAACAATGTTATGAGGAAGATGAAGATGAAAATTTAACAAAAAATGAAATGGACAAGTAGACATAAATCATTTTCTAAGTTTTTATTCATTCTAACATTGAATGCTTAATACAAGATACAAGATATAAATAACCTTCTAATGCAATTCAAATTTTTATTTGAAGAAAATATTAGAAGGCAAATGTAATAATCTAAACACTTATTAATATATGAGTAAGATTTTAATGTGGGTAAATAATTCCTAAGAAATTTGAAATTTAAAACTCCTTTTAAATTTTTTTAATCTCATTAATAACTTGTTATAGCTGTTTTTCTCTAAAATTAACCTTTCAATAAAGTTTGATTTTAAACTTTAGTTAAAAATTACAATTTAATGTTGACAGTAAAATCATAACTTAAAAAAATCTCTCTGAAAGTTAAATTTAAATTTAAATATGGGCATGAAATTAACATTTATGTTATTTTTAAAAATCTATTAATTAAGTTCATCTATGTGGCAAGCCTTTATGGCATCTATTTTTTATTGGGTTAGTATAAATTTGTCCTTTTTATTTTGCATCAAATCTCTTGAACTCTTAAAAACTCTGTCCTCCAAGTGTGAGGCTTTTAGGGGATTCTGGAAATTATGTGTGAAGGCATAAGCACAAAAAACAACTAGTTTGAGAGATGAAGTGTTTTGATAAACAAATAAATCATTTTCTAAGTTTCTATTCATTCTAACATTGAATGCTTAATACAAGATACAAGATATAAATAACCTTCTAATGCAATTCAAATTCTAATGAAATGGACAAGAAGACATAAATCATTTTCTAAGTTTTTATTCATTCTAACATTGAATGCTTAATACAAGATACAAGATATAAATAACCTTCTAATGCAATTCAAATTTTTATTTGAAGAAAATATTAGAAGGCAAATATAATAATCAAAACACTTGTAAATATATGAGTAAGATTTTAATGTGGGTAAATAATTCCTAAGAAATTTGAAATTTAAAACTCCTTTTAAATTTTTTTAATCTCATTAATAACTTGTTATAGCTGTTTTTCTCTAAAATTAACCTTTCAAACATAAAGTTTGATTTTAAACTTTAGTTAAAAATTACAATTTAATGTTGACAGTAAAATCATAACTTAAAAAAATCTCTCTGAAAGTTAAATTTAAATTTAAATACGGGCATGAAATGAACATTTATGTTATTTTTAAAAATCTATTAATTAAGTTCATCTATGTGGCAAGCCTTTATGGCATCTATATTTTAGTGGGTTAGTATAAATATGTCCTTTTTATTTTGCATCAAATCTCTTGAAGTCTTAAAACTCTGTCCTCCAAGTGTGAGGCTTTTAGGGAATTCTGGAAATTATGTGTGAAGGCATAAGCACAAAAAACAACTAGTTTGAGAGATGAAGTGATTTGATAAACAAATAATGATTTATTGGTAATTATAGGTTTTTTAATAGGTTGTTTATAAATTGGTGGTGTTTTTATTTGATTTAATGGTGGAGATGGAGATTCATTTGACAATGTGATGGGATGAAATTTAAGGGTTAGAATTAAAGCTGGTGATTTGGGTATTTCCTTAATATTCTTTTGGAATTATATAACAATGAAATTTAAATGATGGTAGTAATTGTGGAGGCATTACTTTTGTTTAGGAAGGGGTAAAAATGGTGGTGGTGATGGTGAAGTCATCTTAACTTTTGATATTATTGAGAGATGATGGTGAAGTCATCTTACTGTTGTTGCCACAAATTTAGACTTGGAAAGGGGTGTAGGTAATATAGGTGGAAAATATTTTTGTGAAGCTGATATTGTCATGTGCTTTGGGTTTTTAGGGGATGTATGTTGTAGGATATTTTTTTTAGAGGTGGTGGGGAAAATGTTGGTGGAGATTTTGTTATGGGCTTTGGGTTTGGAAGGGGTATAGATATTTATGTTTCAAAATCATGTATCCAAAGAGCTCATTTATTTTTTCTAATAATTCATCAATTCTTTTTAGTAATGGTGATGATAAATCATAAGAGTTTTTGTTTATTTTTAAGTATGAAAATTTGGAGCTAATGATGATTATTGAGGTGGATGGGTTTGATAGAGTTGTTTTGGTGAAGAGGAGTAGTTTGTAGTATACCTTGGGCAAAATTTGGTGATAAAACTCTTGCATTTGTATCCATAAAGAATTAACATTATATTTCGAGATGTATAATCACTCCAATAGTTTGTATTGAGAAATTCAAAATTTTCAATAATTTTTCAGATTCTTGTGTCATAATTTTTATAATAGTAATTGATGATGTTTTGATGTTGCTCAAACATTTGTAAACTTCTTACGAATCATGATAGTCCTTAAATGGAAAAAGCATTTATAACCACATTGTTATATTTTTCATAATATGGGTATCCTATGTGCTTTGAGATAGGCAACCTATCTTGCTTTGGTACCAATTGATGAGGAACAACCTTTCTAGGGTTGGGATAGGGGAGAAATGGAAAATAATTAGGGAAGAATGGAAGAAGAAGAAGAAATTATAAGGGGTTGAGAGAAACATAGAAAGATACTTGGAGGAAGATGAGGAAAAAAATTAATGGCATAGGAAAATTGAAAAATAATTTTCATAACTTTCATTCATTCTAAACTTTGAATTTTTATTACAAAGTTCAAGATAATAACAATCCTCAAATGTAATTCACATTTTTATATAGAGGAAATCATAATATAATAATATTTAAAACACATTAAAGAGTTTTTAATTATGACAAATAATCCCTTAGGAATTTAGAATTCAAAATTTTTTTAATTTTTTTGATCATAATAATAATTTGTCACATTTGTTTTTTTAATTCAAAAATTGAGTTTAAAGTTTAGCATTAAAAATTACAATTTAGTATTATGATAATAATAACATAAATGGATATTTCCTTCCAAAATTTCAATTTCAATTTCAAATTTAAATTTAATACAAATATCTAATTTTTCAATAATCATTTGAATTCTTGTGTTGTTGTTCTTGTAATATAGCTGGAAAATGTTTCCATGTTGTTCAACCATTTGTTAAATTCTTGCGAATCATGAGAACCCATGAATGGAAAAAGTATTTGTCAATACACTATTATAATCATAATATGGGGATTTATGTGTCTTGAGAAAGGCAACCGACCTTTCTTTTGTACTATTTGATAAGGAACAACCTCTCTAGGTTCGGGATAGGGGGGTGGAATATGTTTAGGGAAGAATGGAAGAAGAAATTGTATGGGGTTGAGAGAAAAATAGAAAGATGCTAGGAAAAGAAGAACTAGATATGGAAATCAAAAAACAATTATCAAAACTTTCATTCAATTTAAAATTTGAATTTTAATGCAAGATTTAAGATTAAAATAATCCTCCAATTTAATTAACATTTTATCTAGAGGATATCTTAATATTATAACAATTGAAACACTCATAAGTATGAGTAATTAAAAAGATTTTAATGATGACAGTTATCTCTTAAGAACTTAAGCTCAAACCCACCCTCTCAAATTTTCTTAATTACAATAATGTCATATTTGTTTTCCTTTAAAATGCAAATTCAAATTCAAATTTTGAATTTAAAATTAAGCATTAAAATTTACAATTTAATATTATGATAATAATGAATAGCTTACCATAAATATATCCATCCAAAATTTTTATTTCAAATTCAAACTTGAATTTAAATATGGATATTTATTTTTCAATAATTATTTGGATTATTGTGTCATTGTTTTTATTATAGTAGTTGAAAAATCTTTCCATGTTGTTCAACCATTTGTAAAATTCTTGCGAATCATGAGAACCCTTGAATGGAAACGTGTCTGTAAAAATAATATTTTGATCATAATATGAGGATTCTATGTACCTTGAGAAAGGCAGCCCACCTACTTTGGTACCCATTGATAAGGAACAACTTCTTTAGGGTTGGGATTGGGGGATGAAAAATAATTAGGGAAGAATGGAAGAAGAGGAAATTACATGTGGATGAGAGAAAAATAGAAAGATGCTAGGAGCATGATGAAGAACAAAGCTAAGAAAAAAATAACTAGATATGAAAAATTTAATTTATCAATTTTTTCAATCATTTTAAAGTTTTGATTTTTATTACAAGATTCAAGATAAACTAATTCTCCAATTTAATTCACATCTTTATTTAGAGAAAATCCTAATGTTATAATAATTAAAACACTTGTAAAAATAAGTAATTAAAGAGATTTTAAGGATATCTGTTATTTAAGCATTAAAAATTACAATCTAATATTTTGATAATAATCAAATAACTTACCATAGATATTTCTCTCCAAGTTTTAATTTTAAATTCCAACTTTGAACTTAAATACGGGTGGAAACTTGCAATCTCTTACTATTTTGAAATTTTATTAGCTAAATTCATCTATTGTGATAGTTTTATCATTGCGTATTTCATATCGGGTCACTATAAAATTGTCTTTGTTGTTCTGCATCAAGATCTTCATATAATTTTTATTTACCTAAAGAAAATTGATTTGGTAATGCAATGGTTAATTTGGCACACATTAACTTCAAAGGTTGTTGATATTTTCTTTGTATTGATTATGCACAGTTACACTATTCAAAGTGTTGTAACTTGGTATATGCATGTTTCAACAATATAAGATGTTATATTATGTTAAAGGTTGAAGCAACATGATAAATGTTTAAAAAATGTAATGTGTGATTTATTGAATAAAATATACATTTATAATATGCAAATTTAACTATCTGATACTATTGTATCAATTAATTTTAGAGATTTGTGTTTACTTAGAGTCTTAAATTTTATAATTTATATTTGTTTAGCCCAAATTTTAATATAAATATATTTTGCCCCTAGTCTTAATCATGTATGAAACTTCATCGTTTATAATGATTTTTCATTTAAGCGGATGATAGCTATGATGCTATTAAAAATTTTTGTGTTAATATTTTTGTTAATGTTAAAATTAGGTGTTGATTGTATAAATTATTAATATTTTGTTGCCATGTAGGCAAATGAAATTTCGATTGTTTATTTGTTGATCAAAATAAGAGCATAATATAAGATAAGAATACAGCTGCTAAAGTTGAGATTTGGTAATGGAAGAGTGACTCAAAAGAGCCATGCGCTATGATATTAGGGTGTACATCATAGATACTTCAAAATTTTATAAAGTTGCAGTTAGGCTGACAATATTACATGGGTTAAAGTATTTGTTAATTAAAAAGGATCATTGGTTGCCAACTAAATCATGATTTAATTGAGAATCTTAACATGGAAGAGTGAAAAAATTTGGAAGGGTAACTTAAGGTGTTATAATTGTAAAGTGGTTAGATTGACATCTTTAGAACACAAGTAGTGTTAAATCGACTTATGAACATCTACAATGAAAGGTTAGATAAAATATCTTTTTTTATTTGTAGATAATTAGAACCATTGCATTAGAATGGAAAAGGGTTAGAACCATGGTATAAATTATATATAAAAATTGTTAGAAATGATTTGTGAAAAATATGTTTTATACCTCCAGCAACACTTAGTATGATGAAATGAAACACTGTTTGATAAAGCAACCCTCAAAAGTGTATGATTAAGGCTCTAATTATACCGGTGAGGCTGACTTTTTGCATGTTTCTGTAAACCCTTTGAATATGCTTGTATCACAAAAACATTAATGTAAAGCATACTTTTTATTAATACAGTGTTACTCTTCCAAGCATTAAAGTATTGCTTGCCAACTGTTTACTCGCCAATAATAAAAAAATTAGTGTTTTTTAAATTTTGCTACGTTATTGGTTAAGCTTGTTTTTTGCACTTACATTTTTTTAATATTTGTTGTATTTGAACCTTTAGCATACTTATATTGGGACAGTAGGTAATTTAACCTTTTTATGGCATGCTTATATTGCATTAAAATTGATTTTTTCAATCATGTCCATGTGCGATGTGTGATTGTATGTCAGGACAAATGCCAATTCACTTGCAGACTAAATTGGTTAATTTTTCTCAGGCTAAAAGGGCAGAAGAAAGAGAAGAGATTGATCGTGAGATAACCACATTAAACAAATTGACAGACGAGTTGAATGAACGTCTGGTAGCTCTCATCGGTAGAGACTCAAAGCATTCTAATGAAGTTGGTTCTTTTCTGACCCACATTTCTTATGAAATGGTTTACAGCTTCTTAGTAAAACTCGAAATTATATGCTATTTTAATGCTGTAATGCTTTTTTTAATGTACTTTTTTGCTATAGTAGATGCATTCTTTAAGGCTTGTCGGTGTATACTAGCAAGCTCTAGTCCTACTCCTTACTGAAAGCACTTTCTTTTCTTTCTCATGCTCTGTATATTTCCAAATTCTGGCTCTCTTTCTGTTCTAGTTCTTGCATAATGCATGTCCTTATTGCCTCATTTTTTTAATTAAAATATAAAGTTTGTTTTATATATTTTAATTTATGTATCTTCCATGAATTGCATATTTTGGTGATAGTTCCTCCACCAGTTACAATCTATCTTGCTCCTTATATTGCTTTCGTGTGGGCTTTCTCACACCCAAGGACGACAGATTTCTACTGCTTCCTTGAATAAGATATTAAAAGAGAAAATTATCAAAATAGTCTATTAGCTATTTGTTCATTTTAGTTCTTAACTCTTATAGAGCAAGAGTCATGGACTAAAATGAACAAATTGCAAGAGTCAAGGAACCCTTTTGAAAATTATCTTGATATTAAAATGAAAATTTTGTTATTGGCAAGTTGTCATTCTTTTTCTTCTTGATATTATGTTATCACGAAATTTTGTGCACTATAATGTAATATTTGGCATTGTCATGGGCATTTTGCATATTCAGTCATTTCACATTGCAGGTGTGAAGTGCTTTCATTATGTGTTCTAATGAAGTGAATCTGTAGCTTTGTTTTATCTCTGCATGCTTTGCTACCCACACTGCTGTCTTTGAAATTTATTTGTTTGTACCGGTTTTTTTGTTATTAGATTTTAAAATTGAAGTGTTTTGCTTTTGCGTTGTGATTGATTTTTAAGAAAATGGGTTTATCGTATCAAGTTTCTGACTGTTACCAACACATACTTCTACAGTTTATGAACATTGTTTGCTTAATTTTATCTATGCTTTAATTTTTTCCTTGTTACACCAATAGCTAGTCAAGTGGTTGTCCTGCCTTTTAGTAGAAATTGCTGCCCTTTTTGAGTTCTCAGCTTGTTAGGATTATAGTTAGCATATCCCTGTATTCATATTATATTCAAATGGCTAAATCATAGAAAACCTGTCTGCTTAAACAGTGCCTAACATCTTAGATTAACACATAATTCGTGCTTTCTATTCTTTGTTGCATTTGTTTGTTTTCAACTTCAATTGGTTTATTATTGTATCCAAAATCCTGAAAATTTAAAAATTACTTATTTTAGGGAGATTTGCAATTGCGCTGGGTTGCCATTTACCATTAGCAGCTATTGAATTTTTTAATAGTCTAGCCTTTATGATAATGGGCTTAAATGGTCAACCTTGATAGACTTTTTTTTTTTCATCTGCCCCTTTAAACTTAGCATTGCCCTTTTATTCATACATTGGTAAGTTTTGCTCCACCATGACATGACGATGTGTGGCAGGTAATTATTTTGTATCTAAATATTGGTCACAATTGTTTAAAATATTGCGTTGAGCGAGGAGATTATTATTAAATAGGATTAGATGGCTAGCTCATTAATCCCCCCTTTTAAAATGTTGGGCTTTATCTTGTATACTTAAATGGGATTAAATGGTTTGGGCAACTCATTTGACACCTCAAGTTATAGGGCTGCTAGATGTATTTGCACTTTCATTGTATGCAATTAGAGGTCCTAATTGTTCATTTTTTATTACTTTTTCTTACGACAGCTTGCAAGTATTTTCTGCTTGTCGTACATTTATTTATCTTTGAAAGGTGTCATTTCACTTATTTTTGTGCTCTATTCATGTTGATTTATTTTTTCCATTATTAATTTCATATTTCCTAACAGAAACAATCTGATGATGTTTTTGACACATATTATAAAACCATCGGAGAATTGCATTTTGAGCCTAGAGCTCGCCCTTCAGATAGGACAAAGACCCAAGAAGAGATAGCTCTAGAGGAAAGAGAAGCTCTGGAGAAATTAGAGGTGCTTGACTGTTATTTAGTTTAAAGTTTAACAATCTAAACGCAACTTGACACTGGCATACTTGGTCAATGTCTTAGATCTTATGGATTTGTAATCCAATTATTGTAGGAAGAACGCCTGAGCAGGATGCATGCTACTGATGAAGATGAAGATAATGATGGTACTGAAGATGTCCTAAAGTCATCTTCCAGAATGGATTGGAATGTTTCTGGTGATGATCTTGGAGATTCCTTTTCTATGATTAAAGATAGCGGAAATGAAAAGGGTTGGGTTGATGCCATATATGAAAGGGAAGAAAATGTAGATCAGGAAGAAGAAGAAGAAGAAGAAGAAGAAGAAGATGATGGTGATGATGATGCTGATGATGATGCTGATGATGACACAACTTCTGAGGATTCAGTGAGTAATGATGAAGATCAGAATAGAACTGATGATGATAATACAAGTGATGGATGTGTAACCAAGAAATTAAAGCATAAGAATATGCCCTCAATCCATGATTGGGAACAAAGTAATGCTGATTACAATATTTGCTTAGGACAAGCACAGGTTCCGGATGGGAAAGGTGTAGCTAAATCTTGCGCTGATGATATTAAAACTGATTCTGTTAATTGTCACAAGGTAGTGGTTAATGAAACGCATGCTCACGTTCAGGAAGAGCTTCCTTTTGTTATTGAAGCTCCAAAATGTATAACAGAGATTTGTTCCTTGCTGGACAATCGTTCTGATATTGAAATAAAAGAGATCATCAAACGGATTCGTGCATACAACTCCATCAGTCTCGGAGCAGAGAACAGAAGGAAAATGCAGGCTAGTTCTTTGCCATAAAATTAATGCTTCTTTAAAAAGGGAAAAATTGTTTAGTTATTTGATGTTTATCATAACTAATGTATTTTTTTTGTTTTGCAGGTGTTCTATGGTGTTCTTTTAAATTATTTTGCAGTTTTATCTACTCGAAAACCTTTAAATATCAAGATAATTAATGCACTAGTTAAACCTCTAATTGAGATGGGAGCTGAGGTTCCATATTTTGCTTCTGTTTGTGCCAGACATCGATTAATACGGATACGAACACTATTTTCTGAGGATATCAAGATCCCAGGTTCTGATGAATTGAATTGAAGATATGAAATTAAGCTGATTATTAGATTGCTTCTTTTCTGAAGATATTTTAATATGATTTGCAGGGAGTTGCTCTTGGCCTTCTTTAAAGACACTGAATTTATTCAGATTGTGGTCTCTTACATTTCCCTGCTCAGACTTCCGACATGTCATTATGACTCCTGTGATTCTCTTGATGTGTGAATATCTGATGCGTTGTCCAATCACTTCGGGCCGAGATATAGCCGTTGGATCTTTTTTGTGTTCTATGTTGCTTTCTGTGAGTTTTTTGATGATCAAATTTGATAGCTGCTGTAACATACAATGGACTTCCAATTACGTAACATATACACATTACCATTGAAGTTTCTTTACATTCTTGAAATTGTATTTCATGAACATATTTGATTCATTCATCCCTTGCTCTATTAATTCTAATTATCAACTACTTATTTTTACAATCGGTATCTTGTGTTGTGAATTATGCGCGGTTTGCATTTGCAGGTTTATCTTGTGTTGTGAATTATGCGCGGTTTGCATTTGCAGGTTTTTAAACAATCTAAGAAATACTGTCCTGAGGTGATATGCTTTATTCATATGCTTCTAATGTCCAGTATGGAGAGGAACTCCAAAATCAATCAACTTTCACAGGTATACGATTAGATGTTTCTGCAATTATTGGAATTTAATATATTTTTTTTTCAGCTCTGTTTCCAACTAGTGCATAACTTAATTTGAATTTTCAATAAGGACAGAGTCTTCTGGATTTAAAAGTTTCACAACCATGGCTTCATATCCAAGACGAAGCAGGTACTGTGCACCAGATTGATTTGCTCGTGGTCTTGGAGATGGAGGATGACTCGCCTTATTTTATTTCTAATAATTTCAAGTTAGTTGCTCTTGTTCTATTTTTATTTTGATTGTAGGCACGCATTGATAATAATTTAGATCTTCATCTTATTTTGTTTGGGTTCTTAAATTTTCTTCAACAGAGCAAGCATACTATTTCAAGTGATTAAAATTTTGACAGAATTCATTAATATGTATCAAAGTTTGAGCTCATTTCCAGAAGTATTCTCGCCAATTGAAGCCATGCTTCATGAAGTTCTGCAGAGTTCCAAACTTCCAGGGATTTTACGAACAAATATGGAAGAAGTTACTGGTTTAATAAGACAGAAATCAATCCAACACCAATTATCAAGGCAGCCACTCCAAATGAGAAAACAGAGGCCTGGGCCAATCAAGCTATTGAATCCAAAATTTGAGGAGAAGTACGCTCCATTCTTTAATTCAATTATATTCCACATTTATTACTTTTTTTCTTAGGATTTCTAGGGATGATATGGTATATTTGTGGTGTTTCTTTTAACACAATTCAACATGTTTCTTTTAACACAATTCAACATTCAGTTATGACTTGTTTTCCTACTTGACCTTGAAGCTCATGGGCTAGAGCCCAATGACAGTTCCTACCTCAAATTATAGAAGTTGCATATTTCTACTTCTTTTTTCTTCCCGTAATAATCGAACGCTTTTACATCAGCTACACATTGTTATGTTGAGATACTTGATGGCAGCGTACTTGCAAAGTTTGTTATTATTTTTTTTAATGTGTATACTGCAACTGTTTACCAGTCTTGTTAGTGAATCCTTTAATGTCTTTGGAAAGCTGTTGGTTAACTCTTTATGATAAATACTATGCAGTTTTGTTAAAGGTATAGATTATGATCCCGACCGTGAAAGGGCCCAGAGGAAAAAGTTAAAGAAATTATTAAAGAAAGAAGCAAAAGGGGCTGTCCGTGAACTGCGAAAGGATAATCATTTCTTATTTGCGCTGAAAGAGAAAGAGAGATTGCTGCATGAGGAAGAAAGAGCTGAAAAATATGGTAAAGCACTGGCTTTCCTACAAGATCAGGAACATGCCTTCAAGTCAGGGCAACTGGGGAAAGGAAGAAAAAGGAGAAAATGAATCTGTTCTCTTTTTTATACTAGCTATTTCATTATTTTGAAACCATTAAGGTATGTTTTTTTTTTGCAACTATTAATGCACCATTTCATGATTCACTTTAAGGCTGTTTAAAAAATAAAATAAAAAATTTCTCTTAAAACATTGTATATCATGAATTACTAAATTTTTGAGCGGAGATTATTATCATAATAAATGATTGAGGATAATTTCTATGGCGTTAGAAATGAATAAATTTGCTGTTTCTGTGAATCAGAATCGAGAAGTATTTATTTGTTCACACCTGGATATAACTTCATCTACAGTATGAGCTGATACCTAGTAACTATCTCATCACCAACGTATTTTTTTCTTTGTTCTAACTTCTATCTTATTTCAGTGAAAAATTCATTTATTAAAACCATGTTGATGTTAGTTCTTCACGTCAATAAAATATGGCATTGGAATTAATTTTAGTATTTTGTTTATTTTGAGAATGGGAATCACAGTGAATTCTTTTCATTTAGAGTGGGATTCAATGCTACAAACTTATAGCAATTGCAAGCACTGGGAATGCAACATTTTATTTTAAAATTAAATTGCTTAGACCTCATTAATGCCATATCGTTTGTGTCTTTTTTGGCCTGAATCCTATTTTCTAGTTTTTTCCCTTCTATCTTAGTTCATTACTGTGACTGAATGAAAGTGTTGCTGATATAATGAGTGTACATGGCAGGAAGCACAAATATTCAGGTTTGTTTAGTGATTCCAAAGTCATCTTCAACCTTCAATCTCTTCCATACGAGGTGGCATCAGGTTCAAAATTTTGTAATTTAATCTTCATTCAGTTATTTTGTGAGATCTAGAGTAGAGAAGATTGGTTATTTTTTGTTTATCTTTATTTTTTAATAAAATTTGCTGTCCTTTATAATTGTTATTTGTGACAATGTCTGATTGGTAGTATTCCTAGCATATTTAAGATATGTACTTTAGTGATTAGTTGATAAGCGATATAAGCATTTTGTTCTGTTATAATTCATATACTTTGAGAGAAATTTATCAAAATGGTCCATTGATTCTTTCAAAATATTCAAAATAGTCTGACTCTTGTAAATGCTTTTTTAGCCCCTTGACTTTTATTGAAGTGGTTTTTTTTTGTCTTCACCGTTCTTTTCTCGCAACCTCGCGTTCCTTCCGGTAAAAAATTAAGGGTTTTTGCATATTTTCAATGGGTATATCCAAAGCACTTATAGCTTGTGATTTGTTCCTGCGATTTTGTTTACAGCGATTTCATCCATAGGTGACTTTAATTTTTTTTTGTCAACATGATGCGTTTAATTCTCTGTCAGTTTAATGAGCTTGTAATTTCTTTTTCAACGTCTCATCATCTGTTTGTGTCTCTCATGAACGCTCAACTAACAATTCTTCCTCAACCTTTCATCTCCCTGTCTCTCATTGACGCTTAAACGGTCATTCGTCGACGTCGGCGAGAGGCTCATTCGAAGCTGCCAATGCCTTTATGTTTGCTCTCTGGTCTGATTTCGAATTTTTACGTCACTGGTGCATAACATTGCAATTATTGGACAGTGAATAGATTATACTATAAAAATTCGAAATCAGCAACAGTGACCGCAAAAATTCGGCATCAGCACTAGCTAGAGACCAAACATAAAGCATTGGCTACTTCGGATGAGCCTCTTTGCCGATGTTGACAATGGACCGTCAAGTGTCGATGAGAGACTTAGAGAGATGACGTTGAGGAAGAACTTCGTTGAGTGTCGATGAGAGATGAGACGTTGAAGAAATTGCAAACTCGTCGACATGTAGGAGAATAAAATGTAACTTGCAGACGAAAAAAATTAAAGAAGCTGCACATGTGGAAAAAATTGCGGGAAGAAATCTCAAGCTATAGATGAAGTGCTTCGGATATACCTACCGGAAAGACGCAAATACCTTTTAGCTTTTAATGGAAACAACGGGAGGTTGTGGACAAATAATGGCACAAATAAAAAAATTAAACCAAAGTCAAGGGACCAAAAAGACATTTACAAGAGTACCATTTTAAACATTTTGCAAGATTTAATGAATTATTTTGATAATTTTCTCTATAATTTGATATCAACAACTATACTAGACCTTTGGTCCCACTACCACATCCTCTTCAAGCTTCAAGCACATAAGATCATTTCTAATTGTGTAATGTTGTTTTAGTCTTTTGTTTTTCTCTTTTAGTATCAGCAAAATTAATTAACTCAACTTTTATAATCATTCCATCTATGAAACTATGTTTAATATATTTGAATCATTTAAGATAATATTCTCTAAACTTGTCCTCAGTTGAACTACTCTATTGCTATTACTGAACTCATTTTTCATCATATACTTTTGTTTATACTCATCCATTTTATCATCCTTATTTATGTAATATTTAATATATATATATATATGTTTTTGTTTTTCAGGCTAACATTCAGACTTTTTTATCACACAACTTCCAAATGTGCCCGTATTTTATTAATCACATCACTCTATATTTTATTCTTATCTTTTTGATAGAACCAAACTATTTAAACTTCTCACTCGTTTGATATTATGATTTCAAATTGTTATATCATTAATATTATAATATTTAGTATGGTTAAACTTGAACTCCATTTGGTTCTATTTTGGAATTACTAGGTGAATACTCTATAGATTTGGGATTCTTCAGTTTATCCTATTTCAAGTCTTGTCAATACGAAAATTGTGATTTACAAACAATATGCAGTAAGGATCCTCTTTTCAATGCATTTAGCAAAATTTTCATAATTAAAGTGACGAAATATATGTTTTGTGTTTTTCCTTATGTAGTTCTAATGAAATAAAAAGATCATTTGATAAACCACTCTATCTTCATACATGTGTAACTATTCTATTGTCCATGTATCTAATAACTTTAATGTAACGATAGTCATTTTTCATTGCTATTCAAAGAAGTTTTACTGGTAATTTATTTTATACTTTTTCTAAGTAGATAAAATTAAAATGGAGATATTTTTTTTTCTAAATTACTTCATCAAATGCATACCCTCTATTTTTAATTTGTATAATATAAAATCAAATTAATTTTGAGAAACCGTGATATCTCATTGTAATCTTATTTGATTACTCTTATTCAAGTAAATATCACAGTACTTGTTCATCCATAGAGCATTTTTTAATTTTCAAAATCGTTTTTACTAACTTAGGATCTGTTTGATGATCATTAAGTTAGGATTTGCTAGGTTTAGTTGATCTAAATCATCGAGTGGGCTTATGCTCAGCTTATGCTAAGCATGGCTTCATAATGTTAATTTAGTTTAGCAATTTGAATAAAATCTTATAATCCAGGTTTTAGTTAAATTTATGGAATGGTAGTATTAAAAGTACTTTTCATATATTAGTCAAATACACTGCAAAATTTATAAATAATTATTGAGCAATATTATATATATAATTTACAGCTTATTTTATCGCTTTATTTGTCCATTAAATAGAAGATCAATTAATATATTTAGAGCTAGTAAACTCACTCATATTAATAAAATTATTATAACATTTATTAGAAGCTTATAAAAGAATTTCTCCATCAAAATATTTAAAAAATGTATTTTTGGATTGACATTTTCTCATATAAACTCTTTTAGAATCTTTAGGAATATCTTTAGCTACTATCTTTAACCAGCGATCATTTTACTCATAAGAATTGCTTGACTATAGCTAGCAAACGTTTTTAGCTTTAACATTCAAAAGAGATTGAAATTAAGTTCTCAGCTAAGTTGAATAATACTAGACTAAGATGTTAATGAGCCATGAAAAGAGTAAGAATAACAATTCTCGTATGTAACTATAGATGCGAAGAGCCTTATTTCCAAGACTGAACAACAAAGTTTGCAATCATCCGATTCCTGGGATAAGCAATATGAGCATCCAATTGTAAAGAGGCTTGCATGTAGGCCACCGGAATAAGGAGAAAACAACCATCAATATGCCAAAGAACCGAAGAATCATATTAGACTCATCTAAAGGTCCCTGCTTTTCTCAACTCAGTTGTGGAATGATTTTGTCAAATTGCAATTGAAAATGCTGCTTTGATGTGGGGATCGAAGTGTTTGTGCTATCAATCTTGTGCTCAAATAATTTATAATATCTTTGCCTCCATATGTAGCATATTAGCCTACAAATATTGTACAAGTTTTTGATGACTTGCTAAGGTTCTTTTCAAAAATTTTCAAATATGTTAACCCAAAATTTTAATTATGAATGTATTATTTTCTTTGTTTTAATGGTCTTACGGTTACCTTTAAATGATGATTTTTTAGCAAGTTGTGAATTGTAGTAGTGCTCTAACATTAGCAAGCTTAATAATGCGGTTATTGTTTGAAATCAACTCATAGTTACATATGAGAATATTTTGTATTATTGAGGTTATACTAGAAAAAGAACATTTTGCTTTAGCCTTGTCAATCTCTCATTTGATTGGATCTCAATGTTTTGTTCATATACTATGACTTTTAAGGAGTTAGAACACTTAATTATAGAAATTTTATTTTTTGGAACGTCACTCATAATGTTAACATGTTACAAGGCTTTTTTCTTATTTAGCATAAAAAGTGCTATCCCCAAAAAAGACCCTTTAGAGGTAAAGTCATTTTCTAGTCGTTTGTTTAATCTCTGAAAGAGCCTATAATAACATTACTAGAGCGGAGGTAATAAATTGGGCCGTTAGAATGCTGTATGTCATACCTCCCCTCCTATCCAACCCTAACTATAGAAACTATAAAAGAGTATTATAAAAGGAAAGGAAAATTTGACATAATACATTTTTAGAGTAAAAACCCTTTACTCTAAAAATGTACTACTCCAGAGAAATGTTATTTTGAGCCAAAAGGAATTGGCTCAAATATAGCACTTTGGACAATTTTCCTTTCCTTTTATAGTACTCTTTTATGGTTTTTATGGTTAGGGTTGGATAGGAGGGGGTGTTTTCCATTTTTCAAGGTTTCTTTTGGTTTCTCTAAACCAAAGGCTATGAGAGGTCATATACTAAGCTAAATGCTCTGAGAGGTCTTACATACAGTATTCTAATGGCCTTAGAGGTATGACATACAACATTCTAACGGTCCAGTCTAAAGCCTCCGCTCTAGTAATGTTGTTATAGGCTCTTTCATAGATATAACAAACGAGTAGAGAATGACTTTACCTCTAAAGGTTCTTTTTTGTGGGGAGTACTTTTTTTCTTTATTTTAATATTTTTACTTTCATTTGTTTGTAGGAATTCTATTCATTTTGCCACTTTTCCCTTGAAACATGCTAAGAGCCTCTCCTTATAAAACTTGATCATTGGTTGAGCTTTTTAATCTTAATCTCCATTCGAGCTATGAATTCAACTTATTTTGTCACCTTTTCCTAGAAGCTTCGTCAATTACTCACCTGTAGCAGATTTAGGTCATCACATGCCTACTCAGTTTCTCTCGGTTCATTCTTTTGCCACACATCACAAGCAAATGTTGAAGTTTGATACCAAGTGTATTATTTCAGGTTATATTATTTAAAATATTGCATACTTTTGCCCTCCTCGCCTGTACAGTTGAAGCCTCACAACCCTCCCTGCTGATATACTTACTGCGTATGTGTCTTTCTCGGTAGGCTCTTGATATTCCTTAATGCGGCAACTCAGATATCAACAAAGTAATGGCAGGTATGTATGGAATTATTAGATTACCAAGTTATATCAGATCAGAGTAGATTATCACATTCTTTGCACAACATTGAACTCATCACAACTCCCATAGAATTATTAGAAAAATCCCTTGTTGTCTTGCAAACCAACACCACCTTTAATAACATTATGGAATAAGATAGATGAAACTTAAGCATATGTACAGAGCTACAAGTTGTCATGAACTTACCAACGATTAAGGCGAATGAGATTGATCTTCAAATTATGCTAATTTCATACATTAAGCATTCATTGAGCTGCATGAGAGTGCCTTCTAGTCCTAAATAACAAGGTGGGGATTAGTGCAACAACCCTTATTGTTATATCTCTAAATCATGCTTATTTAAGGCTTAAATTTGTTCCATTAAATTCAACATATCATTAGGAAGATACTCAGTAAAATTAGGAGTTAATTTGAACAATTTTGACTTTAAACTTGAACAAATTGCATAATTGGATTTATCCTGTTGAAATATGCTAGGGATGAAAATTTTTTAATTTTTGGAATAAAAATAGTTGAAATTTGTAAAATACAATTAAAATTAAATTATTTATATAATTTGAATTTAATTAAATTATTAAATGAAATCTGAAATTTTAAAAATTAATTTATCGGACAGCAGAAATCTGTGAGATCTCAGTCGTTCCGCAGTTATTGGATCAGATCGGATGACTTTTGATCGATCTGTTGTTTAATAATAAAACGATGGAATGACGTTAGCGGTTAACAATAGGCAATGATTACTCACGTTAATCAAATGATCGAAGTTCCTTGCTACTTAAGTGGACGACGTAAATCGAGCGGTCAATCTGATGTTGTCAACCACGACAGCGACAGTCATTACTATGCGAATTAAATTAGCCAAATCGATCCAACTAAGAACCGGACTGGTTTAGGCTTGGCGAGACGTGAGACATGGGACCTTTGGAAGTTAAATTCGACCCAACCATGTATTTAAATGACCAAATTTTGGTGTTTATGAATTCATCATTTAAGTCTATCACAATATCTCTCAATTTGTACTATGATGTTTTCTATGTAATTAATTTTAGAGAAAATCAAATTTTTATTTTAGCACAATTTGGCTAAATTAAATTGAAAATTTTGATTTTTTTATATTTTCACCTTTATGACTGTTCTCTTTATAAGTCTCATAGAAATTTAACATATTGAATTTTAGCCATCCAAATTCCTATAATCAAACCTCTCCCATTGGATTTACTCTTGTGCTCATGTAAAGACTACGTCATCCTAAAATTGCTGGAGACTTTTTCATTCACCACTCTAGGTTTTATTGAGAGCTTCTCTAAGCTTGTGACTACTTTCTTTCCCCTCCTTTTCCCCCTATTCACCCAGGCAAAAACTCTTGGCTAAAGCCTTTCTAAGCACTTGAAGAGCACCATAGAAGCATCAAATCATTCAAGAGGAAACCTTCAATACTTCATTACCTTCCAGTCTCTCCCCCTTTAAAGATCAAGCATCTAAATCTCTATAAGATAATTTCTATTATTTTCTCTCATACAAGTGATGTGTGAAAATTAGATTATACAAGCTGATTTCTATTTGATTTATGGATTAATTCTAAGTCAAGTTTAATTCTCTTGTGATTTCTCAAATTTTATTAATTTTACGTATGCAATTGGTATTTAAAAGCTTAGTTTTTCTTGTCTCTTCATGGTGATCTATTTTGCACGCATGTGTTCAAATTCATGATTTTAAGCTTTACAGTTCTCATTTAGCTTTTATACGATCATGAGAAAGTAAATCTAAGAAAAATTAAGAGATAATTTTCATTTAAAAATCTTGTGTTCACGATAAGGCTTTTCTGTCAACTTTGATTCAAAATATCTTAATAATTTTTATCGTTTGAAATTTTCTTTTATGCAATCTCATATATATTGACAATAAAATATTAGAACATCACATACATTTGTGAAGCCTCTAAAATCTTCAAATATTTATTTAAAGTTCTAATAAAATTGTGTTTTTGCCTTAGCAAAATTTTAAAGATAAAAATTGTGTTTTACAACTTACCTTTAGATATTAGCAATGACTTTAAGACTTGTATTTAAGATTAGTAGCCAAGATTAAGGCTTAAAAATTTTTGAATTGAGCAAATGAAGGGTTTATGAATTTCTTGTGATGAGTAGGTTTTGGCTTTTATAATATTATAATGTCAAATATTAGGTTAATAAAATAATAATGCTTAATTGTTATGAACCTTCACTATATATGTGGTGAAATCAAATGGTTGATGATCTTGAGACACTCTAAATAAAAATAAAATTATAGCAATTTCAACTAATAAATATAATAAAGTATATAAATTATTCAAGATCTTAAAGATAAAAATAAAAATTAAATTTATCTAAACAAAAATAGAATAACAAATCATATTTACATAAATTGCAAATAAATGTACAAATATATAAAACAATAAAATATGAATATACATAGCGTAATGCAAGTAAATATTAATAAAATATATACACTTTTGTAAGAAGGAATTTCACAATGACAATATATATTATTAATCTTCTACATTAATAAGCCTATAAGTGAATCCAAGATGCATTAATAAATTTATAATCATTAACCAATGAAACTACATTAATGTGTTTAAGAAAATGAGGGAAACTATCTAAATAATAATACTTATAAGCTTAAATATAATACTATTAAATTAAATAATAAACTATGCATATACTATTGGTTTATGACTCGACTCACCCAAGGTATTTTCGCCACTATGGTTTTGCCATGTGTACCGCGTGGGACCCGCCTTTTAAAAAATTAAATGAATTTATTTTTCTTTTGTCATAATTAATTTAATAGTAAAGTTAGGATAATTTAAATTGCATAATTTGAATTAATTTAATTGCAGAACTTTAGACATCCATAATTATGTAATCAATAATTTAAATATATTAAATATATATCTTATTTTGCTCAAAAAAATGAGAGGAATATTATGGTAGTGTTAAAGTTTTAGTATGATACTTATTTAATATAGTGATATTTTAGGACTTACACTTGTACCAAAATTTTTCCTAGCCATAACTTTGTACCTAGTGACCCAAATATATCTCCAAATATATCTAATATGTGTTATTTTAATCAGGAGAATGTCATGAGTGTAGTGATAATATTAGTTTTGCGGTTGGACTTAAAATGTGACTAATCACTTTTAGGATTTTTCCTAATTATCCCTTAATGACATAAAAATTGATTTAGCCATAACTTAGTAGTCAATTTGACTCCAAATTAGGTTATTCAAGATGCTATCTAAATTAGAAAATCACCACCAACAGTAAACTGAAATAAAATTAGAATTTTGACAACTAAAAACTCTAAGTTAATTCAAATGCTTATAACCTTAATTAGGTCGTAATTTGACCAATTGAGGTTCAATTTGGGTCTATTCATAGTTAAAGTACTCAGTGTGATATAAGGAAGCTATAGCTACTAAGTTTTTGCTGAATTTGGATATCAAATGGAAAACTTAGGATTTTGACCGCTTAATCTTATAAATTACATAAATACCCTTAGAATTGAATTGGTTATAATTTAGCCAATAGACCTCAAAATTTAGTGTTCTTGGACTCTATGGAATCCTTGAACAATAAACAATAATAAAATGCACAAATTTTTAGACTTCGCTTAAGTGAAATGACTAAATTACTCCCTTAAGTCAAAATCTTTAATTTGGACCTATATGACTCAATTCTTGTTCAATTGAGTGAACTCATTGTCTATCTTTATGTTAGACAGTAAGGAATCCTTTGGCATCAAAAATATCCAATTGGATCCATAAATCAAAAAGTAGCTTTTGGACCTTTAAGCAGGGGCAAAATAGTCATTTTGCCCAAATTTTAGGTTAAGTGCCCTTAACCTCTAAAATATCATTTAGATCATTAAAATTAGTAATAAAATTGATTTAGAATCAATTTAAGTTATAAATCTCTCAATTTTAATAATTTGATAAAAATCATAATTTAAGCTTAAAAATTAGTAATAAAACTGATTTAGAATCAATTGAAGTCAAAAATCTCTTAATTTTAATAATTTGATAAGTCATTCCATAAGGAGTCTACTAAAAATCATCACTTCACTTTAGGATTTTTTCCTTAAGAATAGAAATATATATTATGTTAAATTTTATTAATTGAATAAACTAGGTCATTCAATGAATAGAACCTTGGTTTTATTAGTTTATAAATTTTATACTTTAATTTTGATCATTTTATCTTTTAACTTTAGTTTAAGAATAGGAGGTTCATTCTATTAAACTTGATTTTACTTAATATAATTTTCCTCAATTATTAGTTCACATTTAGATTGGAACCTATATCTTAAGCTTTACCTTTAGATTATGTGGTTGAACCCAATTTCATGGTGTTTAATTCATAACCCATAATTTAGTAAGATTTTGATCAGATCTTAGCTTAGAATATCTAAATTTATCAATTTTAGATATAATAATTTATTATTTAACTTATAGTTAATTCTGATTAAATTAATTTAGAATCTGATCAGTTCTAATTATTTTTAACTTATAAGATTGTGCTTCTAAGTTACACTCGATAGTAAAAATTACAGATCCAGAATTTGTGTAACTTAGAATAGTTAGAATAGTTTAATAGATAATAAATGATGTCATCTGGTGTAGTATAGTCTCTTGCTCATTATTAATGTATTTGTGCTTACGCATTCCTCGTATTTTTGTGTCATTACCTTGAACATGACATATAAGACAATATTGTACATGAAATGAAAACTTAGAATTATTAGGTTAATATTTGCACTGGGTTCAATATTCAGGTTGATTCTAGTGCACATTTACCCTAATGAATATAGGTAAGGAGAAATAAGGGAAAACTTAGCATTACTCATTGAAGAGTGTTGTATTAAGTTTAGAACTCAAAAAGTCTTGCAGATGTGCTCGACTCCTTAGCTGCTTCTGGGCGTGTCCGTAAGAGCAAAAGTAAAATAACTAAAATTCACTGCATTTGTATTTTCTGATTCCTCGGTATTGTACTGTTCTATTCTGCCCTAGCCCTGAAAGGTTTTGGAATTTCTGTTCTGTCCAAGCCCAGAAAAGCTTTGGGAATATGCTAGGCCCGATTGGCCAATTTCTGATATGGCAATTTGTACATACCTATTTTCTATTTACCGTTTTACTGATGCATGTTAATTCAGTCAGCTTTACTTTACTTTATCTGCTTACTTACTTATAAAATATTAGTTTCTGTTACTACTTATTATACATATCACAGTCAAATTGCTTATTTTTAATCAGCATATGTCGTATAATAATCAGCATGTTTAGGATTAGTCTTTTTATCAGTATTTTTCTTCATGTAATTTTATATGTATGCCTAGCCTTGCCTTAACTTATTTTATTGAGATATGTCTTTTACCTCATTGTTGCTTAGTTATAAATATTATTCTTTATAACTTACCACTTTTTTTGTATGCTTATTGCTCCTATGCTAGTATATTTTGTTTAATTTAAAATAAATGATGGCATTAATAGACTTATAAAAATTTATCAACCTAAAATGTACTTAAACAATTATCTAATGAGATTTTTCTTTACTTGGCTGGGGCATTGGCATTATGAAACCGACAATGTTAGAATCAGATCGTTTTGAGGAGCTTGGACCTGAAGATGAGCCTTTCTTGGAGGAGGAGCCGGGTGAAGCAGAAGGCGCTTAGTTCTTTTTACTGCTTTATTGTGAGGTACCTTTAACTATATTTTTTTTACAATACTGTTTATTCTAAGCTGTATGTTGCACTTCCTTACTCATTGTTGTAAATTAGATGTATTATTTACTTTTCTTTACTTTTGCACTCTGAATTTGTATTATTTAGTGATTGATCATGTTGTATATATATCATGGGCACATCCTTCTCTTATTGATGGATTGTGGATTATACATAATGCAATAATAAGTGAGGGATTTGCCAGAGTGGCACACCTCCCCTTAAGTCTAATCTTGTGGATTAGGGGGCGGGGCGTCACATAAATTGTAGGGAGTTCATCATTGCTACAAGTGGGGTGGCAATCAAAGCCATGCCATAGCTTGCTCTTCATGAGGGATGCCACCCCAATGAGTTTGGCCTGGTAACAGGTGGTGGGTACTACCACTTAAATGCTTAATTAATTATTTAATATATTTTAGAGTTATGATATTAAACGAGCTTTAAAAAATTCCAAAATTTTACCTATAATTAATTTGGGGGTGAGGAAATAAAAAATGATATCAGAATCTTAATCGAATATATATTTAATTATCTTAATTTTCTGAGTATTTAAAATAGAATAAAATATTCAGAAAATTAGACGACTCTCGAAAATTCTAGAAATTTCATCCCAACCTAATTTGGGAGTGGGGAGTTCAATGGTAAACTCTGATTTTGATTTGGATACCAAAATAATTATCAAAATTTTCTAATTTGATAAATTTATTAAAATAATCAAAATTCCAAATTGCTCTAAATTTTTAGGATCTACTCAAAATATTATATGGAGATAGTTGAAGATGATTGAAAGCTAATTTAATTGATAAGTAAGGTTTTAACAACTTTCAGGTCGTTACAATGTCGTCCCCAAAAGGGCATGAGCGAAACGCGTCAACGCTTCGATCGACGGCCGAGCCATTGATCCATCAGCTTAAGGATGGGCCAGACATAAGCTTCAGCCTGTTTGGCAAAATCAGGAGTTTGGCACGAGCACTAAGGGATCTAGGGTTCAAATCTCTGCACCAGAACAGATCGAGCGATGAATCTGCAAATGAATTACAAAAAGGCACTCATATTCCCTCCGCAATTGGATTCAATTGTGTTTCATATGTCTATTTCATTTCCTTACGATCACTTATCGAGCTTCGGTCAGGTCCGATCGAAGCTCGATCAAGCCCAATTGAACCTCTTTTGGTCGATGGGTGAACAGTGATTCTCAGTGCACCGAGGAGTTCCGTACCTTAGGATTTAGGGAATCATGTGGTGTAAAGTGTTATAGTAGGCTTTGACTAGCAATACAGGTGACAGACGAAAATACATGTCTACGCTTGCATGCAAGGGTAGATGATCTAAAGTAATATAGGATAATGAGATCCTAAGATTTATTATATTTTGGGAACGGTGTTTATTTTGTTAATATAGTTCACATAATTTCACAAGTGTTTAAATATAAAATAGTGGTTATTTGTGGTTCTGAATTTTTTATTAGATTTTCTTGGTGTAGAAAATATTATTTAGTTAAAATAGGGAGAGTTAGTTTTTGGCATGCAATTCAATAAGGTTTCATGTTAATATTCTTCTTCGCAATGTTATGTCAAGTAAATGGTTTATTTATTGATTTATAATCAATAGACTGTCTTTTCTAGGGAGTTCCCTAAATATTCTAAGTATTGTCTAGTACTCTGAAATGAACACAAGAAGGTTAAATTTTTACACTTACACATTCATATGATCTTTATTAAGTGAGTTCATTATTTACGTCTAAGTTACGAAATTAATGATTTATTTAGTATCACATGAACATGATTCCATTAATGGCTCTCATGCATCAATTCTAAGTTTAGCTAAGGAATGGAGCTACTAGGTTTCATGGGTTTATGTCACATCACCTTGTAGCTTTTAATGCTCTAATACCTTGCGTAAACTTGGGATGAGCTATGGAGCTCTATTAATGGCTCTCGGTTCACATGCATCAACTTTTAAACTTAACCAAAGTCATGTGTTACGATGCTCAATAGGGCTTGTCACTTAGCCTTATGCATATCGTGCACTCTGACCTCGCATAAATCAAGCATGAGCTGTGGAGCTCAGAGGTTCATTAACGACATCCATGGCTCAAATGATCAACTTAATCTTAAGGTAGTGTCATGGACATTCGCGGCGTCAACGCTCTGTAGTGCACTGCCTTAAGTCTAAGTGATCTTTGAGCACAATGAATTTTCTCTATTAAAGTATTTAATATTTAGATTTTTACATTACAAATAAGATTTCTCAATCCATTAGTTCAAAATATGTGAACAAGTTTAACTAAATGACATTTTATTTATAAAGAAGAAAATATAATTGATGTAGCACATTCTAAGAATATTATCAAAGGCCCAATAAAAAGAGCCATGACTAAAATTTAAGGAATGAATTTGAAGGTGGGCCTAATTACAAGAGCCTAATCAAAAGCTCAGTCAAGAGCCCAAATATTGGCCTTACCATTTGTATTTTATTTTTATTAATATTATACTTTTTTTATTTATTAAGGTATGTATTTGACCAGTCATGTCATGAGAAAAATATTTAATGTAAGTAGTTGGAATTACTTCCTCACTACTTACCAACTACCCTATCTTTTGCTTTAAAATTTTCCTTCATATTTTCCCTCCAAAGCTCATAGGGGAAAAGACTTGCAGTGTCTATAAATATGAGCTGAAATGTAATATAATGAAATAACTTGAATGAATGAATTTTGTGGTGAATAGCTCTCATATTATTTGGTATTTGATGATGTCAAGTTTATTATCTATCTTTGGTGAGCTAGGTTGTTATCTTATTTTTAACTATACTCTTTTTCTCATAATCTTAAACTATCAACACATCTTTTTCAGCATCTTAAGAATTATTTAAAATTATTAAATCATTATATAATCTCTCAAATATTCTCCAAACTCCACCACAACCTCCACAGTCAAATCTAAAAATAGCTCGATCTAGTCTTCTTTAATACCCTTCAACACTCATCTAAATACCATAAAACTTAGCCATCTACTCCAAATACAAATTACACATCTTAGACTACCTATATTAACTTATTTTCAGCCCTTTAACCCACTAAAACCCCACTTACAAAATGGATATTTTGAATAAGCCCAATCTAGGCTCGATCTAGACTAGTCTTGGCTTTCCTTTAGATAGCCCACTCTAAACCCATAACCAACCCACCCATCCTTAGACATTATCCTACAAATCCATTTAATATTTAAATATCTAATTTACAAAAAAAAAAAAAGATATCCCATTAACATCAACAATATTTACATCATTGCATCCTTTACATCTTAATGCCCAACCCTCTCCAAGGAAGATTTAGGCAGCCATTAAAATATGAATGCAAAAATATATATAAGAAATAAAAAGCCTTTGCACGGATTTTACAAAAAATCAAAAGAGTAAAGGTAGAGTACAATACTAATGAATAGTTGTTGTGTTCGCCTAGCTCTCTCTCTACCTTGGATCTCCTCTTCTCTTATGCTTTATGTGCTTATTCTTCCTCTCAGGTTGCGGCTTTTTTCTTCCTTGGGAAATGGCTCTCCTCTTATTTGTTACCTACAGCAGTCTCTAGGTCAATGAACTCTTGACCTGAGAAAATTTTGGAGCCCTAATTCAGCATTACTTCTTTGCTTTTATACTCTTTTTATTTTCTATTTAGCATTTATGCAGCCAACTTTTCTCATTCCTTGAGAGTTAAGATTCATTATATTTTAGTATGTTATTCTTTTGGAAATGAGAAGTTAAATGTGTTGCAATCAATTTTGGCTATGGGAAAAGGAAAAGTTATGTCTGTTGGCCTTCCCAATGCTGTTCATTATATTTTATTATGTTATTCTTTTGGAAATGAGAAGTTAAATGTGTTGCAATCAATTTTGGCTATGGGAAAAGGAAGAGTTATGTCCGTTGGCCTTCCCAATGCTGATTTAAATGCTTGTTGTATAGAAAAATTATAGCGTAGCGCCGTGCTCACTGTGCGTCGGGCACTGCAGCGCGCTGAGCGCAAAGCTTTCTTTCTTGTGTTCACTGCGGTGCACTGTAGCGCTGCGCTCTCTATTTTTGAAATGTTACAGCGCGCTATAGCGTGAACCTCTCGGGTTCGGTTAGCGGCAGCGTGGCAGTGCCTTGCTTTCAGCCTGAAATGTGCGGCGGCGTGCGATAGCCTCAGAATTCGCTACGACATGGTGTAGCGCTTGACTTTCTACCTTTGAGTGCGCTACAGTGCATTGTAGCTCTAGGCTTTCTGTTTGAATCCACCGCAACGCGCTGGGGCGTGCGGCAACGCACAGAATTCTCCATTTTCATCAATTTTCATCTTTTTTGTAATCTGATCACTTCCAAGTTGCAATGTTAATAAAATACATTAGAATAACATATGATTTCAGAAAAATCATGCATTTTAAATATGAAATTGACTATAGATTTGGGGCTCATCAATAGGTGCCAGTCAAAAGGTCTCGATGAGACCTTTCGAACAGCGTAGTGCTCGCCACCTGAGGTCCATTAAACGTCTGGCTGCTCGATGCCCTAGCAGAGCCTTCGCACCTGATAGGGAAGGACTTAAGGTTTAGAGTTGGGCCGAGTTTGGCTGGGTCAGACAAACTCGTGCTTTTCTGTTCCGGGCGGCGCGTGCATGTGGCTGCATGCCCACATGTAAAGAAGTTGTGTGCAAGCCGATCTAGGGAACCGTAAGAAGAAAAAAATTATATTCTACTTTAATTTAATTAGAAAAGGCAGAATATTGTAAGCTTCATAACATTAGAACCAGTGGTCTAAATATATCAATATTATCTCATTTTGATGAGAGAAATGTGTAGAATATTATGGTAATATTTAATTTGTAATTTGAATTATATTTTCAAAAATTGTATTTTGACATTTTTAACACTTAGGTCAAAAACCCTAACTTGCTCATTTCACCTCCAAATTGAACTTACTCATTATTTATGTTCATATTATGCTATATGGAGTGTTATGATACTGATTTCATCAAGATTAGACAACAAATTTAAAAAGTGACATTTATGAGCCAAATCACTTACTGATTTTAGGATTTTATAGAAGATTGCCATAGAGGTGATCTCAACTCTAAAAGTAGAGTAGCTTGAGTCTTTACATATCAGTTAAATCATCTAAAGAGAGGGAGCAATGATGGTGAACCCTTAGGATATTTATGGAGAATTGGAGAGAGGAAATGCTTAGAAAAATTAGGTCATTAAAAATATATGCTTGGATTGAGAATTATATTTGTGATAAAGTATGTAGTATTAGTAAGTGGATAGATTAGTAAACAATTTAGACATTTAGATATGAATTGTTAAGTTTAGTATCATTAGGTTCTTAGCTTATTATATGGGGATTCCTTGAGAAAATTTCTAGGCTTGGGTAATATTCAGTTAACTAAGGTGAGCTTAGTAAAGAAGTAATCACTTGTGAGGTTCAAACCATATAAACTTCTTGAGGTAAATTGAACATAGATATTAGGTTGGATTTCTTATGTTAGTATAATCTATCTAGGAGTTCATTTAGTGTTTATATGATGAACTTTGAGGATGGTAGCCTTAGGACTAAGATAGAGAGTCTTAAGAGTTAATTATTACTATAAATTAATTTTAAAACTACAAAACCATACTTTTCTTACATATATATTATACTCAATAATTAATCTAAGATGTATATCTTAAGTCAATTGGGGTTCAATTAACCCCAATCATCAAGATAGATACCTTAAAGTATGTAACAAAGGGATATCACTAGCTTAATTTACTTTGGCATTCCTATTGAATGCTGATATAGTTTGAAGCCTTATCCAATTGATCATAATCATTTTATAATAATTATTATAACTAAATAAGGGGTTTCACTCTAGGTGGATTAGTTTGTACAGACCTTTGAGCTAGGGTTGGCTATGGAGTGATCAAAAGAGCACACATGTCCTTGAGGGAGGAGAGTATATTGTTATACAGGAGACCTCATCTCATATAATTTGGTAGATGTACCTGTAATAACCCTAAGTTATTACCCTGTTAAAATATAGCTTAATTACTCCCTAACTTTCATACCATTACTTATAGAACATCAAATTGAGCATATCCTAAAGATTTGAAGTCCATTGGACTTCTCTAAGTCAAAGATAATATTTTGATCAGTCTAGATGCCTTAGATTAGACCTAAAATATTTTGATCTCAAAACTAAAATATGATTGCATTTTTGAATTTCTCACCCTCAAATTAGCTAGGGGTGAAAGTTTGGTGCAATTTGGAAATAATTTAGGCCATAATTCACATTTAATTAAAATGGTCTAATTGCATAAAAGGGTTCATAATCTTTCCAAATTGCAAATATATCCCTAAAACTAAATTAACTGTCGGGGTCCGCTGTGCGGACCGCGGGCGATCCGCTGCGGAGCCCGGGTCGCGCGACAACGGAGTCCCGTAAATCTAACAGTCGCTCTTAAATAATTGACGGCTAGAATTAGATCATGCGAAACCAAGGATCAGCCGTCAAATGCGCCCCGTGAATCCTACGGCGTGGATCAAATAGGATCCGGCCGTTAGGATCCGAAGGATCAGCACCATTCCGTGGTGCTGATCGATCCATCAGACGGCCCACAGTGCACCCGCACTGTGGATCTTCGTCTTCGCCACGCCCGCGTCTGACTGAAATCATGCGGATCTTAGATAGCCTGGCCTATACCCCACTACCAGTTCCACCTCAGCATACCATTGGGGATCTTCCCTCAACGGCATATCAGTCCTGATCGGGCCTCGTCACCCGGCCGAGCTCAATTAGGAAAATTGAGAGCTCTGCGATGGCCTAACCCCTCAGGTCTTTCCTAGCTTGAGCCAACCCTCCAAAAGCTTTCCAATCATCTACTGAGACTATATATAGCCCTAGCATTGCTCCATTTGATCCTTGCTGATCAATTGAGCTCTCTACAACTTCCGCCATTGACGATCACTCGAACTTGCGTAGGCGATCCCAGGAGCTCTTGAACTGCTGATAGTAGGCTCTCATGAAGTTCTAGATCATTTGCAGTGCTTGGAATCTCAGCTAAGGTTAGCCAAACCCTCTGCCAACCGTGTCGAGCTCAACCGAGAAACCAGGTACCCCCATTTGCCGGTTTCGAGCCAATGAGGCTCGAACCTTCCTTCTTTTGATGTGTATAGCTCTGTATTGTCGAATCAAACCTAATGCTATCGTAATTGAGTCGTAAGCTAGTCCCGATCAATCGAATTGATCGATCAGGCTAAGTCCTTAAGGAACGCCTCGGGTGAGTAAGGTCCTAGCATTCCAAACCACCTCAGGCCCTCAGACTAGGGGGCTTCGATCCGTCTCACCTCCCTGAAGGTGTAAAGATCTAGCCCTGGGTCTGGTGTGGCCTTTGTGGGGAGAATTATCTCCCCATAGTAGCTCCATTGAAGGATCCCTCGGGTGAGTAGGGTCCGGCCGATCCGGATCGCCTCACAGAGGGCTTCGGGTCTCGTTCAGTGCGCCTAACCACGGTGAACGTGTAGCGATCGTCTGTTGGTCGTGCCATGGTCGGGATGTGCCGGAATTGGTTGATTATGGTTCCCCTAATTTGGTCATTCCGTCGGGACAAAGGCTCGGGGACGAAGCGTTGTGCGGGTCGGGCCAGCCCGTGACCCGCGCGGTGCGACAGTTCCGAGTCCTCGGTCCCGGTCGACCCACGTTGTTCGGCCAATGGGCCTAGCCCGTTTAATATAAATTCAATTAATTAGATTTATTTTCTTTAAGTAAAATAATCTAATTAATCCAATCATAGGAAATAATTTAAATAAAAATACATAATGTATTAATGAAATAACTTTTAATCCACTGATCCAAATCCTATGATATTACATAACAAAATTAATCAAAAAATCCTCAGGGATCTGAATATAAAATAATATTGAACATCTAATGGTTAGATTTTCCATTTTTGCCTACTTATTGTAGATTTTGATTATGGTTGATTAGCATGTATACTTAACTAAATTGCATGTTTATGGTGCCATTGGTTTTCTTATGAAGATTAGAATGAATGTACTAAGTGAATTATTTTTCTGATCTGTGTATCTCAATTTATGCCCTAATCTTGTTAAACTATGATTAGTGAAAATTAGGGTTCTTAACCATTAGATCTTAACAAACTTAGCATCTAATTAATTGTATGATAAGATAGAACTTATGAGCCAAATTGTATGAAATTATGATAGTTAGATTTATAATTATGTGATAATCCTTTTGGATTGGTTTCGGGTTTGATTAGCACTAATTATCTTCTGTTTTCATGAATTTTTTTATTATTATGCTTCATGACAGCAAGTTGGATGTATTGAGGCCATGTATGCAAATTTATAATGTATAAATTAAATAAACCTAAATTTGAAGAACTTAAATACCTTGATTAATCTTAAGAAGTCTTAAGACTTTGATCAAGCTATTAAAACTTGATCTAGATCTAAGATTGCCACCAATAATACATACCTAATTTACTGATTTGACATTTGATCTATAAATGAACCTTTGATCTTAATTAGACATGAATAAGGGTTAAACACTAACCTGCTTAATTAAGATCCAAATTCTTAAACCTTAACTAAATGGATATGATTATAAGATAATGTAATTGATATTATTTTAATAATGCATCTGATTTGATATTGATTTTAAATCTTTGGATTAGACATGTTAAGGTTAATAATAAATTTATGTGATTGCTTAATCTGAATCTAAAATTTAGATCATTATTTTTCTCCTAAATAAGACTATTAATATAAGAAGAGTAATATAATCATATTGATTGAACAAGTGATCAAACTCTAATGACATTATTGATTTAAATTCTATAATCTTAGCATAAGTTATGATCAGATGACTTAATCATCTAATCTGATCACTCTAAACCTAAATGATAAGTAAGACCTATAATGTTAGCATTAGAAGTAAGAATGTGAGATATTAAGTATCTCACCATAAGATCATCTCTGAAATATTTTTAAAGACCTAAAATCTAAATATACATTGAGGTAGGAAAATTTTGTATAACTCATTGAGGTAGAAGCTTATATGATCCCTTAACCTTAGAAGTTGATCTTAATTCCTCATGATAAAAATCACCTAAAATATTATAATAATACCTTTTCTTGTGGTAGAAGCTTTTTTGAGTGATCCTTGATCACATTTCCTTAGAGCCTAGTATAGGACTTACCTATTTAGCATAGAAATTTATAGTCTTGATAAATCCTTGTTGATTAAATAGAGTTGAATGAACCTAGATTATTGGTTGGTGTAGTATAGTATACCCATAGTACCAGTTTTCTTCAGTAGTATTCAAGATTGGTTGATTCACTCCAATGTAGACTTATGAGCAGGTGCTATCCCAAGGGATTAGACAAATACAGTCTCATTAGAATAAATCTCCCAAGACTAATAGTGTATTAAACAAGGACTCATTCCTTAGTTTGATTAAAATACAAATCGCCAACAGGCAATGCATCCTAGCGAAGACCGCTTCAATAGGTGTGGCTCAAACAAACTAAGTAATTGGAATCACCTTCTTTAAGATACTGAGTGTGATTGTGAGTTAGGCATGTTAATAACTTTGTTTGAGATACAAATCGCCAACATGCAATGCCTCCTATCAAAGACCGCTTCGTTAGGGTGGCTTAATCAAACTAAGTGTTAAGAACCACCTTTCTTGCAACATGCTAAATATGTGTATATAAGCATCCCATTTGATGATTTCTAAGTAAATTTTCAACTTTAACTAATTTTTGTTCTAGAAGCTAGGAGTCAGAATCTTTTTAGTAGGATTCTGCATAGTGGAGACCTTGAATTCATCATCTGTATTTAAAGCTTTATGGATTTCTAGATTTTACTCATATAGAATAAAAGCATGAGCATAAACATGAGCATGAGCATGACGAATAATTCAGTGGTGATGTATGAGTATCAGTGACAAATTATGGGTTACGGAATATTGCTTACATTGACTGGGAAATTTTAAGATACATCGGCATCACCGTACTGACTTCCCAACTGGGTGTATGTAT
This sequence comes from Gastrodia elata, assembly GCA_016760335.1. Classification (NCBI taxonomy): domain Eukaryota; kingdom Viridiplantae; phylum Streptophyta; class Magnoliopsida; order Asparagales; family Orchidaceae; genus Gastrodia; species Gastrodia elata. Next base: position 9,355,047 of record CM028682.1, on the reverse strand, counting down.
ACATTGGACCGTATGACTCATAGTATTTCAGTGATAGATCTGTTACATATTTGTGACATACCGTGTTGTGGCATATTTAGATGTATTATCCTGATGACATATAGTACATCATAGGACATTTTTACCTTGGTTTCTGAGCATTTGATATTTTCACTTACTTTCAGCAATCATCTTTCAGTCCCTTTTTACCTTGTTTAGTCTTTACATTTTTTAGTGGTTCATTATTTTACTGCTTTTCTATAGTTTTCTTTACTTTTCTATCTATTTGTAATTACTTTAGTACTGCTTAGTTTAGTTGTGATGTGTTGGACTTCTTGTCTAATACGAGGTACTTTTGGGATACGGCAATTTATTAGATCCTGAGCAGCTTGTTGAGACAGGGCAGGAGGACTTGCAGGAGATCCATGAGGAGTACGTGGAGCCTTAGTGGATCCATCTTCCACCTTTTTACTTTACTGTTCTGCTTTAATACTTCAGATAGACTATACTTTTGTATCATTTAAATCAATTTGTAATAATTCTGAATGTATTTTACTTTTATTTTCTGAGATGAATGTTTACTACTGCTCTGTGATGAATGTATTCTGGATGTTTTGCTTTAGCTTCCGCATTCTGTTATTCTACTATTATACTTAGTATTGCGATGTGATCAGCATACTGGAAATGTTGATATATTGATAACATATATTAGATTCATATTTACCTCTTTAAATCTAATGTATATATCTGTCTAATACTTAAGGCAAGTATCTTATACTTATCTTAAGTATTGACTCTCGATCCTACTCTTAGGTTCAAGTCAACAGCCCTTCAGTGTGGCTAGTTAGCCTATTCGGGAAGATGTTGTTGTTTGTCTATCCCGAGTAGCGCACCGCTCTGTCGCCGATCTGTTATACCTTTTGCACACGGTGATGGGGCGGAGTGCTCAGTACCTAACTTCTCTTTTTGTTCTGTATGAGCCTACATAACATAACTTAATTAAAACACAACAATATTAATTAATTACTTTACATCTTTCTACAGTCATTTGCATTTATCACAACTCAGTTTGTTCCTTTGCTATAATTGCTTATAAAATGCTAGAAATTGTCTTTTTATACCCTTACTTGCATATATGATGTTAGCCCTTATCTTATTTAGCTCTTTTACAAAATGTCATGTATGCTTAATCTTTCCTTTGTATGGCTACTTAGTGTGCTTTAGCACACTTACTGCTTTACTTTAAATGTTCTTTACTGTTTGTTACATTTTTAGCTTTACTTTTCCTTTAATGTATTGTGCTCTTTATTGCTTAAACTTAATATGATATCTTTAAATATAAATAATTAGAAACTCTAAAAGGTGCTTAGACTTTATTAGTCTAACCATTTGTTTTTATTTTATTAGTTATATCCTATCGTGATATAAATTAAACATGGTAGATCAGGAGCATATAGTGGAGCTAGCAAGTGACCTAGAGGAGGAGCTGGAGTATCAGGAACAGGTTTGAAGATTTATTAGTCTTTTTTTTATGTGAGGATGAGAGTACTTTCTTTTTGTATATACATTAAATATTATGGGATGTATTATTTATTAAACTCTAAGATGAATATTTTTCTTTTATTTTCAGGATGAATGTAATGGAATGAATGTTGATTTATTATTACTCTTAAAAAAGAATATATATTTCTCTAACTTATAAATCTTTTGCCTGTTGTAGTGCTTAATAGTGGATTATGAGATACTAAGTCAGTATTAATAATTATAATGCCATACAGTGTTGGGTCAGGGCATCTAACTTGACACTAGGTTACCATAATCATAATTAGTGAACTAAAACTCCTTTGTCGATTCCAAGGCGTTCATTGGGATAACCTTGACCCAATGAATCCATTGGGATCTTAATTAGGTTCAATGGTTAACTATGGAGTGAACCATTCTCCTCCACAATAAACCTAAAATTAGCCCATGGTCAATTAGGGATTAAATGGTAGAGAGAACCACACTTATAGTTTTTGCATGCACTAAGTATATCTCATCATTATGATTATTTTGACATCTTATTTAGTGATTGAAATTTACTGTACGTGGTGTATTTTGATACCTTAATTATCCTCATCCTGTCGCACCCGCAGAGTGTCGAGCTGGCCCGTGGTCGCGCGACACTGCGCGGCCCGTTAACCACTGCTTATGGCCTGAATTTAATATATAACTCCAAACATAATGAAATTATATATCAAAGTGATCAAAAAAATGTGTAGAATATTTATATAATCTTTAATTTTTGTTTTGATAAATAATTTTACTAATAATTTTCTTAATCATCATTAGAGTGGTTAGTATATTTCTTAGCATGGAGAGTTTCAAATTATGCATACTACTAGTCATTGGAATCCTTGTGATATGAAGAAAAAAAATTTACTACGTTTGTATAGAATTAACTTAGAAATCAAAATATCCAGTTATTCCAAATTCTCTGTGTGGCGCCCCACCCCTTAATCCGCAAGATTAAGCTAAGGGGTGGTGTGTCACTTTGGAAAAACACTCACTTATCATTGGATTAGGTATAATCCACAATCTACTAATAAATGAGAGATGGGCCAATGCATATATGCTATATAATCCATCACTAAGTAAATACAGAATCAGAGTGTAGAAGCAAAATAAGGTAATAATACATCCAATTTTATCATAATGCATATAAGTAAGGAATGTACATCAAGCAGCTCATAATAAATAGTATAGCCAAAAATACATAGTTATATGTACCTATATTATTACAAAATTAATTAAGTTTAAATAAATTGAAAAGAAAACACGCATCCTCACAAAAATGGTAAAAATTAGACAGCTCCAGCTCCTTCCTGATGCTCCTCCTCAAGATATGGCTATACTTCTGAATATGGCTCATCTTCAACACCAAGCTCCTCAAATCTATTCGATTCTAATATTATCGATTTCACAATGTCAGGCCCCCAGATAATAAAAGAAAAATCTTATTAGACAATTGTCTAAACACATTTTATGCTAAATATTTTCATGAATTATTAATGTCACAATTTTACTTGACGACACAAAATAAACTATTTAGCATAGAAGCAGTAAGCGTACATGGAGAAGGACAAGTTTTAAATACAGCATTTATACCTAAATAAGATTTGAGGTAAAAGGACACACCTCAAAGTAAACTAAGTAAGGATTGACATACATGTATAATATAGTAAGTAAGAGTACTGAAAAAAAAATCTAATTCTAAACATGTTGATGATCATATGACATATGCTGATTAAAGTAAGGAATTTGATCATGATACATATATAATAAACAGCAGTAAAGTCTAGCATCATATAATATACAAGTAAGTAGGTAAATAAATGCTAACTAAAATAATATGCATCATTAAAATGGTAAGCAGTAAACTAAAATAGAAAATAGGTGTGTACAATTGTCATATCAGAAATTTGGTCAATCAGGCCCATCATAATTCCCAAAGTCTTTCTGGGCTAGGGCAGACAAAAATTCCCAAAGCTTTTCTGGGTTAGGGCAGACAGAACAGTACAGCATAACTAATGAGGCAGTAAATACAAATACAGTAAATTTTAGTTATTTTACTTTTGCTTCTATTAACATGTCCAGAAGCAGTTGAGGAGTCAAGCACGTCTACAAGACTATACGGGTTCCAAGCTTAACACACACTCCTCAATGAGTAATGCTAAGCATCCTTATTACTCCTTATCCCTGTCTATTGGGGTACATGTGCACCAGAACCTATCAGAATATAATTGAACCCAAGATAACTATTATCATAAGTATTCTAAGTTTTCATTTCATGCACAAATTTATAATATATGACATATTCAAGTAAATAGGCACAAAATACAAGGAATGCGTAGCACAACTAATCAAATAATAAGCAAGGGACTCTTCTATATATAGTGACACTGTTGTTGTCTAATTAACCATTATAACTATTCCAAGTCATACAACTTAGAAGCACGGCCTTATAAGTTACAAAATATTATGATTAGTTAGTTCCTAATATGATTAAATCAATGTCAACTATATAAGTTAAATAAAAAATCAACACGGCCTATTTGATGAGTTTAGACGTTCTATACTAAGATGTGATCAAAATCTACCAAATCTAGGGATGATGAATTAGACACCATGAGCTAGAGTTTAAAAATATAATCCAAAGGGTAAAGACTAAGAATCTAGGGTTTTCAAATTATAAAGTGAACTAATGACTGAGATAAATCCTATTAAGCAAAGTCAAGCTTAATAGAATGATTCTCATAATCTTATTCTGAGGTTGAAAAACAAAATAATCAGAATTAAACTTATAAATCTAGAAACTAATAAAACATAGGTTACATTCATTGAATAACTCACTTTATTCAATAAACAAAATCTAACCTAAGATCTATTCCTAATCTTAAGAATATGGTCCTAATGTGAAGTGTTGAATTTCCTAAAGAAGCTCTTAATGAGAAGACTTAGAGAGATTTTAGAAATTTAATTTAATTTAGCTTCATTTGCCAGTTTTTGATCAATTAAAAGAGATAAGAGTGAATTTTAGCCAAGTAAAGGACATTCTCCTTACTTAGGGAATTTTAAGTATTCATGAGGGATTTTAGCCAATTTACTCAAATTATAAAATTTATGACTTAAATTGATCATAAATTAATTTATTACTATTTTTAATGATTTGAAAGATGTTATAGGGTTTTAGGACACTTAACCTAAAATTTGGGCGAAATAACCATTTTGCCTCTACTTAGGGTCTAAAAAGCTACTTTCTAAATTATGGCTCCAGATTGGAATTTCTTACTACCAAATGATTTCTTTCTACTAAACTGAAGATAGATAATAAGTACATCAAATTTAGACAAGAAATGGGTCATATAGGTCCAAACTAAGGAATTTAACCTAAGGAGCAATTTAGAAATTTCCACTTAATAAAATTAAAAAATTTGTGCAGCTTATTGTTGTTTGCTATTCAAGGATTACATAGATCCTAAGAACATTGAATTCCGAGTTCTATTAGTTAATTTATGGGTATTTTAATTTCTAGGGGTAATTATGGAATTTTTTAAGGTTAAGAGGGGTTAAAAACCTAATTTTTCCATTTGATGTCCAAATTCAGCAAACTCAGTAACTATATTTTTCCTATATCACACTAAGTACTTTAACTAGAAGTAGACCCCATTTGGACTTCAATTGGTCAAGTTATAACCTAATTAAGGTTAAGAGTATTTTAGTCAATATAGGGTTTCTAGTAGTCAAAACCATAATTTTATTTTAGTTTATTGTTGACATTGATTTTCTAAGCTAGATAGCACTTTGAATTTTCTGATTTGGAGTCTAAATGATTAAGATATGGTCTAATCAATTTATAGAGTTTTAAGGGTCATTAGTAAGGGTATTAAAAGTGATTAGCCACCCTAATAATCAAATGACAAAATTAATACTATCAAAGTGTTCCTGATGTTCTCCTAATTGCCTTAAGACCCATATTAACTATATTTGGGTGAGTGTGTGCAAATTATGAGAGTTCAAAATTTTGATAATTTGTGAGTGAATATCATAAAATATTACTATGCTAAATACTCATCATACATGAAAATAAGTACTACCAATAAATTCCTCTCATTTTTCTGAGCAAAATGAGACATAACATTACTTTGTTTGAACTTATGGTTAATTAGTTATGAGCCTCTAAAGTTTTCTGGAATTAAATTAATTAAAAGCATGCAATTTAAATAAATGAAACATTACTGAATAATTAAATAAACTACTAAATTAATTAACAAAATTTAAATAATACATTTTAAATTAAACGACAGAAAATGGGACCCATGGGAGTGACACGTGGCATCCCGAAATTTGACGGGCAGACGAAACAGGACCCATGGGCCATTGGTAGAGGGGACAAGGAGGCCCACCTATGAGGCGTGGCAGCTTCGCAAAGAGTGCAGAGACCACGGGTGGGACCCATGTGCTGGCATGGCAGAAGACGGGGTCAGCAGAGATGATGGCGGGCCCCACATGTCTTGCTGCGCTAACGGGGATGGGGCCTGCACCAATGAGTGATTGATGCGCGTCCAAGCGCTTGAAACCCGCCCAGGTCGGCCCCAGGCCGACCTGGCCCGGCCCGAAGAGATCCTCCCTTCTCGCAGGCACCCCGAGGGCGAGGACCTAGGGCACGGAGATTCGCTGCCATCCCAGCGCCGCCATAGCTCGAACCGCATGCAGGTGGCTCGAGTACAGCGATACCTCCCTAATGGTGATCGCTACAAGGTTTGAGGTAAATTGTACCGCCGATGGGATCCAGCCCTAGCTTCCTAAGCTACGGATGTGAACGGGACGAGACTGGTAACGGTAAGTGTTGTTGATTGAATCGTAATTCAGATCGATCAAACTCGATTGGACTAGATCGGGTCCGATCAATTCTCGATCCATTACTTGAAATTGATTTGTGAATTAGGAAGGTAATGATCGAATGCAGGGATTGAAAGTTAAAAGTACCTGAAGATGGATGGCAACGAGAGATCATAGGGTTTGGGTACACCTTGGCAAGGCTCTCAAACTCTTTGCAGAAAGTGGCTTGCATGGAGCATTAGATGTGCTTTTATGGAGTCTCTTAGCCCTTTCAAGAATCGGTGGCACCTAGTCGCCTCAGTCCTAACCAAGTCTGGAACAAAGCGCGATAGTCTCTGGAATTCTTGTTCATAGTCGAATACGAATTTGTTTCTATGAGTGAGGTGGAGGAGTTTATCCTCCAGGATTGCCTGTGCCGATGCTGGAATGAATGCTTCACGGAATGCTTCCAAGGACATATCCCATGGGATATCTTCTAACTCGTATTCAGTATACTTATTGTTTCGTTCATTCTCCTACCGGTATTCAGCTTCTCCTTGAAACAGGTGAGTTACCAAACAAATAGCTTCAGAGTTAGGGCACTTGATACTAGCCATGTTCTTCTCAGCCATTTTGAGTCAGTTTACTGTGTCCATTGGATTCAGCGCTCCGTTAAATACAAGGGTCCTAAGATGTAGGAAGTTGTGTAGGATTCCATCTCCTGTGAAATGTGAGGATGATGGAAATCCTAATTGTGATACAGGTTGATGATGAGCAGATAAAATCAGGGCACGAGTTTCTTGCGCCTGCTGCACATTGCTTTCTATAAGTGCTCTTATCAGATTAGCCATTGAATTTATTTCCTCGGGTCCGCCAGATGATGAAACCACATTATTAATCGAGGTAGGAGTTAAAGGAGATCCTGGATTCATGACTGCAACAAAGTATGAATTTAGCAAATGAAACAATGATCTACAATCTTTTTTAATCATTACTTTCTCAAAAGAGAAGTTACATAGGTAGACAAGATTTGCAGGTTGCTGATCGAATTAACTCTTTGTGGCCACTAGTTTTGTAAGTAAACAATCAAACAAAAGCTAAATAATTGATAGTGGTTGTACTAATCATATCAAATGATAAAAAGTTATTCAAAGAATAAAGTTCAACCAATTTACCAAAATCAAAATTGAAAATGAAGAGTATATTTCAGTCAAAGGTATGAAATTGGTAATTGATGGGCATGATGTTCCTGATATTCAACAAATTTAGTTGAGTGAGCCAATTGATTGAAAAGATAAACTGATACGAATACAATATATGATATCAAATTTAAGGATATCAGCTATAATACCCTGCCCTAAAAGCAACACAAAAATTATCGAATGTTATTAATCGATGCTTCCTAGAAAATCTTTTATCTGTCCAGTACCACCATCTATCGGCGGAACCTCCAAGCAGAAATCCCAGAATCTGGAGACAGTAGCCATCAGGACAAGCTGTCTCTCGAAAAGCAGTGGTCACACGGTTGAACCACTCTTTGGCAAGAACAGGGAGACTAGTTCCTCTGAAGGCTAGACAAACTAAGATTTTATCTAGCACTTCTACTCCGTGAGAAGATACTCCTTCTACGATCCTTCCATAGATTTTGCCATCTTGGAAATCATCTGCCCAATACTCATCGAATAATCTAAGGTAGTAAAAGAATCGAACTGCTGATATTTCATCCCTAAAATTTCATTCAATTATTAGTTCTGGTTTTCCACTTATTTCTGTTATAAGCAATTAATTTGTATATTTTACTCCTTTAAAGTCCATTCAGATCTTAAGATGTCCTTTGTTACTTGTATTTAACTTTTAATCATATTTTACTCGTTTATGGTTTGTTCAATTTCTAAGGTGTCATTTCCAGATATTCTTAGTTTCATTTCTGAGATCTTAGTAGGATGAACTATGAATGCTGTTTTTCTTACACTTAATAATTATGATCATATCTGCTGCAGAGAATGGATCATAAAGTAGATAAAAACATTTCCTTATCTGACACTTTATGATACTTCTTTGATACCAACTGTAGCATCCTGCCCCATCACTGCGTGCAAAATGGGGTAACCGAAATCAATTAGGCGGCGGAGCGGCGCACCACTCAGGGATGAATATCCCATCTCCCCAAATGGCTGAAACCAAACCCATCGGAAGGGCTGCTGACTCAACTTCAAGGAGGGTTGAGAGCTAATACTTAAGCTAAGAGTGAAACCCTTATCCTAAGTATTAGATTAATAAATACATTGGATGGAAAACATATAAGAAATCCAATATATGTATAAGATATCAGCATTTCCAGTATACTGATTATATCACAATACTAAGTATAAGTAGTATATAAACAGAGTGCGGAAGTTAAAGCAAACATCTAGAAACATTCATCACAGAAGCTATATGAAATATTCGTCTCAAAAAAGAAAAGAAAACACATCCATAATTATTACAAATATTTTACTGAAATATAGACATAAAAGTTAAGTACTGAACTAAAATAAACTAAACAAAATAATAGTGTTGGGGAAGGGTCCATTAGTGCTCCACGGGCTCCTCCTGAATCTCCTAGGTGTCCTCCTGACCTGGCTCAATATACTGCTCAAAATTTAGCAAATTGTTGAATCCTAAAAGTACCTCGTATTAAATAATAAGTCTAACACATTGAAACTAATCTAAATAGTTCTAGTTATTCATTTAATATTTACATAATATAAATAAAACTGCAGAAAAATTATAAAGTAACTGAAGGTATAAAATTGTATAAAATTGTAGTAAAGTAAAGTAAGGCTGTACTAGAAACTAAATACTGAAAGTAAACAAAATAGTAATTGATCTAAAACTGAGTAATATCATGTAAAACTATGTTGTATGCCACTGAAATTATATATTTGAATATGCCATAATACTGTATGCTACTGATATGCAATTAAAATATCACTGAATAGCTATGAGTCATACAGTCCAATATATACATACATCCAATTATGAATATAGTTTACTATGACGCCGATGCATCCTAAAATCCCCCAGTCAATGTATGCAATATTCCGTAACCCATAAATCATCACTGATACTCATACATCATTATTGATATTCATACATCATGCTAATGCTCATGCTCATACTTCTAAGCTACATGAGTTAAATCTAAAAATCTAGAAATGCTTTGAAATCCGAGAATAAATTCAAGGTCTCCATTGTGCAGAATCCTACCAACAAGAATGATTCTGACTCCTAGATTCTAATCTCGATAATTGGTTAAAGTTGAGAGTTTACTTAAAAATCATTAGATGGGAAGATTGTATATACATATTTAGCATGTTTGCAAGAAAGATGGCTCTTAATACTTAGTTTGATTAAGCCACCCTAACGAAGCAATCTTCAATAGGAGGTATCACTCGATGGCAATTTGCATCTCAAGCTAAGTCATTAAGATGCCCAACTCACAATCACATTTAGTGTCTTAAAGAGGGTGACTGGAATTACTTAGTTTATTTAAGCCATACCTATTGAAGTGATCTTCGCTATGAGGCATCACCCGATGGTGATTTGTACTTTAATTAAACTAATGAATGAGTCCATATTTATAACACTCTTAGGATCTATTGATTTACTATAAGCGAGATGGTATCCGCCTAAGCCCACGGAATAGCATAAAGATAAATCTTACTTAAAGTGACTCAACCATTCTTGAATACTACTAAAATAATCCAGTATATAGGTATACCCTACTATACCCAACCAATAATTCGGGTTCAGAAGATTCTAGTTAATCAACAATAATTCATCAAATCTATTAATCCTTACTATAAATGGGTGAGTCCTACACAAAGCTCTAAGGATGTGATCAAAAGATCACTCAATATTGATTGCTACCGTAAAGGAGAGGTTCCATTCAAACTGCTTTTAATATTAACCTTAGCACTTCTAATTTAATTATTTAAGATTAATGTCAAATCATATGCATTATTGGGATCATGTAAATTGAATTATCTTTCAATCAAAGTTACTTGATTTAGATGATTAAGGTTTAAATCTTAATTAAGACAAGTTAGGGTTTAACCCCTAACCTTACCAAAATTAAGACTAATGGTTGATTTAAAGATCAATAACAATCTAGTGTATTATTAGTGTATTATTGATGTCAAACTTTTGATTTAGATTAAGTATCATATACTTAATCAAGTTCTTAAGATTCTTATGTTCACTTATAGTTTAATGTCAATTTAAGCATATTTAGGTGTCCAAATAAATGTTAAAGTTCTCTAACATATATCTTAATATTATGAAAATATATGAATGTAAAAATGACATAAAAAATAAGGTAATTAAGGTTAACTAAATTCTAAATCAAATTAAAGGGGTTAGTACTTGATTACCCCTCTAAAAGACTTAGGTTTCATGCAATTTGGTTATTAAGATATACCTAATCAATACAAGCATTCAAAAATTCTATTTTTTAGCATTTGGCAAAAAAAACTTAAAACACATAAGAGGTCTTTGCACGTGACATAAAAGGGCAAACTTTCAAAAGTTGATTATTACACAAAACTTTATGCAATGCTCAATTTTAACTAAACTAGATTCAAATTTGATATAATTCAGTCCCACTATGGTCCTAGGGACCTTAAAATGCACAAACAATAAATTTTTGGCCATTTCCGCCAATTGTAGGCATTTTTAGAAAATTCTGGGCGCGACGGCGCGCTGCAGCGCTTTCAGACATTGCGGCACGCTGTGACAAAAAATAATGCTATAGTGCGCTGCAGCGCCTGAAAGCGTCGCAGGAGCTACGGCGCGCTACGGTGCCTAATCCGAGAGCTGGATGCTACGGCGCGCTGCCGCGCTTTCAGGTATATATATATACCATATGTGAATGGTGTTGTAGCCCAGTGGTTGAGGCTCAGGATTTGTTATCCCAGGTCATGAGTTCAAATCCCACAGCCACAATATATATATATATATATATATATATATATATATATATATATATGTGTGTGTGTGTGTGTGTGTGTGTACCACAAAATTGTATGCCACAGGTATGTGTGACTCAATGTCATAAGACATCCCACAGAATCTTATGTGAGCAGACGCTCCGCTAACAAATCCTAGGTGAGCACAACGCTTCACTAATGCTGATATGACTTATGCATTTTATAATATGCTAAGGGTTTAATAACTATATGCTTTAAACTGTTAAAACCATAAATTGATTAAAACCAAGTAATAAATCTGCTTGTCTCTATGGTTCAGAATTCATCTAAATGAATTCTTACTTCTGTTCTAATTCCACTAAATTCATTGTTTATTTTATAACTACATTATGAATCATTATATGGGGAACTTACATACACATAATTAACATGTCTTAGGAAGGGTGATTTTAATACTTAATTTGTTTATCTGCACTTATTAATGCGTACAAGAATAAGGTACAAAATCTGTCTATAGTTAATTCTTTTAAACTAAGTTGTTAAGCCCCCAAACTATAACATATTCGGGACTTGGAATGTTTATCTTGAACTGAACTGTACTTATCAGTGTAAATCAACAAATTCCATTTTGTACTGAGTAGCTCAGCTCTATGGGTATGCACTATTGTATTCATATAATAATAATACTATTTTTCATTCTAACAATTCAATTTAATAATCATAGAGTAATAAACTAAGGCATCCTTACTCCATTGGGGTGAGTCATACCAAAAAGGCTCAAATGATGTGACTTAGAAGCCACACAACTTAGAATACTATCATAAGGAATAATCTCAATTTAGAATCTTTTATATTATTATACCACAATGACTTAAGATCAAATAATCTATGATTATAAAAGATCATCTAAGTTCTTACCTCAAAATCATACAATAAAGTATCTCCTACCTTAATAAATTACATAGATAAGGGTCTAACAATTTTAATTACTTTAACATTATCCTTACATTCTTAATGATCTAAGTACTAAAAGGTACAAATAATTTCAAGTTAAATTCTAAGTTATGGAATTTCATTTAGACTTACCATTTTCAAATCATATAAATTGGATATATAAATCAAGTAAGAATTTATCACATTACAATCTATTCCAATACTACAATTATAGGATAAAATCATGTAAATTAATGAGAATTTATTGATTCACAAATCCATTTCATTTTATATATTATTTTATGTTAATAATCTTAAGAAAAAATTAGAGATCTTAAGCTTAAATTTAATTAATCAATCCCATAAATTTGTTATAAGCTCTTAAATATTTTAATTTACTAATATATAATCAGTGTCAAATAAGCAAGAGTTGATTGAATTCATGCAAATTATTTAATGTTCAAATCAAGATATTAGTTAAGTTAACTTAATCTTTAAGGCTTATTCCAATTAAGTTATAAATGAACCCAAACTTGATATACTTAGAATTATTTATGCAAATTTGACTTATATGATAAATATTAAGTTAATTGGTTAATTATTAAGAATCAATTGAGCATTAATTCATTCTTTAATTTCTTCAATCACTTAATTAAGTTAATTAGGGCTTAAATTCTAATTAAGGCAACTTGATTATAAAGTATTAGATTAGTTTTCTAATATGCATACTACTGTTTATGAAGCATATACAAATCTAATTAACCAAAATAAAAAGTAATTAAATCTAATTAACACTAATCAAATTAAAAAAGGATTAGCATATAACTATAAAATTAACTATCTAAATTTCATACAACTTGACAATTAGGTTCTAATTAGTCATACAAATAATCAAAGACTATAAGAAGACAATTTGGCTAACTACAAGCTCTAATATTCACTAATAATGTAATTCAAGGATTACGACATAATTAACAAAATATAAAAAAAATAATTATCTTACTTAGCATATGCATTCTACAAGGTATAAGAAACTAAATGAAATAAAAATTATAAGATTTTGTGAAGTATAGATGCTAATCTTCCCTAATCAAGCTACTGACATAACTAAGCAAAATTAGAAATTGTATCCACATAAACTAAAATATTTTTGTATATTTTTGTTTCTTATATTTTTTTTTGAATAAAATAGCATATAACTTTATATGTTTTGAATAAGTAATTTAAAAGTTATTGCATTAATTTATTCTAAATATTTTTAATTACATTTCTAAATATTGAATTATTTTTCTTAAAGAAAATAATTCATAAATCCATTTTATTTATTAAACGGGCTCAACCCATTATCCAAAAGACGCGGGTCGATCGGGGCCTGAGGGACCCTAACTGTCGTACCGCGCGGGTCATGAGTCGGCTCGACCCGCATCGTGCTTCGTCCCCAACCCTTCTTCCCCGACACATTGGGAATTATGGTTAGAGTCTAAGCCCAAATGTGGGGTGCTTCGACCACGCCACAGCCCAAAATTGATCCCTACACGATCAGTGGGCCGAGACGTGTCGAGTGCACCTATTAGCCCTCTGTGAGGAGATCGGGAACTCCTGTGCCTTACTCGCCCGAGACCTCCACTCTGTGGGGAGCCAGTTCTCCCCACAGAGGCTACGATCTCGTCGGGATTTGATCCCTACACCATCAGGGTGGTTTGATGGATCGAACCTCTTAGGTTGCTGGGTTTGGGGTGCACCAAATTGCTGGGTCCTACTCGAACTAGATTACAGGAAGAGCGTTAGCCCGATCGATCGGAGCTAACCCAGGCCTCCGAGATGATTTATATGAGTGCAATTAGCATAATTGAGCATTCACAGATCAAATTGGAAGTAATGCCGAGCCTACTCGACTCGATATGTCAGAAGGGTATCTAGTTTGATCGGGGAGAGCTGGCTGACGCTGCTGGAGTCGATCTTACGATCTGGTTGAGCTATTGGAAGGTACTAGGGATCTTGAACACCATGATTAACCCTCTGATTGTGGATGGAAGGAGTAGGGATTGCCAGAAAGACTGGTGAATGCTGGGAATTGGGAATTAGGGGAAGTAGGAATTCAGGGCAATTCAGTGAGAAAACAACTCGCTAAACACCTCTTGAGGTTATTTATAGCCTCAAAGGGTTGATCGGGTGAAGCTGGCGGGATGGATTGACCTGAAAGCTCGGGCCGCCCGAGCTCTCAATTCCTCGTTTGAGCTTAGCCGAGCCATAGGGCTCGATCGAGGTGCCTTGCCGAGAGTGGAAGAGCTTAACGACTAAGCTGAGGTGGACGAGGGAGTGGGAGACATGGCCTATTGTCGGGGTACCAAGGATTTTCTCGGTCGGGGTTACGAACGAGTGGGGATGAATATCCACAATAGCGGGGTCCTCGGCGACCATCTGATCTATCAATCAGAATCATGGAGTGGTTTTGATCTTCCGAATCTTAACGGCCAGATCCTGAATGATTTGGGCTGTGGGATGCGTGGAGCGGATCCAATGCCAGATCAGCACTCTCACGAGATTAAATCTAAGTCATCGTGTGAATGGGAGCGACAGTCAGATCTGTTTCAAATCACTGACGCGAGACCCAGGCTCCGCAGCAGATTGCCCGCGGTCTTCACAGTGGATCCCGGACAGGTAATTTATTTAAGGGTAGATTTGCAAATTCAAAATGTTAGGAACCCCTTTATGCAATTTTTTCAATAAAATTTAAATCTAGATTTTTAAACTGGCACCTCTAGTTAATTTGGGGGTGATGAATTAAAAAATACAATCAAATTTTGGATTGGAGCTTAAAATATTTTGACTATTAATTAGGATTCCTAATTTGACAAAAATATCCATTTGACCTAAAGAGGTCCTATTGACTCTAAATTTTCAATGTTAGCTTCTGCCATAAAGTAGAAACTCAGAAATTTAGAAACTTGCAACATATCCTCTAATTCAACCCATACTTCACTCCAATAAACACTCATGCTGATCTCTCAGCTTACACTTATAAATTTTGAGAGAAGAAGAAAAATAGGTTTGCTGAAGCTTTATTTCAAGCAAAAAAAATCTCAATTAGCTGAACAAAAGTATTTCCTTTCCTATATATTTAATCATGCTATCTCTCAAGTTCGCAAATTTATTACTCTTCACTGCCATAAAGTACTCAATAGAACTCAAACAACATCAATCTGAGTTCAATTTTGATGAAGAGGAACAATATTGCTCTTTAAAATTGCAGCTTATATTTTTCTATTCCAATACTCAAAGCTAAGACTTCAATTTTAGCAGCATTAGAGTGGTTCAAATATATCGATTTAGGTACCAATCGAAAGGTCTCGGAAAGATATTTGGATTGGTATATGGCACGACCCATGAGGTGCTATAAATTGAGAGAATTTGGATACATAAGGGCGATCTGCTTTTTACGTCCGAACAGACTGGCCCGTGAGCATCGTGGCGCTCCGTAGAGCCCAACTTTCGGATCGGGGGCGATGTAGCATGCCGTAACGCCCACCACCCAGGTTGGGGGGCGTCGTAGCACCCGACTTTCGGATCGGGGGGGGGGGGGGGGGCGGCGTATCGTCGGCCCCTCGGGTCGGGGGGTAGCGTAGCGCCCGCCCCTCGGTTCGGGGGGCACCGTAGCGCCCACTCGTCGAGTGATTTCACTACTTTGGGCAAGGGAAACACTCACATAATTAATTAAGTTATTAATAATATTATTTATTAATTATATATTGATACTTATTAATTATACAACTATTTAGCATAATAACTAGCTTGCTAATTAAATATAATTGGCACAATACTTTATTTGTGTTATTATAATCTCATTAATATTATTACTGTAATTTATTAATCAATAATTGACATAATTATGAATAATCTTAATTAGCTATTAACATAATTATAATATAAATGATGTATTAGTTAATTAGCAAACAATATACTAAATAAAGTAGTTAACAAAGCATTTGCTAAACAAGATATTTAATTAATTTTAATAGCATAATTATAATTAACATAATAACTATTTGTAAATAGTACAATTATATTCTTAATTTGCACAGTTAATATAAATAATGTAGTTTCTATAATTAAAATATTAATTAATTTATAATTGGATACCATTCTAACCATACTAATTAATTAATAATTTTAAATAGTAAAGTAATAATTATTAATTAAAATATTAATAGTAGATTTAAAATCCAGATTGAACTGCGATAGATCGAACCGTGAAGCACTCACTGTTCGATAGACCGAACCGTAAAGCTATTAGAAAACTATCATCAAACCGCTCTGCGATAATAACTATTTGTAGGATTTTCATGCTTTCAATTATTTTATGATATATTATGTCATTGTGACGACCCCAATGTTGAGGATTACTTAACTCAACATTGATACGTTACCACAATATCTAATACTATATTAGAAGGAAACTAATCAAAATTATTAGATACTGTGTTTGGCCAATGATTCAGATGAGAGTCTTAAATTAAGATGAAAGGTATTATAATGAAATATTGTATGAAATGCATGTGTGAATGAGATATAATTAAACATGTGATGCAAGTAGGATATGTAAATTAAAATTATTAATGTGAAATCTTGCAAATCTATATATGAAGATTTTAAGTTTTTAACATGCGGAACATACATAGATACATATAAATGTAATTTAAGGACAATTGACATATATCTCTAAGTCCTAGAAGTCTTAAAAATTTCGGCAAAGTCTCCTTTATAAATGGCTAAGGAAACACCTAAACTAACATGCAATCCATTCATTTTAACTCCAGTTCTAATATAGAGTTTAATCCATTTCATAGGATTGCTCATTTCCAATTCTACAATAGAGTTCAATCCATTTTATAGGATTGCTCATTTCCAGTTCTAAAATAATATAAAGTAACAACTAATTCTAATTAACATCTTAGGTAAATATGCAACTTAATTCTAATTTAATATGCAAATAAGTATGCAGCTAATGATTTAATTAACATTCAATTATTTTCATCCATCCATTTATCTCATCCCAAGCATTTAAGTAATTAAGGAAACTCCAACACAAGCATAGCAGATATGAAGTAAATAATTTTAATTATTACAGTTATTAGTAAATTAAAGAAAGAAATAACTCATATGCAATATTAATAATCAAAGTTATTTAATTCATATCTGTTATGCTTGTGTTAGAGTTTTCTTAATTACTTAAATGCTTGGGATGAGATGAATGGATGGATGAAAATAATTAAATGTTAATTAAATCATTAGCTGCATACTTATTTGCATATTAAATTGGAATTAAGTTGCATATCTACCTAGGATGTTAATTGGAATTAGTTGTTACTTTATATTATTTTAGAACTGGAAATGAGCAATCCTATAAAATGGATTGAACTCTATTGTAGAATTGGAAATGAGCAATTCTATGAAATAGATTAAACTCTATATTAGAACTGGAGTTAAAATGAATGGATTGCATGTTAGTTTAGGTGTTTCCTTAGCCATTTATAAAGGAGACTCTGTCGAATTTCTTAAGACTTTTAGGACTTAGAGATATATGTCAATTGTCCTTAAATTACATTTATATGTATCCATGTATGTTCCGCATGTTAAAAACTTAAAATCTTCATATATAGATTTGCAAGATTTCACATTAATCGTTTTAATTTACATATCCTACTTGTATCACATGTTTAATTATATCTCATTCACACATGTATTTCATACAATATTTCATTATAATACCTTTCATCTTAACTTAAGACCCTCATCTAAATCCTTGGCCAAACACAGTATCTAATGATTTGGATTAGTTTTCTTCTAATCTAGTATTATATATTGTGGTGACGTATCAATATTGAGTTAAGTAATTCTCAACATTGAGGTCGTCACAGTTGGTATTAGAGCCAAGTTGAGAACTTTAAGTTAAGATAAACAAACATCCATTCATCCAAAGCAAACATCACAGTATAGTAGAAATAAGTGAATGACAACTTAGGATAGTAAACACATTTCAAATTTAACAAATAATTTAAATTCTAATTCAAAATTTTATTAAACTTACAGATGGCATACTGTGAGTCTGAGCTGAGATACTTCACTAAATCATTCTTCCATTATTGGTATTATGATTTTAGGTATGGCTTGACCTTAGGTTGTGTATACCAAGAAGTATCTCTAGCCGGTGAAGATGTGTTGAGTAAGATATTAAAAGTACCGTATCTTTGGAGGCAACGATTTTCCTAGATTGGCAAGAGAATGGTTTCATCACGATACTTTAGTATTGGATGCCATTAAATGTCCAGATCTTATGCGTCTGCTGATGTTAGAACAGTTCCTTAATATCTATGCCACGAACTAGTTGAATCATACTTATGATATGTTCGTTCGTGGTACAACTATTTACACCGAACTCCTTCCTATGATAATTTTAGATCTATGTTTTATAATAGATTTCATCAAGTATAGTGTTTTTTTTTTTTTTTTTGCACTATTTGCTTCTTTCTTAATAGTTTAATGTATATAGTTTCTTTCCACTTATGCTTTTTCTTCTTCCTTTCAATTAATGTATCTTCAAAGTCTTCCAAATTAAGGAGAATTTTCTTTTCCAAAATTTTCAAGCTTCTAATTAATCTTTCTTTTTCCTTCTATTAGTATGAATTCTGATCCAAACTTGTCTTTATGTCGATTACAAACTTCAATATAATTTTAAGAATGGATTGTTGTGTAGAATTCATTTGACTCAAGGCATTAAGTGAATCATAATCAATGAATTCTATGTGAGGATGCAATCAAGTTATTCCCCTGAAGTGGTGAGGACTTAAGAAGCTAGACTTAGTCATTATCTCTAAAGTTTAGGAGACTCGATTTAGAATCATCTTGTATCCTCCCACTATATCAATTTCTCAAAATTGATGAATGGTGCAAGATTGATAGAATACCATAAGGAGAAGTAGAGGCAGAGGATGAAACCTTATATTCCTTAGAGGATTTTAAAGTATCCTCAGAGGATAGAAATCCAATCACCTCGAGCTTTTCTAGTGATTTAACCACCGCAACTTTAGCTGTAGATCGATCATCATCCTTTAAATCTGAAACCCATTTGCTATTAAATTTCTAACTTCAGGTTATGCAATCATGCCTTCTCCTGTGGCAAGATCATTTACTTTTCCAAGGAGTTATCTGAATAGATGTGCAGTTAATCTTCTTACTGCTCTGTTAAGGGTGCATGCCCTTGTTTCCAGTTGTCACCATTGAAGGCAGGAACTGCATCAGGCTTGATTTCAAATTTAATTTATAAAGCTTTCAGTCATTCCTATCTTAACTTTTGCAATTCCATTCCTCATTGTGGAGCATTAGGAATTAAGTTAGATTCTTAATTTAGGATTTGAGTAGTGCATTGTTCTTGCGCTGCTTAGATAGAAATCTTATTTCTATTCTTCCTAGTTAGAATAACAAGGAAAAACCTTAGCATCTGTTTAGATCTTAGTAAGGAGTAAGATGAGCTAGCTTATTTCCCTGCTTAGATAGGATAATAGGAAAATTCCATAGTATCTAAGTAGATCTTATTAGTATTAAGATAGCTAGTCTATTAAGTCCCTACCTAAATTGATAGTTAGGACTTTAGCTTTTAAGTTATTAAAAATCTTAAACCTTATTTGTTTAGAAGCGTAAGTTAAGAGACTTGAACACCATATTTGAGGTTTGATCTCTTGACTCTTAATCTTGATAGATTATATCAAGGTTTGATCCTAGTGTAAATAAGACGATCAATTTAAGCCATTTAACTTCATTAGGCGACTTTGATTTATTGAAGTTAGAACTTGATGAGTTCTAATGCTTTGACTTTTATAGGACCGTTCAGCTGAGTTTACACTGATTGTGGGATATTGTGGATCTTGACTTTGCGTACTCCCAGTATAGTTTAGAATGACATTTTCACCAATAATAGAAGAGTGAACGATAAGTATAGAATCTGTAAATCCGGCTGCAGACGAGTCTACAGAAATTACACTTGTGTCTGTTCCTTTAATATTATTGGGTGGCAGTAGGTTGTTTTAGCTTTTGTAGAAGTTCTTCTGGTGGCAGAGTACTAAAAGAGGTATTGCTATCTTTATCTCTAAGTGCATACCCTATGATTTGTGGAGGTTGTGCACCAGAAGCCTAGTAGACTTCTTAAGCTGATAGAATTTCTTTTTGGAAGTGGTCCTTCATCTCCATGGTTACTTTTAGTCTTGCCAAAGAGCTAACCAAGGAGGTGTTGTGAAATTGGTATTTGTCAATAGACTCACCAAGCCATTTCTTTTCTTTTCAATTTTCCAATTTGACTCAATAGAAGGGTTAGTCAAGCTCCATTCTTTAATGATCTTTTATCTACTCGAAATGCTGAATAATATATGTAAGGCAAAGATGGCATACTTATATCTGAATTTTGATCAACTATTCAACAAGGCCTGGGGACCATCTTAGATATAAATACTGTGGTACATCCCTAGATTGATGGTCACGCTGAATGAGTAAATCAAATTATGAATGTTCTCTTGCGTCTCTGTGTTATAGATTTCAGTGAATCATGGGAAGATCATTAAGTGCTAGTTGAGTTCACCCACATTTATAGTTATCAGTCCAGTATTGGTATGACTCCTTCTGAAACTCTTTTGGAAGGAGATGTACAACTCCAGTTGCTTGGACTGAAGTAGGAGACTCAACTTTCTGGTTCCGTATTATTATAAGAGACCCCTAAGAGTGTTCTTCTGATCAAGTGTAGTTTATTTGGCAGTGTATGATGGATAAAGAAATAAGTATGACGCTTGCCACAAACTCTTGTAGTTTATAATTAGATAAATTTAACTCTTTCATTTTCATTATCGATTCTTTAAACTTTCTTTTTCATTTTCTTTTCCCTGTTCTTATTTGTTGTGTGTCGTGGACGACACTCTTTTTAAGGAGGGGAGTCTGTAACAACCCTAATGTTGTTACCCATCAATTAGTGATCTAATTGACTCTAATTTTTTTCTATTAGTCTTATAATAATAGTAGGAGCTTTCATTTCAAATTTCGTGCAAATTGGAGATCGTTTGTCGATTTCTAGCATTTTTTGGTTTTCTGGTAATTATGAGAATGCCTAAATTATTTAGACTTCAGAATCAAAAACAGAGTCCGCCATTGGACTCAGTAACTCCAAATTAACTAGGAGTGTTGTTCCGGGAATTTTTGGAAGTCGTTGAATTTCCCGGATATTTTTATTGTATTTCGATCGCTCAGAAAATTTTGTCGAAATCAGGATTCTAATTTAAGTCAAATAAAAATTAAATAAAAATATTCTCTTTTAATGCATTTTGAGGGAATCTTACTGCGAAAATTTGAGCACGTTTAGAATCCCAGATTATTCTAAATAAATTCGTAAAGTTTAAACTTTAAAAGCTAATAATAAGAAAAATATAAATCGGAATTTGTAAATTTTTGTATATCTAATTTAAGCGTCATATGAGGATGCTATGTTTCAAGTTTCGTTAAGTTTCAAGTTTCCGATTTATCATAATTAATTTTCAAAAAAGTTTCACTTAAAAATTAATAAAAAATAAAATATTTATTTAAATTCAATAATTTTTAAACGTTTGCGTTCGTCTCGTCGAGACGGTCATTTCGATACTAAGTTCATAATTTTTGGAGCTCAAATGACTTCAAATCTTGGTTCGGAAATTTCAGCCGTTCATTTTCAATCCAATGACTTGTTTAGATCCTAATTTTGCTTAAATCTAAAAACCTAAATTTCCTCTCAGCCGAAATATCCCTCTATCTCTCTCGCACGAACGAAAGCCGAACTCCTCCTCCCGATTCTTCTTTGTTCGGCGCATCCAAGGTCGCCGATCCTCCTCTCTCACCGAGAGCCTCCACTCGCCGATCCTTCCCTCTCGCCGAGCCTCCTCCCTCCAAGCCGATTGTCTCGTCTAGCTGAGCATCCCCACTCGCCGAGCCCTCCTCTCGCCGAGTCTTCCACTCGCCGAGCCATCCACTCGCCGAGCCTTCTCTCGTCGAGTCTTCATCCGACCGATCCTTCCAAGCCGAGCGTCTCTTCTAGCCGAGACTCTGGACGCTTAAAGGAGCACTCGAGCAGCGGCTACTCCATCTCCATTCGCAAACCCTAGCTCTGTTTGGTGCGACCTCTAGAAGCAAGGTACTACCCTTATCTTTCTCCAGTTTGATTTTAATACTCCAGAATTTTAACCTTATTAGCACTAGCAAAAATTCCTTATACAACTTTAACTTTTAAGCATTTTCTATTTAATTTATAACTTCATTCATAAGAGTTAATCATATAGGTGCTATATATATATATATATTTTTTTTTATGGATGTTAGAAGTTGTAGAACAGCCAATGTCATCTAGTTTATAGTTTGATAGTTGGAAATTTATTAACGTGACTTAATAATTAACTTAATAAAATCTTAAAGGAAATAGAAGGATTGTTAGAGGAAATGATGCTACCTAGAATATTGTTTTCTTAGCTCAATATGATGGCAGTCATGTCCATTACTGAGAGATCCTTTGTAGTTACATCTTGATAACTTAGTGAGTCAAGAAAGCAAGCGTTCAGGTTTGTTTTGGGATCATAATCAAACCCTTCATCTACATTGGTTGCCTTGAGAATAACTTGGGTAATAACTACACCATGTGAACATTTATGTTAGGAAGACTAAGCATATTCCAAGCAAATAAACAGAAAATAGGAGCATATGTGAGTTGATGATTTACATTCAGCTTAATTAAAAAGAAAAAAAAAAAAAAACTCTAGCCAAGGCTAAATCCTTGTATTAAATTTATATGTTCTCCAACAATCTATCTTAGCACAAATCAAGTGCCCTATAATTGTATATTTTCATTATTGCATAAATTCAGAGATACTTTAATTGAATTTTTCAGTATATATATATATATATATAATTTTATTTACACTATTGTGAGCAATAATGTTATAATTTTATAATTACAATTAGATAAATAATTTCCTTAATCATTGTTTCAATGATTAAAAGTAAATTAAATATTTTATCAATTGATATTTACATCATAATTTGTAACAATCTTCTATTCAATATGAACCACCTTCCCTTTGATGAAATTAAAACATGTGCTTTACTCAAGTTTAAATCTCTAAGTATCTCCTCTACATCTATCCTACAGTTTAATCGACCTTTAAATGGATCGATTATGAATGTATGCAAAGACAGATTTTATCTTCATATTAATGAGATTGTTAATTAACTGTTAAATTATAATTTCATTAAATGAAATTTCAAACTTGCAAATCATAAGTTACACCATGATCTTCAATGTTGTAGAATAGTAATTGAGAATGGTATTGTGTTAAATAATTAAAAATAATTATTTCATCAATTGTTTTAAGCATCGTATCTTGATCAATGTATATCCGATTTGGACACTTCAATAGTTTCATTTTACTCACAAGAATGTGAGGAGCATTAATATAAAATCAAATTTAGGTTTTAAATCCTAATTTTAATAATGACTTTTAAATCATAATGAGGAGTCTCGAAAACCCAAGAATCCCAACGTTGTTCGATTTTGTCCTACTTAGGGTCGTTCTTCTCTTATGTAATAAGGATTTCACATTTATGAATTTCATTTTCATTTGTACAACAATAGGTGATTTTAGGTTGTGGCTCTTTAATTAGTATTATTTAATTAATTTCACAATTTCTTAATTTCATGCTTTGGGTGTTTAAAGCCCTAAGATAGTAAACTTGTTTTACTATTTCCCTTCCATGTCAAGTTTCCATGACATGTTCATTTTGAGCTTAGTTCTCATAAATAAATTGTACGAATCTTTAGCAAATTGTTGGATTCATCTTTCAACCTTAGGATATAGCCTATAGGATTGATTATACCTTAAATTGTAGGTGACCCTTTAGAACTAGATGTTATACCCATTAAGTGTGTTTAGCCTTAATGCTTGTTTAGTGTAGGTTATGACCTTCCTAGTCATAATTCTAAGTATGTAGATGTGAGCTTAGTTCTCATTTTTCTAGATATGTGAATTAATTGCCAAGTGCTTAATTCATCTTTCAACCTTATGGTAGAAACCTTAGGATTGATTTGCAATTGATCTATAGTTGAATCCTAAGTCTATTAGTTACACCCATTAAGAATAGATATTCTTAATGCCTTAGTATTAGTAGATTGTGAATCAACTAGATCTAGCTTTAGTGATTGAATTAGAACTTAGTTTATTCATCCTAAATCCCTAAAACCTTGTCTTAATTATTTTAAGATGTAGTAATAGGAGTCTTTAACATACTTAGATTAGTTTAGGAATCCTGTTGAGTTTCCTAAATATCAACTAATAGTATACTTAGAACTTGTAGTTCTTAAGTTCTATTAGTTACTTACCCTAAACCTTGCAATTACTTATAACATATTTAGATCAACATTTGATTTGAATAGGTCCTTCAAACTGCAACCTAGTTAGTGAACCCTAGTGAACCTTATTGGTTGTCTTAGTTCTAATTTCTTAAGTTAGATAGTTTCCTATCTTGATCTCTTCCTGCTAGACACCAAAACTTTGATTTAATTATTGTAATTAGATCTTATAGTTCAGGATGAGATTAAGATCTAATTTCTAATAACAACAATTATACTTATAAATTATTTTGGCATATCATAATAAATGAAATGAAATTATTATTTTCAAAACTCCAATTATTACTATTTACTACAATTAACTTGAGATCAATATCTCAAAGTTAATTGGGAGCTCAATTAGCTCCAATCATTAAGTAGATCATTAAAATTAGATAACTTTGGATATCACTTAGTTGCAATTATTGATTTTATTTCCTTGAATGCTTGCTTAGATTTAAGCCTTTTTCATTTGAATCATTCATATAATATTTTGTGCATAAATAAAACTTTCATATTTAATATAATAAGGGTTGCTAAATGAAGTAGCCAAGGGCAGGCTAATTGGAGAAATAAGGATCCTCATATTCTCAGAGGGTGAATGTTTGAGTGTAAGTTACATTTGAAACTCCGTTTTCCAATACCGGTTAGGCATACGTGCTTAACTCCTCGCTTCATTCTGTAAGTCCCTGCAGAATGAGACCCTAACTAAACAATAACTTCAATAAAATAAATTGTGAGATCCTCTACAATCTCATTGATTGTGAAGACTTATCATAGCTTTTTAGCTGTATTTCCTACATAGTCCTAGGCTATGTTTGTCTTAGACTGCGAATCTAAAGATACTTTCCCTACTATGTAAGCTGTACACTCTCTATCTTCACTATTGTGTTTTGCTTACTTATAAAATTCATTTAGAATACAGTATATATTGTTTAATTTCAATTAATGCTTTACTGTTTCTCTTAGTTACCCAGCACAAGTTCATTGAACATATACATGCTTTATTTTAGTTTCATTTTCTTTCATATGCACGCTTTAGTATTTTTCTAGCCAATCTAGGATGCTTTTACCCTTGTTTTACTTGCAGGCTAGATTGTCAGATTATGTGAGTATTCTTACTCACTGTACTTTTTTCTTTTCTTTTCCTACTTCTTTTCACACTGGTATACTTTCATTTTTGCACCCTTACTTGCATATATATTGTAATTAGTTGTGATATCCAATTGAATTAATAAAATGTTTAGCCTACTCTTAAAATGTGCTTAGACTGTTTAGTCTAACTAGTTTTTCTTTTTCTTGGCTTTGCCCTATCACATTTAAATGCCAAAATGTGATAGGTCAGGTGCATTTGAAAGTTAGTGGAGCTGGACCAAGGGCAATAGCTTAAAAGTGCTTCCGCTTATAATATAATAATTCATAGCTTATTAATATTGCATATGAGTTATTTCTTTCTTTAGTTTACTCATAGTTGTAATAATTAAAGTTATTTACTTCATATCTGCTATGCTTGTGTTGGAGTTTCCTTAATTACTTAAATGCTTGGGATGAGATGAATGGATGGATGAAAATAATTGAATGTTAATTAAATCATTAGCTGCATACTTATTTGCATATTAAATTGGAATTAAGTTGCATATCTACCTAGGATGTTAATTGGAATTAGTTGTTACTTTATATTATTTTAGAACTGGAAATGAGCAATTCTATAAAATGGATTGAACTCTATTGTAGAATTGGAAATGAGCAATCCTATGAAATGGATTAAACTCTATATTAGAATTGGAGTTAAAATGAATGGATTGCATGTTAGTTTAGGTGTTTCCTTAACCATTTTTAAAAGAGGCTTTGCCGAAATTTTTAAGACTTCTAGGACTTGTAGATATATGTCAATTGTCCTTAAATTACATTCATATGTATCCATGTATGTTCCGCATGTTAAAAACTTAAAATCTTCATATATAGATTTGCAAGATTTCACATTAATAGTTTTAATTTACATATCCTACTTGCATCACATGTTTAATTTTATCTCATTCACACATGCATTTTATACAATATTTCATTATAATACCTTTCATCTTAACTTAAGACCCTCGTCTGAATTCTTGGCCAAACACAGTATCTAATGATTTGGATTAGTTTTCTTCTAATCTAGTATTAGATATTGTGGTGACGTATCAATGTTGAGTTAAGTAATCCTCAACATTGGGATCGTCACAGTCATTGTGGTTCAAACCCAGTTTAACCTTAAAACCTTGAACCTCTTCTTCTAGTAGTTCGATGACCAGCTCGATTTTAGTTATTAGTTAATTGTTAGTTAACATAATAATTAATATTGTAATGGTTCATGAATAATGTAATATTTATTAGGGGTAGTTATTGCAGCTAATCTATGAATTAATTTGTAATGAATGCAATTTACATTATTATAAATCATTAGAATTAGCAAGGATTTTGCAATAGTTTGAACCAAAAATTCAGTAGTTCTACTTGGAAAATTGGTGGCACAATTTTTTTTACGAAAAGGGCTTTGGACAATGGGATACTGTAATTGCCGACGGAAAATTTCAATTCTCTCCTACGTGTTGAACTTATCTTTATTTAATATTCTCTTATCCACAATAGTTGCTACGCCTATTCTTTCAAGATTATTCTTATCAATGATTCAATCCTGGGAAAGTGTAGCTTATTTGTCATCTTCATCTCATACTATGTCACTAATCCATTGCCTACTATTTGTGAGAATCTCACCATTTATTTTTTTTCTAGTCTATGGAATCACACGAACATTTCCTCTCTCTTCTGCAATGTTACTTGCCTTGTAAATTTAAGCTGTGTTACCCTATCGAAAGATAGTTACCATAGTTTTCATCCAAAAATTATTTTTATTGAAAACAATTGCTCACTAAGCCCTTACATGATTTTAATAATATTTAATTATTGCTCTGTTAACCCTTGCTTGATTTTTACAATATTTACCATGCATTGATTAGGGAAAATATTGTTTATTTTTGATCATTGCATTGCATTTGAAGATTTTTTATAAGTCTTGTTACTCTCCAAGTCTTTGCTCGATTCTCACAATATCTGCTACGCATTGATTAGGGAAGATTATCTAATTTTGATCATTGCATTGCATTTAAAGATTTTTTATTGGTCTTGTTGCCCTCGAAGTTCTTGCTCGCTTTTCACAATATTTTCTATGCGTTAATTAAGTAAGATTGTCTGATTTTGATCACTATAATAGATTTTTATTTTTTTTGAGTTATGCTGCGCCCTGAGCATTTGCTCGATTCTAACATCATTTATATGTGCAGATTAAGGAAGTTTGTTTAATTTTGATCAATGCATTGGACTTATTTCTTTTTTTTTTCTTTTGCTGCTCTTTAAGCCCCTTGCTTGAGTCTCTTATTTCCCACTCTGTGCTTGCACGACACCCATTGTGCCAACTCTCATCTAATCAATAATGGCACAAGATTTGTTATCACAAATCATTATCAACAGAGAGAGCTCTACACTATCCCATACGGCGGAAGCTAGTTTACCAGAAGCAAACCTCCAATGTAAGCCATCTCCAAATGTCGCCCCTAAAGGTGAAAGTCTACCAATTATAAGCTATTGCCAGCTTGTGTAGAAATTGTATAATTGTAATGTAGCTCTATTAACATTTGTATTTCTTTCTTATGATTACAGTGTTGGAGACTGCTAGAAAGCTAGCTGATTACTATTAATCATGAGGAGCATATTATTAAAATTTCCGAAGTTGGCATGAAATTCTTTTTTGGTGATGATGCCTTTAACCCTTATAAAGCTTATGGATTTCTCACAGGCTTTGCTGTAAAAAAGATATCAAATTATAATTCTCATGGAATAAAGGCAAGGTATGTGCTTACATGTTCTAAAGAAGGACACCCTAAAAGAACATACACACCTTCTTTGCACGTTGAAAGCCTATTATTCAAACAGGATGCAAAGCAATGATGGTTATTGTTGATTGATTTTTGAATGGTATTTGAGAGGTACATGATGTTGTAATTGATCATAATCATAGCTTAGATCCTCAAATGGTTAGATTTATGAGGTGCTATAGAGAATTGCCTGCCAGTATTCAAAGACTACTTCATATTGATGATAAGGCTGTTGTACCCTTGAATAAGTCTATAAATGTAATGTTTACACAATATGAAGATCTTGAGAAATGTACTTTCACAAAAAATATTGCAAAAATATTATTTCAAATCAAAGGGCTTTAGTCCTCAATAATGGCGATGGAGTTGCTGCATTAATGAAGTATTTTGAAACTCTTCAGAATGAGACCGTAGAAACATATACATGGCTTTTCAAAAGGTGGTTGTGTTGCATGCAAGGAAAACATCCTGAAGCTATCATTACCGATCATTGCAAAGCAATTGAGATTGCTATTTCTGAAGTGTTTTCAAGTACAAAGAATCGATTTTGCTTGAGGCATATAATGCGAAAACTACCTGAAAAACTTGGAAGTAAGAATGATTTCCTAGAAATTAATCTTGAGCTTAGTAAACTTGTTTATGATTCTACAAGTGTTACAGAGTTTGAACATGGATGGGCAAGTATGATAGCAAAGTTTAACCTTAACGAAAAAGTGTGGTTTGCTATACATTATGATAGCAGGGCAAAATGGGCACCAATATTTTTGAAGGATATTTTTTGGGTTGACATATTTTCAACTCAAAAAAATGAGTTTATTAATGCATTCTTTGATGGCTATTTTAACACAGAGACAAACTTTAGAGTTTTCTTAGATCAATATGCAAGCACTCTTGAAAATAAATTTGAAAAAGAGGCACAAGAAGATTTCAAGTCTTTTCATTATCAACCACAATTACTGTCCAAGTTATATTTTGAAGAGCAAATTTCAAAGATATACACATTAAACATATTTTATAAGTTTTAGGATGAGGTTAAGAAGCTAAAGAATTGCTTTGGTTCCCAACCTGAGTTGAATGGTTCAATTAAATTTTATATTGTTTATGAGTTTGTTGGTTGCAAACACTTGAATTTTAGTGTTAATTATCATCCAAAGGAAGGAGAGATTTGGTGTACATGTCGTGTCATCCAATGTAAATGTGTATTTGTTGTCACATACTGTGCATTTGGAGACAAGAATATATTATTGAGATACCAGAAAGATATATAAAACTTCGTTGGTGAAAAGATTATAAGAATCTTCATTCATCAATGACCTTTGGTGGCACATAACTTTCTGAATTTGGTCAATCCGATGATTACTTTCGTCAAGGATTTCAGTATGTTTTTGAACTACTTGACCTTGGTTTGATAAATGATGCTAGAAGAGCTTATGCACTACCAGTCTTAGAGGAGGCCAGAGATAAGTTTATTAAATATTGTAAACAAGATGATTCAAGTAAACTGAAAGATCTATCTTTGCATCCAAACGATCAACCTCCCGAGAATGGGCATATTAGTCTATGTGAAAAAATATCAAACAAGCGACGAAAGGTTATTCTATGTGCATTTACTAGCATGCTAATAAAAAGGAAATATGATGCTTTAATGTTTTTATAAACTTTTATTTTTTAGGTAAACAAGTGTTAAACAAAGACTACAAACATCTAATCACACTAAAACTTGTTGGCAAATTACTGTAGTGAGGATTATATATTGATGTTGAAATGCTTATCCAATTTTAAATTATGTATTGAAATTGATATCAACTTTTCAGTTTTGTTTTAAATAAACTTGATGTTACCTAAACATTTTTGGCTAACTCCTAACATGATGTCTCAGTGGATTTGTAAGTGCTTGTATACGTATGTTGTCTTGTGGTTTACTTTATTTTGCATTTGGATGCAAAGTTTACCTGATACTTTGTTTTTGTAAACGGTTGTATACATATGGCATCTTTTTGTTTACTTTATTTTGCACCAGGAAGCAAAAGCTTATTTAATACTTTATTTTGCACTAGAATCTTTACTTTTTTTGCACTAAACTAAAATTTATTTTAATGACATTTTTTATTTTGATGTTGTTTAATCTTGAATTTTTTATTTTGTCAACTATAAAATGAATCCTTGTCCAAATTAAACTTGTTGGTAGAATAAGCACACTAAAAAATCAAGGTTTGGTAATGTAGGGGATCAAACATTGAAACCCTTGCATATGCCAGAGGTCTGCTATTTAAGCTACATCTCAATCAAAGTTTCCTAATTGGCACAAAGTACATATTGCAACAATCAAGCAATGGTTTAGAGTTGAACAAAATATTTAAAAAAAGAAACTAGTTCATTGCAATAATCAAACTTAGACAAATTTTCCTAATTGACGCAGAGTAAGTATTGTGAGAATTAAGCAAGGGCTTATAGAACAACAATATTCATAAAATGAAAATCTAATTTAATAATCAAAATTAGACAGTGTTCCTTAACCAACACAGTAAATAAATGTGAGAATCAAATAAGGGCATAGAGAGCAACTAGATTTATAAAAGTAACAAATTTAATGCAATGATCAGAAAAAGAAACAATTCAATGCAATGAATAGAAAAAGAAACAAATCCTGTGCAATGATCGAATTGAACCATCTTTTCTTATCAACACAGTAAATATTGTTAGAATTGAGCAAGGACATAGGGACGAGTAGCATAATTGATAAATATTAACAAATCCATTGCATTGATTAGAATTGGATAATCTTTCATAATCGACATAGAGTAATATTTTGAGAATCGAGCAAGGGCTCTGAGAACCCAACAAAATTAATAAAAAAACAAATCTAATGAGTTTTCAAAATTAGACTCTTCTTTTAATTGGCACCAAGTAAATATTTTGAAATTGAGCATGGACATGGAATGCAACATAACTCATAAAATTACAATCCATTGCTATGATCAGAATTAGACAATTTTCTTTTTTCGGCACATGACAAATATTGCAAGAATCGAGCAACTACTCAGAGCAGTAAGTCTCATAAAAATCTTCGTATGTAATGCACTGAACAGAATTGGACAACTTTCCTAGACAGCACACAAGAAACTAAGGAGCAGCAAGACTCTTAAGAAATCTTCAAATGCAATGCACTAACCAAAATCAGATGATCTTCCTTAATTGACATAGCTAATATTGTTATAATCAGCAAAGTCTTAAAGAGCAACAAGACTCTTAAAAAATTCAAATAAAATGTTTTACTTAAAATTAGACAATCTTTTTTAATTATCAAAAGAGTAAGTATTGTAATAATCAAGCAAGGGCTTTCAGAGCATCAAGGTTCAATAAAAAATCTTTGGATGCAAATTAAGGTACCTGATCCTTCAACAGAGTAAAACAAATTCCCTTCACAAGGAAAATAATACTGCAACAAAGAGTGAGAGAGAGAGAAAGAGGTGATGTTCGTGTGATTCCATTGATTATAAAATAATAAAAAAAAAGAAAGTTGAGTAGCTGGTGGATTGCTGTAGTGTGAGATGAGGGTGATGAGCAAGTTACTCTTGCCCTGAATCATTGATGAGAAGAATTTTGAAAGAGTAGTTGTCGTCACTTTTGTAGAAGAGGATAATGAAAAAGAGAATGCCGATGCTGAGAAAATAATTTATGTTTTTTCTAGGGCATCACTGATTAAGGTTTTGCATTGTAGTAGCACCTCTTTTGAAAAATAACTTCATGACACTTAAGATTAACGTGTTTTTGGCGCTAACGGTGGCTTTGTAGCAAAATCCAATAAGAAATTAATTGAATAGCATAATAATTTATTTTTAATGTAATTAATTTATAATTAACATATTAATGTAACTATCATAATAGTTATTATTAATTAACATATTTTTAATGTAATTAATTAATAATATATAATTAATGTAAAAGTAATTAGCCCAATGATTAATTTTATCAATTAATTAGCATTCAGTAAATAATATACTAATAATTTGTTAGCACATTTTATTTTAATAATTATTGATTTTAATATGATGTTATTTCATTGCAAAAATATAAATTTTTATTCAGCTTAGATAACCTAATTTAGGTATTTCTATCGAGCAATTATGTTGCTTAGCATAGCTAAGTTTTATCCACTACCACAATCCCCAGTTGAATGTTCCCTCTATGTGATTCAGTATTAATGGTAAACTTTGGATTGAATTTAGACTGATAGATTATAACGAGGACTCACCCATGAGTGTGGTACATGGTCATATTTTCTTAATTATTTTAAATAGCATTGTACTCATGGCTTCTATATTTTCTGAAAATAAAAGGCAAGTTTTTATAGATG
Source organism: Gastrodia elata (assembly GCA_016760335.1). NCBI lineage: Eukaryota > Viridiplantae > Streptophyta > Magnoliopsida > Asparagales > Orchidaceae > Gastrodia > Gastrodia elata. Next base: position 9,322,092 of record CM028682.1, on the reverse strand, counting down.
TATTATCTTTATTTTTGTATGTTCTAACTATCTTGTTGATTACATTTTCACTTGTTAGATAACATCCATGGACATGAATACATCCACTTTGTCTGAAGGAGATAAGAAGCCTGTTCAAGAACATGCTGAGGATAAACTTTTAGTTCAGCTGGTATACTTTATCTATGTGAAATTTGTGCGGAGTTCATTTATCTTTAAAAAGTTTTGTAACATAAAGAAGCCAATATTTATTTAAGAATTTGAATAAGCATTATGGATGGTGGTTACCAATGGGTAGACTTTCTTTTTAAATTTGTTATTTTTTTGATGTTTACTCGGATATCATTTTTATTTCTCTTCCCCAAAAGTGTGAATGTCTTTGGATCTCCTTTTTGTCATTTGATTATTTTTTTCTTAAATTAGTCAGGTTCTGGAGAGCTTTTCTTCTTTACTTTTTTATAGGCACGTTCACACTTTCATTATAATACATTGATGTTGTGTTGCCCTTGAAAATATTGTTGATCTTGAAAATGTTGCATTGATCTAGGGATTGTTAAATTCAATTTTGGTATTTTGAGATGTTCATTGTATAAGCAGTTAACGTTTGAGTTGGTTTCTTGTCATTTGTAATAATCTTTGAGAAGGTAATTGTAGCAGGAATGAAAGTTGAAAATCTGCTATATATCAAAAATACGCATGCACAAAAATACACTAGGATTTACTATGAAGTCCTTTTTATTCTTGTGCTTATTTTTTATGTAGATTCACTTGTTATGATTGAAATAGTTTTATTCTTATTGATCTGTTGGCTTTTTGTTGCAAGATTAATGATTGACCTATTTTTTTACCTATAAGCTTGGCATGAAAGGTTATCTTTAAGGATAAGGTCATTTAATTTATCTTATTAAGCATTTGATTTTTGTCTTCATTTACACATCTGTGAATTTTGGTATTAATTTGGATGTATATAATTTGATTTCATCATTAATATGCATCCTTTAAATTTGGTCTGAAATCATGATTAAGTAAATTTGTAAAGATGCAACAATTTGTAATTGAATAAAAATGATTGATGTTTGAGAAATGATTTTATTCTGCAGATAGCAGCACAGTGATTATTTTGGATGTCTTTGATGGTGCAATGGATGACAGAGTGCTTGAATAAGATTGGCACATACATATATAGTCAGTGTTTAAGGGGAAAAGTTTATTATTGCAATACATTTGAGATATCACAAATAGATTTGCATATGCATTGGTGTAAATGCCTCACGTATCAAATCATTATAAAGCAATTGCTATATACCAAGTATTTGGGACAAAGATCTGTTATTGGTCGTTGAGATATTATTCACCATTTGGTGAATTTTTTGCGGAAATGTGCTTGGCCTAAATTATTTGTTTTTTGGTTAAAGAAATTTTTTTTACTTTATTTAATCTTGTAAAAAATCGTCATCTACTTCTACTAGTAGCATGTGTAGTCGGCTTCATTTACAAATGGGAATTCAAGAAAAAGTCCCTCGCCTATTTCAGTTGGCCAATTTAGCTCTGTTATTTGATTTGTCCAATGTAGTTTCCCAACTGTTCATTTTGAGCCAATTTTAGTTTCAATAAATAAATTTTTTGATTTTGTTTGTCTTAAATGATAGTCAATTGAAAAAATTGGACATATTGAGTAATTTAGGAGGCTAAAATTAGAAAATTTGAAATAGCTATTTCGATTATTTTGTTAACTTGTTTTCAGTAGAAATAATCTTTATTTAACTGCTTTCTTTTTTTGTTTTTTTCTTGTCGAAGCTCTTCTATATTGAGCACTCTGGTGTTTGAAATGTTTTTTTGCTGTTGTTGGCTTTTAATTTTTTTGGTTCAGCAATGAATTGTGATACACATGTTCACAAATCCTGGCCTCTTCTATTTTCAACTAAACGTGCATTTTAACCTTGAAGATTTTGATTCTTGATGTTCTACGTAGCTGCAATTTAATGTGCTGCACAGCTTCATTCATTCTGCACTTTGGCTCGTTGATTATCTTTTTTTGAAGTATTTTTCTATGTTGTTTCATTGTTACAAATGGTATTAATGAATTTGCTATTCTGTGTTCGCTTATATAATATCCATTTTATTTTTATTATCATCATATATTATGCAGGAAAAGACAGAAGATAATCAAGATGGCCTTAAGCTGCATCCTCATTCCACTCAGAGTGATTTGATGCAAAGTAAAGCTTTCATATATGCTGTAAATAAAATTATTTTCTGAATACACATGGGGCATCCTCTCAAGTCATATAGAGTTTTGTGGAAAATTTTATTATTTTTATATTCCTATTTATGCAATTTTGATTTGATCGTTTATCTTGGATGTATTTGGAAATCTTGTTTACTAGTGCCCTTTTATTCATTTTTGTATGTTGAAAGTTTATTGAGTTTAAGAATTCACTAGTAATGAGTTGATTATCAAATTTCCTGTTATAAGCTCTTATGACTTTGTTATTAGTTTATTTGTTGATTATGAATTTTCACTTGTCTACCTTTAGCAAACTTTCCATCTTTCGCTTCTTTTTCTCAACCAAATCTCCATAGGATGACCATTAAGAATTGCATTTGTTTTCTTAAGATGCCGGGACAAAAATTGATAATTACACAAAAACTTCTATGTCAAAATATTCCAAAATGTTACAAGATGCACAGCTGATTACCGCACATGCAAGACCCTGTCTTTTGCTTACATTTCATCTACCTCATCTCGATGTTGCTCCGGGCTGGCATATTTTAATAAATTCTTTGCATGTGAAAGAAGCAAAAAGAGTAAACTTATAGAAAACCTTGCAAACGAGGCTTCATGATTGAAGGAATAGATGGCATGTTGAACCCATATTGGGTATATGTTAAAAACATCATTTTACTGGCTCTGTAAGTAGTGTATACCTATAAGATGGTATTGCTTAGGAAGAACAATATATACATATATATATATATATATTATATTATCACTATAACCATATTTAACTGCACATTTCCTTATGATAATTATTTTCAAATACGTTGTTTTTTAATCAGCTCGCTGCTTCATAACACGTGCTCATGACCCAAAAATGTCGCCAGGCTTCTTTTAGGTTGGCAAGTTAATAGAAATCCTTAAAAATTTTAAAGAATGAGGTATTGGGATCCTTATTAGGTTGATAAATCAATAGAAGTCTTCTATTTATTTCTTAAAAATGAGAGCGGGAATGTAACCACCTCTATCCTCTAAATATGATGATGAGCTGTAGCTGATGTAAAACTAACATTCTCTAGTTGTACACCTGAATTGAGTATCCAACGTTACCATCTCATTCTTGAGTTATTCAATTTGGTTTCAGCTTGGGCTTGAGATTGAGCTTATGCATGTATCTTTACTAAAGCTTGATCTCGTGCTGATAGGCCCATAAATTGTTTGTCTATATGGCGAGTGATAAATGACTGGACATTAGGAGGAGATGATGATGGTCACCTAAGAGGGTGACAAAGGCATCAAGTTCAATGAAGGTGGCATATCAGGTGATTTTGAGTTGGCTATGAGACTCATTTGGGATGCAAAGTTAAATCCGTTGATGGAGTCTCTATCAACAGAGGTGCTGAAAGAGACTCCTGTGGTGGGGAGATAAGTAACTGCAGTTTTTTGTTTCTTTAGGAAATATATGATCCGCAATGAACTCCTCACCCTTAATTATGATTTTTAAAGACTATTTGGAGGCATATGCCTAGAACTATATTTCTGACTTAACATCCAAAGACATCTTGTTGTAGTAGAGGGGTGAGTTTAAGCATGTGAGCTCATACTTCTACGAGCTGATTCATTTTATGACAAACTAAAAGCCATGTAAAATTGGTTTTTCCTCACTAACACTTTAAATTTGGGTTGATATTTATGTACACTGTTTTTATATGCTGGCTTGTGATTCTATAAAGTATTTTGAATCCTCTGTAATTCTAAAGTAGAAGTGTTTGTTTTGTAATATTAAGAGTCATGTAAAAAATTGGGACATTGTTAATCCCCAAATGAAACAAAACACATGTATTAGGATAGCACTTGAACTGGGTGGTTTATGTCGTGGTTTATGTCGATAAAAAATGAACGGTTAAACCTCGCTTGCCAGTGCTTGTTGACCTTGAACAACCCTTGCCAGTATCACCTGCCCTTGGTTGGCACTGAGCGGTCTTCCTTGGCAATCCCACAAGTAGATTCAAACAGGTCTGGGTAAAAAAATTTAGCCAGGACAGTGCGACCCTGACTATCCTCGCTTGTGCAACAATAGTGGTTGAGCTATTTTTTCTTTCATTGTTTGTTTATTTTTCTCACCCGAACAAAATTAAAATCTAATTACACTATTAGTTCCAAACATTAATAAATATTTGCACTGAATTTAATTTACACTAAGTTTATCTTACTCCACCATTCCTTTTGTCTCAAACTAAATAGGCCGAAATGAATTCTTGCTGAGCATTTGAATGAATTCAAACATAACTAGGAGTTGCATCTGTTACAATTGTTTTAATTGTTGTCAGCTTATGTTCATTCAGGAAACACTTTACTATTCCTCTAAAAATAACATTTATTTTGTGGATGACACCTTGAATTAAGTTTAAAATAAAAATATATAACTAATAATAAAAGGTTTTAACAATTTTTGTAGAGCTTTATTCTGTGATGAAATATAAAATTATTGCTTTATTTTTGTAAATTTTTAAATATTTAGATGAACCCCATAATTGACATTTATATTAATTAGGAATTTTTTTCAAAAATTCAAAGAAATACAAGAAAACCATAAATTAAATTATTCCTGATCTCAGTACATTAAAGATTTGGAATCAATCACCATTGAATTGACCTGTACTAGTTGTTGTTACTGGTGTGCCAGTGTACCAAGTGTCAAAGTAAACATTAAAAGAGTAAAAAGATTGAACATAGGCTCAGTTTGGTGGTTCCCCCTAAAAGCTAGTTTTACAGTTTAGTGTAACGCGTACTGAATGAAAAGATGGCCACCGCCAGCCCCCTTATTTTAATTATTGACTGCTTTTGATTATCAGCCCAGAACGAATATATAGCAATATATTGGATGGGTGTTTCCAATTTGTTTTGTGGTTACGTATTGCGTCCACTGAAGGGCTATTTGTTGTAGCATGCTATGAATTGTCACTGTTTTATTGGCACATGTACTTGCTTTCATAAAATCGTTCATGACTTTATATACTTTTGTTATTAATTTTTAATGAATAGCTTGAAAATTTTATTTGATGATCACTAATTATGAAAAGTGTTTCATTATCAATTTCTCAACAATGTTTTTTGATCTCATCTTTTCCTTTAACTTGTACTGTCGTTTGTGTGATTTTTGTGTTTTTCTTTATTTGCTTTTTTAGACCGAACTTCTTAAAGGGGAAAGAATTTACTATAATATGCCATGGGATGTTAAATTCTAAACTCTAAAGCTTTATTTGAAACGATCACCAGCGTTTTAAAGAACTTGCTTTGTAGGTACTGAGTTTGAAGCAGCTGCAACATAGCGGTATGAAGTTAATAGTTTGAATTGCTTGAGATTTGGCTATTGTGGTGATGCACATGATGCAAATTTACTTTTGTACCCTCTTCAATGGATGGTAGCGGCCGAGGGCTAGCATAAACGGTGAATGGAACTCAGCGGCTACTGACTACATCGGGAAACAACGGGGCGGTGATGGCTGTGGGCTTGTGGCAGATAGTGATCGATGATGGTGATGGCCAGCAGCGGGTGACTGCTGCCAATGGTGAGAGCTGGGAATTTTAACCGCAGCTAGAGGTAGTGGTGGTAGTGTGAGGTAGTTAGAGGTCAGCTCAGAGGTGGTTGCTGGTGGTAAGGGCAACAGGTTGCTGGTGGCTGGTTGTTGGAGGGTGCTGGTGGTAGGGGAGGGGAGCTGGTATGGGAGGAGAACTATTTGTGACTGATACTTTGAGGTGGCTGCCAGTGGCTGCATGGGAAACGGGGGCGATAAATGTGGTGGCAATGTGGGAGAGAAAGGGGTAATGCTAATCTTGTGTGCAAAATAACAGGCTATGCTGTACTTTGATGTATGCTTCCTCAAAGCTAATTTTTGGGAGTTGCTCTAAAGTAGGAAAAAAGTAGTATCCCAAGCATCTAGAAAAATTGGGATTGCTTTATGGAAATCATAGCTTCTTTAAAGTTTGTCCCTAACTAAGCCTGAACAATAAGACAAGCTTTAAATCCTAAATTTTTTGTGATAGACCATTATTATAGCACTGTTCTTGTTGTTACAATAATCAACACTTCAAAATTACATGTTAAACTCTAGCTTTGCTGTATTTTCATAAGTGACCTCTGTTTGAAAATGTGCTTTTGGGGATCACCCGATGGTGTGGTGTGTTTAATTTGGGGTGCAGCCATTAGGGTAGCTTCCATGTTAAGCATCTATTTTATTTCACTGCGTTGTTCTGAAATTAGGCGCGTTTCACATCCAATCCCTATTTATTCTCTTCCCTTTCAATTAATAGGCTACTAAGATTTTGTGATATATCTCATTTCTTGCTCAACATTGCAAAGGTAGCTATTGACAACATGGATGTTGGTCCAAAACCAGACTGATAAATCTCTGTATTTCTTTCTTCTTATTCTCTTTCATCTTTTCTTTTTGTGAAGCAAATCTTATTATTGTTGAACTTATCAGCTGTCCTATAGATAACACAATTTTTTTCCATCTTAGTTTCTCATTGATTAATAAGATGCTAATTCATTTCCTTTATCATCAATTTCAGCTTGGTTTTTATGACAAAATTTAAGCTTTCAAGCTAGTTATAAATGATATAAAATGATCTTGAACCTTTGTGAGAGTTCAAGATTATTTGGAAAGGTCTTCGTAAGGGTTACAACAATAGCAATTACACCAAGCCTTAATCCCACTATGTGGGATTGGCTACATATGTCTTCTGCTCTTACTGTGCATAATCAATTAAAAGTCCCTTTCTAAAATCCAAATAGACAAAATCCTTTCCTATGATTTATCCCCTTATTTTTTTTGGTTTTCCTCTTCCTTTTTTAACATAGGCAAAATTTATATTCAATTTTTTCTAACAGAGGTATTGAATGATATATCTGCACTTAATATTTCTAAATCATTTGAGACATTCTCTAATTTTATATACTATTGGAGCCCCTTCAGCCTTTTTACAGATAAGCTCATTTTTCATTCTATCTTTACGAGTATACGTACCCATCCTTCTTAGCATTGTTTCTTTTCAGTTGGCCAACATTCAACACATATAACATAGTTGGTCACATGCTGCTTTTTAAAATTTTACTTAATTTTTTGAGTGAGATTTTTGGAGTAAATGGCACTCCTGAAGCACTTCTCTATCACATTGGTCTCTATTTCGTTATTATTTGAAATACTTGTATTAAGGTATTTGAATTTTTTGCTCTTCTTGATCACATGGTCCTTAATAGTTATATCATTCAGATTAGGGATTTTATTACAATTAAACTTATAGTATATAAATTTTATGTAGATTTATTGAGAAAAAAACTTTTAGATTCTAAAGTAGTTCACCATAACTTGAGTTTTGCTTTAATTATATGGTCTTATCAATTAATAAAAGTCATGTGCAAATAACACTTGCCAAGGAACCTTCTCTTGAAAATCCTTAGTAATAACATCTATAATTAATCCAAAAAGATATGGCATAAGTGCAGAGTCTAGAAGTAATTTAGCAATAAAAGGAGAATCATAGACATGCCAAGTTGTGATCTAATACATGTTACATACTCATTATACATATCTCTAATAACATTAATAATTGTCACACAAATTTATTTTCTCTTTAAAGCATTTCTCTTAGTACTTTTATCATATGCCATTTCAAGGTTAGACTATTCAAACATTTTTAGAAAATGAATGACTTCTGTGGTAGATCTATCTAGTATAAAATTAAATTAATTTTGTGAAATAGAAATATTATTTAGCAATCGTATTTGGTTATGATCTCTCAAAATTTCAATGTATGTAACATTAGCTTAATTCCATTGTAATTTACACATTCTTGAGCATCATCTTTATTTTTGTAAATATGTACAACAATATTTTTTTTCTACTCATTTGACATTTTAGTTAAAAAGTTTCTTCATCACTCAAAATATTCACACATGGATAAGGATATCATTGGATCAAATATTTATCCGCTCTTCATTTTTTTAAAGTATTCCAAATCTTAGCTATACTAGCACATTGAATGAAACTATAATTGACATTATTTATAGAATCATTAAACTCACTTAAATTGTTGGCAAAACTTTTATAAAAACACTAAGCAAAATAATTCATCTATCCATATTGAATATCTTCATTTTTAAAAAGAATTTTTTGATCACTATTGATATATATTTACTTAGTGTTTGATTCTTCTATTTTTTTAATTTGACTAGTCTATAAATGTATTTCTCATCTTCAGCAATCTAATTTACATTTAAGTCATAGACTGCACCTTAACACCACAAACAACTATTTTGGATTCATGATAGCTAGTTTTATATTTGTTTTTAATTTCTCATCATTCTTATATTTCAGCATTCTTTATAGCATGCCTTTTTATCTTTATCCGCAATTTGAATATTTTGCTGCTACCACTTAGGTATTTATTATTGGGTTCCCTTCCTTTTGATTCACCAAGTATGCAATTAGCTACATTATAGATATAACTAGAAATCAAATTTCTTATATGGTTAGCTTCACTCTCAAACTTCCCCTTTCCAAGTCTTAAAATTTTACTGCTAAAAGTGTTTTTATTACCTTTCTTATGATTCTACTCTACAGTTTCTAGGCATTTTTAAAATTAGTATTAAAACAAGGTTAGGATGTAGAATTAGTACATCTATTATATTTAAGGAAATTTAGTGCAGGAAACATACATATGCTTATGTTGTGTCAGAAAATATCTAATGAACGTGCACTTGCAAATTTGATTAAGAAAATATTTTGGCAGCGTATATTACAATAACAGCTTATTTGGATCGGAGTGGAAGTGGTGGAACTTAATTTAGATTTATTGGGAGGAGAAAGGACATTAAAGAAGTTTAATAAGCATTCAAGTAATGTGACGAAAATGATTGAAGTGTTTTTCTCTTAATGGAGTATGTTAACAAGCATAAAAGAATCTTTGGTAATCAATATCACAAGTTTGTGCTATTTTATCTATAGTGAAAATAATTATGTCAGGACTATACCATGCTGTGAAATTTCTTTTTTTAACTTTTTAACAGCTTATTTCTGTATAGGCTCAACAAATAGTATATTAATGTTTTTGATTCAAATGCTTTTTCCATTTAGTTACTGAAAGCTTAAATTCTAAGGGCAATCCATCATAACAAATAAGCTTTAATAATGAAATTTGTGTTTATGATTTGAGTCCCCTTTTTTGAGAATTGTAGTTTTGCTGTTCATGGAACAGATTTTGGTATCCTGTACTGATATTTGGTAGAAGATAATTCCAAAATTTGGAATAGAAGTATTGCTTTCTTTTGCTAACTCTCTTGATTTAAAGACGAATTAAATTAGCTTTTTAAGTTAAGGAGCTTTAGCAAAGATTTAATTTATAAGATATAAACTGCTCGAATCACTTGAGTATATATTTATTTTGAGAATTGATTATGAACATAAGCGCTTTAGCAACTTCAGGACTATTTTTTAATTAAATTGATTTTTATTGCTGCATGCAACATCTGAAAGATAATTGTACTTTCAGGTTTTTTCCAGCAAATTGAATTTAATAAACTCTACTGTTATCATTGATAATTATAATAAAAACCGAGTATTTGAAATATTTTTGACACTTTTTATATGTTGTGTATAGTCTATATGCCGTTAGGTGGGGCAGACCACGTTCATGCTTGCCTACTTAGGCCAATGCTTCTTTTCATAAGGCCCCAGCCTCACGCTTTGCTTACGTAAGACAAGGCTGAATCGGGGCTAGGCAAGTTTTAGTCTTATGAATATTCTATATTTATATAATACACAGGTATTATATTTTATACTCATTTTTATATTTGCATCAAAATTAACACTCACTAATAATAGAAAAAATTATTTATGAGTCAGTATTTTTTTTTTAAATTGAGCTTGTTTGGATACAGGTGCACAGCTCGCACATTCATAGATAGGTAGAATGGGATAAATTTTTCTTTCTTTTTTTTTTAAATTTAAAAGGGTCAGGGCCAGACGTTTTGTGAGTCAAGCAATCAAGCCAGGCGGTCCCAGCATGTGTTTAGGTCTAGTTGTGTATTAATAAGAAGCGACGTTCTTTGTATGCTTTTCTGGGAAAGATAAAAGCTTGTTTAACTAATTGACACTTGTTTGAGAGATACCTTTTTTGCATTAACAAATTGGGAAGCAAATGCTTGATTCAATGAGAATTGGGGTAGGCTAATCTGTGTTGGGACACCTTTACTGAATCATTATTGAAAATAGAATAAAACATGAATCCAATTTATGTTTTTTCTTTCATACATGCATCAACCGCAAGTAATAGATCCTATCTATTTTCTAGCATTTATAAGCATCGTCCTACATTCTTGTTCTTGATTTTTAAGGTGTAAAGAAATTAGCATTGCATTTTTGGTAGAGTTAAATTGGTCTCCCTAATGGAATAATCTAATATTTATGATGTGTTTTGCAGCTCGAGAGAAATTTCTAAGGGCCTTTTATGTGTGATTATGGATATGCTCGCATTCAATACACAATAAGTTCACTCTTAGAAATAAAAGTTGAGATCGGTCATTCGGGCTTGTCAAAAATTAAGAATTTCAACGTTTTGCTGCAAACTTCTTTACCGATTGCAAAACTGGATGCAAAAGCTTGAACTAAGAAATTATCTTTGTTTGTTTTTATCCGTGACAACTATGTTTTCATATCCTGCTTTTTTCTCGTAATTTAGGGTTTTGTACCATTTGTGTTTCCTCTCATATCCTCCCTGATTGCATCCCTCACATTTCTTGTTGACTATCTTTCCTTTATCCCTCAACCTATTCTTGGTTGCTCTTATCTCATTGTTGAATGTTTTCATGTCTAGCCTTCTTTTTTCTCTAAACTTTTCACGGCTGGCCTCTCTTTTTCTCTCACCTTTTTTTTATCTCCCGTTATTCCCATTACTTGATTACTATTGATTAAAGAGCATATTTCCACCCAATTATATGGGTAATGGGTTGTTAGAGAAAACAAAAGTCTTTTGCAACCAACTTTTCAACTACTCGAAAATAAATGATCATCTAGTTTTATTTTTATTTGCACTCCTCGTTTTGAATTCCCTTCTCTTATTTCAACATAGGGTTTTGTGTTGTTAGTGCTCCCTCAAATGTTGCCACTGCCTTTGTCTACCTCCTCTAATGTTCCCAACACTATTCTCTTCACATCTCTCATTTCAACATATATATTGTCGTTTCATTCCCTTCAACATAGTTGTTGCCCCCTCCCTTTTCCCATCGACCTCTTTTCCCTTCCGCCAAACTATATTTTTTCAAATTAGGTCAGAGCCCGCTTCAAACATCAAAACTCCGGGGAATTTCAAACTAGGGCAAACAAAAATACCCTTAGATAAGAATAATTTTTAAGATCAAAGTGCCCTAGTTTGGGAGAAATCCGAATAACGGAAGCTCCCGCTTTATTTTCTGAATTATTTAAATTCTAAAAATCAAGAACATTGAAATATGTATCAGAATTCATTGATTTCAATGTCGTTGTGTTAAGTATAATATTTAAAAGATGCTCGATGAGTTTCATCAAATTCTGAGCATCGGATTTATCGTGGTTAATTTGTGAAGTTTTTAAACTTCAAAAACTAATTAAAAATAAAATATTTGTCCGAATCGAAAATTTTCGGCGCGAGGGTTGTCGTCATATCGTAACACACCTCGGTGCCAAGTTTCATTGTATTTGGACGCCGAACCACGGAAAAATGCGAATAATTTAACTCTAAGTATTATTTGAATTTTTCTTTTAAAGAGAAATTTCATTTTTCCTTCTTTCAACCCCCCCCCCCCACCGATTCCTCACGGAATTGGTCCGCCTGCACGCGCGGAAGGTTCCGCGCCAGGAGCCTTTTCTGCGCCGTTTGGCGCAGGAATGGTCGGGCTGACCAGCCCTCCCTATCCCCTCCCCTATCTTCTCTATAAGATCTCCCTCAGCCCTCCACTTCTTCTCCCACAACTTCCCTATCTGCCAGCCCCTCTCCTCCCTCCCAGCCAGCCTCCTCCTAGCCTATTCTCCCCTCCCTTCCAGCCAACCCAGCCACCCTCACAGCAGCCCAACCAACCTCCCTTCCCCTGCCGACAGCCACCCTCAGCCTCTCAGCCCACAGCAGCAGCCCCCTTCCAGCCCAGCCGCCCTCCCTCGGCCGGCCAACAACCAACAAGCAACTGTCCGGCCACCCCGCTCCGGCCTCCCTCCGTTTTTCGAAAATCCTAATCCTAAAGGTATGAAGAGAAGTTTAAGATAAAGAAAAAAGGAAAAGAAAACATGAGAATTGATTTATTTGCTAGTTCTTTGTTCATTTATACCTACTTAAATAGTCATTATTATCAAAATAATAACGATATAACATTGTCATTCACATTAATATGGTTCTCATTAATTAATAATGAAAAATATACATATGTTATAAAATGACTATAATTTCAATTCAAATATTTTCTTTTTGACAGTTATTTCTATTATGTTCTTTCATTCTTATAGTATTATTATCATTAAAATAATGATAATAATAATATTATATCAATATGATTCTATCATCAATGACTTGATAAACGCTATAAATATTACTGTCATCGCAGTATCTTAAAAATCAGATTTCAATCATAATAAGAAAGCGAAAGAAGAATATAATCTAAATGAAAATAAATGTTACTCCTAAAATTATTGGCTAAGAGCTAATTTAAAAAATGTCCAAAACCTAAATGCAGATTGAGCGAACTGTCACTCATCCGAACTGTTGAACTGTTGAACTTGTGAACTTAAAAGAACAAGGTACCAGATGTCTTTTATTACTCTTGTTTAAATATATTTTTTTGCTCAGCATCGCACAAATTTGATAAAAGTGCTTTTTAAAGTCACATAAAATGATATATGAATAAGTTTGGATAAGTGAGAAGCAAGGGTTCCATATTGTTTTATACTTTTTGTCTGATCAGACAACCGCTAGGACGGGGCTGTCCGACATCGGGAGTCATAAGGAGCCTATACTGATAAGCATTTGAGGGGGCAGGTATAGAGGGAAGTTGAGATATGTAATACAAAATGAACCCCCATTTTCCTCGATTTTGTACTTGCCCAACAAAATCATATCTTGCCTCAGATATCAAACGCTAAAATTTTGTATTTATTTTTGTGACTGCAATTATTTTTATGCTAACTTTCAAGTGCAATTGAAATAGGTTTGTAGGGATAAGTTTGTACAGCTTTTATTTCTTGTCAAACATTGATTATTTTACTTATTATTAAATATTTGTAAAGATGATATCTATCAGTACTTAGTTTCGCAACTAACTAGTATTCGAATGCCCACACTTTTGAAATGTGCCCAGATCAGGAGTTCGTCCTTGAAGAAAGGTGCTAAGAACCAAGCAGTGCTGATCTTTCGCTTTCCTTTTCGACTCTATATTTCTAAAAGTTTGTATTTTTTATTTTATTTTAATCTATGTATCCAAGACTGGTGAATTAATGAATAAATGAGTTATGTTTGATGTCTATATATTTGTCCTTTAAATCACTCAATATGATCCTGCGGCTAGAGGACTTGTTGCTTGTTGTTGTTGCTATTACTATTCCACAAGCAAACCAGTGCTGGATTAGCTTCCGCTGACCCGGCACCAAGTCCTCAAAATTTTAGTATTGTTTCAGGGATTATTCATTATAAATTGCCAAAGAGATTTTATAGCATAAATAGAAGTCACGGATTATTTTTTGGGTAACCATGACGTGATTGCATACATCATAGAGTAGAATCTTTCACTCAAAATGATGTTGACTAGTAGTTTATTTCTCATAAAACGTTTGAGCCAAAGCCATGTAGTATGGCTGCAAGATGTAATTAAAAATGTGATTGGTCTTAATTCACTGTTTTTGTGAGTTGTGATATGTCACGCATAGCTAAATAGAATATATGAAATGAATGTTTTAAATTTTATTTTTTTATATATATTTCTATATATCAAGGAAAGTTGTGATAAAATTGAAGTGAATGTCGGAACAAACTCATATGTATTGTACCAAGTATTATCATTTATAATTAAAATATAAATCTTAAAATTAAATTAGATATATTTGCATATACTAGTTTGTATGTAGTGTCATTGTAAATATGGTATGATCAAGTTTACCTCATTCTATAAAAATTATTTTGCAGCTTAAACTTATATGCGGATGACTCGAATCTGATCCATGGAGGGTCATGGATAGGATTCGGGTTGACCTCAACTCGATTCATGATATGATATGATTCAATGAAGCTCCAGATCGGATTTGTTTTAGGGAGACCCTATTCGAATCCGACCAATTTACATGTCTAGGTATAGCTATAACTTGTTGAGTACAATGCATCAATTTATGTACAAAATTTATTTTTTAATACGTCTCTATGGTATGCCGTGAAATAATTAAAATTGGCAGCAGTCACATTTTTTATGTAGTTACATGACAAAATTTAAGCCATTGCTTAGGGTGCAAGCCATATTGCCCACAATACGTCAGCTTTAAATCTTTATTCTGTGTGCAGCAGCTATATCTGCACTTAGAAAAAACAAAGATAAAGATTGATTCTAGTGGATAATCATTAATGCATGACTTGCAATGTGGATGGAAATTGGCTAAAGTCAAATCTTATGGTTCACCATTTTGAGTATCTTAGATGGAAGATGCGTTATATAGATCAAAGTTATTATGTTATAAGCATTAATTAATATGAATGAAAAGTTCACATAATATTATTGCTTTACATTGAAAAAGTTTATTCTGTACCCTATTTTATTATTCTTTCTAATCACGCGAAGAATGTCTTCATTTATTTTATGATGACCTGCTATTTATCCGATATATTGTTTTTGGTAGGAATTAACGTCTGCTATAATAGCTTGTTAAGCTTCAAGTAGGTTCAGGTAATCACGGGTGGTTTATTTTTTCTATGGTGATATTGGTGGTATGTTCTCAATAGATTCTGTTTTGAAATGATTCTAATGTGCATTCTCGCAGGGCTGATTTCTTTCTTTTTTTAGTGATATCGGCGGTGTCTTAATAGATTTGATCTGAAATGATTCTAACGTGTGCATTCACTTTCAATAAATCATTTTTCTTAGAAATTTTGCTATGCAGATTTGCGTGAGATGCTTTGTTTATTTTTAAATTCTTGATCTGAATATTTGAATTTTTGCAATTTTATATGCAGACTTTTGTTTTCTCCACTAATATGCAGAACCGAATGCTGGAAATGGCCTTGACTTAGAGAAGTATAGTTGGAACCAAACTCTTAAAGAGGTTAATGTTAATATTAAAGTTCCTAGAGGCACCAAGTCTAGATTTGTGATCTGTGAAATTAAGAAGAACCATTTGAAGGTTGAGCTGAAGGGACAAAATGCGATTATTGATGTAAGTTATTTTAGTCTTCCCATTTCTGTTCTTATCTGTTGCTGATATAATTAAGTTGAAACTCTCATACCTTTATTATTGTAGGGTGACCTTTATCAATCTGTTAAAGTTGATGATTGTTTCTGGAGCATTGGTATGCTTATCAATCTGTTAAAGTTGAAACTCGCATACCTTTTTTTTCTCTCTTACGTGTGGTTAGTAGGATTTAAACTCATTAACTGAGATAATAAATTCTGAGTCTCAACCATTGAGCTGCAACACCATATATATATATATATGCTTATTACTTTAATATTGTTTCTGAAAGTTGCCTTGTAATTTAAATTATAGAGGATCAGGAAGTTGTTTCCATACTGCTTACCAAGCAAAATCAAATGGAGTGGTGGAAGTGTGTAACAAAAGGTGAACCCGAAGTTGATACACAAAAAGTAGAGCCTGAAAACAGTAAACTGTCGGACCTGGATCCTGAAACACGTCAAACGGTGGAAAAGATGATGGTAAGATCTTGAATTTATGACAGCTGACATTTTTCTGCTGTAGTTTGCTTTGAAATTTTCATATAGATATTCTTTGAAAACAGATCTTTGATATTTTGCTTGTTTCATGAATAATACTTCGCATTATTCTCTTTGATTTGGAATATTCCTCTCCCAAGTTTTTTCTTCTCCTTCATTTAATTATTTTTTGTCTGTGATCTTTTAAATTTCAATTGCTTCATCTTTCTTTCACATTAGATTGTCCTCACGGGTTCTCTCTTTCTTTCTATGCTATTTTATTCCCTCAATCAATCCCGTTTTATCTCCTTGTATTCTGAAGAAAGTGCTGTTTTGAAGTGCTTAGCTTGTGTATATTATTCTCTTTGAATTTGAAGCTCTTACACTTCATAGTCCATCATATGTACATTTTGTCACATTCATACTTGGCTTCGTTTAGATTACAAAGATAAAATATATTTGTTAGATCACATTTAAGAACTGTTTTAATGAGGTTGATACATGTATATGTTAGCTTCATTTAACTTGCTCAACTATGTGTGTTTGCCACAAATATGGTTTAAAATACGAGTTCATTTGCTTGTAAGATAGTACATGATATGTACAAATATTTTAACACATCATTTGTGGTCATGCTTGAGCATGACATTTTTGTCACACCTCAACAATGAAAATTATGTGGATACAATGTATCGATTATGTATCTAGCTCATATGGCCCCAAACATAAGTGGCATGCACAGAGTTACTGAGTGGAAATTCAACTACTTTTTTTTTCTCATCCAAATTCTTCACCTTAACTCTCATCAGATTCTCCATCCACAGTGCACCCCTTTTTTCAATTCATGACTTTTTGTTTCTTTGAACCCTTTCCCCTTAGATGTTATGATCTCTTATAGCATTTCTTACACCCCTTTAAAGCCACTCAATCCTATAGCTTTCACATTTTCTGATTGTTGCTCAAGCTCTCCCTTGTAAAATCAGCACATTTGTATCACAGCTTCCTCGTTTAGGATGACATTGTTTATTAATCAACAAAAAACATATCTTCAAGCTTTTTTTTAGTTACACAATTTAGTTAGTTAAGTCTCAACAATTTTCTTACGCTTTAGCTCAGCTAAAATCTAATCAAATTTGAACAAAATAGCTCTTACTTATTTTTTTTTATTTATTTTAACTGAATTTAGTTAATTTATTAATCAATGATATTAATTAAATCATTATTTTAACTTGATCATTGCATCGTAAATTAATTTTGTTAGTCAGTACTAACTAGTAATTTTATTTACTTTATTTAAATCATTTATTTTGCAATACTAATTATATTAATTAATTATTAACTTTGCTGTTAACTTAATTAACATCATTAATTATGTAGTTATTTTAATTAGTTGTATCATTAATTTATTACTAGCTATATAAAAATGTTCAAATTAAGTAATTATGCTACTTAATTAAATTTTTAATCATTTTAATTGATTAATTAAGTGAATCTAGTACCTTAAATAAATAAGTTAATTATTATATTATATTAAATCAGTATTACATTAACTTATTATTTATTTTATTTATAATAAAATGAAATACATTAATAATTTTTAAAATGTAACTATTTAATTATTATTATTTAGTTATAAATAATTAGTTATAATTGTGCCAATTTATTAGTTATATCTAATTATATTTATTATTTAGTTCTAATTTTTTACTTAGTTTAAAATTGAATTAAATAAATTTCTTATGTAGTTAGCTTAAATCAAATTATGTCAGCTTAATTGGAAAATTTGTTTTAGCTTGGCGGCTTAGTAACTTAGTTTAGCTTAATTGATTATGATTAAACTAAATTAGTATGTTGTTTGAATCAAACCCTTTATACTCTCTAGGTGGGGCTAACGAAATGATATTACACACCTTAAATTAAAAAGCACCTTCTTGATGTAGGACAAGTCAGATTATGGTTAAGTTCTCTTTATGCTTTGCACATAGCACTAAGTGGCTTAGGGTTTATGCAACCTGAAACAAAAAAGTAGAAAATTAAGTTACAATTCAAAATTCTCAACAAAACCCTATTAAAATGAAATGTAAACATCATAATTTAAATTTAAAATTATGACTAGTATGATGTTTGAATTAAATTAGTATGTTGTTTGAATCAAACCCTTTATACTCTCTAGGTGGGACTAACGAAATGAATATTACACACCTTAAATTAAAAACCACCATCTTGATGTAGGACAAGTCAGATTATGGTCAAGTTCTCTTTATGCTTTGCACATAGCACTAAGTGGCTTAGGGTTTATGCAACCTGAAACAAAAAAGTAGAAAATTAAGTTACAATTCAAAATTCTCAACAAAACCCTATTAAAATGAAATGTAAACATCATAATTTAAATTTAAAATTATGATTGAGATTATGAACATAACCTGCAAAATTGTTTTTTGAAAATTGGGACATTTCAAAAGTTTTCAGCATATAAAATAATTAAATGATTATTTTAATTTTAGCATTTTTTTTTCTAACATTCCAAAGCTTTGCACAAAAACAGCAATAAGAAATTTTAAAGAAAATATGTTGAAAAAGCTAATATATTCAAGCCTCATGCTAAAGTCAGATGAAGAGAATCTTTAAAATTCATTGCCTTTGCTTAACATTCAAAGAATAAGGTTGCTCACAATAGGAGGGAAAGATTAATTAACCTAAACACTTTAGTTTTTGAAATGTAAATTAGCTTCTATTTATATATTCTGACCTATTATCAGTAAATAAAAAATAATAATTTTTCTTACTTTAAGCCCTTGATCCTTTTATTAAAAGCATTATACCCATGGATTGTGAGTACTTGTTTGACAACTATATTACTTTAGAACAACAATGAGAATCACTGTAGGAGGGTCGGTGATCAAAACTGTTTTCATTGTAATATAATAGATCGTTGTAGTAAGATGCTGTACAAAATAATGGCGCGACATTGTAACACTTTTATAGCACAAGGCTTGATGATGGTGTTGCTGCCAGAGTATGAACCCAATTTTCATCAAATTCTTTCCAGTTTTGAGAAATGCAACTCTAATGTATGTGTTATTTACTTATTTAACGTTCATTGGACAAATTTGTAAAAAAATAATACTGAGCTACATGAATCTATGAATCAAGTTTATGCTTATTTTTTCCATTGAATCATGCATGTCTAGAATTGTTCATTGGTGGTGGATATTATTTCATTTTTAAGTGCTGTCTCTAGAACTATCTGTGCCGATGTGTTTACTCAAGGAAGAGATGGAACAAGGAGAATCCACATCATGAATGATTGGTTCTTGATACAAAATTTGATCAACTTATTGATTACTAGATGTAATTCAATATTCTTTAGAATCTCAAACCTTTAGGCATTACACTTGGGTTATTTTTAACGGGTTGGCCCACCTTATAACTTCTTTAATATTTTATTTAGAAGCCTTTTTGGGATTATACATATGTTTATCTTACCCAATATTAAATTAATGTGCTTTTACTTTTAAAAAACAAAAAGTTTATATATTTTCGTAAGTTTTGTATGAATCTTTTCCCGTATGTGTTGGGCGATTGACTGTCCCAGTGCACTTAGTCTAAACTCTACAAGTGTCAGTGGGCTTCCAAAATGATGACTTTTGATAACTTTAAATGAATTTATGCTTTTAGTATTACTAATCATTACAATGCATTATATCATTTAAAAAAAATTTTACTGCTGCGTTTGATTAGTTTGCGGATGATCTACAATGAAAGTTTTAAGGTAGTTTATATTTTTCAGTGGTTTTTTCAAAATTAGCTAATAAACTTAACAATCCTATTTGAAACTACACTGTTGGGTAGATTTGGTTGCTTTTTGTTAATAAAACTTGGCAGTGGGACTCAATAACGATTTTGTAACAAGATATGAATTATAACATCTCAGAGAACTTAACAACCACCATTAAAATAGAATTTTACTTCTAAGAGCATGATATAGCTTTGATACGAAGTTCGTCCTAATAGCTTTTTAAGATTTAATGTGTAGGGTTGTATACAATCATGCATTTTGTTTTCTATTTTTTATTTGATTAGTTCTACCTTTGGCTATTATTGAACAATGTCTCTCATGATACTTGGCTAACATTACATATATTTAGTCATTATTATTATTTTATCTCTACCAATGTGGCTTGTTGCTTCCTACAATCATGAATCATAAAAAATATAAGGAATGCTAAGGAGTACGCATAACTGTTCTTAAGAGCATGCTGTCAAGTATTGGTGTATTATTGCTTAAATCATTATCTATCTTTCAAATTATTTGCAAGCAGTATACTCAATTTTACATGTTCAAATTTTGTTTTCTAATTTGCAAACTGTCTATTAACAATTTAACTATGTTAAGTGAGACCTTAAATTCGTGTCTGCGCTTGCACGCAAGTATACGTGGTCTGAAGTAATAAGTGGAAGTTTAGTTCCGAGATTTATCGTCCTCAGGGAACGGTGGTTTTGTTACCAAGTTTTATCTTCTTTCAATAATGTTTAGAAGAATTGTTTTTAGTGTTTTTGGTTTGGTTCTTAAATTTACCATACAAAGCACTTAAATGTAGATGCTATGTGATTGAGAAGAGAGAGTTGGGGGTTCATCATGTGACTCGTAAGGACTTGGTGTTGTAATTATGTCATTGCAATTCGTAAAGTTATTTTTTATGCCTAATCAATCAAGTGAACATTGCCTTCCTTAGATTGGTCATCTAATTTCAAATGTAGTGCACAAGGAGAACACTATAGGGTTCTTCTTCGGCACATAGATTCTCATAAGATCAAAATTTAATTGATTTTTACTGCCTACGTCTAGGTTACCAAATCTTCCTTTTAGTTATTTTGACCTCACAAGCTTTGATTCCCACCAAGCAGTATCATGCGCTTCACACGCGGTTTAGCTAAGGGAGAGGATTCATCGTGCCCAACTGGACTATGTCACATCATCCATGGTGTCCGATGATCTCTCCCTCTTACTTTGCTGAGCCGCAGAGCATGATTGGAGGGGACTTGGCTCACAAGCATTAACTTCTCGGATGAGCTTAAGGAGTGGTGCTAATGGGCTTGAGAACTTATCATGTAACCCTCAGCTCTATTGCACTCACTCCTTGCTCTAATCAAGACAAGATAGATACATACAAAGACTAGAACCTTGACATCAGTTCGACTATAAAAGAAACAAGAGAAGGTCGAGAGAAAATACTAGGAACGTCCCAAAAATTTATTGGGGTTCTTTGAATTTCTTCTTCTCCTTCCTCTTACTTCCTCCAAGCTCCTTGCACTTCTCCTGTCTCTTGATCTTGCAAAGGTCCTCTGATCCTACTCTTTGGAGAGTTCTCTTTCTCTCTCTATTAGCAGCCTTCTTTAGGATTTCTGAATGTGAAAAATGGGAACCATTTTTTAGTTTAAAAATGCTATTTATATAGGGATTTCTTCAGCCTTTTGCATAAATCCTGTCTAACCTTTTCTCTTTCTTGAATTCATGCAAAGCCATTTAATTTTATTCCTTTATTCCTCTTGGATACAGTAGGATTTATTGCTTTTGCAAGTTCCCAATGGTTGGAGAAGGCCAAAGACTTAATTTTTTTGTCTTCCCTATGCTGTCATTAGTGCCTTGACCTGGGAAAAACCGCGTCGAGCGTTGTGGCGCGCTGCAGCGGTTGTATCTAATTCTGCTATTCAAGGCTCCAGACATGCTGTTTTTTGGGGATCCGCCGTGGCAGTCTCGTTCGAAACACTGTTCCGCTGCAGCGCGCTGTGGAGTCGAATTAATTCGGTTTATCGCTACGGCGCGTTGTGGTAGTTTGAGTTTCGAAAACACGGAACTGCCACTGTTTAATTAATTCATATAAGGTTTATATAAATAATTTGAAATGCCACCGTGGCGCGCTGAGGCGGGCTACAACTGATTTTGTCCTAGATCTACGTTAATTTTCACAAGGCATAGCGCGCCAGCTGTGGCGCGCTGCAGCGGTCAAAAGTTCGAAATCGCGGATTCGGCACTGTTCAATTCAGGATTTTCTGCTTCTTCACTCCTATCAAAATCTACATCTATGGCCACTAATGCATAAACATTTCTTAAAAGAGTTCCTACTAATAATGTGCAGTGGTTTGTGTGTGCTAATTTTTTGGAGTTTCGGTTCCTTTGACCTGAAAGGTTTCAAAACAACTGCTTTGTAATTAAAGTGAAAACGTAGCAACTCTTTCTCCCTTGATGATCTACCTTATAATTATATAGTCAGGGTCATTGAAAATATTGCGAGACCTATACCAAACTTTTAAAAAGTGTAAATTTCTACTTTTTTCAAACTTAAAATGTTTGGAAAATTGTGATTCACTTAAATCTTCAGCTTTATTAGTGGAATTAATGCGACACATAATATTTAGGGTGTACCTACTTTTTCAACTGTTTTCATTTATCCTATAGACATCATTCAGTTTAGAGTGTTCTTATATCTCAATTTGATAATTCCTAATTTGGTATTTGTTAGTGTAGTGACCGATTTAATTACTATTAAAAATATGGTTTTCTACTAATTTAGATTTGAGGGAGGTGCTATGGGTATTCCTTTGGTCTGTTTATTGATGTTATTGTTACTATCTCTGAAAGTAGTTGGTGTTGGTGTAGAATAAGCTTTAATGGTTTGATTTGTTGTGGTTTTTTCTGCTGGTTCCTCTAGTTGGTGGGTTTTTTTTTTCATGCATGATATAGATATAGAGTAAGTTGGTAGATCTATTCAGTCATGTTCATATGACGTGGAATCATTGATCTTTTAATTTTGAACTGAACCTTATCTGAAATTTTAAAAGGATGCCTTTGGTATGCGTGTTAATTTTAGAATGTACATGTAACTTTTAGAATTTGTTCATGTATTGAATGATTATTTTGGTTTCTTATTTTAGTGAGTTAGGTTATTCTAAAAGGTTATCTCTGAAGGGTATAGGGATTATCTTGTTTCTCTAAAATCTCTTGCCAGAGAGTACATGGTTCTCATAGTCTCTCATTTACATTTTTTCTATAATAATTTTGTTTGACCTACTACCTCAAGTTTGATAAATCTAATTTGTCTCTATTTTAATATCATAATTCACTCAAATAATTTATCCATTTTTATTAATTAATCGAGTTTATTTTAAGTTGATTTGATCATCATATTTGAGTACTTTAATTCTAATCTTACAGCTTATATCCTCGGCAACATCATAATGCAAACATTGATTTTTTCATATTTCTTTCGATGATCTCTCAAGATATTATTTGGTATTTGTTCTTTAGTTTTATTTGAATTATAGAATAATATGGGCTAGGTAATTTGGTTTATTAGTTCAATTTTGATTAGAGAAATCTTCACTGTTAATTACTTGTCTAAAGCTTGGAGTAGCACGAGCGATTCTGGATTTTGACAGGAGGTATTATTGAATGACATTCTTAGCTTGGAGTAGCACGAGCGATTGTGGATTTTGACAGGAGGTATTATTGAATGACATTCTTAAGTATCAATCGAACTGTAGCGCCATTAGACATGATTTGCATCTGGCTTACTCAGGGCCAGGGAGATTTCTCTAATCATTCAATGAGAATGATTAATAGCCTTACAGTTTCTTGATTTTCTTTAATAATGGCATTGAGGGCCTCATGAGGATGATCGCTTTTTTGTATTTTGATAAAAGTAGTTTTGTAATGTTAATTATATATTTGGTTATACTTTCAAAATTTTATCTTTTATTGATTGGTTTGTCTGGTATAAATGCAGTTTGATCAGAGGCAGAAGTCAATGGGTCTTCCGACAAGCGAAGAACAGCAGAAACAAGAGCTTCTCAAAAAGTTCATGGCTGAGGTGATGTATTCTCCTTTATTTCTGATCTTTCAAAATGGAGAAAAGAGTACAACTATGTGTTTGTTTTGTATGCATCAAAATTTTATTGTTAGATAAGTCAGATTTTGTGCATGCATGTATTTTTCTCGGTTCTTGTTTGTCTAACAAACTTCTCACAATTTGTTTACTGCTTGTTTTCTTTTTCTTGTTTTGCAGCATCCTGAGATGGACTTCTCCAATGCAAAAATAGCATGAAAATTGAAAAGGAGGCTCATAATACTATTATGCTTGCTCTTCTTGTTAATGCTACTTGTGTTTATTTGATTTTCTTTTTCTTTTTTATTTCCAGCATCACAACCTTGCATGGAGATATTATCTTTTTTAATCAATGGTCTGTAATTTAGCCGATATTTGCAGCAGCTAAACGCATGTTTAAATCGCTAGGCATGTTTCATTGTTTGGTATTCGCTAACATGATGAACGAGTGTGTCGGGCATTTAAACAAACTGATATGCATCCCGCCATGCTGTAACCATTCCAGCGCACTTTTTGTTTTCCAATCCTCGTGTTACCTTACGAGTGTTATATATGTGTCAGGTAAAGCTTGTTTATTTATAAATCAAGGAAATAAGAAATCACAAGTCTGCTTAGTCTGCCTTTTCCTTTGCATGGTATCAGAGGTGATGCTCTACTATTTCTCTTCTCTGCCGTTCTTCCTCTAGTCTTGCCTTTGTTGAACTCTCATTTGAAGATGGTAGGAGACGAGCATCTCGCTAGCTCTCTCGTCAAAGGTCCCGCCTTTGTCTACCAGGACGTTGAATATTGGCAACGCAGGATCACTGCCAGTGTGCATCACATTATAAACTTAAAGCTTGACAAATTTAACTATGCTATTTGGAGATTGCAGTCCACCCTAATCTCTTGTGCTCATAGCTTTATTGGGTATATAGATATAACTCTCACCCTTTCCTCATTGACTTTGTCAAGTGGTATTCCCAATCTTAATTATGTAACTTGGTTCTCTGCTGATTAATTGATTCCAAGTTGGATCATCTCTTTCCTCACTGAATCTACACGCTCAGGATGACTCATGCAATATGACGTGCTCTTGCCGTGATATAATCTATGCCTTTACCTCAAAGATGTGTCCAATAATTGGAATTTCAATTTTGCTCCCTCAAAAAAGTGAAATTTTCCATGGTCGACCATCTACAACTTGTCAAAAATATAGCACATAGTCTTATGAATTATGGTCTTCCTTTTTAAACAATAGATCACCAAGGTTGCCATAGCCTGCTTGGACCCCATCTCTGTATTCGAACTCTGTAACATGCTTCTCAAGCACGAGCTGAATCCCCCTGTTCACAGTCGCTGTCATTGCCAGCCCCATCATTGCAGAGTAGCGACCAAGCGGTGTCCAACTTGTTGTCTCTTCTGCTCAGTCATTTCCTCTTTTCGTCGAGGTCGTAGCCAAGGCAGAAGTCGTGGTCGTTTGTCTGGATGTAGACGAAACCATTTTGTTTGCCAAGTATGCAATCGAACCAATCACTTTCCCATAAATTGTTATCATCGTCAAAGCATCAATTCATATCCACCTCATGCCATTCACACTACTTCAGACGGTTGGTTTCTAGGTCAAGAGCAATTGTTCACATAACATCCAATTTGCAACACCTTCACCTATCAGAACCTTACATTGATATTGAGAGTGTTCATGTGGGAAACGTGAAACAATCCTATATTGAGTTAGTAAGACTAATCCAATATTAGGTGATCGCTCATAATCATAGAGGCTTAGTACACATATATACTTATAATAGAACACTGATAAATACATCCACATTCATCCATTCAATCACAAAAAAAAAATGCAAGAAAATAAGAAAAGAACATTAAGTATGCCAAAGAAAAATAATGTGTAGTATCTTGGCTAGACATAAAAATATCTAGTACCATTTTAGGATATCACATAAGTGGTGTGAAGTAAAAAGCACATATTGAAAACATTTGTAAGAAAAAAAAAATACATAATATATAATGATAAATATGGCATACAATAAAAAGGTGCAAACAAGAAAGGAACGTCCCTTCAAAGCAATCATGTTAACATAAACAAAATACATAATATATAATGATAAATATGCGTTCAATTATAAAGCCACAACACTTTGGGTTGTTATGTTTAGGTAAATTCTAAAACACTAGGAGTCAAATATGTTTATCTGACTATCATGAGTTCCATCCTTTTTTTACGCTTGCCCTATCGTAGACCTGTGTAGCTTCATTATTTCTCCAGAAAATTGGTTAACAATGACTTACATGTCTCTGTACAAATTTTTTTATCGTTATGTAATGAACCCATCATGACATTTATTATGTTTCATTTCATATAGTAAAGTTTGGGCTCAAAAATCATAGCATTAAATGATTATCATCCTAAAGTGAACCTAAAAGCAACAAACAAAACATCTAAAAATAAAAAAAATGATATCATGCTCTTATGTTACAAATGCTTTTACAACTTATTAAAAAAAAAAATTCGGCAATAGTTTTCTTTGTTTGTCTTTTTCTAGTTAGCATAATATTTCATTTTCTAACATAAAGTATTTATCAAAAGATGTCTTCTAAATTAGGAAATCATATTCATTGATTCATATACATAAAGATGTCACAATTCTTAACTAGTTTAGTATGTCACCAAGTAAAAAAATAAATACTTGTCTTATTTTAACTGCACTTATTTTCATGCACGAAATAAGAGTATTATTCACTTTGTTATGAATCCACTTTTACTAATTCTGAGAAATGACATGATATTCCATTATTTTAGAACATGAATCATTTTTACAATTTCTTTCAAGCCAAGTTATAATTTCCTAAAAATAGAATAAACTATATAATTTAGATATTTTTCTTATATTAACTGCACTTATTTCCACACATAAAAATAAGTATCATTCTCTTTGTAATAAATCCACTCATCATTACTCAGAGGCATGATGTCGTATTCTTTTATTCTAGAATATGAATCTCTTTTACAGTTTTATTTAAGCCAAGTAATCTTTTCCTAGAAATAGAACAAATTATAGAATTTAGATATTTGCCTTGTATTTAATTGCAGTTACCATTATGCACAATGATAATAAGTGATCCATTTTACAGTTTCCTATGAGTTAAATTATATAATCCTAATATCAAAGGGAAATAAAAGAAAGACACTTGCCTTATATCTAGCTGTACTTATCCCCGCACAAGGAGATAAGAAGTGACCCCTTTTATAGTTACATAAAAATCAATGTGCTTACTTTCAATAGCATCCCAATAATGGTGGTGATACGTAGATAACTCTTGGTCATGAAGGTATTTTATCAAATATTTTAGATTGTGATGTTATTTAAATACTTTCTAAAACTCTAGTCTTTGATAACATTTTGATACCTAACCATCAAAATTGGATCCTTGGATAGTTTAACATTCACTAATCTATTTTAACTTTGTTTAGTGAATATTAGAAAAACTAACTACTGTATCCAAATCTAAAATTTTTTATAGTTCTTTATTTTTCTAGCTTTTATGATCATTTGGATACATTGTTCATAAAAATTAGAGATATAGAAAATTTAATATTCACTAATCCATTTAAACAATGATTATCAAATATTAATCAAATAATTATTCAAATTTAGAATAATTTGTAGTTCTCTATTATCATAAATTTTATGAACATTTTGATACATTGTTCATAAAAATTGGAGATTCAATTATCTTAATATTCGTTGATCCGTTTAAACCATGATTAACAAATATTAATCAAAATATTATTTTAGATTTGAAAGTTTTTGTAGTTCTCAGTTCATATGATTCATGAACATTTGGATACATGTTTTATAAAAATTGGAGATTGTTTTAGCTTCATATTCACTAATCAATTTAAAAAATGATTACCAAATATTAATCAAAATATTTATTTAAGTTGTAATTTTATTAAATATTGCTGATCTAATGATTTTTCTAAGCATTTGAAACCAAGTTTCATAAATTTGGGCTTATATTCTTCAAAATTTTCCAAAAATACAATTTAAATTTAAAATTATATTATCTACAAATAATAATTATAAATTTTCATAAATAGCAGATCCAAATTATTTGAGCAGCAATTTTACTAAAATCAGATTCATAATCGTTCAATTATAATTTATCTAGCATTCATGAAATATAGTAAAAAATCTTATGGCACGCAAAACGAGAACATTAAAATTTATATTTAATAGGATACAATTTTTTCCAACATAATCTAGATTCAAGATTTAATAATCTAAAATTTTCATTTATAAAAGAGCATTAGCGTCAAAGATGGAGGTACGGCCGCTCTTGAATGGGGTCAGAATGGAGCTTAGCAGTCTCCAAATATCTCTCCACTTTGCCTTCAATGGGAGGTATGCCACAAAACGAAATTTTGAAAGAGGAAGATCATTCATTTGTAAAATTTTCTAAATTGGCTATTATAGGAGGATTTATTTGGTTCTTAATTGAAAGCTTAAAAAGTTTCTAATTAAATTTCTATAATAGATATTTTGAGGATTTATATACAAATTTTGTGCTTCAAAGTTTTAACTGCTACTTAGATCACCTAGTCCGCTGGCTTAAGACTCTAGCCTTGGAACATGGGCCCGAGGCGTCTGTTCAAAATCATAGCTTAAATGTTTTGAATGTTAATTAATTTTTTTTAATTCTCCAAAATTAATAAATTAATTTCAACTACTAAATTAATTGAAATTGTATTTTGTGTATTATTCAGCCGTTTTAACTCAATAAATAATGAAAATTTCACAAATAATTAATTTGGGTGTCATGAATCTAAAAATACAATTAATTTTTAGATTCAAGGTCAAAATATTTTTCTTAATATTTATGGCATTTAAATAATATTTAATATTCAAAATATTCAATTAGAACATTTTTAGCTCCAAATTTTTAGGAAATGACCCTAATGATGTCTATAGTCTAATAAAAACAAGTTTAAGCCTTATTAAGTTCAAGTAACTATCTTGGGTTGTTACAAAATGTTCACGCCCACATATGCATCTCTTATATACACTCTTCTAATTTTCTCTTACCAAATGTGGTACATACACCTCAAATTACAAAGAACTTACTGTATGTCAGTAAGTCTACTAAAGCTAACATAGTTTTTATTAAATTACGTCAAATTTTTGTGTTATTAAGGATATTTGCAGCAGGAAGGAACTCCTTTGGGGGATGCTTGATCAGCTTGTACCAGTTTTCATTGCAGCAAGTCTCATCTTCTCCTCATGGTTACCATTGCACCAGCCGCTTGCATCCTTATGGCACAACCATCTTGGTCATCCTAATATCAACTCATTTCAAAAGCTCATCCAAATATTGAAGTTTCTTTTTCATCACTTACTTTTATCATTCTTGTATTCAAGCTAAAAGTCATAGATCCTATTTATCTCATTCTACACATATTTACACAAAGTCTTTAGAGCTTATATATACTATGGTTTGGGGCCTTTGTTGTATTCTTCCATTATATGCCATCAATATTACTTATTTTTATAGATGCTTGTACTCGATTTTGTTAGTTCTACCAGCTTAGAATATAAAGACACTCTTTCCGATTTTATTAAATTCAAAACTATGGTAGAAAATTTATTTGAGCATCGTATAAAACAATTACAATCTAACAACGGGGAAGAATTTCTAAAATTTACTTGCACTCTTGCTAAGTTTGGCATCATTCATCGCTTCAATGATCCCTACACTCCTCAACAAAATGGAATTGCTGAACATAAACATCGCACATATCTGAGAATAGTCGCACTTTGCTCACCACCTCCGCTCTACCCAAAACTTGTTGAATTTATGCTTTTCAAACTGCAAATTATTTAATCAAACAACAACATTCACAAAATATCCATAAAAAATCTTTGTTTGAACTTCTCCACAGTAAACTCTTTGATTACTCTAAACTTCATACTTTTTGTTGTCTCTGTTTCCCTTGGCTTCTCCTTCACACAAAATTCAAAATCAACAACATATCCATAACATACATATTCATTAGCTAAAATGGCTCCCATGCTACATACATGTTCCTTGACCCTCATATCAACAACATTTTTATTTTCAGTCATTTTGTTTTTGATGAACTACACTTTCCCAATATCCCTTCCATAATTATTGCCCACCCTTCCCTAACTCAACTCATATTCATATGCATGTTCATCTCCAACAGTTCCCAACACCTACCCCAGATTTAGCTTCTACATCCCACCAACTTCTAACATATGCATGCAAGAATGAAAAAACCCTCTATGTGCTCCCAATGATACTCTTACATATAATCAACCTCCATTACAACCTCCACGTCTTCCTTCTATTCCTTACTCACCCAATTACACTTCTCATGCTACTATCGCATCCTCACATATCCGCACCACTACCAACATTCCTTCTTCTTATCACTACACTCAACCATCCACCAATTCTCATCCAATAATTACTAGACTCAAATATGGAAATTCAAAACCCATGACTCATTTCTCCACCAAACATCCCCCATGTAAATGTTACATTGCCCACATTGTTCCCCCTCCACCTACCCATTATTCCCAAACATCTCATGAATGGCTTGTTGCTATGAAAACTGAACTCAATGTTTTGATCAAGAAAAACGCATGGACTCTTGTTCCCGGAGCTCTAATATGAATATTTTATCCTATAAATGGCTATTCAAACACAAACTAAATTTGGATGGCACTATACGCAAGCATTTGTTGCTCATGGCTATCATCAACAATAAGGTCTCAATAATGATGAGACATTTAGCCTAATCATCAAACACATGACAATCTGAGTAATTCTTACTCTAACAATGACTTCCAACTGGTCTCTACACTAGTTGGACTTTGACAATGCCTTTGCAACTAGGTCTCACTAAAACAATTTAATGGCACAAGTGAATGGTTTCATAAATACTATATATCCCAACCATGTTTGTAAGTTAAACAAAGCCATTTATGATCTTGAACAAGCCCCACGTGTTTGGTTTCACAAATTTTCTTCCTTTCTTTTAACAAATGGCTTCCAACAAAATTCTACTAACAATACTCTATTCATTTTTAACAAGAACGGTGCCCTTATGTTTCTTCTTTTCTATGTTAATAACATATGTAACGACTCAGTGTTAGATTAGGTGTTCTGATTTAATATTGAGCACCACTATAATACTTAATACTGGGATAACATACCTTAACCCACTATTAAGTACTACGAGGGTCAAAGGATCTATAAGATAGGAAATATAGATGCATTTATAAATATAGTAACATACATTACCAAAATAATTATTCAGATAAAATAAAAAAGAAACATTCATCCCAAATTTAAATAAATAAAATATCCAAACATACTAAGCGTTACAATATTTCATTAAATAAAAGCACACTCATCATCACATGATAAAAATAAATATAAAGCTAGTAAAAATTTCATGTATGCTCCTGATCCTCCTACTCCACTCCTGGTTCACCTGCTAGCTCAACTCCAAGCTTCTAATTTACCATATTTGATTTTTAAAATAGTATGACACAACTAATAAAAAGAAAACAAGTGTTACAAGTAAGCGTGCTAGTGCACACAATGATTCCTTACAAGAAATTAGATAAGCAATAGTAATGTACAAGTATGAGTTGGATAAATAAGTCTAGAAGCTAAAAAATAAAGCAAATATACTGTAAAGTAAAGCTGAATTGCTGTAAATAAATGTGAAGTAGTAAATTGTAAATAAGATTTTATTATTATTTTATTTAATATTTTGTTCTACAGTCTTATACAGAATAATAAGGAGTTAGGTACGTCTATCCAACTGTATATATTGGGGTGTCCTATATAATTATACATACCCCCTCAAGCATATGTGTGGTCTCCTGATCACTCCATAGCCCTGGCTCTATAATATCTGTATAGATTAATCTACCATGAGTAAAATCCCTTATCGAATTTAATTTATAGTTTATGTTATGCATATGAGGTATGATCAAATGAATACGATTCTCTAAGCATTTCTACGTTTCAAAGGAATTTGATAAATTTAAATACAAAATATATGATATTCGTTTGTTGTCTAATTTAGTTATTTATTCTAATGATTGGGGTCAATTTAATCCCCAATTAACTTAAGGCACGTGCCTTTAGTCAATTATAGAATAAATATATTTATGTAAAATCAAATTTATAGTTTTGAAAAATAAAAGTTTGATTAACTTATTGATAAAAAGATGATGATAAAAGAATCATTTATGATTGCCTATCATCTTCCTAAAACTATAATCCAGCAAGTCTCCTACTTGAACACTAAGCTAATATAAAGAAGTAATTTCTATCTTAAGAAAGATACAAAGATTCTAAAGTTTTTCTTACCTCTCAGACTTCAAAGGTTGTTATTCTCATATGTATCTCAATTATTAAAAGGTAAATGTCAAGCTTTTTTTTTCTAAGTTCTCTCTCTCAAAATCTAAGAGTCTACTCAACTAGTTTTCTAATGGACTGAACTAAATTAAATTCTAATGTTCATTCATTCTCACTAGTATTTAATTCTACAAGTACTAAGGTTAGTTCCCTTCACTTACTAAGCTAAAGAGAATTCTAATCCTAAAACTCTTCAATGGGATCTAGAGCTAATAAATTTATAATGTACAAAAGATTCTAAAATCCTACTGGCTGGTCCATCCTATTAACTAATCAAGACACTGCACAATCCAACCCTTACTCCTTTCTCTCACCTAATATTACCTTCTTACTCAGTTGGCAAGGCTAGATTGCTCTAGGTTGTTCTAAATGTTCACTCTAGTGTAACCTTCCCTAGAATCAGATAATGTAATGTATGGCTCAAGCCTAGTCCTCTAAGGGTTCTAAGGTTCTAATGAACTAAATCGTGCCTCATGGTTCAATATTAATGTATGACAAAGCTCTTAAAAATCAAATTTCCCATTTGGAACTCAATCAGTTTCAGGTAGGTGAATCTACCTTCCCCATAGCATGGTGAGTATAATGACAATAAGTAGACTGAATTGGAGTTAAAATGAGCTAAGTACTAACCTAAGTTAATGGGGTTTAAAAAATAATTAGTGAAAATATTAGTCAGACTAAAAAAGTAATGCCAATAATAAATTTTTTATATTTTTTTGATCAATTTGAGATATAACTTTTACATATTTGGACTTATATATTAAAAGTTTATTAACAAAATAAAAATTTAGTTTAATTAAATTAAGAAATAATTTAGCCATAATAGTTTTCTCCCTACGGTTCCCTCTGCTACCTAGTGTGTGACTGCAACGCGCACATAGATGATCCGTGAGCGCGGGCCCAAAAGCAGTGTCGCGCAGGTCGGAGTGAATCGACCGACACTGTACCTCTCCCAAACGTAATCTCACTGGCTCAAAAATTAGGGCTTCCTAATACTCCCCTTCCAGTTTGTCTCGGTTCACAAGCAATATACCAAAATGATGCAGATGACAAGACCATTCTGACGCACCTAAAATCCCTAATCAAGCTAACTCCCTCCCGTCTCGATAGTTAGGGCACACCTAGAATTTACTATAGATTACTGTTCACAAATGTAAGTGACTGGCCGATCTAAGTCCTTTTGAACTCAGTTGAGTTCACCACACATCAATACATCGATCAAAATGATAAAACAAAAAGCTAATTTAAAGGTTGACATTGCAATTAACTTGGAATAAGGGATACCTCGCGTTCGTTGTTCGTCGTTCGTCGATAATGCCAATTTTGATCTACGCCTGAACTAGTCTCTTGAGTTCATGTTGTAATCCAATTCACCAAAAAGATGTGTAGGAAGGATTTGCCTAAGTTTTAAGGAGCTGATGCAGCGGCTCCAGTGACAATTTAGAGCATCGTGTGGCTTCGCACAATCAGTCCTCTAGAAGATGATTGAGAGTGGATCTCGGCCATCCGATCCATGGGATGGCCCTAATCGGGTGACATAGTTGTCCTGAGTGTTGCCAGCCACAACAGATCCACATGCCAAATGTTAAAACCGTTGGCTTTAATCAAATGAATTTAATATAAATAAATAATTAACAAAATTAAATATATAAAATATTTCGACTTAATGAGTTCTAAATTTTTTTAAAATTTCTCTCTTAGCTAATTTTAGTGTGAGGAACTCAAAAATGAAGTCAGATTTTTAAATAGAGGTCTAAATAATGATCTCATTTTTCTAGTCAATTAAAATAATAAAAATATTCATTTAAATCAAACAGCTTCCAAACTGCACCAAAACTTTAAGATTTGATCTTAAGACTGTTTTGAGATAAATTGAGAGGTTCCTAAGGTAATATGATAACAAAAATTCAAGTAATAATCATGGGTTGTTACAGCATACTTCTGATATGGAACAATACTATCGAGCTCCTTACATAAATTGTGTTTAAACTTTACCAATAAATATCTTGGTTTCCCTTTTAATTTTTTAAGAATCACATTTAAAAAAACTGATTATGCTTTTCTACTTTCCTAATTAGTATATATTTCCACTATTTTACAATAAATTAACATGCTTGAATGCAAACCTTCAACCAATCCAATGGCTGCCTCATCCATCAATGTTGCAGCCACATCCCTTAAAGTCACAAACATCACTAACACCGCAGCCTAGCAGGTGCTCCCTTATTAGGGTTGTAGATTGACTCAAAACTTGAAACTCAAACTCAAAACATGAATCTGAAATATTTTGACTCAACTCAAGCTCGACTCAAAATTTTTGAGTCGAGTTCGAGTCAAACGGCTTGACTCGAACTCTATTTGACTCGACTCAAATTTGACTTAAACTCGACTTGAACTTTAATGTGAACAAGTTTCAATCTGACTCAACTCAAAAAATTTTGGTTCGAATCTAGACTGACTTGACTCAAAACCAGCCCAATCTTTAATATTTGCTACTTAGTCGACCGAAAATTTCTTACAGTGTCAACAAAATATGTTAGTTCATGCATGCACCTACAATAATCCATTGGCTAGAGCTTAAGCGCTCCACTTTGCTTTCTATCCTCTTATAAAGATGCTGATTGGGACTGATCAAAAATCTATGGCAGGTTACTACATATTCTTGGGACCCAATATTATTTTCCTCCAAGAAGCTTCATACAATCATCATATTTAGTACTAAAGTCGAATACAAAGTTGTTGCCAATATGGCCAGTGAAATCATATGGATCGATAACCCTCTTCGTGACATCAGCTTTCCTCACGACTCAAGTTCAACCATTTGGTGTAACAATGTCGGTGCAAATTATCTGGCTACCAACCCCATTCTTAACAAACTAATGAAATTGACGTTGATTATCATCATTTGTGAACTTGTGGTTTCCTGTGCTATCCAAGTTCATCACATTCTAGCTTTACAATAACTTCAAATTTTCTAACAAAGCCTTGTTGGCAAAAATAGTTCAACAAACTTTCATCTAAGCGCATTATAACAACCCTAGGTTATTACTTAGCTAATTATAAGTTTAATCATGCTCTAATTATAATTCTGTTGCATTCGATAGGTCATTATAAGCTAATCCTAAAAATTTGAGGTCAATCGGACCTCTCTAGGTCAATGAGCATTTTTTGTCCAATTAAGTACCCTAAATAATAGCTAAAATATTTTGATCTCTAATAAAAAATTTGATTTTATTTTTGAATTATTCATCCCTAAATTAGCTAGGGGTGCAAGTTTGAGAATTTTTGGATGTCATTTAGGCCATATCTCAATTTAAATTAAATTGTGAGAATTGCATAAAAGGGATCCCAATTATTTAGATTTGCAAATACACCCATAACCAAATTGCCCGTCCTCCCGCTGATCCTACGTCTTGGATCTATATCCGCGGAAGCGCGGATTTACCATCTGATACCTCCATGAATCCTATGGTCTAGATCGCTCGCAATCAACCGTTAGGATCCATTTGATTTGGGTCGTCCTGTCTATCTGATTGATATATCAAATGACCCACAGTGCACCCGCACTGTGGATTGTCACCCCGAGATTGCCCCACTTCCGACAGTGGAGATTTCCCCGTACCGCCAGTTACCACGCAGGTCTCCCACTCGCACGTCCACCTCAGTAGGCCGTTAGGACCCTTCCACTTTCGGCCAACCTCTCGATTGGGTCCCGTGGCTTGGTCTTCCCCATTAGAAGAAATGGGAGTTTGTCCATGACCCAAGCTCTCGGGCCTCCCCAGCCCACTCCACTACACCCTGGAAATTTTTATGAGTAGCTTTAGATGAGTTAGAATTATTGTTAGGCGCATCTCAAAGCCTCCAACTATTTCCCTTTATTCAATAATATTGCCATTATTCTCTTGAACCTCTCCGCCAGCACGCATGTCTCCCACTCGCACATGTACCTCAGTAGGCGCGTCTCAGAGTCGCAATTTTTATGAGTAGCTTTCAATAAGTAGACATATTGTAACAACCCAAGTTGTTACCTTAGTCAATTAAGACTAATCTTAGTCTTAAATTTAATCATAAATACTAATCAAGCCATTAGGAGCCAACTTCGAAGACCCGGTCCAAATCAAGAGTCAAATAGATTGAATCCTGATTTCTGGAAAATCCAGAAACCCTAAAATTTGACCTATTTAAATTGACCTCCGATCGAAAAACGGACTTCGTCATTGCGTTCAATGCCTTCGAATTAGTTAGGGGTGATGTTTTCGTGTCAATCGGAAGTCGTCAAAATTTTGACGAATATTTTAATAATATTTAAATACCCCGAAATTTGGGAAATTAAAATACTCGTCGGAATCAAAATTCGACTTCTCCGTTGCGCTCCTTACCCCTCAATTAGCTAGGGGTGAATATTTGGTGATTTTTGAAAATCAATCAATTAATTAAAATCGTTTAATAAAAATTAGAAATCTTATTTATTAAAATAAATTTTTTTTCTTTTATTTTTATTTTTATTTTTTCTTTCCTTCTTTCTTCTTTTTTTTTTTTTCATTTCTTTTTCTTTCCTCGGCCTGGCATCCCTAGATCCCGATCGCTCGCCTCCCTCCTCGCCTCTCCTCGCGTGGCACGCGTCCCCTCATCCCAGGAGTCTCCGTTGCCTCGCGTCGCAACCTCCGCCTCCATATTCCCTTAAAAGCCGAAGGCTTTAAGCCCTACATCTCTTCTCCACTCGGCCGACCCCCCCTGCCCGTCGATCTCTCCTCCATCAACGAGGAGTCGTCGACCCCTCTCTTCTCCTTGCGGCCTCGCCTCTTCACCTCTCTCACTCTTTTGGCGCAGCCAAATATCGCCGTGGAGCTTCTCCAAGCGCCAACCGCCCCCTTCATCTCCATGGCCGAAGCAACGCCAGCAAGGTACCCTTCATCTCCAACTCTTTTCCTAAGCTACTCCTTTGATATTGCAAAATTAATACACAATTTTCAAATGGTTGAGAGCACGCCCAGATTTTCTTTCTTTTTTTTTTTCTTTCCAATCGACAATTCATTTTCTTTATGGTTGTTTCTTCATAAAGATTTTGATTTGTTAAAGTGATGGAAGTTGTTTGTACTGGAGCCCATTAACACAATTTTGGATGGTTGTCTTGTAAAATATATGTATTGTCTGTGATAAATCATAGAAGTTTTAATATTGCTTTAGTTGCATAGTGTGGTTATCTCAATCTCCATTTGAGAGTTATAATTGTCTTAAGAAGTTACTGCAATAAGAGGCAATTATATGAAACTAGTTGCTATGTGTCGTTGCATAGGACAGTGTGCTTTAGTTACTTCATTCAAAGAGGGCTTAGCTTACTGCATTTGAATGGTGGCTTTTTCATCATGATTTCTTTTGAGCTGAGTAAATCTTCAATCTGAATCTCGCATTACAAATACAAACAAGCACGTGAAAGGGGCTCTATCTCTTTGGTGTGCAGTTAACTTCATGTCACTTCATGTCACTATATTTATGTATTGAATCTAAAGTTAAGGTTTTGTGGCACATGAAATGTTTTCAGGAGGAACATAAATTAGGCAATTGCCGCATGGTTATCACCAAACCTTTCAAGTAATTCTTTTTTTTTTTTACAGTTTAAAGCATTCAAAAACTTAAGTTTCACTCTTCTTCTATTTTGTGCTAAATTTAAGATTTATTAAATCTAGATAGTATCACTATTTAGCATTTTAAGTTGTGGCTTTCTTCATGGACTGTATTCAAAGCCAATGCTCCTTTTTCATGTGCTCTCATGTGAACTCACTAAGGAGTTTTACAAAACATTAATTTGCTGTATTTCTTCTTCCTCGCATCTCTTTCTCCACTCTTAAAGAACTAAGATCTAGGCAGATTGTATATACACTTCTGTTGTGTTCTCATCTTATTCTTAATTTGTTCACATGGTTTCCTTTGTGTATATGTTGTTTTTCGCTAGATTTTATTTTATCAGAACCAACTGTTGTCCGTTAAACTAATTAAAATTCAAATTATCTATTTAAATAATAATAGTATATTAAACATAAGTACATAAATATTTATGAACTTAAATTTTAATCTTTGCTACTTTTTAATCATTTTAAAATTAATTTGTTCAATAAATTATATGTAACAAAAGGATCCCTAACAAATGCCTTATTAAATTACTTAATATTAACTACATTTTTCCTTATTCTTAATTACATGTCAGCCATACCCCCATATGAACCATAAGCAATTACTTGTCAATCTAATTTAACATTTAATTTTTTTTTTAGTTAATTAAAGACTCTTTGTCAGGCTTAACATAACTTATAATCTTAAATATTAAACCTTTTGTAACAAGAGAAATGAAAAATGTAGTTTTTGAAGAGTTACGATATATATATATAAAAGTGTATGTACGTTAATGTTAAGCGCTGTTAGCAGAAATTAACTAAAATATAAATCAAATATAACATACTGGTAATTACCTTATATGAATGCAATTATATAACTAGTATTAGTATACTTATATCTATATAATCTGGCATAATAATGGTGGGTATAGTTAGTAGTAACTAATTATTTATTAGCCTTATAGCAATTTAGCAATAAAAATTGATTCAATTATTTTAGTTTTTGATGGTGGCATAAGACTTCTCCAAGCACTAGGAGAACCATTTTTATATGTATGTATAATGCAATGGGGTAAATTAATCAACTGTATTAACCTACTAAAGTTTAAACAGTGAAAATATGTCCTAATTATTATAGCTTAATCGTCGTCTTAAATTGATCAAGATAATTAAAATGATTAACACTAATTGTATTAGTTTAGAGTGTTAACATTAATTTGTAGCTAGAGAATTTATTAGTGCTAATAAATTTTATTTGATTAATGAAATCTTAAAATAAGCGAATTAGTTAGTATCCAACAGTAGTTGGTTCGATTTAATTAGTTTGAAAATCTTAAAACGTTCATAACTTAGCTATTTGAACTCGGAATTCACTGTTCTTGGATTCTATGGAATCATTGAACAGTAACCAACAATAAACTGCACAAAAATTTAGGTTTCATTAGAAGTAAATTACTAAAATGCTCATTAGGTCAAAATTCTTAGTTTAGACCTATAAGACTCGTTTCTTATCAAATTGAGTGTACTTACTGTCTATCTTTATGTTAGACAGTAAGAAAATATTTGACAGTAAGAAATTTACATTTAAAACCCTAATTCAAAAAGTAACTTTTTGAATCCTTAAATATAGGCAAATGTTCATTTTGCTCAAAATTTAAGTTAAGCGCCCTTAATCTCTATATTATCTTTTAAAACACTAAAATTAACATAAAAACTATATTAGAATCATTTAAGTGAGTAAAATCAATATTTAGATAAAAAATTGTAAGATCCTTAGAAGTCCTTCTAAGTCTTTTCCGTAGGACATTACACCTCACATAAGGATCATTCATAAGGCTAGGACTAGATCATAAGTTAGAGTTCATACATTGGGTAAATGGGTTACTCAATGAATGAAACATTGGTTTTATTAGTTTTCAGAATTTTACAATTTATTATGATTATTTTGTCTTTTAACCTTAGATTTAAGATAAGAGATTCATTCTATTAAGTTTGATTACTTAATAGAATTTGTCTTAATTAGTATATCACTTTTAATGAAACCTAGAACTTAGGTCTTATTCTTTTGGATTATGTGATTAAGCTCAATTCTCATGGTGTTTTATCCATAATCTATTATTTAGAAGATCTTGATCAGATCTTAGATAGAAAGTCTAAATTTACAAAATTAGGACGTATGATTTATTGATCAGATCTTGAATTATATTATAACTTGATCAGTTTTAATCATTTTTTAACTTATAAGGACGAGTTTTCTAAGCTACACTCGATAGTAGAAAAATGGTAATCCTGAACTTGTTGTAACGCCCCGTCCCGTCGCCGTGCGCAAGACAAGTGAAATTTCATAGTTCGGTGGCGGAACGGTGCGCTACTCGGGAACGGTGGGCCATACAAGTAGAACCCATCTTCTCGATTAGGCTAAAGAGACAGAGCCATACTGAAGGCCGCTGACTCGAACCCTAAGAGTAGGTCCGAGAGTCAATATCTAAGATAAGAATGAGATACTTATCTTAGGTATTAGACTGACACGTACATAAGGTCCAAGGGAGCGAGAAAGAACCCATGTACGTTACAAAATAAATCAGCGTTTCTAGTACGTCGATCCCAAAAGTACCCCATGTTAAACAAGAAGTCTAACACATCGAAGCTAGCTATATAAGCTAAACTAAATATAACAAATGTGAACGTAAAGTAAAAGTACAAAAAAAAAAATTGTAAAGACATCAAATAACTGAACCGTAAGAACTAAGCAAAGTAAAATTGCATCAAAACTAAATACTGAAAGTAAATGAGAATGTCAGATGCTCATAAACCAATGTGAAAGGAATGTCAAATGCTGAGAAGAATGCTATAAGCTGCACTATATGCCACTGAAACAACGCTCACATGTATGCCATACTACGGTATAACACAGAACTATCACTGAAGGTTTATGAGTAGTACGGTCCAATGTAAGCACAACAGTTAGAAAGTTAGCATGGTGACGCAGATGCACCCTGAAATTCCCTAGTCTGTGTATATAACATTCTATATCTCATATTATATCACTGATACCCATATGCCACAACAGAAGGAATGAGTTCAGCTCATGTTTATGCTTATGCTTATGCCATTATGTTAAATGAATGAGAAATCTTGAAATCCATGAAGAATATAGTAAGAAATAGTAATGAATCCTAAGTCTCCACTGTGCAGAATCCTGCTAGAAGGATTCTGACTCCAAATTTCTAGATCGATATTTGGTTAAAGTTGCTTAGTTACTTAAGGATCACTAGGTGGGACTATTATATACACATATTGAATATGATGCAAGGATAGAACTCACAACATTTAGTTTGATTACGCCACCCTAATGAAGCGATCTTCATTAGGAGGCACTATCCGATGATGATTTTATATCTCAAACTAAGCATTTAGTGTAACAACCCAAGTTGTTATCATAGTTGATCAGGGCTAACCCTAAGTCTTAAACACAATTATAAGTGCTAATTATGTCAATTGGAGTCAACCTCTGAGACCTAGTCCAAATCAAGAGTCAAATGGATCGAATCCTGATTTCTGGAAATCCAAAAACCCTAGAAATTGACCTATTTAAATTGACCTCCGATCGAAAAATGGATACCGCCATTGCGTTCCTTGACCCTAAATTAGCTTGGGGTGAAGTTTTCGTGTTAATCGGAAGTCGTCAAAATTTCGACGAATATTTTAATAATAAAAATACCCCGGAAATCGAGGTATCAAAATACTCGTCGGATCAAAAATCTGACTTCACTATTGTATTCCTTGACCCCCAAATTAGCTAGGAAAAACATGTTCAAAAATTTCTGAAAAATATTTAAAAATATATATATATATATTTAATTCACGGCGCCATACGGCGCCGTCAACTTAAGTGGACGGCGCTAACGGCGCCGTCCAACCGGACGGATCCATCTGGATCGTTCGATCCGCGCAAATCCGATGGCTCGCCGCCGCGATTCGCGCCGCGCGGTCCGGACGGATCGGGGCCGTCTGCGTGTCGCGGGATCGGACGGCTCGGAGCCATCGTCCTCGGCCCCGTCGTCCGCAAGCCGCGCGGCGCGCCCGCCGCTCGCCTGCCCAACCGGCAGCCTCCGCCGCCTTGGCTGCTCCGTCCGGAGGCCTTTAAGAGGCTCTCCCACTTCCCCCCATCTCCGGTTAAGCAAACCGGAGTCAGCACAGCCCGAACCGAGCCGATCCCCTCGCAGCCGTCCACTTCCAGGTACCGGATCTCCCCCTCTCCTCCATATTTGGCTAATCTATAAATTGATAATTGTAGATGTAGGACTAGGCTAGCAATCCACCAGACCTGATCGACCTCGATCAAGTTTCATCGACCCAGATCTGGGTTTGAAACCTTTGGGTTTCGCCTCGTCGCCCTAACCGAAACCCTAGACTTATGTTCGACTTTTGCCGGCGATCCCGGCCACCTCCGGCGAAGGTCCGCCCACCGGCGTGTAGCCCTCGTCGAGGGCGACCGTCGGCCGTGCGGGCCGAGGTGGTCCGGCGCCGGGAAGGCCGGCGAAAGCTGTGCCCTAGCCCGGCGCCCTCGGGCCGTCTCCGCGGGGAAGACGAAGTCCTGGTCGGGCCGGGTCGACCCGAGCCCGACCCGCCCGAGCCGGGTTCGCGTCAGCCGGGTGGGGCTGACCAAGCCACGTGGCCGCCTCTGCGCCCGCCACGTGTCCAGCGGGACCCACCAACCGAAGCCGCGACCCTTCGGCTTCGGCCATGGGGCCCACAGCGCCACGTGGCAGCCAGCCGGCACGCCACGTGGCACGTGGGGGGGGGGGGCCACAGCCTAAGCCCCGTGCGGCAGTTCGGCTCCCCAGTGGGTCCCACAGTGTCACGTGGCAGCCTCGGGCAGTGCCACGTGGCAAGTGGGGGGCCCACTGCCCGGTCACCTGCGTTGACTCAGCCCTGTGGGGCTCACAGTGCCACGTGGTTGCCTCTGGTAGTGCCACATGTCTAGTGGGGCCCACTGTCTGTTTATT
Organism: Gastrodia elata; assembly: GCA_016760335.1. Lineage (NCBI taxonomy): Eukaryota > Viridiplantae > Streptophyta > Magnoliopsida > Asparagales > Orchidaceae > Gastrodia > Gastrodia elata. Next base: position 9,279,001 of record CM028682.1, on the reverse strand, counting down.
AAAATATTAATTAAATTACTGTTAGTGTTAATTAATTAATGTTAATGATTAATTAATTACAGTTAGTGGTTAATTAAATTAGAATTAGTGTTAATTACTTTTAAACAGTAACCTTAATTAATTAAGTATAATTAGAGATTAATTAGGATTAATTAACCTTAATAGTAATTAGGATGACTAATTACTATTAAATAGTAAAATATACTTAAATAAATATAAATAGATAATTAAGACTAATTAAATAATAATTAGTGCTAATTACTTTGCTACAGTAAAACATTAATAAATATAATTTAATTAATTAATTAATAGATTAATTAATGTTAATTAATAATTAAACCTAATTAATCACAAATTAATTAAGGATTAATAATTTCAGAAATTTTATATAAAAACCTTAGGAATGAACACTAAAATCATTTAATTTGAATAAACGAACACTAAAATAATTCAAATTGTATTTTTGAAAATGTAAATCTTAAAAGCTTAATAACTTTTTATAGGATGATCCAAATATAGCCAATATAGGTCTTAAAATACTCAAAAAATATAAGGAATCAAATAACGTAATGCAAAAATTTATTTCGGGGTACGTATAACGAGGTAACATTTAGGACCTCTTTAGGACCTCATAACTTTTTACCCGGTTATCGAAACATAGTCAATATTGGTCTTAAAATGCTCAGGTGAGCGGCCCCATCATTGTAGTAGTATTAGTTTTCTTATTTGAACATCAGGATAAAAAGTCAACCCTAGAATTTAGAGTTAACTTTAGTGAAAAATGACCAAATTGCCATTGGAATTCAAATAACCATAACTTAGTTAAATCAACTCCAAATTGGAAAAGTCAAGATGCTAACTAGTTTAGAATTTCAATGTCATCAATAAAATAAAATAAAATTTAGAGTCTGAACCCTAAAAATTTAGGTAAATGACCAAATTACCCTTAGCCTTATTTTAGCCATAACTTGACCGTTTGAGGTCTAAATTGGATATACTTACTGTTTATCTTCAAGTTAGACAGTAAAGAATTAGTTGGAAAAGAAAAACCTCAGTTCTGACCCCTAAGTCAAAAGTTGACTTTTTAACCCCTTAAAGTAGGGGAAAATGGGTCATTTTGCCCTAAGATTGGATTAAGTACCCCTACCATTTAGATAATATTCCAGAACACCAAGACTAATATTATAATCATCTAAGTAACAATCAAATGAGTGAAATCAACCCTTAAGTCAGATCCTAATAATTTTTGCTACATCTTAAGCACTACACCTCAAGGACCTTTCCTGAGACTAGGACTAGATCATAGGTTAGAGTTCATTCATTGGGTAAATTAGGTTACTCAATGGGTGAAACCTTGGTTTTTATTAGTTTTTAGACTTTTCTTTTATTTTACAGCTCGTTCTGATTATTTTGTCTTTTAACTTTAGATTTAGGTTAGGAGATTCATCCTATTAAGTTTGATTACTTAATAGGATTTATCTTAACTAGTAGATCACTTATAGAATAAAACTTAAAACTTAGGTCTTAACCTCTTTGGATTATGTGATTAAACCTAAGTCTCGTAGTGTTTAATCCATAATCTATAGGTTTAGAAGATCTTGATCAGATCTTAGTTAGAATGTCTAAATTCACAAAACTAGGACGCATGATTTATTGATTTAACTTGTAGTCATCTATTTGATTGAACTAGATTAGAACATGATCAGTTCTAATCCTTTTTAACTTATAAGGATGAATTTTTGAGTTATAATCGATAGTAGGAAAATGGTGATCCTAAACTTGTGTAACTTAGAATAGTTAGAATGGTTAAGTAGAAAACAAATGATATCACCATGTTTAGTAGAGTCTCTTGCTTCTGTTTGATACTTTGTTGCTACGCATTCCTTGTATTTTTGTGCCATATTTCCTTGAGCATATCATATAAGACATTTGATGCATGAATAAAATGTTAGGAAATATGGAGACTCCTTAGATTCCTTATAAAAATATTAAAGTAATTAATGAGAAGATAATAATTTGATGTGTTTGAGCTGCCTCTCAGTGTCATTTTGATTATACTGATTATTGCCCTAGCCGTATCGTGATAGAAACTGTCCTAGCCGTACTAGTGCTAGGATCTTTCGGGCATGACTGTTGGTGATTTAACCGTATCGTGCTAGGAACCGTCCTAGCCGTGCTGTGTTAGGGCCTTCTATGTTGACTGTTATTGCCTTAGCCGTATTGTGCTAGGAACCGTCCTAGCTGTACTGGTGCTAAGATCTTCAGCCTTTTTGGTGAGATAGGGTAGCTCTCTTCTGTATGGCAGATTGTACACGTATAGTTTTATATGCAGTTGATGTGTATACTTTTCAGTATTTTTATTCAGTCAGCTATTTCCTTGTACTGCTTTTATATATATCTAGGATGTTAGAATCTTGCTGCTATTTATATGTACCACTTCTGAGTTAACTTATTTTAATTGGCATATTTTCTGTTGATCACCAGCATGTTTAGGATGTAGAACTTTGGTTACAACACTTATTTAGTTATGTATATTTATATGCCCTTCCTTATTTAGTTTGTATGTGAGGTATGTCTCAGTCTCTTTTCTTTTCTTTGCTTAAGCTATAGATGATGGTTTATAGCTTTCTCTTTTTCTTTTGTATTGCTTATTGCTCCCTTACACACATTATTGCTTAGAAGTAGTAAAATGGTGATATTACATAACCTTTATAATAATCAGCTTAAAATGTACTTAGATAATTGTCTAACCAAATTTTTCTTTTCTTTGGCTGGGGCCCTATATTGTGAAACCGACAATGACAGACTCCGTTCAGTTAGACGAGCAGGAGTTAGGTGTGGAGCTTTACCCATAGGAGGAGCCCGTGGAAGAAGCTGCCATTTAGTTCCCTTACACTCTCGAGTGAGGATGAGTGGTTTACATTCTATTATATTTGAACTTTTTAAAATGATATAATAATACATGTACCATTGACTATGTATTTGGATTGCATGCTTATATTCTTAGTTCTATTTTTATTATTCATACTGTGATCTTGGATGTTTCTCATTTTTAAATCGCTTCCGCACTCTATATGTTTACTTAGATAGTGACTGAATGCTTGATTCTATGCTTACTCCTTCCCTTATTAAGTGGATTGTGGAATTCTTCATAATCCAATAATAAGTGAAGGATTAGCTAGAGTGACACGCCACCTCTTAAGCTTAATCTTGTGGATTAAGGGGTGGGGCACCACATTTAGTCACTAAACTCACAATCATACTTAGCATCTTAAGGAAGGTGAAACCCGTTACTTAGTTTATTTAAGCCAAACCTATTGAAGCGATCTTCGCTAGGAGGCATTGCCAGATGGCAATTTGTCTTTTATTTAAACTAAAAAAGGGGTACCCATTTAATACACTCTTAGGATTGATTGGTTTACTCTAAGCGAGGTTATATCCGCCTAAGCCCGCAGGATAGCAACAAAGATAAATCTTACTTATAGTGACTCAACCAATCCAGAATATTACTGGGGACCAGTAATATGGGTATACTATACTACACTACCCAATAATCAAGGTTAAATCATGTCTATTTAATAGAATAATAATTTATCAAAACTACAATTCTTAAACTAATAGGTAAGTCCTGTGCAAAGTGTTATCAAGTGAATGTGATCAAGGATCACATAATATAAGTTCTACCACAAGGAGATGTATCTCTTCTAAGGTCTTAAGTGACTACTACCACAAGAAGAATAGATCAATCTCTAAGGTGATTGGATCTTCTATGCTTCTACCTCAAGGATTCATACAAGGCCTCCTACCTCATGATATATGAATTTAAGTCTTTTAAATAATTCAAGATGATCTTATGAAGAGAATATCAAGGTCTCTCCTTTAGATGTTGATATTAGTCTATTAAGTTCTGGTTCATAATTAGATTTAGAATGATTAGATTAAGTGATGGAATCATCTGATCATACTTAGACTAAGATAAAGGATGTAAATCAAACATATTATTAAGGATTTGATCACTTGTTAAATCAACATAATATTAATGATCTTGTTATGCAGGTTTATTACTTAAGAGAAAATTAGGGATCTTAAGGTTCGATTCAGATTGTGAAGTCACATAGGATTATTATTAACCCTAATTTGTCTAATTCAATGTTTAGAATCAATAATGAATCAGATGTATTATTGGAAAATGTTCAATTCAAAGTCTTGTAATCAATATAATTAAGTTAGGGTTCTTATGGTTTTAGATTTTTCTTAAGTAGATTAGGGTTTGACTCCTTCTCATATCTTAAGCAAAATCAAGTGTGGATTTAAAGATCAATGCCAAATCAGTAGATTAATTATGCATTATTGGTGGCAACCTCAGACCTAAATCAAGTCTTAAAAGCTTGATCCAAATTTTAAGATTTCTTAAGTTAATTAAGATAGTTAAGATTTTAATTCTTTGAGTTTATTCAAGCATACTTAATAAGTTTATAAGAATAAATTCAGTTCATTTGCTTGCTGTTCTAGACCAAACTGATAATTCAAGTTCTAAAACAAGGGTTACCTAGTGCTAATCAAACCCTAATTCAATCAAAAAGGATTAGCACATAAGTATAAATCCAACCATTCAATTCTCATAAAATTTGGTATGTAAGTTCTACTTAATCACACAAGAAATCAGAGACTAAGTTTGCAAAGATCCAGTAAGTATAAACCCTAAAATTCACTAATCATATTTTAATAAAATTAGGGCATAATTAAGAGTACAGAATTCAGAAAAATATTCTACTTAGCACATGCATTCTATTCATCCTAAGTAAACTAATAGAACCCTAAACATGCAATTTATATAAGTAAATTTACTAATTTGCTCTAATTAAGATATACTGTAATTAGGTAATAATTAAAGATCTAACCATCAGATGTATGATTTTGCTTTATATTTGGGTTCCTGAGTTTTTTTTTGATCATTTTCATAAATGATCTCATAGGATTTGGACCAGTGGATTAAAAGTTATTTGAATAATACATTTTATAATTTTATTTAATCAAAATCATATGATTTGATTAATCGAATTATTTTCCTTAAGGAAAATAATTCCATTAATTCGATTTAAATATAACGGCTCGGCCCGAAATCTAAACTGCGCGGGTCGACCAGGGCCCGGGAGACCCGGCACTGTCGCACCGCGCGGGTCGTGGGTCGACCCGGCCTGCACAGTGCCGTCGTCCCCGATCCTCCGTCCCAACGAATAGAGCCGATTAGGGAACCCTAATCGCCAAAATTCCGATGCATCCAGACCGCGGCTCGGCCAGCAGTCGATTGCTTCTCCATCACCGAGGTCAGACGTGTCGATTGGGACTCGAAGCCCCTTGTGAGGCGGTCTGGATCAGCCAAACCTTACTCACCCAAGGATTTTGCCATTTGAGTTACTGTGGGGAGATAATTCTCCCCACAGAGGCTATGCCAGACCCCGGGCTCGATCCCTACACCATCAGGGAGGTGAGGCAGATCAAAGCCCTCTGGTCCGGGGGTCTGGGGTGGTCTGGATCGTTGGGTCCTTACTCAACCGAGGTGATCCAGAAGAAACCGAACCTGATCGATCGATTCAATCGATCGGGGCTAATTTAGACCCTAATTGCGATACAGCTGAGTTCGAAACGACAATAAGTAGGAATCTGCATCAAATGGAATGAGTTCTGAGCCTTATTGGCTCATAACCCGCAACTGAGATACCTGATTTCTATCAGCTGGTTCGGGACGCTCGACAGAAGGCTCGGCTGGCTCTAGCTTCGATTCCAATCACTACAAAGGTTTTTGAACATCAGGAGAGCCTACTATCAGCGGTACGCGAGCTCGAGAGCGCCTGGGTGAAGCTTCGGCAATCGGCAGTGGCGGAGAAGGAAGCATGACTCCAATTGATCAGCAAGGATCAAATGGAGGAGAGCTGAGGCTATTTATAACCTCAGTGGCGGTGCCATGAACCTTCTAGAGTCTTTAATTGGGCTGAGTAGGGTCGGAGGGCTTGGGCCATGGTCGAGCTTTCAAATTTCCAATTCGAGCTTGGCCGGGCCACGAGGCTCGATCGGGGTCCCATAGCCATTAGGGGAAGTTTGGCAACGGTCTACTGAGCTGGAGAGGGGAGTGGCCGACCGGATGGCCAGCTGGCAGTACTGGAAAATTCATGTCGGGTGCGCGATCGAGAGGAAGACGACGATCCACAGTGCCGGGTGCCATGGATGCCGTCTGATCGATCGATCAAAAGGTGCTACGGCTGGGATTGCTCGGATCCTAACGGCTGATTGCGGGAGCGATCATGGTCGTAGGATCCACGGGACAGATCCAGCGACGGATCAGCTGTTCCGCGGGATCGCATCCTGGCCGTAGATCAAAAAGGCGGAATGGCTGGATTCACGGGATGCCGCTGTTGCGTGACCCGGGCTCCGCTGCGGATCTCCTGCTGTTCGCACAGCGGATCCTAGCCGTTTATTTAGGTATGAGGGTATATTTTCAATTATGATTTAATAGGAACCCTTATGTGCAATTGAGTCATTTTAATTTAAATTGAATTATGGTCCAAATGAATTCCAAATTGCACCAAATTTTCACCCTTATCTAATTTGGGGGTGAGGAATTCAAAAATGCAATCAGATTTAATTCTGAGATCAAAATATTTTGGGTCTAGACTAATCAAATTGCAATTTTTGACTTAAAGAAGTCCAATGGACTTCAAATTTTCCAGATAGGCTTAAATTTATATTCTAAAGGCAGTGACACTAAAAGTTGAATTAAACAACCTAAAATTAGCATGGTAACAACCTAGGATTGTTACACTTATGTAACTTAGAATAGTTAGAATGGTTTAATTAGAAAACAAATGATATCACCATATTAGTAGAGTCCCTTGCTTATTTTGATATTTTGTTACTACGCATTCCTTAAGGTTTGAGCTATTTTTCCTTGGACATGTCATATAAAAAAATATTATTGCATAAAAATAAAAACTTAGAAATTTGGAAAACATTTGCATTTGGGTTCAGTTTATGGTAGATTATGGTGCACATTTACTCCAATAGACAGGGGTAAGGTGAGATCAAAATGTTAACACCACTCATTGAGGAGGGTGTGTTAGGCTTGGGACCCATTTAGTCTTGTAGACATGCTTAACTCCTCAATTATTTCTAAAATTGTCCACATAAATAAAAGTAAAATAACTAAAAGATGTTGCATAGTATTATTTGCCTTTTTAGTCACACAATATTATTGAGATATATTGCACTAGCTCAAAAAGGCTATGGGAATGGATACATATATATATATATATATATATATATATATATATATATATGTATAGGCCAGATTGATCAATTCTTCTGATATGACAGTTAATACACAGATAATCAGATTCATGTACAGTTTTGATACTTGGCTTACTTTTCAGTATTTTTATTTAGTCAGCTATTCCTTTGTTCAGCCTATATATATTAGGATATTAGAATTTTGCTGCTATTATATGTATCATTGCTGAGTTAAGTTATTTAATTTGCATATTTCTTTTGATCACCAGCATGTTTAGGATGTAATATTTTCTTTCAGCACTTATGTAGTTATTTATATATGCGTACCATATTTAGCTTATATTTGAGGCATGTCTTAGCCTCCATTTTTGCTTAAGTTATAAATGTTGTTTATAGTTTTATTCTTTTTTATTGTATTATTAGTTGCTCCTATTTTTGAGGTAATTGTTGCTTAGAAATGTAAAATGGTGATATTATAAAACACATAAGAATTCATCAGCTTAAAATGTACTTAGATAATTGTCTAACACAAGATTTAATCTCTTTTTGGCTGGGGCCCTACATTGTGAAACCGACAATAGCAGATCCTCTTTAGTTAGACGATCAGGAGCTAGGAGTGGAGCCTTATCCAAAGGAGGAGCCTTTAGAAGAAGTTGCTTAGAGTTATTATAAGTGAGAATGAGAGTCTTTTCATTCTTTTATTACTTAAACTTTAAATTAATGTAATAATACAGGTACCCTTGACTGTGTGTTTGGATTACTATACTTTTATTCTGAGTTATATTTCCTGCTATGTATATTGTGATGCTTGGATATTTCTCATCTTTAAATCGCTTCCACACTCAGTATATTTTACTTAGATAGTGACTGATATTTGATTCTGCGCTTACTCCTTCCCTTATTAGGTGGGTTATAGATTTCGTTCTAATCAAATGATAAGTGAAGGGTTAGCCAGAGTGACACACCACCCCTTAGCTTAATCTTGTGGATTAAGGGGTGGGGCGCCACACATATTGCCAGGCGCTACAGTACGCCACAGCACCCAACTTTTCGAGATTCAGGCACTACAGTACGTTGTAGCGGACAAGTTCCCGAGAGCCAGGGATATAGTGTGCCGTAGTGGGCAACTTTCTAAGAACCAGGTGCTACAACGCACTATAGCACCCAACTTCCCGAGCGTGAGGCACTACTGCGCGTCGTAAAGAGAAATTTACCAAGAGATAGGTACTACAAGGTGCCGTAGCACTCGACGAATAGTAAGCCAGGCGCTACGACTCGCCATAGGGCCCAATGAACAATAATCCAGGCACTGCATCACGCCGTAGCTCCCGCCGTCAAACTATCCTGTAAACTTGCTCCAAGACAGCATTAGGATAGCCGAACTAATTGAAAATCCCCATTTTCCCATAGCCTAATTTAATGTGAAATATTAAAATCTCTCATTTTTAAGAGAATAAAGGGAATATTATTGAATATAAATCCAAATTTCAATGGGGGATAATGATGAAAGCTCAAGAAAAGAAAGTCAGAATGAAGGATTATAAAAGAAAGATTAAATACTAAATTATGGTTCTGATTTTTAGGGTTTGGAGAAAGAAAAATTGAAAATAATATTTCAACCCAAGGAGGAGAAGAAGGCTGCAACCACTGAGAAGAAGGATATTACAGCGAGCAAAGACAAGAGAAGAAGATTTATGAGAGAAGAAGACATAGAGAATGCAAGGAGCTATTCATGATTATTGTATTCTTAACTTATCTTTCTTGTTATTTCTTTGTAAGAGCAAGGTCAAAGCTCATAATCTGTTGTACCTACTGATGAACCTAATAAATATAGATATTTTATTATTAGAATTTATGTTTTTATGAGATTAGTTATACTTTGGCATGTATTTTGTGGCATTTTAGGACAAGGAGCTCAATATCAAGTCAAAAGAAGAATCTAAGTAAGAGTGGTGCTGCAGCGCGCCACAGTGCGTCATAACGCTTTATTCCTGAGAGCAAGGTGCTACAATGCGTTGTAGAGCCCATCAGATAGAGAACTTGGTATGACAGCGCGATGTGATGCCCATCAGATAGATAACTCAGCACTACAACACACTGCAATGCCCATCGAGCATAAGTTTTGGTGCTACAGCGCACCATAGTGCATATTAAATAGAAAGCTCGGTACCACAGCGCGCTGTAGCGCCCGACAGACCTAAGGCTTGGCGCTACCACACGTTGTAGCACCAATTAAATAGAAATCTAGGTGCTACCACCCGCTGTAGCACCCGATGAACATAAGGCTCGGTGCTACAACATACCACAGCACCAGTTAAATAAAAAGTTAGGCGCTACATCGACCGTAGAGCCCGATGAACAAAAGGCTTCGTGCTATAGCACATCGTAGCACCCGCCTTGTTTATGCTCTGGAACATACCTCCTAGCTAGCATTGGGAAGAAAAATATACTTAATTCCTTCATATTCCCCCACAGCATAAATCAAATGCTTGCATTAAAAATTCCTCATTATTGATGGAATAAAAGAATAAACTTAAATATAATTTCAAATTTCAAAAAGGAGATTGGTTAGCTGTGTAAATGCTGAGAGGCTATTTGAAGGATTATAAAACAAATATTGAAGACTTAGAAAAGGGTATGAATTTTCAATTAAAGAGCTCCTAACCTAGAGTACTGTTGAGATATATTGAAAAAGATTCCCATACTCAAGGAAGGAGTAAGCTGCAGACAAGAAAGAGAAGAAAAATAAAGAGCAAAAAGCTAAGGAGATCCAAGGAGGAGAGATTCAAGAAAATGCGATAACTGTTCCCTAGTATTGTACACTTCATTTACTATTTTTCTTTCTTTGTAAAAGTTATGCAAATGCTCAGTTTCTCTTGCTTCTCTCCTTATATTTTTAATATAATGGCAGCCTAAACCCTCATTAGGGAGGGTAGAGTATTCTTCTATGTTAGTTTACATTTTTTGTGTAGTATTTCTTTACATTCCATGTTTTATACGCACTGCTTTCTTGATTTGAGCATTCACTATTTTGACATATTAGTGGAGATATATAATATTTGATAAATATTTTATGTGAGTTTTGAGGAGCATATGTCATGGGTATTAATGAATCACTAAAATTAGTAAATTAGATAACAAATCAGTGAAATTTGTCCTAATTAGTTTGCCTTTGCAGTTTTGTTTTTGAGATAAACTCGTATCTAGACATTAGTGTTCTGGATGATGTATGTTTGATCTAGCCATCAGTGGTTAACCAGTTTCTGTTATGACAGAACTATTATAAGCATATGTCTAATTAAAGTAAAAAAAATTATTTTTTCAATATTTACAACATTTTTTAGTATTTTACAGTATTTTCAGTATTTATGTAATTTTAGCAATTTTCTGGTTTTATATAGTATTTTTTGTGCATGCATGTTAGGATGTTAGTTTCAATATTATTTTATTTACATTACAATTTTATCATAAAATAAGCATATATATATATATATATATATATATGTATATATTGATCAAAATATGTTTATGACCTTTCTTTGTACTTAATAAATTACATTTATATCTTATTTGATCTTTTTTGCAGCTTTGGTTTGAGGTATATTTTCTTACCTCATATTTTGCTTATGTATAAGTGTATTGTTTATAGCTTTTATCATTTTGATTGATGCTTTGGAGATCTTATTTACTTATGATGATTTATGATATCTTAAAACATAAAAAATTATTAGCCTAAAATGTACTTAAATAATTTATTTAACAAAGATTTTCTTTTCTTGACTGGGGCCCTGGCATGTAAAAACTAACATGTTAGTCTTGGAGCAACTTGAAGAATTAGATCCAAGTGAGGAGTAAGAGAATGAAGAAGACCTTCTATAGTGGCTTAGATTTTATTTTTGTTGAAGAGAGAGAGTATTTTATTTCAGCTTCAATCTTTCTTTATTTATAACTATTAAATTGGCTTGTAATAATTTAATTTATGCACTGTATATTTTTATTTCAATACTATGTTCAGGATGTAATATTTACTCTTTATTTTTTCTATTATTTTTGTAATATGATGAATGGATGTATTTATTTCATTCAGCTTCTGCACTCTGCTTATTTATTGCACCTGCCTATTTGTATATAAGTAGTTGATGTAATAACCCAAGTTGTTATTATGATTGATTAAAACTAACCCTAAGTCTTAAACATAATCTTAAGTGCTAATTAGGTCATTTGGAGTCAACTACCAAGATCTGGTCCAAACCAGAGGTCAAACGGATTAAATCTTTATTTTGAGAATTTCAAGAACCTCAGAAATTGACCTATTTAAATTGACCTCCGATTGGAAAACGGACACCACCATTGCGTTCCTTGACCCCAAATTAGCTTGGGGTGAAGTTTTCGTATCAATCGGAAGTTGTCAAATTTTGACGAATATTTTAATAATAAAAATACCACGGAAATTGAGGTATCAAAATACTCGTCGGATTAAAAATCCGACCATGTCATTGAATTTCTTGACCCCAAATTAGCTTGGGGTGAAGTTTTCGTGTCAATCGGAAGTCGTCGAAATTTCTACGAATATTTTAATAATAAAAATATCACGGAAATCGAGGTATCAAAATACTCGTCGGATCGAAAATCCGACTGCCCCATTGAATTCCTTGACCCCAAATTAGCTAGGAAAAATATGTTCAAAATTTTTTTTTCTCTGAAAATGTTAAAAAAAAAAAAAAAGATTAATTAATTAATTATTAATTAATTAATTAACGGCGCTGTCAGATCGGACGGATCCATCCGGACCGTCCGATCGCGCAAGGATCCAACGGCTCTCGGCCGCGATCCGCGTCACGCGGTCTGGAGCGATCCGGACCGTCCGATCGCGCGCGGATCCTACGGCCCTCGGCCGCGATCCGCGTCACGTGGTCTGGAGCGATTCGAACTGTCCGCGATCGCACAGATCCGACGGTCCGGAGGCGTCTTCCTCGTCCTCTCCGCCCGCGTGACACGCGGCGGCCCGTCGCATTTTCTGGCCAATCCGGCCACATCCAGACCTCGGCGAGGTCGCCGTCCGGTCTATAAGACCTCGGCCTACCCCTAGGCTCCGAGTTTACACCGATCGGAGCCCGGATAGAGCCGGAATCAAGCCCCGAAGTCAGCCCTATTTTTCCGCCGAAACCTTCGCCGATACGAACTTTAGGTACCCCGATCTCCCTCGTTTACCGTTCGATCATTACAAAAATTGTAGGATATGTAGATTAGGATGTCATCTTCACATCCACTGTTCCGATCGGGCTTAAACCAACCCGATTGGGCGCACCAGGTCCCCGAAGTGGACTGGGTTCGATCCGCCGAACCCCCCCGGAAGGCGAAGCGTCGCGCTTCCGGGCCGGGCCGGGTCGACCCGAGCCCGACTCGTCCGGGTCGGCTCCGCGTCAGCGCTGGTGGGGCCCACCCGGCCACGTGGCAGCCTACGGCCCGCCACGTGTCAAGTGGGGCCCACAGCCCCATCACCCAAGCTGAGTCAGCAGCCCGTGGGACCCACAGTGCCACGTAGCAGCCTCTGGCAGTGCCACGTGTCAGGTGAGCCCACTGTCCAGTCAGCCGAGCTGAGTCAGCAACCTGTGGGGCCCACAGTGCCACGTGGCAGTCTCTGGAAGTGCCACGTGTCAGTGAGGCCCACTGTCAGTTAATTAGAAAATAATTAAATTACTGTTAGTGTTAATTAATTAACGTTAGCCCTAATTAATTACAGTTAGTGTTAATTACTTTTGAATAGTAACTTTATTTAATTAAAAAATAATTAGAGGATTAATGAATATTAATTAAATGTTAATTTAATGCTAAATAGTAATTATGATAATTAATTACTTTTGAACAGTAAAACTTAATTAATTATATTTAATTTTATTAACAAATAATTAAGATTAATTAAACAGTAATTAGCACTAATTACTTTATTACAGTAAAATTAATTAATTATTTAATTAATAATTAAACAGTGATTAATTAAATAAAAACTTTAGAAATGAACAGTAAATTTAAATAATTAAATATAATTAGAGAATAATTAAGATTAATTAAACAGTAATTAGCACTAATTACTTTGCTACAGTAAAATTAATTAATTAATTAATTAATAATTAAACAGTGATTAATTAAATAAAAACTTTAGGAATGAATAGTAAAATAATTCAATTAGAATAAATGAATAGTAAAATAATTCAAATTGTATTTTTGAATAGTAAAACTTAAAAGTTTAATAACTTTTTGTAGGATGATCCAAACATAGCAAATATGAGTCTTAAAATACTCAGAAAAATATTTAGGATCAAATGGCGTAATGTAAAATTTCGTTTCTGGTACGCATAACGAGGTAGCATTTTGGGACCTCTTTAAGACCCCATAACTTTTTATCCAATTATCGAAACATAGTCAATATGGGTCTTAAAATGCTCAGGAGAGCGGCCCCATCACCGTAGTAGTATTAGCTTTCTCATTCGGATATTAGGATAAAAAGTCAACCCTAAAATTTAGAGTTGACTTTAGTGAAAAATGACCAAAATGCCTTTGGACTTCAAACAGCCATAACTTAGTCAGATCAACTCCAAATTAGAAAATTCAAGATGCTAACTAGCCTAAAATTCCAATGTCATCATTATAATAAAATAATATTTAGGATCTGAACCCTGAAAATTTAGGTAAATGACCAAATTACCCCTAGCCTTATTTTAGCCATAACTTGACCGTTTCTCGCCCGATTTAGACGTACTTACTGTCTATCTTCAAGTTAGACAGTAAGTTAGACAGTAAGGAACCAATTGGAAATAAAAGAATTCAATTCTGACTCATAAATCAAAAGTTGACTTTTTGACCCTTAAGGTGGGCAAAATAGTTATTTTGCCCTAAGTTTGGATTATGTACTCTTAACCTCTTGTTTATATTTCAAAACTCTTAAACCAAGGTTATAATCTTCCTAGTATCAATTAAGTGAGTGAAATCAACTCTTAAGTTAGATTCTAATAATTTCTGTTAAGTCTTAAAAGCACTACACCTTAAGGACTTTTCCTGAGACTAGGACTAGATCATAGGTTAGAGTTCATTTATTGGGTAAATTGGGTTACCCTATGGGTGAAACCTTGGTTTATTAGTTTCTAGACCTTCTTTTATTTTACAACTCGTTCTGATTATTTTGTCTTTTAACCTTAGGTTTAAGGTAGGAGATTCATCCTATTATGTTTGATTACTTAATAGGATTTGCCATAACTAGTAGATCACTTATAAAATAAAACCTATAACTTAGGTCTTATCCTTTGGATTATGAGATTAAACCTAATTCTCATAGTGTTTAATCCATAATCTATAGGTATAGAAGATCTTGATCAGATCTTAGTTAGAACGTCTAAATTTACAAAATTACGACGTTTGATTTATTGATTTAACTCGTAGTTGTCTATCTGATTGAACTAGATTGGAACCTGATCTGTTCAAATCCTTTTTTTAACTTGTAAGGATGAATTTCTGAGTTACACTCGATAGTAGGAAAATGGTGATCCTGAACTTGTGTAACTTGGAATAGTTAGAATGGTTAAGTAGAAAACAAATAATATCATCATGTTTAGTAAAGTCTCTTGCTTCTATTTGATACTTTGTTGCTTACGCATCCCTTGATTTTTGTGCCATATTTCCTTGAGCATATCATATAAGACATTTGATGCATGAATAAACTGTTAGGAAAATATGGAGACTCCTTAGATTCCTTGTGAAAATATTAAAGTGATTTATGAAAAGATAATGATTTTATGAGCTGCCTCTCAGTTATATCCTTATTGCCTAGCCTCCTTATGTCGTTAGGGGAAGGATCCATTTTGTTGTGTGCCTAGTTTACTAGCCTCCTTATGTCGCTAGGGGTACACCGTTGGTGCCTTAGCCGTACTGGCGTTAAGGTTGCCTTGTATGCTTAGTTTACTAGCCTCCGTATGTCGCTAGGGGCATACAGTTGGGCCTTAACCGTACTGGTGCTAAGACCCTTCGTTTGCTTTGTGTGCTTATATGCCTAGCCTCCTTATGTCGCTAGGGGTACACAGTTTATGACTTAGCCGTGATGGTGCTAAGCTTCTTTGGTATTCGATGGGCTTGAGTAGCTCTTTTCTGTATGGCAGTCGATGTACGTGTGACTTTATATGCAGTTGTTGTTGCTTACTTTTCAGTATTCTTATTCCGTCAGCTATTTCATTATACTGCTTGATATACATATTTAGGGTGTTAGAATCTTGCTGCTATATGTACTTACCACTGTTGAGTTGTTTATTTATTTTAATTAGCATATTTTCTATTGATCACCAGCATGTTTAGGATGTAGAATATTTTTTACTGCACTTGTTTAGTTACATATATTTATATGCCATTCCTTGTTTAGTTTGTATGCGAGGCATGTCTCAGCCTCTTTCCTTTTCTTTGCTTAAGTTATAAATGATAATTTATAGCTTCCCTATTTCTTTTGTATTGTTTGCTGCTCCCTTACACATATTATTGCTTAGATGTTGTAGAATGGTGATATTACTTAACACATATAAAAATTTTCAGCTTAAAATGTACTTAGACAATTGTCTAACCAGATTTTTTTTTTAGCTGGGGCCCTACATTGTGAAACCGACAATGGCAGACTCCTTTCAGTTAGACGAGCAGGAGTTAGGTGTGGAGCCTTACCCCGAGGAGGAGCCCGTAGAAGAAGCTACCATTTAGTCCTTTTGGACTAACTTTTCAGCTTAAAATATAGGAAGAATCGAGAACCCAATTACACTCAAATTTTTGTGATAGAATCCTTACATTGTGTTCTTTTCAAGAATAATTTTATTTTGATTGGCTAAAGGTCTTGATTTTAGCTTAATAAATTTGAAATTTTCTCTTAACTAACTTATTAATGGCTTGGATCATTACACATCCTTTTGGACTAACTTTGACTTTTTGATATGAATGTTATACACTATAGTCATGAAAATACATATGTAATCAAATTTAGCAACAAGACTATAAAGCTTTATCCTTCCCAGCCTAATCCAAAACCCATTGTAGCTACTTCAAAGTCCCTTTCTTCAATGTCCACTTCATCATATAGCTTGACACCCTCTACATCTTCTATATATAAGGCTCATGCTAATGTTAAATCTGCACCTTCACAACTCAAAAGAGTGGCCAAACTTTAACTTATCACCATTTCCACTCCTTTAATTATGCCCGATGCACAATCTATGATCTTACCTAAAGGATTTGACTTTCACATCTCTGAGCCAACTATAAATATGGTAGGATATCACATAATTAGAAGTGATTTTAGTAGTTTAAACGGGGTCTAATTATTGCATGTGAAAGAAGTGACCCCAACCCTTGATGATGTCATAATTCCTTCTTTTAAAGTTGATCTCCTGAAATATTTTCTAAAAACCTCACTTGAGGAACTTCTTGATTCCTTACCTTCCCTTAGGGACATTCATCATGCTATTGATTTAGTCCTTATATCATAATTTCCCAACCTACCCGATTATTGATTAAACCCAGTGGTGCATGTTGAGCTCCAAAGACAGATTGATGAATTATAAGGCAATGATTTTTGAGAGAGAGTTTGACTCCTTGTGCTATTTTGGCCTTACTTACACCCAAAAATGATGGCATTTGGAGAATCTGTATTAATATACATGCCATCAATAATATCATAATAAAGGATAGGTTTTCGATCCCATGATTAGACAATATGCTAGACCTTGTAGCTGTAACAACCCAGGTTGTTACTTGGCTCAATTAAGACTAATCTAAGTCTTAATTAATGTTCTAAGTCACTAATTAAGTAATTTAGAACTCATCTCTGAAACCTAGGTCAAATCAGAAGTCAACTGAGTCAAAATTAGAAATTCTGGAAAATCCCAAACCCTAGAAAATTGATTTTTTATTTAGACCTCAAATTGAAAATCTAACTTCACCATTATGTTCATAACCCCCAAATTAGCTAGGGGTAAAATTTTGGAGGCATTTGGAAGTCATTAATTTTTCGTCGAATATTTTAATAATATTTAAATACCTAAAAATTCAAATAAATAAATACTTGTCGAAATAAAAATCCGAGTGCGCCGTTGCGTTCCTCACCCTTCAATTAGCTAAGGGTGATTTATTGGAAATTTTTGGAATGCATTTAATAGGGTAAATTTGATTAATTAAAACTGTAAATTTAAATTAAATAATTATTTAATTATTTAAAACTTAATGGATTCTGTCAGTTTATTAAATCGTCGTTACCTTCTTTAGACGCCGTCAGATCCTTTCGTCAATCGGGCGATCGAATCGTGGCCGTATGATCATTTGATCAGACGGCAGCAGCGTCGTCTTCTCCGCGAAAAACACGCGGCGGAGAGGGCCTGTGACGCGCGTCGCTCCTCCACGTCTCCCTCGCCACTCGTCGATCCCACCACTCTAGCGTTGAATTAAAGCTCTCGATCGACTCCACTACTGCAGTTTGCTCAAATCCAACCCTTACAGAAATCAAAAACACTCGGGTCGATCCTGTTGATCTGCAACCGTCGAAGTTTAAGTACCTCTATTTTCCAATCTATGTTTCCAACTGAAGAAATTCTTTTTTGCATATTAATTTCATAGTCCCGATTGAACATTGAACGGACCCGATCGAGTCGATCAGGTCTGGCTAACCCAGTTTTGCAAAATTTTCTACAGTAGAAACCGTTAACTCCTGTTTCGCCGAACTTAAGGAATTAGGGTTGGGTTTTGCCGGAGTTGTAGGTCTTCTCCGGTGGCATTTAGGGTACCAATCGAAAGGTCTTTGCATCGAATTAAACCACATGCTCCACCGCTTGTGCAGGCCCCCGTCAATTCCTTTGAGTTTCATTCTTGCGAACGTACTCCCCATGCGGGATACTTAACGTGTTAACTATAGCAATGCACGGGTCGATACGCACAATATACTTGGTATCCATCGTTTATGGCTAAGACTACTGGGGTATCTAATCCCATTTGCTACCTTAGCTTTCGTCTCTCAATGTCAGTTTCGTCCCAACAGATATAGGCTTGTAATCTATCCCATCTTGAGATATATGATATTCGTTTAATAATATTTTTATATTGATTAAAATTTATAGGTATTTTAAAATTATCAATATATTTATTTTTACAAATATAAATATTATGCTCTTTCTTATATTTAACTAAAAGGAAAGTTAAATTATTATTAAAAAAGGAAGTGTACTGTAAGTCCATTATTGAATCTAGATTGAGAATGAGATACTTATATAGAGCATCCCTTTCAAAATGAAAGATATTTGAATTTGGATATGAAATATATTTACAATTATTTTTTTCCAAAATAAATCTTTTTTCAAAAAGATTCTTGTTAAGTATATACATATTTATATTTTAAGATTTTTAAAATTAAATGAAATAGGATATTTCATTTATATAGCCACCATGAGGTATAATATATAATAAATTGAATTCTATATTTTATATATTATTAATTAGTATTTCATATTAAATTCTATATTCTATATATTATTTATAATATTTTAATTAATAGTATTTTTATTTTTTATACTCGGCTGGTTCTGGTTATTATATTCCACTCTTTTTCTTTATATATTCTAATATAGAAATAAACTAAAATAAAATACTTTATACCACGGTAATAAATTTATACAAAGCTTCTCTTGCGAGAATACATAAAATATCCTTTATAAGTCAATCTAAATCTAATCCACAAAAGAATTTGATATCTAGACACTATAATTGTGGTAAAGGTCGTAATGCCAGAGGCATTATTACTGTTAGAAATAGAGGCGGAGGTCATAAGCGTCTATATCGTAAAATCGATTTTTGTCGTAATAAAAAGAATGTCTCAGGTAGAATTATCAATATAGAATATGATCCAAATAGAAATACAAGGATTTGTCTTATAAGTTATAAGGATGGTGAAAAGCGATATATTTTACATCCTATAGTGGCTATGATTGGAGATACTATAATTTCTGGTACAAAAGTTATTATATCAATGGGAAATGCCTTACCTTTGAGTGCGATTTGAACTAGTTATTTACGTTAATGGAAATAACCAATTAGGTTTATGATGTAACCTAAAATCGATCATAGATCCAAAATATTTTTGGATATACTTCAATAGAAAACTGATTTGTATGGCAGCAAATGATTTAAGTTAATTAGTTACTAATATATAATATTAAATTATTTACTATATTATTATATAAAGAAGCTAATATGGAGAAAACAATAAATTGTTTAAGGCATTGATAAAATAATAAGCGCTCATTGGTGCAATATAACAGGCTTTTCACATTTTATTCGATGGTCAAAGGCGAATTTAAAATTAGGTATAAGCAGTGGTAAGTGGTAATTATAAAAGAGTATCAAAAAAAAAAAAGCTCGTATAAAAATATGCCTCCTATGTTATCCAAAAACTAGAATATCATAAATAAATAGAAATTAAAGATTAAAACATCTGGAAAGCCGTATGCTTTGTAACAAGCTTGTACAGTTTGGGAAGAGTTTGCATTTATATGGATAAAAAAACAAATAACTACTTCAACCAATATCCCCTTAAGTACATTCGTACACAACATAGAAATAACGTTTAGAAAGGGTGGATAATTAGCTAAAGCAGCAGGTGCTGCATCAAAACTTATTGCAAAAGAAGGTAAATGGGACACATTAAGATTGCCTTCTGGAGAGGTTCGACTCATTTTCCATAATTGTTTAGCAACAATAGGCCAAGTGGGTAATATGGGGGTGAATCAAAAAATATTTGGGTAGAGCCGGATCAAAGTGTTGGTTAGGTAAATGTCCTATAGTACGAGGGGTTGTTAAGAACTCCGTAGATCTCCCCCACGGGGGGGGGGGGGGGGGGGGGGGGGGGGGGGGGGGAAGGTCGATCCCCAATTGGTTGAAAAAGACCTACAACTCCGTGGGGTTATGCGGCTCTTGGAAGAAAAAGTAGGAAAATTAAAAAATATAGCAATATATTTATTATTTGTCGATGTAAATATAAATAGAAAAATTAAATATTAAAGAAAAAGACTAAAATAAGGGAATAAGTTGTGATAAATCCACTAAAAAAATAATCCTTTTGTAGCTAATTCTTTATTAAAAAGAATAGAAAACATTAATAAGCTGAATAAGGATAACGAGATTATTGTTACTTGGTCTAGATCATCTACCATTATACCCATAATGATTGGCCATACAATCGCCATTCATAATGGAAAAAATAATTTACCTATTTATATTACGAATCGTATGGTCGGTCACAAATTACAGAGTATATAGCTTTACAATTAAAAAATAGAGTATCCTTTCGAAAAGCAATTAAAAAGGCTATTGAATTAGCTGAACAAGCAGGTACTAAAGGGATCCAAGTAAAGATTGCAGGGCATATTGATGGAAAAGAAATAGCTCGTGTTGAGTGGATTCGAGAAGGTAAAGTTCCTTTACAAACAATCTATGCTAAAATTGATTACCGTTCTCATACAATTAGAACTAGCTCTGGAATATTAGGCATTAAGATTTGGATATATAAATAAAAATTTTAAATTAGATAATTATATAAATTAATATTTAAGATTAAGGTATTTAAACAATAAAAAAACTATATACTCTAATATTTATTATAATTTATTATATACTTAATTTAATATATACTATATTTAGTATATATTATTTTAGTATTTTAGATATCATATATTTTTTTTTATGGATAATTATTTTTTATATTTTTATAATTAATACTATTTACTTTATCAATACTATAACCATATAAGTTTTTTTATAATGTTAAAAAATTTTGGAGAATGTTAAATGATGTTAAAATACCAAATATATTTTTTATGCAATTTATATAAAGTCAATTTTTCTTCTGCCAATAAAAAGATTTCCAATACTTTAAAATTTGTAAAAATTTTTACTTTACCTTTATGTTTATGAGTCAAAGTTTGAACGCAAAAAAGTTGAAGTATATACTTTAAAAAATAAATCTTATTTAAATTTGAAGATCCGTTATGATAATAAAAAAGATTATTATATATTTTACAAAAATGATAAATAATATCAGAATCTGATAAATGAGTTAGGATCAATTGACCAATAGGTTTCCCTTTGGTAGTACAACAATTAGCTTTTGCCAAAGATTTAATAATATAACTAGATGGAACTATGTTATATAATTCTTTAATGAAAATAGTTAGGACAAAATAATTCTCTAGCATTATATTCTTTATTCTCAAAGACTTTCGTAGTATATTTGAAAAATATCCTATTCCTATAGAATAGAAAAGATAGTTAATTAATTGTTTCTTAATAATTCTATAATAAGGGTGAGACCAAAAGTTAAAATAATATTGTCAAAGATTTACAAGATAAAGTTCCATTTTATTTAATATTAGTAATATTAAATTTAAAACAATATTTCCTTTTAACAATGTAATTAAATTGCCTTTATATCGAATATAATGTATAAGAGGATCTTCGATAAACTGCTGAAGGATACTTGGAAAAGTATTAAAATAGACGAAACAAATATTTAACATAACTACTAGTTTTTTATTAAAATATATTCGTTCAAGAAAGTTTGCATAATATATATATTTTAAATAGGAAGATTTTTTTTGAATAAATATAATAATATATTCAAATTCATAGATATAATAATTATGTAGAATGTATAAATAAGAATATTTTCTTTGTAAAATAGTGTTTGAAGTAAAAAAAAGATCATCCTTAATTTGATTATATTCATAAAAGAATAATATTAATAAATGCAAAGAATGAGCATCTTTGATCCAACATTGAAGTATTTTAACAAGAATTTCAAAATTAATTGGATATGGTATTAGTATATCTATTACATAATTTAAACTTAAAATTTTATCTTCTAAAAAAGTTAATTTTGAATAAATAGATCTTAATTTATTATATATTAGTTTTTTTTTTTTCAAACGATGCTACTAACTTTGAGGAGAAAACTTTTTTCTTTGATAAGAAAGATAATAAAAAATATTAGATTTAGTTTGGTGATAAATTAAGAGGTTGACTTTCTAATAGCATTTGATAAGAAAACCTTCTAATAGCATTTGATAAGAAAGATAATAAAAAAAAAAGTTTTTGTAACATTTTTCTTTTGAATTAATAATTTAAAATTGAGAATATATTTGATGATAAATTTTATGAATTAAATGTTTTACAAGTAGTAAACTAAATCTATTTTTATAACTATAAGGGTTGAGATTGACTTTTAAGTTGCCTAATATATAATAATGAAAAAAAGAGTAAATATACTCTTTTAATAGTAGCGGATAGAATAATTCTTTTTACTTCAAAATATTAGATTTAGTTTTCACAAATTAAATATTAGTTCCTTAAGCTTTTTTTAATATTTCTTAATATATCTTTTTAATCTTTCTTAATATATTATATTATATATTATTAGATTTTATTAACGAAAACTAAATAAGTATAAAATTATTCAATAAAGCTTATTTCTTTTACTTTTTTAATTTATTATATATATTTATTGAATTTTTAATTATTTTATAAATGATTTTATATTTTTATACATAATATATATTTAATCTAAGATTTAATTGTAGAATATTATAATAAAAAATAAAATAAAAATATTTGGGACAGAAGGATTCGAACCTCCAATTAACGGGACAAAAAACCGTTGCCTTACCACTTGGCCACGCCCCATTATTATATTCTAATTATTAGAATATAAATAATAAAAACTAATCTTTAAAAAAAGTATTTATTTTTTCTAGAACAGTCAATCCGACAAAAATTAAATATACTAATTTGGTAAGAATAAAATGAAAAGATGCTATAGAATCATCGTTAGAAGGAATTGAAAGATTTGCATAATCTGGGTCACAATTTATATCAATTAAATAAATTGTTAGAATACCCAAGATTATACATTCTCGAATCACTTTAAATTCGTGCTTCTGATCAACTATAATTACAATATCGGGTAATTTTGTCATATATTTTATTCCTCCCAGATATTTTTGTAAAGTATTTAATTTTCTATTTACTATAGATGCATCTCTTTTTGGTAAACGTTTTATTTTACCCCTTTTTTGCTTGGCCCTTAAATCTCTTAAAGTTCGAAGTAAATTTTCTGTGGTAAACCAATTTGTTAACATACCGCAAAGCCATTTTTTATTAACATAATGACATCGAATCTTTTTTGCTTCGGATGCAATTAAAAAAGAAGTTTTATTTTTTGTACATACGATTAAAAACTCTTTTCCCTTTCTTGCTGCATCAAAAACTAAATAACAGGATTCTGATAAAGAACGAGCAATAATAGTAAGATTTATAATATGAA
The DNA here is from genome assembly GCA_016760335.1 of Gastrodia elata. Taxonomy (NCBI): domain Eukaryota; kingdom Viridiplantae; phylum Streptophyta; class Magnoliopsida; order Asparagales; family Orchidaceae; genus Gastrodia; species Gastrodia elata. Next base: position 9,255,333 of record CM028682.1, on the reverse strand, counting down.
TATTATTAATTTTTGTGATAATATAAGGAGCCATCTTATGATTCCATTTATTAGTACCATGACCAAAAAATATTCCCGCATCCAGCATTTCTTTTAAACTTATATTCCAATATCATTTTGTCATTTTATCACAAGGTTTCAACTATTAAGTCCTTTTAAAAATTTAAAATAAGAAATATAAAAATAGTATTTTAACAAAAATTTATATTATAATTGACTTTTAAGATACGACCTAAATTTAATACTTCTACTTATCTATAATATATATTATATAGGTCTTAGGTATTTAGGTATGTAGAATAAGGTAGATTCATATCAGAATTATACCAAAAATAAACTGAAAACTAATATAATAATTAAATATTAGTTAATATTCTAGTAAAAATATATATATATATAATTATGAAACATAGAATATAGCAAGTAGGAAATTCTGATTATATCTTTTTATATTTTTTAGTTTTTGCTATCAAACGACACCCAGATTCGAATTGGTGTATAACGGATTTGCAGTCCACTGTCTTACCACTTGACCATGCCGCCAACTCTAACTATAAATAAAATATAGTTTAAGTTTAATTTAAATAGGTTATGGAGCACTGCTATGCAAAAAAGTAAGATGTGGGTGTAAGTGATTTTAAGGTTTGACAATCCATACGATCCTTAACTAAAAATAAACTATAAAATTCTAAAATATTAAAATATATTTTCTTATATTCTTGATAATTTACTTTATTAATTTATAAAATATTTTTCCGAACTATATTTGAACCAATGATAAGAATAAATTCTATCTTAAAAAATAATTTTAAGGCTTTACGCCATTAAACACTTAGACAGTGACCAATATTAAATAATAAAAAATAAAAGATTCTAAATTATAATTAATAATACTAGTAATATTGTAATAAATTAATAACTATATAAAATAAATAATTTTTTTGTTGTCCTACAAAAAAATACCCTCATGGGAAGTCGAATCCCCGTTATCTCCTTGAAATAGAGATGTCTTGAACCTCTAGACGATGAGGGCCTAATATTTTAATTATTTCGTACTTATACTTCGACCTTTCGATCGGTATATAGTTCGGCGTCTGACACCGTCGTCTTCGCCTCCGTTTTCCAAACCCTAGATCCCCGCTGACGGGTCAGTCGCGCGAAGACGAAGGATCTTTTCGGGCCGGTCTGGTCAGCCCGTGGCCCGTGCCCGCGACGCTTCTGCTGCCACGGCGGGACCCACCCCGCGATGCGTGGCACTGCGAGTCAGCGAACTGACAGTGGGGCCGCCGTCGTTTGCCGCGCCATTAACGGCCCGCCATGTGTCCTGAAAATAATTTATATAAAAACGTTATTTATATAATTAACTGATAATAAAATAAACGAAAATAAAAATAATTTATAACCGATTTAATTAATTTAATTAAACAATTTTAATTAATTAATTAAATATCAAACTTTAAACATTAATATCTTGCAAAATTGACATCCAATTAATGCAAATAAATATATCATTGGATTCAGCAAAAATAGAGGAATATTATGGCACTATCAATTTTGCATTTGGACTTATATTTAGCAATGTGATATTTTAGGGTATTCAATTAATCCTAAAAATGTCACAAAAGTTAATTAACCTATAACTTTGTACCCACTAACCTAAACATATCCAATATAGGTCTTAAAGTGATCAAAAAACCCTAAGGATTAATTTGATAGTGTTTATCCTACTGTTTGGATTAGTTTTTGCCTAATCACTTTTAGGACTTAACCCTAATTACCCTATTTAACCCTAGAACTTCAATTGACCATAACTTGGTCAATTGAGATCCAAATTGGATGAATCAAATATTAATTTAGATTAGAAAAACCTAATTAACAGTAATATGTAAAAATATTTTAGATCCAACAATTAGATTTGCTAATCACTCCTAATTACTCCAAAACTTAATTAGTGAATATTAGCAAATCTAATAATCCAAATTGAGTGATTTAAGTTTCAAATGACTCCTAGAACCATTTAGAACCTATTTGTAAGGTTGGATTAGTGTTTGAGTGCTTAATTTTACTAATCACTCACTAATCACTCCTAACCATAATTAGGTCATAACTTAGTCAAATTAAATCCAAATTGAGCCTACCACATGTCATTATGATCAGTGGACTATTTGTAAACCATAGCCACTAATTTTACTCAATTTATACACAAATTAGCAAAGTTAGGATTTTTGACCCATAATTAAGAATTACTTAATCCCCTTTTAACCCTAGATCTTGTATTGACCATAACTTGGTCAATACTTATCAGAATTTAACAAATTTAGGTTCTATGGAAAGTTTAGGCAGTAAGGAATATTAATCTGAAAGAAAATTTAACTTTTACTTAGTCAAATTACTAATTTTCCCTTATGAATCAAATTCACTAATTTGATCTCATATGGTTTATTAATCATCCAAAAAATAGTTTAGTTGCTGTCTAATATTATATTAAATAGTAAGAATCATATTCCAAAAGAAAATTTTAGATTTAGAACCCTAGATCAAAATTTGATCTTTTGAACCCTTAAGTAAAGGAAAAATAGTAATTTTGCCCAAATTTAGGGTTTAGCATCTTAAAGCCCTAAAATCATCTTTACAATCTTATTAATCAGTAAATGTAATGATTTATAGCTGAAATTTATCAAATCCAAGTTTAAATTAAATTTTTGATCAAAATCCCAAAATTGGCTCCTTAAGAAAATTCCTAAGTAAATTGTGAGTGTTCTCCTTTCCTTAATCATTCTTAGACCTTACCTTAGGTCTTATATCATTAGTTAGGATGTGTGTATTGAGAGATACTCTTAGTAATTAAGAGATTTAATTTTTAAGATTAAGAATATATCTTAAGTTAGAATTCATCTATTGAGTAAATTGGGTTACTCAAATAGATGAAACCTTGAGTTTACTAGTTTATAGATTTTCTTAGTTTATTAAATGATTATTTGATCTTTTAACTTTAGAACTAAGAGTAGAGATCTATCCTAATGAATTGATTTATCATTAGTGTTTACCTTAACTTAATTGGTGAGATTTGGGTTCTAAATCTTAGACATTTAGATGCACCATTTGGATTAAGTGATTAAATTTCATATTTGGAATTTAATTCTTAATCCTTTCATCTTGATTTGATCAATCAAGATGAGGTTGGGACTATTTAAAAACATTAAAATAGGACATTTGACTTATTATTTACCTCATCTAGTCGACATTGATTTGATAAGATTAGAACCTGATCAGTTCTAATTATTTTCTAACTTGTAAGGACGTGAATCTGAGTTACACTCAATAGTAGGACCTGGAGATCCTGAACTTGTGTAACTTAGAGTAGATAGAACGAATAAAGTAGATAACAATGGATATCACCTGTGTTTTAGATAGAGTCTCTTGCTCACCTTGAATTAATACTTTGCATACCTTGTTTTGTGCCCCTTACCTTGTACACATATATTGGACATAGGATATTTGATAAATATCTCATGTTAATTTTGAATTACATACATATCATTCATGATTGATCGATGTTTTCAGTTTTTCAGAAAGTTGTGGCTTAACTAGTATGCCTCTCTAATCCTCTAGTTCGGCATAGCACGCTGGTTTGTTACTGTCGGTAAGTCTATCCATATCTTGTTGAAATAATTCCCAGGATGGCGAGAAATAGATTTTGCGCTCTTTAATCAGGATTGGACATGGTGAGTACTAGTTGAGAGTTATTTTGGTAAGGTGTAGCTTGATTAGTATACCTCTTCGATCAACTCGTTCGGGGTCGGCAACCTTTCGAGGGTTTAATGTCCGACAGTCTATTAGCCATGCCTAATCCATAGGATAGGATGGATAAACTCTCGCCCTACTGACTATAGAGTTAGGATTCTGATATGGATATACTAATTCAAGTACACTTACATTTGGTTCTGTCTTAGCTCATCAGGCAAAGAGTTTTCAGTGATACTCACTTCAGAGTTTCTTTCTTAGCCCATCAGGCTAAGATTTGCTGAGTATATTTTTAGTTGAGTGGCTTGGACAGTCACTGTAGTTTTCAGTTTTCAGTTACTATTTTACCTTGCATATTCTGCATTTTAGCACTATTTTACTTACAGTTTTCCTGCACTTATTTCTATATAGGATGCTAATTTTACTTACTGTTTTCATATGCTCACATAGGATGTTAGTTGTTTTTAGTTTTAGACTGTTCAATTTTTGTATGTTACCTAGCATAATCTATTTGATCATAAGCATATTTAGGTTGTATTTTCTTTACAGTTTTGTTTAGTCTTTCTTTTTCTTACCTGTCTTTGATGCAGTTGCTCGGAGGAGGTATGTGCTTACTTCCTATTTGCTTAGTTATAAACTGTAGTTTATAACTTATTACTGTTCTTTTGTACGCTTTCTGCACCTTTTTGCTTCAGTACTGGTTTATGGTGATATTCAAGTAACTTAATAAAATTGTTTACCATAAAATGTGCTTAGACAATAGTCTAACTATTTTTTCTTTTGTTGGCTGGAGCCCTACCATTATGAAATCGATAATGGTAGGTTCTGAGTTTGTTAAAGCAGCTGATCCAGTGGAGTGCTTATCATTGGAGGAGGAGCCAGTTCCTGAAGATCTATAGCTTTAGATTTCTTTTTTCCAATGAGATTGAGAGTTCTTTCAGCCCTTTTTATCTTATTAAATGTTGTAATAATACATGTTTAACTTTTCTTTTCAGCACTTTACTTATTCTGTATTGTTGTATTTATACTGTATGGATGGATGTTATATTTATATTGCTTCCGCACTCTGAGTTATGGTATGATCATATAGTGATTGTTTTTTTGGGATGAATGGCAAAGTCCTTAGTTAAGATTGGATTAGAATGTGTGTCTAATCCAATTTTAAGTGGGGACCTTGTCATTTGGTAACCCCTCCACCGTAATCATGTTAACTTAAGAGTTAACAGGACCACGGCGGGGCAGGGTCGCCACAGTAGCAAACCTTGATTATTTTCAAAGATTGATCTAAAGAGTGGTTATCATCAAATTTATAGGCACCCTGGTGATGAGTGAAAGACCGCATTCAAAATAATAGAAGGACTTTATGAATGGATGGTGATGCCTTTCGGTCTTTCTAATACACTCATCATATTTATGCTCTTGATGAACACATTCCTTCAACCTTTTCTAAGAAAATTCATTGTGGTCTACTTTTGTGGCGACCCTGCCCCGCCGTGGTCCTGTTAACCCTTAAGTTAACATGATTATGGTGGAGGGTCACCAAATGATAAAGTCCCAACTTAGAATTGAATTAGACACGTGTTCTAATCCAACTTAAATAAGAACTTTGTCATTCAATCCATAAGAACTATCACTAAATGACTATACATGAACTCAGAGTGTAGAAGCATATAAAGTATAACATCTATCCAATATATTATAAATACAATAATATAGAATAAGTAAAGTGCTGAAAGAGAAATATAAACCTGTATTATTACAACAATTAATAAGTTTAAGAGAACTGAAAAAGGAAACTCTCAATCACACAAGCAACAGAAACTAAAGCTAAAGATCTTCAAGAATGGGCTCCTCCTCCAATGGTAAGCTCTCCACTGGATCTTCTGCTCCAACAAACTCAGAGCCTACCATTATCAGTTTCATAATGGTAGGGCCCCAGCCAACAAAAGAAAAACTGGTTAGACAATATGTCTAAGTGTGGCGCCCACCACCCTTAATCCGCCAAAGGATTAGGTTAAGGGTGGGGTGTCACTCTGGCTAACCCCTCACTTATTATTGGATTAGGATAGTCTCCATAATCCACCTGATTAGGGAAGGATTAACATAGAATCAAACTATCAGTCACTGTATAAGTAAATAAACAGAGTGCGGAAGCGATTTAAGGAAATGTAAATCATCCAAGCATCACAGTGTAAATAAGAATAATAGACTCAGAATATAAGCATAAAATCCAATATACAGTCAATGGTACCTGTATTATTACATAATTTAAAATATTTAAATAAAAATAGAATGAAAACCACTCATTCTCACTCGAAGTATAAAGGGACTAAACGGCAGCTTCTTCTACGGGCTCCTCCTCGGGGTAAGGCTCCACACCTAACTCATGCTCATCTAACTGAAAGGAGTCTGCCATTGTCAGTTTCACAATGTAGGGCCCCAACCAAAAAAAAAATCTGATTAGACAATTGTCTAAGTACATTTTAAGCTGAAAATTTTTATATGTGTTAAGTAATATCACCATTATACAATATCTAAGCAATAATATGTGTAAGGGAGTAGCAAGCAGTACAAAAGAAATAGGAAAGCTATAAATTATCATTTATAACTTAAGCAAAGAAAAGGAAAGAGGCTGAGACATGCCTCGCATACAAACTAAACAAGGAAGGCCGTATAAATATACGTAACTAAACAAGTGCAGTAAGAAAAATTCTACATCCTAAACATGCTGGTGATCAACAGAAAACATGCCAATTAAAATAAATAAACAACTCAGCAGTGGTAAGTACATATAGCAGCAAAATTCTAACATCCTAAATATGTATATCAAGCAGTACAAGAAAATAGCTGACGGAATAAGAATACTGAAAAGTAAGTAACAATAACTGTATATAAAGTCACACGTGCATCGACTGTCATACAAAAAAGAGCTACTCAAGCCCATCGAATACCAAAGAAGCTTAGCACCATCACGGCTAAGTCATAAACTGTGTACCCCTAGCGACATAAGGAGGCTAGGCATATAAGCACACAAAGCAAGCGAAGGGTCTTAGCACCAGTACGGTTAAGGCCTAACTGTATGCCCCTAGCGACATACGGAGGCTAGTAAACTAAGCATACAAAGCAACCTTAACGCCAGTACGGCTAAGGCACCAACGGTGTACCCCTAGCGACATAAGGAGGCTAGTAAACTAGGCACACAACAAAACGGATCCTTCCCCTAGCGATATAAGGAGGCTAGGCAATAAGGATATAACTGAGAGGCAGCTCATAAAATCATTATCTTTTAATAAATCACTTTAATATTTTCACAAAGGATCTAAGGAGTCTCCATATTTCCTAACATTTTATTCATGCATCAAATGTCTTATATGATATGCTCAAGGAAATATGGCACAAAAATCAAGGGATGCATAAGCAACAAAGTATCAAATAGAAGCAAGAGACTCTACTAAACATGGTGATATTATTTGTTTTCTACTTAACCATTCTAACTATTCCAAGTTACACAAGTTCAGGATCACCGTTTTCCTACTATCGAGTGTAACTCAAAAATTCGTCCTTACAAATTAAAAAAAGGATTGGAACTGATCAGGTTCCAATCTATTTCAATCAAATAGACGACTACGAGTTAAATCAATAAATCGTACGTCTTAGTTTTGTAAATTTAGACGTTCTAACTAAGATCTGATCAAGATCTTCTGTACCTATAGATTATGGATTAAACACTACGAGAATTAGGTTTAATCTCATAATCCAAAGGATAAGACCTAAGTTCTAGGTTTTATTCTATAAGTGATCTACTAGTTATGGCAAATCCTATTAAGTAATCAAACATAATAGGATGAATCTCCTACCTTAAATTTAAGGTTAAAAGACAAAATAATCAGAACGAGTTGTAAAATAAAAGAAGGTCTAGAAACTAATAAACCAAGGTTTCACCTATAGGGTAACCCAATTTACCCAATGAATGAACTCTAACCTATGATCTAGTCCTAATCTCAGGAAAGGTCCTTAAGGTGTAGTGCTTTTAAGACTTAACAGAAATTATTGGAATCTAACTTAAGAGTTGATTTCACTCACTTAATTGATACTAAGAAGATTATAACCTTGGTTTAAGAGTTTTGAAATGTAAACTAGAGGTTAAGAGTACATAGTCCAAACTTAGGGCAAAATGACTATTTTGCCCGTACCTTAAGGGTCAAAAAGGCAAGTTTTGATTTACAGGTCATAATTGAATTATTTTAGTACCAATTGGTTCCTTACTGTCTAACTTGAAGATAGACAGTAAGTACGCCTAAATCGGGCGAGAAACGGTCAAGTTATGGCTAAAATAAGGCTATGGGTAATTTGGTCATTTACCTAAATTTCCAGGGTTCAGATCTTAAATATTATATTATTATAATGATGACATTGAAATTCTAGGCTAGTTAACATCTTGAATTTTCCAATTTGGAGTTGATCTGACTAAGTTATGGCTGCTTGAAGTCTAGGGGCATTTTGGTCATATTTCACTAAAGTCAACACTAAATTCTAGGGTTGACTTTTTATCCTGATATCCGAATAAAAAAACTAATACTACTATGGTGATGGGGCCGCTCTCTTGAGCATTTTAAAACCCATATTGACTATATTTTGATAATCGGGTAAAAAGTTATGGGGTCTTAAAGAGGCCCCAAAATGCTACCTCGTTATGTGTACCCCGAAATAAAATTTTACATTACGCCATTTGATTTTAAATATTTTTCTGAGTATTTTAAGACCCATATTGGCTATGTTTGGATCATCCTACAAAAAGTTATTAAACTTTTAAGATTTACTATTTAAAAATACAATTTGAATTAATTTACTATTCATTAATTCAAATTGAATGATTTTACTATTCATTCCTAAAGTTTTTATTTAATTAATCACTGTTTAATTATTAATTAATTAATTAATTAATTTTATTGTAGCAAAATAATTAGTGCTAATTACTGTTTAATTAGTCTTAATTATTTGTTAATATTAAATTAAATATAATTAATTAGGTTTTACTGTTCAAAAATAATTAATTATCCTAATTACTATTTAAGATTTAATTAATAGTTAATTAATCCTTAATTAATCTTTAATTATAATTATTTAATTAAAGTTACTGTTTAAAAGTAATTAATTATCATAATTACTGTTTATGATTAAATTAATATTTAATTAATATTAATTAATCATCTAATTATTTTTAGTTAAATAAAGTTACTGTTCAAAAGTAATTAACACTAATCCTGGGTTAATTAACACTAACTATAATTAATTAGGGATAACAGTAATTAATTAACACTAACAGTAATTTAATTAATTTCTATTTAACTGACAGTGGGCCCCACTGACACGTGACACTTCCAGAGGCTGCCACGTGGCACTATGGGCCCCACAGGCTGCTGACTCAGCTCGGTTGACTGGACAGTGGGCCCACCCGACACGTGGCACTGCCAGAGGCTGTCACGTGGCACTGTGGGTCCCACGGGCTGCTGAATCAGCTCGGGTGACTGGACAGTGGGCCCCACGTGACACGTGGCGGGCCCGTAGGCTGCCACATGGCCGGGTGGGCCCCACCCGCGCTGATGCGGACCTGACCCGGATGGGTCGGGCTCAGGTCGGCCCGGCCCGGCGCGAAGGCGCAACGCTTCGCCTTCCGGGGGGTTCGGCGGACCGAACCCAGTCCCCTTCGCGGTGCTGGAGCGCCCGATCGGGTTGGTTTAAGCCCGATCGGAACGGTGGATGTGTAGATGACATCCTAATCTACATATCCTACAATTTGTGTAATGATCGAACGGTAAACGAGGGAGATCGGGGTACCTGAAGTTCGGATCGGCGAAGGTTTCGACGGAAAAATAGGGCTGACTTCCGGGCTTGATTCCGGCTCGATCCGGGCTCCGATCGGTGAAAACTCGGAGCCTAGGGCTAGGCCGAGGTCTTATAGACCAGACGGCGACCTTGCCGAGGTCTGGATGTGGCCGGATTGGCCAAAAAATGCGACGGGCCGCCGCATGTCATGCGGGCGGAGAGGGCAAGGAAGACGCCTCCGGACCGTCGGATCTGTGCGATCTTGGACGGTCCGGATCGCTCCAGACCGCGTGACGCGAATCGCGGCCGAGAGCCGTTGAATCCGCGCGCTATCGGACGGTCCGGATGGATCCGTCCGATCTGACGGCGTCGTTAACTAGAGTTAACGGCGTCGTACGGCGCCGTTAATTAATTAATTAAAAAAAAAAATTTTTAAAACATTTTCAGAAAAAAAAATTTTGAACATGTTTTTCCTAGCTAATTTGGGGTCAAGGAATTCAATGGCGCAGTCGGATTTTCGATCCGACGAGTATTTTGATACCTCGATTTCCGTGATATTTTTATTATTAAAATATTCGTCGAAATTTCGACGACTTCCGATTCACACGAAAACTTCACCCCAAGCTAATTTGGGGTCAAGGAATTCAATGACACAATCAGATTTTTGATCCGACGAGTATTTTGATACCTCGATTTCCGTGGTATTTTTATTATTAAAGTATTTGCCGAAATTTGACAACTTCCGATTGATATGAAGACTTCACCCCCAAGCTAATTTGGGGTCAAGGAATGCAATGGTGGTGTCCGTTTTCCGATCGGAGGTCAATTTAAATAGGTCAATTTCTGAGGTTCCTGAAATTCTCAAAATAAAGATTTAATCTGTTTGACCTCTGGTTTGGACCGGATCTTGGTAGTTAACTCCAAATGACCTAATTAGCACTTAAGATTATGTTTAAGACTTAGGGTTAGTCTTAATCAATTATGGTAACAACTTGGGTTGTTACACTAAGTACATTTTAGGGCAAATAATTTTATTAAGTTAAATAGATAACACCATAAAAATAGAACTGAGCAAAAATAGGTGCAGAAGAAGCGTACAAAAAGAACAGTAATAAGTTATAAACAAACAGTTTATAACTAAAGCAACTATGAAGTAATATATACCTCCTCCAAGCAACTGCAATAAAGAAAGGTAAGCAAAAGACTAAACAAAATTGTAAGAAAGTACAACCTAAACATGTTTATGATCTAACAGAATATGCTAGGTGACATACATAATTTGAAATAGTATAAAATTGAAAACAACTAACATCCTAGGTGAGCATATGAAAACAGTAAGTAAAACTAGCATCCTATATAAAAACATGTGTAGGAAGGCTGTAAGTAAAACAGTGCTACAATGCAGAATATATAAGTAAAACAGTAACTGTAAACTGAAACTGCAGTGACTATCTAAGTCACCCAAACTGAACACATAGACAGTAAATCTTAGCCTGATGAGCTAAGAAACTCTGAACTAAACATCACTAAAAACTCTTAGCCTAATGAGCTAAGACATAACTGAATGTAAGTGTACTTGAATTAGTATTACCATATCAGAATCCTGACTCTATAGTCAATATGGCAAGAGTCTATCCATCCTATCACTCGGACTAGGCATGGCCATAGACTGTCGGACATTAAACCCTCGAAAGGTTGCTGACCCGAACGGGTTGATCGAAGAGGTATACTAATCAAGCTACATCTTACAAACCACTTGAGAAATGAAAACATAATGCTGCTTATGAATGTTCCAAATTAACATAAGATATTTATCAAATATCTTAAGTACATAATATATGTTCAAGGTATAAGGCTCAAAATCAAGGAATGCGAAGCATCAAAATCAAAGTAAGCAAGAAACTATATCTAAAACACAGGTGATATCTGTTGTTATCTACTTTATTCATTTTATCTACTCTAAGTTACATAAGTTTCAGAATCATCAATTCTTACACATTCTGTAACTTAGAATCACGAATTATACTAGTTGAAGATAATTAGGACTGGCCAAGTCCTAATTATAACTTAATCAAAAGACGACTATTTAGTTAAAATGAACAAATCATCGACCTAATTTTGTATTTTAATTCATCCCAACCTCATATTGATTAGCCAAATCAAGATGAAAAGATTAAGAATTAGACTCCAGATAATGGGGTCTAATCACTAAATCTTAAAGGTGTAATCTAAGGGTCTAAGTTTAGAACCCAAATCTCACATATTAGGTTAAGGCAAGTCCTAATGATAAATCAATTCATTATGATATATCTCTATTCTTAATTCTAGGGTTTAAAGATCAAATAATCATTTAATAAACTAAGAAAAATCTAGAAACTAGTAAACTCAAGGTTTCATCTAATTGAGTAACCCAATTTACTCAATAGATGAATTCTAACTTAAGATCTATTCCTAATCTTAAGAATTAAGGCTCTTAATTACTAAGAGTATCTCTCAAGACACATATCCTAACTAATATTATAAGACCTAAGGATGGGTCTAAGAATGATTAAAGAAGGAGAACACTCACTTAGGACTTAGGAATTTTCTTAAGGAGTAAATTTTAAGATTTTAATCAAAATCTAATTTAGACTTGAATTTGATTAATTTCAGTTCTAAATCATTCTATTTACTGATTTTAGTGATTAGAAACTGAATTTAGGGTTTTTAAAGGCTAAACCCTAAATTTGGGCAAAATGACCATTTTGCCCCTACTTAAGGGTTCAAAAGATCAAATTTTGATCTAAGGTTTTAATTCTAAAATTTTCTTTTGGAAAGTGATTCTTACTGTCTAATGTAAGATTAGACAGCAACTAAATTAATTTTGGGTGATTATTAAGCCATATGAGATCAAATTAGTGAATTTAACTCATAAGGGCAAATTAGTAATTTGGCTAAGTAAAAGTTAAATTTTCTTTTAGATTATTATTCTTTACAGTCTAAGCTTTTCATAGAACCTAAATTTGCTAAATTCTGATAAGTATTGGCCAAGTTATGGCCAATACAAGATCTAGGGTTAAAAGGTGATTAAGGAATTCTTAATTATGGGTCAAAAATCATAATTTTGTCAATTATTGTCCAAATTAAGCAAAATCAGTGGCTATGGTTTACAAATAGTCCACTGATCATAATGACATGTGGTAGGCTCAATTTGGACCTAATTTGACTAAGTTAAGACCTAATTAGGGTTTAGGGTGATTAGTGAGTGATTAGCAAAATTAATCACTCAAACACTAATCCAACCTTATAGATTGATTCTAAATGGTTCTATGAGTTCTCTAAAACTTAAATCATCAATTTGGGTTACTAGATTTGCTAAAATTCACTAATCAATATTTAGAGTAATTAAGGGTGATTAGCAAATCTAGGGCAAAATGACTATTTTGCCCGTATCTTAAGGGTCAAAAAGGCAAGTTTTGATTTACAGGTCAGAATTGAATTATTTTAGTACCAATTGGTTCCTTACTGTCTAACTTGAAGATAGACAATAAGTACGCCTAAATCGGGCGAGAAACGGTCAAGTTATGGCTAAAATAAGGCTATGGGTAATTTGGTCATTTACCTAAATTTCCAGGGTTCAGATCCTAAATATTATTTTATTATAATAATGATATTGAAATTCTAGGCTAGTTAGCATCTTGAATTTTTTAATTTGGAGTTGATCTGACTAAGTTATGACTGTTTGAAGTCTAGGGGCATTTTTGTTATTTTTCAATAAAGTCAACTCTAACTTCTAGGGTTGCCTCTTTATCCTGATATTTGAATGAGAAAACTAATACTACTACGGTGATGGGGCCGCTCTCCTGAGCATTTTAAGACCCATATTGACTATATTTCTATAATCGGATAAAAAGTTATGGGGTCTTAAAGATGCCCCAAAATGCTACCTCGTTATGTGTACCCCGAAATGAAATTTTACATTATGCCATTTGATTCTAAATATTTTTCTGAGCATTTTAAGACCCATATTGGCTATGTTTGGATCATCCTACAAAAAGTTATTAAACTTTTAAGATTTACTATTCAAAAATACAATTTGAATTAATTTACTATTCATTTATTCAAATTGAATGATTTTACTATTCATTCCTAAAGTTTTTATTTAATTAATCACTATTTAATTATTAATTAATTAATTAATTAATTTTACTGTAGTAAAGTAATTAGTGCTAATTACTATTTAATTAGTCTTAATTAATCTCTAATTATATTTAATTATTTAAATTTACTGTTTATTCCTAAAGTTTTTATTTAATTAATCACTATTTAATTATTAATTAAATAATTAATTAATTTTACTGTAGCAAAGTAATTAGTGCTAATTACTGTTTAATTAGTCTTAATTATTTGTTAATATTAAATTAAATATAATTTATTAGGTTTTACTGTTCAAAAGTAATTAATTATCCTAATTACTATTTAAGATTTAATTAACAGTTAATTAATCCTTAATTAATCTTTAATTATAATTATTTAATTAAAGTTACTATTTAAAAGTAATTAATTATCCTAATTACTATTTATGATTAAATTAACATTTAATTAATATTAATTAATCCTCTAATTATTTTTAGTTAAATAAAGTTACTGTTCAAAAGTAATTAACACTAATCCTGGGTTAATTAACGCTAACTGTAATTAATTAGGGATAACAGTAATTAATTAACACTAACATTAATTTAATTAATTTCTAATTAACTGACAGTGGGCCCCATTGACACGTGGCACTGTGGGCCCCACAGGCTGCTGACTCAGCTCGGCTGACTGGACAGTGGGCCCACCTGACACGTGGCACTGCCAGAGGCTGCCACGTGGCACTGTGGGTCCCACGGGCTGCTGAATCAGCTCGGGGGACTGGACAGTGGGCCCCACGTGACACGTGGCGGGCCCGTAGGCTGCCACGTGGCCGGGTGGGCCCTACCCACGCTGACGCGGACCCGACCCGGATGGGTCGGGCTCGGGCGACCCGGCCCGGCCCGAAGGCGCGACGCTTCGCCTTCTGGAGGGGTCGGCGGACCGAACCCAGTCCGCTTTGGGGAGCTAGTGCGCCCGATCGGGTTGGTTTAAGCCCGATCAGAACAGTGGATGTGTAGGTGACATCATAATCTACATATCCTACAATTTGTGCAATAATCGAACGGTAAACGAGAAAGATCGGGGTACCTGAAGTTCGGATCGGCGAAGGTTTCGGCGGCAAAATAGGGCTGACTTCCGGGCTTGATTCCGGCTCGATCCGGGCTCCGATCGGTGAAAACTCGGAGCCTAGGGGTAGGCCGAGGTCTTATAGACCGGACGGCGACCTCGCCGAGGTCTGGATGTGGCCGGATTGGCCAAAAAATGCGACGGGCCGCCGCGTGTCACGCGGGCGGAGAGGGCGAGGAGGACGCCTCCGGACCGTCGGATTTGTGCGATCGCGGACGGTCAGGATTGCTCCAGACCGCGTGACGCGGATCACGGCCGAGGGCCGTGGGATCCGCGCGCGATCGGACTGTCCGGATCGCTCCAGACCACGTGACGCGGATCGCGGCCGAGAGCCGTCGGATCCGCGCGCGATCGGACGGTCCGGATGGATCCGTCCGACCTGACGGCGCCATTAATTGGAGTTAACGGCGTCGTACAGCGCCGTTAATTAATTAATTATTATTATTATTTTTTTTTTAACATTTTCAGAAAAAAAAATTTTTGAACATATTTTTCCTAGCTAATTTGGGGTCAAGGAATTCAATGGCGCAGTCAGATTTTCGATCCGATGAGTATTTTGATACCTCGATTTCCGTGATATTTTTATTATTAAAATATTCGTCGAAATTTCGATGACTTCCGATTCACACGAAAACTTCACCCCAAGCTAATTTGGGGTCAAGGAATTCAATGACGCGGTCAGATTTTTGATCCGACGAGTATTTTGATACCTCGATTTCGGTGCTATTTTTATTATTAAAGTATTTGCCGAAATTTGACAACTTCCGGTTGATACGAAGACTTCACCCCAAGCTAATTTGGGGTCAAGGAACGCAATGGTGGTGTCCGTTTTCCGATCGGAGGTCAATTTAAATAGGTCAATTTCCGAGGTTCCTTAAATTCTCAAAATAAAGATTTAATCCGTTTAACCTCTGGTTTGGACCGGATCTTGGTAGTTGACTCCAAATGACCTAATTAGCACTTAAGATTATATTTAAGACTTAGGGTTAGTCTTAATCAATCATGGTAACAACTTTGGTTGTTACAGACTCCCCCACTTAAGAACGATGTCGTCCTCGACATCACTCAGGTGGAATTAAGCATGACTCGCATGGAAATTTAAAGGTTCAAAATACTAAGAAATAGAAGTACCTGGGTTTTCGAAGAGTTTGGGATGCTTGGACCGCATATCGGATTCCTTTTCCCAGGTGGCCTCGTTGCAGGAACGGTTCTTCCATTGAAGCTTAATCATGTCAATTGCACGATTCCTGAGTTGCTTGCGGTCACGGGCTAGGATTCTAATCGGTTCCTCAGCAAATGATTAGTCTGGTTGGATTTGAATTTCTAGAAGCTGCACAAGATGAGATGGGTCCCGAAGACACTTTCTTAGGGACGATACATGAAAAATATTGTGCACTGCTGCGAAATTCTCTGGCAAGTCTAATCGATAGGCAACTGACCCAATCTTCTGGAGGATTTTGAATGGTCCAACATATCTTGGACTAAGCTTACCAGCAACCCCGAAGCGATGGACTCCTTTCATGGGGCTGACCTTTAAGTAAACGAAGTCTCCTTCTTGAAACTCTAAGGGTCGATGACGGAGATTATGATATTTACTTTGTCTATCCTGGGCTGCCTTGATACGCTGTTGGATAAGTTTAACCTTTTTGTTCGTCTCCTCGACCAATTCTGAGCCGAACAACTGAACGTCTCCGGTCTCGGACCAAGACATGGGTGTTGAGCACTTCCTGCCGTAAAGTGCCTCGTATGGAGCCATCTTGATACTGGCCTGGAAGCTATTGTTGTATGCAAATTCCACCAAGGGAAGGTGGTCTTCCCAGGATCCAGCAAAATCTAATATACAGAGGCGGAGTAGGTCTTCCAGGATTACAGATTAAATACTCATTCATATCACAAGACTCTGCACTATGGGATAGGATTATCACTTAGTATGTGGTACCTCCTACTAAGCATAGGATGATTTAAGGCTCAAGGATCCTTGTGGTTCTATACGTAAGTGATATTCACCACTTAAGGGTTTAATCAAGGGTGAATAAGTCATTTACAAGATCTATCCTGAATTAAGAAAAATGTTGGGATACTACTAGAATCCAAAGGTTTACCATTAAAGACCAGAGCTTTTTGACTGTTTAATTTAATGGAGTAAAGGGTTAGAGACCTAAGAAAATGCTAAATTGGCATTTTGAGTTACAATTATGACTCGCCTAATTAATAGATTATATCGTTTAGTTTAATCTAAAGAGTGATATGTTATTTACCTAGCTGGGTAAGTTGCTACTCGATAGAGAAATTATTGCTATGAGTCATGAAAGCATGACTTAGATCTTAATGTTTGACTACCAAAGCTAGGAATAAGTAATTGTCCAATGTGACACCCTAGTATAGTACAAGTAAGATTTGAGGATGGCTAAGAATAAGGATTAATAATGGAGTGACTGAAAAACTTAAATGATGAAAATAATTAGGCGATCGAATAGGTGTGCCTGAAATAACAACATTGCCTTCGGTCATTCCTAAATGGGTGCAGGTTCCTGTAAGCCTATCGCTGCATCTCTATCTTTGTGGAGGCTTAGCCAAAATGGGTCGAGGTGTGTTGGCCAGTTTCCTCTTTCGATTCAATGCCGTAGTCTGAGGGTGCTTGGAACAATCAATGCAAGCGCCGTTGATGGTTTTATTATGTATGCACTGTTGGACGTTATGACCATGTCAGCTACAAGTATAATAGCCTCTCATGCCATGGTAGCACCTTCCATTGGGATGGGGCTTTGTACAGCCGTTATATGGGTCATTAAGTGGGGCTACTGATGATGAGAGCGAATTTTGATTGGCGAGTGTGATTATCGTTCTCTCCATTCCCTCAAATAGCTTGGCATGAGTGTTGACCAAGACCCTTATTGCCTCTAGCAGTGTGGTGGCCTCATTTGAGGAGCTGCTAGGGACTGCAGAAGAGGGAGATGATCTAGGATCCATAGATCAATCGGAGTTGTAGAAGCGACAAGGTATCAAATTCTAAGAAGAATTACATAAGATTGATTTGCACTTTATTAATCATAAAGTGGTTGGCGTAAGAGGTACAACAGGTAGCTATCCACTAGAATGAGATGGATGAAGTTCTCTCCTTCATAATACAGTCTGTTGGGTTTCTATCTCGACTCGTAGGAAGGAAGGCATTAGTGAAATAGTAGTCATAGATGCTAGTAGTGATTTGATACAATTGATGGTCTTTCAATCTAATCTTCTTATTTTAGATAATTACCTACTAAGGTTCTAGTAGTTTGACCAAAATATCAACTGTGGCCTTAAGTTATATTATTATCTTTAATGAGACAAAATTTAGAAATTAGAAGGAAACCACCTAAGAGCGATTTAAGACTTATTTGATGGTTTAAAATCCTTTAGGGATTCGTATATCTTGTATAAAATTAAATCCTAACATCTTAAATTCTTGATCTTGTAACTCTTAAGAAAGTTTTAATTTTGAATTAGTTACATATTGTACTTAGGTTTGATCCTATAATATTTATTTAGTTCACTTAATTACTCATTTATCCTAAGTTCGTACTCATTTAAGCTGTTGTACCATGACTGCATTTTTAATTTATATACTCTTATTATTCTAAGCTTTGATATTGTGGTGTCTTGGATGTAACTCTAATGTATTCTGATATAGTGACTGAACTGGCAGAAGAATCTTCCATTAGGTAGATCAGAATACAAATTCTTTATCTGACACTTTATGGAATTCTCTAATACTACCTGTGGCGCCCACCACCCTTAATCCACCAAAAGATTAGGTTAAGGGTGGGGTGTCACTCTGGCTAACCCCTCACTTATCATTAGATTAGGATAGTCTCCATAATCCACTTGATTAGGGAAGGATTAACACAGAATCAAACTATCAGTCACTATATAAATAAATAAACAGAGTGCGGAAGCGATTTAAGGAAATGTAAACCATCCAAGCATCACAGTGTAAATAAGAATAATAGACTCAGAATATAAGCATAAAATCCAATATACAGTCAATGATACCTGTATTATTACATAATTTAAAATATTTAAATAAAAATAGAATGAAAATCACTCATTCTCACTCGAAGTATAAAGGGACTAAACGACAGCTTCTTCTACGGGCTCCTCCTCGGGGTAAGGCTCCACACCTAACTCCTGCTCGTCTAACTGAAATGAGTCTGCCATTGTCAGTTTCACAATGTAGGGCCCCAGCCAAAAAAAAAAATCTGATTAGACAATTGTCTAAGTACATTTTAAGCTGAAAATTTTTATATGTGTTAAGTAATATCACCATTTTACAACATCTAAGTAATAATATGTGTAAGGGAGCAGCAAGCAATACAAAAGAAATAGGGAAGCTATAAATTATCATTTATAACTTAAGCAAAGAAAAGAAAAGAGGCTGAGACATGCCTCGCATACAAATTAAACAAGAAATGGCGTATAAATATACGTAACTAAACAAGTGCAGTAAGAAAAATTCTACATCATAAACATGCTGGTGATCAACAGAAAACATGCCAATTAAAATAAATAAACAACTCAGCAGTGGTAAGTACATATAGCAGCAAGATTCTAACATCCTAAATATGTATATCAAGCAGTACAAGAAAATAGCTGACGGAATAAAAATACTGAAAAGTAAGTAACAATAACTACATATAAAGTCACATGTGCATCGACTGCCATACAGAAAAGAGCTACTCAAGCCCATTGAATACCAAATAAGCTTAGCATAATCACGGCTAAGTCATAAACTGTGTACCCCTAGCGACATAAGGAGGCTAGGCATATAAGCACACAAAGCAAGTGATGGGTCTTAGCACCAGTACGGTTAAGGCCCAACTGTATGCCCCTAGCGATATACGGAGGCTAGTAAACTAAGCATATAAGGCAACCTTAACGCCAGTACAGTTAAGGCACCAACGATGTATCCCTAGTGACATAAGGAGGAAAGTAAACTAGGCACACAACAAAACGGATCCTTCTCCTAGTGACATAAGGAGGCTAGGTAATAAGGATATAACTGAGAGGCAGCTCATAAAATCATTATCTTTTTATAAATCACTTTAATATTTTCACAAAGGATCAAAGGAGTCTCCATATTTCTAAATATTTTATTAATGCATCAAATATCTTATATGATATGTTCAAGGAAATATGACACAAAAATCAAGGGATGCATAAGCAACAAAGTATCAAATAGAAGCAAGAGACTCTACTAAACATGGTGATATTATTTGTTTTCTACTTAACCATTCTAACTATTCCAAGTTACACAAGTTCAAGATTACTATTTTCCTACTATCGAGTGTAACTCAGAAATTCGTCCTTACAAATTAAAAAAAAGATTGGAACTGATCAGGTTCCAATCTAGTTCAATCAGATAGACGACTACGAGTTAAATCAATAAATCGTACGTTTTAGTTTTGTAAATTTAGACGTTCTAACTAAGATCTAATCAAGATCTTCTATACCTATAGATTATGGATTAAACACTACAAGAATTAGGTTTAATCTCATAATCCAAAGGATAAAACCTAAGTTCTATGTTTTATTCTATAAGTGATCTACTAGTTATGGCAAATCCTATTAAGTAATCAAACATAATAGGATAAATCTCCTACCTTAAATCTAAGGTTAAAAGACAAAATAATCAGAATGAGTTGTAAAATAAAAGAAGGTCTAGAAACTAATAAACCAAGGTTTCACCCATAGGGTAACCCAATTTACCCAATGAATGAATTCTAACCTATGATCTAGTCCTAATCTCAGGAAAGGTCCTTAAGGTGTAGTGCTTTTAAGACTTAACAGAAATTATTGGAATCTAACTTAAGAGTTGATTTCACTCACTTAATTGATACTAAGAAGATTATAACTTTGGTTTAAGAGTTTTGAAATGTAAACTAGAGGTTAAGAGTACATAATCCAACCTTTGCCAAAAGGTCAAAAAGGAAACTTTTGATTTATAGGTCAGAATTGAATTATTTTAGTTCCAATTGGTTCCTTACTGTCTAACTTGAAGATAGACAGTAAGTACGCCTAAATCGGGCGAGAAACGGTCAAGTTATGACTAAAATAAGGCTATAGGTAATTTGGTCATTTACCTAAATTTCCAGGGTTCAGATCCTAAATATTATTTTATTATAATGATGACATTGAAATTCTAGGCTAGTTAGCATCTTGAATTTTCCAATTTGGAGTTGATCTGACTAAGTTATGGCTGTTTGAAGTCTAGGGGCATTTTGGTCATTTTTCACTAAAGTCAACACTAAATTCTAGAGTTGACTTTTTATCTTGATATCCGAATAAGAAAACTAATACTACTACGGTGGTGGGGCCACTCTCCTGAGCATTTTAAGACCCATATTGACTATATTTCGATAATCGGGTAAAAAGTTATGGGGTCTTAAAGAGGCCCCAAAATGCTACCTCGTTATGTGTACCCCGAAACAAAATTTTACAGTACGCCATTTGATTCTAAATATTTTTCTGAGTACTTTAAGACCCATATTGACTATGTTTGGATCATCCTACAAAAAGTTATTAAACTTTTAAGATTTACTATTTAAAAATATAATTTGAATTAATTTACTATTCATTAATTCAAATTGAATGATTTTACTATTCATTCCTAAAGTTTTTATTCAATTAATCACTGTTTAATTATTAATTAATTTTATTGTAGCAAAATAATTAGTGCTAATTACTGTTTAATTAGTCTTAATTATTTGTTAATATTAAATTAAATATAATTAATTAGGTTTTACTGTTCAAAAATAATTAATTATCCTAATTACTATTTAAGATTTAATTAATAGTTAATTAATCCTTAATTAATCTTTAATTATAATTATTTAATTAAAGTTACTGTTTAAAAGTAATTAATTATCATAATTACTATTTATGATTAAATTAATATTTAATTAATATTAATTAATCATCTAATTATTTTTAGTTAAATAAAGTTACTGTTCAAAAGTAATTAACACTAATCCTGGGTTAATTAATACTAACTGTAATTAATTAGGGATAACAGTAATTAATTAACACTAACAGTAATTTAATTAATTTCTATTTAACTCACAGTGGGCCCCACTGACACGTGACACTTCCAGAGGCTGCCACATGGCACTGTGGGCCCCACAGGCTGCTGACTCAGCTCGGCTGACTGGACAGTGGGCCCACCTGACACGTGGCACTGCCAGAGGCTGTCACGTGGCACTGTGGGTCCCACGGGCTGCTGAATCAGCTCGGGTGACTGGACAGTGGGCCCCACGTGACACGTGGCGGGCCCGTAGGCTGCCACGTGGCCGGGTGGGCCCCACCAGCGCTGATGTGGACCTGACCCGGATGGGTCGGGCTCAGGTCGGCCCGGCCCGGCGCGAAGGCGCAACGCTTCGCCTTCCGGGGGGTTCGGCGGACCGAACCCAGTCCCCTTCGGGGAGCTGGAGCGCCCGATCGGGTTGGTTTAAGCCCGATCGGAACGGTGGATGTGTAGATGACATCCTAATCTACATATCCTACAATTTGTGTAATGATCGAACGGTAAACGAGGGAGATCGGGGTACCTGAAGTTCGGATCGACGAAGGTTTCGACGGAAAAATAGGGCTGACTTCCGGGCTTGATTCCGGCTCGATCCGGGCTCCGATTGGTGAAAACTCGGAGCCTAGGGCTAGGCCGATGTCTTATAGACCGGACGGCGACCTTGCCGAGGTCTGGATGTGGCCGGATTGGCCAAAAAATGCGACGGGCCGCCGCATGTCACGCGGGCGAAGAGGCCAAGGAAGACGCCTCCGGACCTTCGGATCTGTGCGATCGTGGACGGTCCGGATCGCTCCAGACCGCGTGACGCGGATCGCGGCCGAGAGCCATTGGATCCGCGCGCTATCGGATGGTCCGGATGGATCCGTCCGATCTGACGGCGTCGTTAACTAGAGTTAACGGCGTCGTACGGCGCCGTTAATTAATTAATTAAAAAAAATTTTTTTAAAACATTTTCAGAAAAAAAAAATTTTGAACATATTTTTCCTAGCTAATTTGGGGTCAAGGAATTCAATGGCGCAGTCGGATTTTCGATCCGACGAGTATTTTGATACCTCGATTTCCGTGATATTTTTATTATTAAAATATTCGTCGAAATTTCGACGACTTCCGATTCACACGAAAACTTCACCCCAAGCTAATTTGGGGTCAAGGAATTCAATGACATAATCAGATTTTTGATCCGACGAGTATTTTGATACCTCGATTTCCGTGGTATTTTTATTATTAAAGTATTTGCCGAAATTTGACAACTTCCGATTGATATGAAGACTTCACCCCAAGCTAATTTGGGGTCAAGGAACGCAATGGTGGTATCCGTTTTCCGATCGGAGGTCAATTTAAATAGGTCAATTTCTGAGGTTCCTGAAATTCTCAAAATAAAGATTTAATCTGTTTGACCTCTGGTTTGGCCCGGATCTTGGTAGTTGACTCCAAATGACCTAATTAACACTTAAGATTATGTTTAAGACTTAGGGTTAGTCTTAATCAATCATGGTAACAACTTGGGTTGTTACACTAAGTACATTTTAGGGCAAATAATTTTATTAAGTTAAATAGATAACACCATAAAAATAGAACTGAGCAAAAATAGGTGCAGAAGAAGCGTACAAAAAGAACAGTAATAAGTTATAAACAAACAGTTTATAACTAAAGTAACTAGGAAGTAATATATACCTCCTCCAAGCAACTGCAATAAAGAAAGGTAAGCAAAAGGCTAAACAAAATTGTAAGAAAGTACAACCTAAACATGCTTATGATCTAACAGAATATGCTAGGTGACATACATAATTTGAAATAGTATAAAATTGAAAACAACTAACATCCTAGGTGAGCATATGAAAACAGTAAGTAAAACTAGCATCCTATATAAAAACATGTGTAGGAAAGCTGTAAGTAAAACAGTGCTACAATGCAGAATATATAAGTAAAACAGTAACTGTAAACTGAAACTGCAGTGACTATCTAAGTCACCCAAACTGAACACATAGACAGCAAATCTTAGCCTGATGAGCTAAGAAACTCTGAACTAAACATCACTAAAAACTCTTAGCCTAATGAGCTAAGACATAACTGAATGTAAGTGTACTTGAATTAGTATAACCATATCAGAATCCTGACTCTATAGTCAATATGGCAAGAGTCTATCCATCCTATCACTCGGACTAGGCATGGCCATAGACTGTCGGACATTAAACCCTCGAAAGGTTGCCGACCCGAACGGGTTGATCGAAGAGGTATACTAATCAAGCTACATCTTACAAACCACTTGAGAAATGAAAACATAATGCTGCTTATGAATGTTCCAAATTAACATAAGATATTTATCAAATATCTTAAGTACATAATATATGTTCAAGGTATAAGGCTCAAAATCAAGGAATGCGAAGCATCAAAATCAAAGTAAGCAAGAAACTATATCTAAAACACAGGTGATATCTGTTGTTATCTACTTTATTCATTTTATCTACTCTAAATTACATAAGTTTCAGAATCATCAATTCTTACACATTCTGTAACTTAGAATCACGAATTATACTAGTTGAAGATAATTAGGACTGGCCAAGTCCTAATTATAACTTAATCAAAAGATGACTATTTAGTTAAAATGAACAAATCATCGACCTAATTTTGTATTTTAATTCATCCCAACCTCATATTGATTAGCCAAATCAAGATGAAAAGATTAAGAATTAGACTCCAGATAATGGGGTCTAATCACTTAATCTTAAAGGTGTAATCTAAGGGTCTAAGTTTAGAACCCAAATCTCACATATTAGGTTAAGGCAAGTCCTAATGATAAATCAATTCATTATGATATATCTCTATTCTTAATTCTAGGGTTTAAAGATCAAATAATCATTTAATAAACTAAGAAAAATCTAGAAACTAGTAAACTCAAGGTTTCATCTAATTGAGTAACCCAATTTACTCAATAGATGAATTCTAACTTAAGATCTATTCCTAATCTTAAGAATTAAGGCTCTTAATTACTAAGAGTATCTCTCAAGACACATATCCTAACTAATATTATAAGACCTAAGGATGGGTCTAAGAATGATTAAAGAAGGAGAATACTCACTTAGGACTTAGGAATTTTCTTAAGGAGTAAATTTTAAGATTTTAATCAAAATCTAATTTAGACTTGAATTTGATTAATTTCAGTTCTAAATCATTCTATTTACTGATTTTAGTGATTAGAAACTGAATTTAGGGCTTTTAAAGGCTAAACCCTAAATTTGGGCAAAATGACCATTTTGCCCCTACTTAAGGGTTCAAAAGATCAAATTTTGATCTAAGGTTTTAATTCTAAAATTTTCTTTTGGAAAGTGATTCTTACTGTCTAATGTAAGATTAGACAGCAACTAAATTAATTTTGGGTGATTATTAAGCCATATGAGATCAAATTAGTGAATTTAACTCATAAGGGCAAATTAGTAATTTGGCTAAGTAAAAGTTAAATTTTATTTTAGATTATTATTCTTTACAGTCTAAGCTTTCCATAGAACCTAAATTTGCTAAATTCTGATAAGTATTGGCTAAGTTATGGCCAATACAAGATCTAGGGTTAAAAGGTGATTAAGGAATTCTTAATTATGGGTCAAAAATCTTAATTTTGTCAATTATTGTCCAAATTAAGCAAAATTAGTGGCTATGGTTTACAAATAGTCCACTGATCATAATGACATGTGGTAGGCTCAATTTGGACCTAATTTGACTAAGTTAAGACCTAATTAGGGTTTAGGGTGATTAGTGAGTGATTAGCAAAATTAATCACTCAAACACTAATCCAACCTTATAGATTGATTCTAAATGGTTCTATGAGTCCTCTAAAACTTAAATCATCAATTTGGGTTACTAGATTTGCTAAAATTCACTAATCAATATTTAGAGTAATTAAGGGTGATTAGCAAATCTAACTGTTGGATATAAAATATTTTTATAGATTACTGTTACTTAGGTTTTTCTGATCTAAAAGGACCTTTGGATCATTCAATTTGGAGTTCAATTGACCAAGTTATGGTCAATTGAAGTTCTATAGTTAATTAAGGTAATTAGGGTTAGGTCCTAAATGTCATTAGTCAAATCCTAATCCAAACAGCAAGATAAATACTATCAAAATAATCTATAGGGTTTTTTGATCACTTTAAGACCCATATTGGGTATATTTGGATCAATCTACACAAAGTTGTGAGCTAAATAAGATTTGTGACATAAATTTGAACTTAATTAAACCCTAAATGTCATTTTGCTAAATACAGGTCCAAATGCAAAATTATTAGCATCAATAAATTCCTCATATTTTTCTGATCAATTTGATATATTTATTTGCATAATTTGGATGTGTATTTTAGGAGTTATTAAGGTTTAAAGTTTAGTAATTAATTAATTAATTAATACTGTTTATTTAAATTAAATAAATCTGTTATTATAATATATATATATATAATTAATTCAATTATAATTAACTGTTACATAATTATATATATAAAAACAATTTATTTAATTCTGCAGGTACACGTGGCGGCTCCTTACTGGCGCGTCAGACGACGGCGGGTCCCACTGCCAGTCTGCTGACTCGCAGAGCCACGTGTCGCGCTGCGACTGGCCACGCGTCGTGTGATGGGTCCCGCCATGGCAGCTGAAGCGTCGCGGGCACGAGTCACGGGCCGGGCTCGGGCCGACCCGACCGGCCCGAAAAGATTCTTCATCTTCACGCGATCGACTTGGCAGCGGCGTCTTAGGGCATCAAAAACGGCGGCGAATTTGCCGTCACCGGAAATTGAACCATATACCGATGGAAAGGTCTGGAAGAGACCTTTCGATTGGTACTTTAAACGTCGCCGGAGAAGACCTATATCTCTGGCAAAAACTAACCCTAGGGACCCCTATCGAAACTCGGGGGTTCTTAACGGTTTGCACTGTATAACCGGACTAAATTCACGCCGATCGAACCCATTTAAGGTTGATCAGATCCATTGATTTTTCAATTGAACACATGGAATAGATAATCGAAACAAGTTTGATAGCAATTGATGGAAATCGAGGGTATATGGTGTACCTCAAATCGAACGGCTCGGGCTACGACAATCCTCGAACGAGAGCTTCTTCGATTGCCACGGGTCCTCGATTGCGCAGACTCATGAGGAAGAGAGATTCGAGCCTTTAATTGAGTTCTTAAACGGTGCGAGAACGGCGACGGGGGCGTGGAGGTGTTCTGGCGTGCCGCGCGCGTCAGCGCTCGCGTCACGCGGACGACGCGCGAGGACGATAACCTTCGTCCGTTCGATCGGAATCTCAGCGCCCGTCTGATCGAACGGCGAAGTTAGAATTAGGGCGACGACGTTACCCCTAAGTGGACGGCGCCGTTAAGTGCTTAAAAATAATATTAATATTATAATTATTTAATTAGATTTCATTAATCAAAATTAATTAATTAAATGCATTCCAAAAATTTCCAATAAATCACCCTTAGCTAATTGAAGGGTGAGGAACGCAACGACGTACTCGGATTTTTGTTTCGATGAGTATTTATTTATTTGATTATTTGGGGTAATTAATTATTATTAAAATATTCGGCGAAAATCCAACGACTTCCAAATGCCTCCAAAACTTTACCCCTAGCTAATTTGGGTGTTCTGAACACAATGGCGAAGTCAGATTTTCAATCTGAGGTCTAAATAAAAAGTCAATTTTCTAGGTTTGAGATTTTCCAGAATTTCTGATTTTGACTTTGTTGACTTCTGGTTTGACCTAGGTTTCAGAGGCGAGTTCTAAATTACTTAATTAGTGACTTAGAATCTTAATTAAGACTTAAATTAGTCTTAATTGAGCCAAGTAACAACCTGGGTTGTTACAACTTTGATGATATTTTAATCTTTAGCATTGGCACATAACACTACTTGTAACATCTTAGGCTTGTTCCTGAAAAACTTCAGAAGGAAAAACTTTACATCAATAAAAATAAATATTTGTCCATGAAGCCTGAGGTAACTTTTCTTAGATTCATTCTCTCATATTTAAGGATAAAGTTAGACCCCTCCAAAATCCATGTAATTTTAAACTGGTTGATCCCTAAAAAATTTTATGATGTAAAGAGTTTTCATGGTTTATCCACCTTCTATAGAAGATTCGTGAGAAACTTTATCACAATTATAAACACTATCATTGATATTTTGAAATAAGATAAGTTTTGTTGGACTTCTAATGCTGAGAAAGCTCTTAAGAACATTAAGGAAGTCATGACTACATCTTCTGTATTTATGTTACTCGACTTTAATAAATTGTTTGAAGTAGGTTGTAATGCCTCTGGGATTGGCATTGGAAGAGTCATTTCATAGGATAGTCATATAATTGTGTTCTTAGTGAAAAGTTTAATGAGTTGAAATAACGATATTCAATGTATGATCGTAAATTTTATGCAATCATTCAATCATTTAAACATTGGAGGCATTATCTTTTGCACTGAAAATTTACCCTTCACATGGACTACCAAGCATTGAAATTCATTAATCAATATAAAAAGCTAAACCATAAACCCACAGATACACTAATTAGAGTGGCTATAGTGATTTCATTATAGTAAGATATCGGGATTTGACCGCCTAATGGACGACTATGTTGTTTGCCCTGACTTCCATTAGAAATATTAAGAGTCTGATAAATAAGTGTTACCACATCACTTATCGTATCACATTGTAGAAGGTTACTTTTTTCTTGGCCCTCAGTTGTGCTTTCCACGTACCTCCCTATGAATCGTTCTAGTTAATGAGTTGCATTCTAGTAACACAGCAGAATATTTGGGGAGGGACAAAATAATACATTTAGTAGAGACTAGATTTTTGTAGCCATCACTAAAAAGAGATGTAAGTGTATTTTTTCAATGCTTAACTTGCAAAAAGGCCAAGACTCAAAAACAAAAATCAGTAAAATACATTGCTTTACCTGTGCCATATGTCGCCTTGGGAAGATTTATCCATGGATTTTATGCTAGGGCTTCCCAGGACTACACGCCACCACGATAGTATTTATGTTTTGGTCTATAGGTTTTCCAAAATGGCTCACTTTATCCCTTGTTCAAAAACTAATGATGCCTCCCACATAGCAAGACTATTCCATAAGAAAATAGTTAGAAATCATAGGTTGCCTAACACTATTATGTAGGTGATTTTGTGCTCATTTGCATTTGCCCAAAGCATTATTCCATCACAAAATATAAGAAACTACATGCCAGAGCGACAAAACCATTTAAGTCCTTAGGAAGATCTGACTGAATACATATCTGATTGATTCATCATCAGATATGTTAATTAGTTCTGTATTTAATATTGATGATTTAATTCCATATACTATTAAACTCATGCAGCAAAATACATGTGCTACTTCTGATGAGCTGAATAGTAAACATTTACATGAATACCCTATTCCCTTTTTCTTTGATATTGATGCTATAGTTCCTGATGAGGTGATCACATGTAAAAATAGGTAGCATTTTTAGTGAGATGGAAAGATAGGCCACATTTAGAAGATACTTGACTGACTTTTGAGGAGTTGCAGAAGCTTAACCCTGATATTCTAGATGATTATGTGAACTTCAACTTTACGGAGTAGAGTTCTCATGGAGGGGGATAATTTTTTGCAGTATAGAGACCTACACGAGAGCGTGTGGTGACAATGGCATACTTAAGGAGCTTGAAGGAGTCTACCGGGTCATGATAGGATACATTTATGTTTTTTTATATTTTATGGATCCATCATATTTATATATTTCATTTGGTTATGTTTATTTTTATGTTTTTTGTAACATTTGTATTTTTAAGATATTTTATTTTGTGTGTTTGGAATGTAAAATGTCACCCGAGAAAATGTAGCGTGACCTTTATTGCCATTATTAGCAATGTTGGGTTAAAATTAGGGTATGTTCTCATGTAAACCCTAATTTGGGGATAGTTGAATGATATTATAGAATTTTGGCTTAAGATCTTACTTGGTGTGGATAGCTAAGGGAATCCTCTTTGATGTGCATAATTGAAGGCTTTAAGGTGCGCGGAAGACAAGATGTGGGTAACCTTGGAGTTATCTTTCTTTTCTTTTTGTTATTTTCTATTTTTAATCATAGTATTCTCTATTAGCTTTCATCTCCACTTTATTTTGCTTAAATTCGCTTTCTTTTCGACCTTCAAACGTTGCTCATACAAAACATACGTGTAACCCGACGTCATCTTACCTTGTCGTCCATAACTTTCTCAAACAACTACCAAATCATACAAAATAACATACTATATATTTCTAATATCTACCACAACATCCTCATAAAGTTTCGTGTCAATCCAACATCATTTAGTCCGTCAAAGCCTTTTCGAAATCATCAAAATCATATCTACAATCCTACCACCATAACCCCATCAATATATATTGAGGTATTTTATTTAAATGCATGATGAAAAGTGCACACTAATATGTAATGCCAAGTTCTTTAATTTTCACGTAATCCATTCAAATAATTCTCATGAGTGCAAAACCTAGTGTTATAGCCTCCATCCTCTTTAAATTGAATGAATGTATTTGTATATAAATGAAAGGTATGCATTATTCCTTTGCATGATTGTGTTAATCTCTTTTGGGATTACAATATGCGAACTTCAACTTAAAGGTCTTCTAATTTTTCAATGGTCCCATAGCAGGCTTTCTTATAAATATATTTTTAATCATACAATTATGGTAATATTACAATTATCAGTTATCTTTATATGCACATGATGATTATCTCATGAGTGATTCATTCTGCATATACTTTTAAATATGATCATCTCTAATATTAGGGTGCCAAAACGGGTTTTCTTGACCAAATACAAAATATACCAACACAGACCATTTACTGAAACAGACCAAATTGTAGGCTGAACGGTTCTGCCCTCTACTCAAGAAAGCCAACATTACTCATGTAACCCAAAATGTTCAGTTCAAAATGTTGAATCTACATAAATATGGCTAATTCATCAAGAGGACTAATAAAGATCAATAAATGAAGCAAAAATTTTATCTAAAGTACAATTTTTTCGAAGATGCGCATGAAATATATTGTGAGAATCCAAGGAAGTTAACGAAAATGTAAGGAAAACAAATGATTAAAATATCTCTAAATGAAAACTAGGAATCTGATTACCAATAGAGTAACAAAGATGATGATATAGTTAACAAAATTTGAACTAAAAAGACAGTCTTCCATTTCTTCAAAAAAAGATATGCAAAGTTCATGTATGACAAAGAAATTCTTCACCTGTCGCAAATTCGCATGACTCTACGCCACTTCGCCCTCACATTGTCTCAGGAATGATGAAGAGTGTTCTTCGTGACTTCGCATTCGCAGACACTAGAAGACCAATTGATATAGGGGTTTTCGGCCTTATTTTCCCTACGTGATGGTCTCCCGACATTGGTATATTTTGGATAGTTGATTCTAATGCACATAAAGGAAATTTCGATCAAGATTTCAAGGAAAATGATCTCACAATTCTTTCATGGTAATTAAACATTTTTAATGACTTTCTAATTATGATTTTGACTAATAAATCTCATTATCAATTTAACATTAAATTTAGATACATAAAGTGTGTTGGGATATCGAAAAAGGCTATAGCAACATTTAGATTTTATACTTGAAACTAAAACAATTTTGCATTAGTGGATTGATGTTGCATCATATTTTAGCACCCGAGTCTAACCTACAACAAATCATATATATATACAGTATGAATGGTCTATAGAAATAATATTTTATAATTTGCATATGATACGCTGTTACAAAATAACTCATTCGCCCAAGATTTGTGAATGCTTATAGTAATGCTATGTCATTTAAATTTGTTGAAGAGAATGGAACTGTTTAGTTCAATACTATCTTCTTAACGCATCTAAAAAATTAAGAAAATGCCACTGGTTGATTATCTGAATGCCGAAATAGATATCGCCCGAAATCTATCCCTAAGTTCTTCGCGTTCGTTCTCCGAAGCTTGCCTCCGCCAGAAGCAGCGCCGGTCGCCCGCCTTCGCCTCGCTGACGCCTCGCCCGACGCGCTCGCTTCGCTGACGCTTCTCCGACGCAGCTCGCCAGACGCAGAGGTATAAATTCGCAAATGAGTGATTGCCGGACGCCGGTGCTCTTGTTCCCATTCGCTTCGGTTTTAAATGGATGCCTTTTTTTCTCAAGATTTGCTTGATATTTCCATTTGAAGAATAATTTAGGGTTATATTTGTTTTGCGATTTTTAACGTTTATAAGGGTTGATTTAGAACAATTTTCTGGTAGAAAGGGGTATGTGTGGTCATTGATATCAGCAAATAATGATCCTTTCTTAGCTGCTTGCAATAAAAATTTTATGCTCTTCTGGTATTGGTATTTTGGTTTTGGTACTGTTTACCTAGTTATCTTTTTAGTTATTTATTGTGATTTTTCAATTCATATTTATATCTCAATGTTGAAGATAATCTTACCTCATGTGTAATATAATATGAATGACAATGAACAAAATAACATACATCTGAATAATATTGATATCTGTTATTTAAATAACACTGAACCAAATAATCCTTATTATCTGAATAACACTATTATCTGAATAGCATTCTGCCTTAATAATTTTTCACCCAACTTTCAACCAAACAGCCCCTATATTCGATAAACACTACCAAATGTTCTTACTAAAACTAAAATTTCAAGGTCAATATTAACATTCATTAGAAAGAATTATCATGAGTATAATTAGTTTTAACAATCACCTAATCTATCAAATATGAGTTGTGCTTCTATTTAAGTGAAAGTTCAGGAAAATAAATAAATTTTTTTATTGAAGTTAGCATTAAGTTAAGTTTTAAAGTATAAAGTTGTTTATGATTTTATAATGAAAATATGATCGTTCATTTATGTCATGATTTACTTATTATTTTATTTTATAGTTAGTAAGCAGAAAAAAATATTATATCAAATCTAAAATAGAACGATAGCATACATAGAAAAATGTGCCAAACTATACATGTGATTTGAGTATAAAGAATGCAGCATTGAATGGAGGCTCAACTCTTGTTAAAAAATGAAAACCTTAACCAACTTAAGAAATTGATATCATCATGTCTCTTATTTTAATCAAAAACAAAAAATGCGAAGAAAGGGAGCACGAAGGTTAGGGGATCGTTGAATTTTCTTACTTTTAAAAATAATGATGATGTATCATTTATTTATTGCACATAGAATACATATTCTAACCTTTCACATAATTAAGGCCTTTTCACATATATTAACCTTTCACATAATTAATGCCTTTTCACATATTCTAACCTTTATCGCACATAGGTGTGTTTGATAATCAAATGTAGTTTTGAAGTTGCATACATGACAGGAGATTTGTTTCTTACACATTTAAGTTTTTGCGAATTTAACAGTTGAGTTCACCTATAACATGCCAAATTATTTAGATTAAAAAAATGCTTCCATTAATTTGGGCTGAGAAAATACTCACATAATTAATTAAGTTATTAATAACATTATTTATTAATTATATATTGATAATTAATTTTTATAGTTAATTATTCAGCATAATAACTAGTGTGCTAATTAAATATAATTGCACAATAATTAATTTAGTGTAATTATAATATCATTAGCATAATTAATGCAACTAATTATTAATAAATATTGAATTATGTAAAAGCTTTATTAGCTACTGGAATAACTAACTTAAACGATGTTGTAATTAATTATCAAATAATATAATTAATGAAGTGATTAACAAAGCATTTGCTAATCAAGATATTCAATTTATTTTAATAGAATAATTACAATTAGCATAATTATTCATTGTAAATAGATTAATTATAATTATAATTTTAGTTAGCACAGTCAATATATTTAATATAGTTTTCATAATTAAAAATTAATTACTTGTAATTGATATCATTTTTAGTTATAGTATGATTAAAATATTAATTAATTAATAGCTAGTTAATTAGAAAAATAATAATTATTAATTAATGCATTATTAATCATAGATTTAAAAATTAGATTGAACTACCCTATTGGACAGATCGAACCCTGAAGCTATTAGTTAAAAACAATTTGTAATATTAATGCGTTCTTCGATGGTTATTTTACACATAAATGAGCTTTAGAGTCTTTATAGATCAATATGCAAGCACTCTCAAAAGTAAATATGTAAAAGAAGCACAAGAAGATTTCAAGTTTTTTCATTATCAACCACTTATACTATCCAAATTATATTTTGAAGAACAAATTTCAAAAATATACATGTTACATATTTTGTACGTTTCAGGATGAGGTTAAGTAGTTAATGAATTGCTCTTGCTCCCCACCCGAGTTGAATGGTCAAATTCAGTATTATATTTTTATTTTGAGTTTGATGGTTGTAAGCACTTGAATTTTATTGTTAATTATCATCCAATGGTAGGAAAGATTTGGTGTATATGTTGTCTTTTCCAATATAAAGGCATTGTTTGTTTCTATATACAGTGTGTTTGGAGGCAAGAACATATTATCGAGATACTAGAAAGATATATAAAGCTTTGTTGGAGAAAAGATTGTAATCGTCTTTGTTCATCAATGACCTTTGGTGGCATAACTTTCGGATTTTGGTCAATCTGATGATTACTTTCATCAAGGATTTCTGTATGCTTCTAAACTACTTGACTTTTGTTCCATAGGCGATGCTAGAAGAGCTTATGCACTATCAGGCCTTACAGGAGGCCAAAGATGAGGTTATTACATTTTGTAAACAAGATGATTCAAGTAAGATGAAAGATCTACTTGCATCCAAACGAGCGCCTCCTGAGAGTAGGCGTATTAGTCTATGTGAGAAAATATCAAACAAGCGACGAAAGGTTGATCTATGTGCATCTACTAGCATGCAAATAAAAAGGAAATATGATGCTTTAATGCGTTTATAACTGTTTTTGCAGGCAAACAAATAATAAACAAAGACTACAAACATTTAATCTCACTAAGATTGCTTTGCTGGCAAATTATTTTAGTGAGGATTATATATTGATGTTGAAATGGTTTTCCAATTTTAAATTTTTGATGTTGAAATTGTTATCAACTTCTCAGTTTTGCTCCATAAATATGCTTGATGTTACCAAAACATTGCAGGCTAACTTCTAACTTGACATCTCAATGGATTTGTAAGTGCTTGTATATGTATGGCATCTTTTGGTTTACTTTATTTGGCACTTGGATTTAAAAGGTTACCTAATTATTTATTTTGTAAATAATTGTAAATATGGAATCTTTTGGTTTACTTTATTTTGCACATGGAAGCAAAAGCTTACCTAATACTTTATTTTGTGCTCGTATCTCCACTTTCTAGCACTAAACAAAAATTCTTTTAAGAACATTTTTTATTTTGATGTTGTTCAATCTTGAGCCTTTTATTTTATCAACTATATTATCAATCCCTCTTCAAATTAAATTTGTTGGCAGATTAAATGCATTGAAAGATCAAGGTTTGGTGATGTAGGAGATCGAACCCTGAACCTTTTGCATACAAAGTTAGGGCTCTGTCATTTGAGATACATTTTAATCAAAGTTTTCTAATTGGCACATATTATATATTGTAACAATCAAGCAAGGGCTTAGATTGCAACAAAGTATATAAAAAAAGAAACAAGTTTAACGACTTATCAAAATTAAATAAAATTTTCTAATCTGCGCGAGTAAATATTGTGAAAATAGAGCAAGGGCTTAGAGAACAACAAGATTCATAAAAAGAAAATCATTGTAGTTATACAAATTAAATAGTCCTCTTTAACCAACACAGTAAATAATGTGAGAATCAAATAAGGGCATAGAGAAACACAAGATTTATATAAGAGTAACAAATTCAATGTAATGATTAGAAAATATAAACAAATCTCAGTGCAATGATTGAATTGAACAATCTTTTCTAACCGATATAGTGAATATCGTGAGAATTGAGCAAGGACTTGTGGAGTAGCATAATTCATTAAAAATTAACAAATCCATTGCATTGATAGAATTGGACAATCTTCCCTAATTGGCATAAGGTAAATATTATGAAAATCCAGTAAGAGTTTAGAGAGCAACAAAATTTATAAAAAACAAATCTAATGAATTATTAGAAATAGACAATCTTCTTTTAATAAGCACCAAGTATATATTTTGAGAATTGAGCAATGATTTAGAAAGCAACATAAATAATAAATATACAAATCCATTGCTGTGATCAAAATTAGACAATTTTCCCTTTTCGGCACATGACAAATATTGCAAGAATCGAGCAAGTACTCAGAGAGCAGTAAGGCTCATAAAAATCATCATATGTGATGCACTGATTATAATTAAACAATCTTCCAGTCAAATGTACTTTCTTAAGGCATCCATTTCGTATCATTAAAAAACTCCTTTTAGTTATTTATTTTCTTGATAAACTGAGGCATTTCATCCCTGTAGTTGACCCCACTCTGTGGGATTAAGACTTGTTGTTGTTGTTGTTATTGTGGAAGCATTTCATCCTTCTAATATTTACCAGCAAGAGATATCTTTATTTTGTTTCATTAGAATTTTCTAATTTGGTGCTTGTTGCTTTAATTAGGACAATTGTACTTGTATAGCTGATTTTCTTGTAGTTTTGTGCAGGATTTATACAGCTTAGTTGAAAGAATATGGGCAGAGTTTCGAAATTGGGAATGATGAGCAGAAAAATATATGATTACATCCGCTATGATCTCAAGGAAA
This sequence comes from Gastrodia elata, assembly GCA_016760335.1. Lineage (NCBI taxonomy): Eukaryota > Viridiplantae > Streptophyta > Magnoliopsida > Asparagales > Orchidaceae > Gastrodia > Gastrodia elata. Next base: position 9,218,703 of record CM028682.1, on the reverse strand, counting down.
TTGCATTCCCCTCCTCTTTACCTGATCCCCCCCATATAAAGAAACGAAGAAAGCTTACATGGATGGAATGCTGGCTAATTCTGAAAGAAGCTTCAAGGCTCTATGCAGCTAGTTGGGTGAGAGATATTGGTCCTGATTTGAGGCCTTATGACTATAGGAAGCAGCAAAAAAACAACGATAATCAGTGGGGAAATGCTGGTTCTAAGAAAGACGAGTGCTCGACATTGGAGGATCTTGCAGTGGCTGCACGGGGAGGCATGGAAACCTTGAGGCCTGCTCTGCAGCGGCTTTACATGACTCGTGCTTCAGCTTTTAGTGATGCACTTAAAAGCTTCATTCAAGGTTACCAAGAAGGGGTAAAATCTGTAATAGAAAAGGACCAAGATGCAGACTTGAAGAAAAGAGATGATGCTCCAAGAAGGGATACATGACTGTTATATTTGTGTTGCATTGTTTTTGTATAACTGGGCACACTACTAGATTGCTTCCTCATCTGAGGCGCTTCCTCATCTGAGGCGCCTTGGGTTCAAGTCCTCTTTATGGCTTCTTCCCTTGTTATAATGGCTATTTCATGTGGACCCTTCGAAACCTAAGATGTTTAAAAAATTTGGAGTTTTAGTTGATGGATTCAAAAGCTGTTACTCTTCTGTTGCTAATAAAATTGCATATCAGAATGGATTGTCTTCCTTTTCTCACCTGTGGACCACTTTCTAGCAGTGTCTTACAGATTTTAAAACCCTTTTTATATTAAATTTTCTTAGGTGCAATTTCTGTCGGTTCAATATGCCCAATTAAATTCTTCTAACTATTCAATCTACTCAACATATGCTCGCTCCCAAATATCCATTTTGAGCCAAATTCAGCCCTTGAACTTGACATTTTTTGAACTGAATTTGGCTATTAATTAGTAATCGGACAACTAAGTTGAATATTTTAAATAGGTTGGGAGAGCAGGTTAGATGTGTTGAAGAGTCTAAAACTTAATTGCTTAAACAGAAATTGACAATGCATCACATTTTGATTTTTTCCCTTGTCAACAATTCGGTTTGGCATTCTGTTTGGCCGTGTGATTTTGGAACTTTTTATTTTTGTAGTGCAGTTCTATTCCATATCATTGCCTCCTTTTTTCTGTTTTTTGTATGTTTTGCTATTTAAGCATATTTGGCTTGAACTTCCTTTATAAATTCTCTTGAGATTCCTATTTGTAGCATGTCAATCACAAAACAAATGATTGAAATGAGTGATCGAAAAATAGAATATCAACTAACAAATTTTGCAAGAACTCAAGAGGGAAGTAAGGCTTATAAAAATCTTCATATTTAATGTACTGATCAGAATTAGACAATCTACCCTACTCAGCATGCAAAAAATCTTCAAATGCATTGCACCAGCCAAAATTAGATAACCTTTCTTAATCAACCCAGCTAATATATTGAGAATCGAGCAAAGTCTTAGAGAGCAACAATACTCATAAAAAACTTCAAAAGAAATGTTTTGATTAAAATCAGACAATCTTCTCTAATTCATAGAGTAAATATTGTGAGAATTGAGCAAGGGCTTAGAGAACAGCAAGATTCAATAAGAAAATCTTTGGATGCAAATTAGGGTACATGATCTTTCAACAAGTAACACATTTAATTCACAAAGCAAGCAATACTGCAGCAAAAAGAGAGAGAGAGATAATGATCGTGTGATTCCATTGATTTTAAAATTAAAATATAGAAAGTGGAGAGGTTCTCACTTATGGTAGCCGGTGGATTGTTAATGTAGTGTGAGATGAGGGTGACTAGCAAGCTACTCTTACCCAACCCAAATCTTCAATGAGAAGAATCTTGAAAAAGTAGTTGTAGCCACATTCATGGAGAAGATAATGAAAACAGAGAGTTGATGCTGAGGAGAGAATTTATGTTTTTTTTTAAGGCGTCACAGATTATGGTTTTGTGTTATAGCTGCACCCTTTTTTCAAAAAACTATATGACACTTATTTGCCACAGAATTCACTCACTTTTGGTTCTAACAGTGGCATTGCAGCAAAAACTCCAATAAGAAAATAGATTATTAACATAATAATTTACTTTTAAATGTAATTAATTAGTAATTAATTACATTAAATATAATTAGCACAATAGTTAATTATAATTAATGGAAAAGTAATTAGCCCAATGATGAATAATTTTTTTAGTTAACTAGCATTCTTAATAAATAATATAATAATAAATTGTTTGCACATTTCATATTCATAATTATTGATTTTAATATAATGTTATTTTGAAACAAATATATATTTTTATTCAGCTTAAATAGCCTAATTTAGATTAATCTAATTCTCAATCGAACAATTTTGCAGCTTAGCTTAGCTAAGTTTAATCCACTAACATAATCCCGGATTGAATGCTCCCTCTATGTGATTTACTATTTATGGTAAACTTTGAATTTATTTTAGACTGATATATTGAAATGAGGACACACCCATGAGTGTGGTAAATGGTCATGTTTACTTAAGTATTTCAAGTATCTTTGTACTCACGGCTTCTATAAATTCTCAAAATAAACAAGTCAAGTTTTTTATGGATGTATTATCTTCATTTTCGTATGTTCTAACTATCATGTTGATTACATCTTTACTTGCTAGATAATAGCCATTGACCTGAATACATCCACTTTGTTTGAAGGAGATAAGAGGCCTGCTCAATAACATGCTGAGGATAAACTCTTAGTTCAGCCGGTGTACTTTATCTCTGTGAAACTTGTGTGGAGTTCATTTATCTTTATAAATTTTGTGGCATTTATAAAGAAGCCAATATTTATTTTGAGTAAGCATCAGGAATAGTGGTTACCTATGGGTAGCCTTTCTTTTCAAATTTGTTATTTAATTGATGTTTACTTGGATATCATTTTTTATTTACTCTTCCCCAAAAATCAGAATATGTTTGGTTCTATTTTTTGTTGTTTGATTTTTTTTGATAAATTAGTCATGCTATGAAGAGCTTTTCTTCTTTACTTTTGATAGGCACGCTCACACTTTCATTATAGCATATTGATGTTGCATTGCTCTTGAAAATGTTGTGTTGATTTTGAAAATGTTGCGTTGATCTAGGGATTGTGAAATTCAATTTAGGTATTTTGGGATGTTCATTGTATGAGCAGTTAATGTTTGATTTGGATTTGATTCATTTGTGGTGATCTCTGAGAACATAATTGCAGCAGAAATGAATAAATTGAAAATTTGCTTTATATCAAAAGCATTGATGTACAAAAATACACTAGGATTTTACTATGAGGATCTGTTTATTCTTGTGTAATATTTATGAGGATTCACTTATTTTGATTGAAATAGTTTTTATTCTAATCGATCTCTTGGCTTTTTAGTGCACAACTTGAAAGAGTAATGATTGGCTTATATTTCTAACGATAAATTGGCATGAAAGGTTATCTTTTAATGATGGGGCTATTTGTTTTATTATATTAAGCACTTGATTATTGGCTTCATTTACACGTTTATAAATTTTGGTATTAATTTATATGTATCTAGTTTGATTTCATCATTAATTTGCATCTTTAAGATTGACATGAAATTATGATTAAGTAAATTTGTAAAAATGCAATTATTTTTAAATGAATAAATTTACCGATATTTGATTTTTCTTGTGCATGAAACGAACTTGAAATCCTTATTTGATATCCTAAATCACACACACACACACTTTTAAGTAGGAACAACAAATGCACTTTTAATTTGAATGTTTTCAGAGTGGATATTTACAGAAAATGATAAATAAGAATGACTATATTCTGCAGATAGCAGCACAATGATTATTTTTGAATGTGTCATTGATCTTGCATTGGATGACAGAGGGTGGTTGAATAAGATTGGCACATACATATATAGCCAGTGTTGAAGAGAAAAAAGTTTATTATTGCAACACATGAGATTTCACAAATATATTTGCATATGCAATGGTGTGAATGCCCCACGCATCAAATCATTATAAAGCTGTTTGCTATATCCTAAGTATTTGGGACAAGACCTGATATTGGTAGTTGAGATATTATTCACCACTTGGTAAATTTATTGTGGAAATGTACATGTCTTAATTTTTTTTATTTTTTTGGTTACTTTTAAGGAAATTTTATTACTTTATTTACCCATGAAAAATTGTCTTCTACTTCTATTAGTAGGTTGACTTCATTTACAAATGGGACTTCATGAAATAGCTCCTTTCCTATTTTAGTTGGCCAATTTAGCTCTCTATTATTTGATTTGTCCAATGTAGTAGTTCAAATGTTCATTTTGAGCCAATTTCAATTTCAATAGAAAAATGTTGAACTTATTTGGTCATACAAATTGAAAAAATTGAACATCCCAAGTAGTTGGACTAAATTGAAAAACCTAAATTTTAGGGAGTAAAAATAATATATTTGAATTAGTCATTTGATTCTTTTGTTAACTTGTTTTTTTTTAGTTAAAATTTTTAAATTCTTGCCATTTTTATGTTTTTTTTTCTTGTCTAAATTCTTCTATATTGAGCAATTTATGTGTAAAATACATGTGCTCCAACGTATGTTCATTAGGCATATGTTTCCTCAAAAATTTTGCCTGGTGTTTCAAATGTTTATTTTTTGTTGTTGGCTTTTATTTTTCTGGTTTAAGAATGGATTGCGATACACATGTTCACAAATCCTGGCCACTTTTAGTTTCAAGGAAACATGCATATTAACCTTGAAAATTCTTGATTCTTGATGTTCTCCCTAACTGCAATTTAATGTGTTGCATAGCTTCATTCATTTTGAACTTCGATTCATTGTTCGTCTTAATTGCAGTTTTTTTCTATGTTGTTTCCTTGCTACAAATGGTATTAATGAATTTTATTTTCTGTGTTCCCATATATAATATCCATTTTATTTCTTAGTGAATCATATATTATGCAGGAAAAGACACGAGAGAATCAAGATAGCCTTAAGCAGCATCCTCATTCCACTCTGAGTGATTTGACTCAAAGTAAAGCTTTTGTATAGAGAAAATTATCAAAGTGGTCCCTTAATTCTTCAAAAGGCTCAAAATAGTCTTTAATTTTTGTAAATGTTCTTTTTGGTTCTTTGACTTTTGTTTAATTATTATTTTTCCTTCCTATGAACTCACCGGCCCCCTTCCGTTAAATTTTTCAGCCGGAATTGGCTTTCCAGTGAGATTTTCGCTGGAATCCAACAACTGATTCCAGCAGGAATCGACAGCTGAAAGGCCGTTGGATTCAGCGGCCATTTCCGACAGCCAATTCCCGCTGGGATTGGCCGCTGAATCTAGCGGCCGACAACATTGTCAGCGGTCAATTGGAATCTAGCAACCAATTCAGGAATCGCCGTTGAATCCTGCGACCGATTCTTGCTGCAAGCGGCTGATTCTCGTTGGAATCAGCTGGCCATTGGATTTAGCGGCCAATTGTCGTTGGAGTCGGCCGATCGCTAGAAATGGCCGCTGAATCCAGCGGCCGATTCCCATTGGAATCGGCTGGCTGCGGAATTCAGAGGTCGATTCCACCACTGGAAAGCCGATTTCCGGCTGAAAAACTCAAAGTTAATGGGAGGGACAAAAAAAAACTTAAGCAAAAGTCAAGGGACCTAAAAGAGCATTTACAAGAGTTAATGAGATTTTGAATATTTTGCAAGAGTCAAAAGACCATTTTGATAATTTCTTTTTTCATATATGTTGGGAAATAGAATTATTTTTTGAAGACCCGTGGGGCATCCTCTTAAATCATATAGAGTTTTATGAAAAAAATTTTATTCTTATATTCCTATTTATGCAATTTTGATGTGATCTTGTATTTTAGATATATTTGGAAATCTTGTTTACTAGTTCTCTTTTATTCATTTTTGTATGTTGAAAGTTTATTGAGTTTACGAATTAACTAACGATGAGTTGATTAACTTTGATTTCCTGTTATAATTCTTATGACTTTGTTATTATTTTTATTTGCTTATTATGAATTTTCATTTGTTCAACTTTAGCAAACTTTCCATCTCTCTTATTTTTCTCCCACCCAACCAAATCTCCATTAAGAATTGAGCATTTGTGTTTTCTTTAAGATGCAGGGAAAAAATTTGATAATTACGCAAAACTTTTTTCTCAAAATGTTCCTAGATGCACATCTTATTACCACACATGCCAGGCCCTGAGCTTTTTTCTTACATTTCTCCATCTACATCATCTAGATGTCACTCCGCGTTGGCATATTTTAATATTTTTTTTTTATTAAATTTTGCTAGTGAATGGACCAAACAGTGTAAACTTATTGTAAAACTTGCAAACGAGGCTTCATGGTAGAAGGAAAAGATAGCATGTCGAACCCATACAGGGTGTATACATAATGAAACATCATTTTACTGGCTCTTTAAGTAGTGTAGAGCTATAAGATGGTAATTGTCATAGGAAAGACATTATATACCTATATCGACACATGTATATGCAATTACATTTATATAATATTCTCACAACTAACCATATTTAATTGCACATTTTCTTTTGATGACAATTATCCTCTGATACGTTGTTTTTAATCAGCTTGCTGCTTCATAACCTTTTGCTCATGGCCCAAAAATGTTGCCAGGCTCCTTTCCGTTATTTGTATATTTCTCTTAGGCTGATAAGTTAATAGAATCTTCTAAAAATTTTAAAAAATGAGATTGGGATTCATATTAGGTTGATAAATCAATACAAGTCTTCTAGCAATTCCTTAAAAAATGAGAGCGGGAATGTAGCATCTTTTTCCTCTAATAATGATGAACTTAGCTAATGCAAAACTAACATTCTCTAGGTGTACACCTGAATTGAGCCTTAAACTTGGTCCATCTCATCCTTAACTTTATAATTTTGGCTTCAGCTTGGGCGTGAGGTTGAGCTTATGTATCTTTACAACAGCTTGATCGTGCTGATGGGCCCATAAATAGTTTGTCTATGTGGTGAGTGATAAATGACTGGACATTAGTAGGAGATGATGGTCACCTAAGAGGGTGACAAAAGCATCAACAACAATGATTACGGCATATCAGGTGATTTTAAGTTGGCTATGAGACTATCAAAGTTAATTGAATATGTTGTTAATTGGCAGTCAACTTTTGCATGTTTTGTACGAACGTGAAATAATGGGTTGTTGGCAAGAGAGATAGCGAACAAGTTGTCACGGTAGATTTTTGTTGCTTGCAATTGAGGATGTTGGAATTTTTGAAATAGTTTGCAAAGCCATATGATTTTTGTAACTATTGAGACAAGCGGTCAGTATTTGGCTTCTATGGAGGATCGTGCTACCGTGTGTTGTTTCTTGACACTCAAGTTGATTAGAGTTTGGCCTAGAAATAGAAAAATCGGTTGTAGATTTACTGTCAGTGGAGTATCTTGCCCAGTCTGCATCTAAGTGTGCATGAAGCTCCATGTTGAAAGGAATGACAGGCAGCCCAAGATGAGTGGTACCTTTGATCTACCATAATATGCATTTTAGTTGTGTGAAGTGATGCTGTAAAGGTTGATGCATGTGCTGACAAATACGATTGATGGCGTGACTGATACCTAGACATGTGATGGTAGGGTAAAGAAGGTGGTCGGCGAGTTGTGTGTAGGTGTGTGGATCAGGTAATGGGTCCGAGGTGGTAGTGAATCTGTCGGCTGAACTTGCAAGAGTAGGGTCTGTTTGCAATTTGACATTCCTGTGTTCTTAAGAATCTGGGCTGCATAAGAAGTTTGGGACAAATGAAGGCCATGGGAGGTTTGCTGAATAGAGATACCAAGAAAATGTGAGGAGCCAAGGTTTTTCATTTTGAAGTGATTTTCATAGTTGTAACCGTTTATGTAAGGAATGAGGGGATTGTGTCCGTGGGAGTAGATCATCGACATATATTAGTAGATAGGTACGGATGTGAGAGATGTCATAGGCGAATCGTGAGGGATCAACTTTACTTTGAGTGAAACCATATGTTATGAGGAATTCAGTGAGAATAGAGAACTACTATCAAGGGGATTGCTTTAGCCCATAGAGAGCCTTTTTGAGCTTGCACACGTAATGGGGTTTATTGGGATCGATGAAACCTTGAGGTTGTTAAATATAAACTATTTCATTCAGAGAGCCGTGGAGAAAGGCATTTGAGACATTGAGTTATAATACGGACCATCAGTGATGGGCGACTATAGTGAAGAGTACGCGAATGGTGGATATTTTAGCAACCGGGCTAAAGGTTTATGTGTAGTCTAACCCATAGGTTTAGTTGAAGCCTTGGGCCACTAAGCGAGCTTTGTAATGAGCAACATAGCTATCGATATTGTATTTGGTGCGGAATGTCCATTTGCATCCAAGGGCTGGTTGAGCCGGGTTTGGGGGAACTAAATCCCACGTTTGTTGGTCTTTAAGAGCCATAACTATAGCGGCCATTGCTTGTCTCCAGTGAACAAGATTATTTGCTTGGGTTATGCAGTGGGATATGTTTGTAGAGGAGTTCTGGGCGGTGAGATCGAGTATGGGACGACGTTGAAGAGCACTTGTTCTAGTTCTGGTAAGCATCAGATGTAAAGGATGGGTGGGGGAGAGGAGGATAGAGAGGTGGTGTCTTATATTTGTAAGCAGAGGAGTTGTTGGTGGGGAATTAGGTTAGTTAGAGGAGGTAGAGCTTTGAGAACTTGAGTTTGGAGAGGTAGAGAGAGAGTGGATAATGATGACTGTATGGGCTGATGTGGTGTGATAGAGGAAGGTGGGAATAGAGTGGAGGAATAAATGACCAGCTGAGGGTTATTGTTTTTTGAGATCGAGGAAGTTGGAGAAGAGAGAGAATATGGGGTTTGGGTTTGGAAGGATGTTCGAGGAAGTGTATGTTGCGAGAAATAAGAATTTTTTGTGTGAGTGGGTTGAAGCGTCGGTATCCTTTGTAGGTAGGGGAGTAGTTGATGAAGATGCTGGGAATAGTTTTGGGGGAGAGTTTGAATTGTTGCCGAGGTGGTAGAATAGTTTAGCAAGTACAACCAAAAATACGAAGGTGAGTATAGGTGAGTTTGTGATTATGTAGGAGTTTGTAGGGTGTTTTGTTAGTGATAGTCTTGGAAGGGAGGCGGTTAATGAGATAGGTTGTGAGGTAGAGAGAGCGTCATGCAAAATTTTGTAGAGGCTAGCATTGTGAAGAAGTGCTATGGTTGTTTCCATGAGGTGACGGTGTTTCCTTTCGGCAATTACGTTTTGTTGAGGTGTGTAGGGGCATGAAAGTTGATGACGAATTTCTGTTTGTTGTAGGAAAGTGGAGAGGGTGTTGTTGCAATACTCGCCCCCTCCGTCGGTGCGTAAGATATTTATTTTATGGTTGAACTGACGTTCAAGAAAATGAGTGAATTGAATGAAACGACTTGTAGTTTCATATTTTTGTTTCATTGGAAACATTCATACAATGCGAAAAAAATCATCAATAAAAGAGACATAATAGCGATAGCCTTCGTTGGATACATTAGGGGCTCGGCCCCATACATCTAAATAAATCAATTCTAATAGTTTATAGTGATGTTTGGTAGAAATAGGAAAGGGCAATTGGTGGTTTTGTTCATGATACATTGGATTTAGATATGAAGAATCTGAGTTGCGACAAGCTGCTGGATGGTTGATGTTGGATGGCTTACCTTCGATGCCAGAGTGTTGTTGCGGTTGATACTGTGGAAGAAGCAAGGAGTAGATACTGTGGAGTTTGTGGCTCGGGTGGGATGAAGTTAAGACCATTACGACTGCAGCCTCGAAGGAGAACTATGTTGGAGTGAAGATCCTTGATGCTGAAGCCGATGGGATCTAAGGAAATAGAGCAATTATTATCAATTGCAAGTTTGTGAACAAAGATGAGATTGAATTTAGATTGGGGAATGCAATATTTGAGGGAGATTGAGCTTGCAAGATGGAGTAGGTAATAGACCGTAACCGATGTTGGAGAGTGTAGTGATTGGCGATTGCCGATGGTGACTTTGTTGTGTCCATTGTATGTGTTTGAGATGGAGAGGTTGCTGAGATTGTTGGTCACTTGGGTTGATGCGTCGAAGTCAAGAACTCAATTATGGTAGGTGTATCGGAAATGAGAGCTGTGAACTCATGGGAGGATTTAGTAAAGGTTGGATCGTGCCTATACCAACAAGAGATTGTTGTAACCTCATTTTCCTCATATTTTACACCCAGTGGTGGCTCATCCCCGTGTTGATCGTTGGATGTAGTGTTCGGCCGTGAGTTGAAGCTTAATCGATTAAGGGGCCATGGGCTGAAGTTTGATTAGGTTCTGCCTCTCCAGGATCTGCCATGGCCTCTGTCACGGGTATGCATCAGGAGCATTGGTGATGGTGCTTGCCGTAGATCATGACGGGCTCCGTGTTGTAGATTGATTTCTTCACTGCAAAGCAACGAATAAAGGTCGTTGAGACTCAAAAGTTGGAGATTTGTGCGGATTGCAGTTTTGAATGCTTGATATTGAGCTGGGAGGCCATTCAAGGTGTAAAGAATGATATCTTTGGGGTCAATAGTGGAGCCGACAATTGATATTTAATCTACATTTTTTATTTATTTTAGAGAGGTAACCTAGCATAGATTGTCTTGCATTGTGACATTGTGTAGGGCATTTTTGAGTTGAATAACCTTGGACCTATTTATGGATTCAAAATTTCTTGTGCAAGAATCTGCCAAGCTTCATGACCAGTTTTGGTAGTAAGGATGTAGGGTAAAATGGAGGAGATGGAGAATATGGTAGAGATCAAGTTTCGATCAGTGGAGGTCCATAATTCAGAACGTGGATTGATGTGTTGATTTCTGGCGCTGTCAAAACGGTAAGATGATGGTTTTGGCGAGGTACCGTCAAGGTGGCCGTGAAGACCGTTGGCTTTGAAAAGGTTAAAGATTTTCACTCGCCAAATTGGGTAATTATCGGAGGTTAGGGGTGGTTAATTAGGCTCTTGATATTATTGATCAAAAACGTAAGGCTAGAGGGAAGAGGTAATGAGTTTGGAGCTTCTTGATTTTCTTGTGTGTCGGTGCTGCTTGCAGTGCTGGAGGATGATGCTGTCATTGGTCGGTAGTAGGAATGGTGAGAATGTCTTTTTTTCTCTCACCAAGAGATGTCCGTCAAGCGCAAACGTCAAATGTGAACGTTATAAGCAGGCATCAGACACGGGCGATTGATTATACCGAAGACGGAGATGGAGACTAGACGTCCATCAAGTGCAGACGCAGATGACTCTTTGTGTCGATTACGTCGGAGACAATGGCATAGGCTAGGCGCCCGTCAAGCACAGATGCAGACGTCAGACGCGGACGACCTTTGCGTCGATTATGCCGGAGACGAATGCAGAGATTGGCATCGATTCTGCTAGAGACGGAGACAGAGACTTTCTGTGCAGGTGAATCAGGAACAAATGATTATTTGCGTTAATTATAATTTTGATTCTAATGCGTATGTAGCTGATTCTGTAGTAGAGGAAATAGATCTGCCTTGTTGGAGGATTTAGAGACTGACGGTGAAGAAGGGGATCATAAATTGCTTTAATACCATGTTGAAATGAGAAAAAGAGATAAGTAAATTGAAATTAGGACTTTGTGTATATTATGTTGTTATAGCATACATGTAAATATAGTGATATGTAACTGTAACATATGTCGATTACAAATTCTAATCAATGTGAAACCTTCAATGAGCTGTCGGCGGTTACATTCTAATCTTCGAACTTATAGTGATTTTTAATTCTAATTAATGCCTAGCAGTCATTGCTGCAGTTATATTCTAATACAACATAGTGGTTGAATGATTTTTTCTTTCATTTTTATTTTATTTTTCACCCAAACAAACATTAAAATCTAATTACACCGTAAATGTGCCAAACAGTAAAAAATTATTTGCACTGTATTTATTTTACTTTACTATTCCTTTTACCTCAAACCAAACAGCCTTGAAATGAATTTTTACTGAGCATTTGAATGAATTCAGTCATACTAAGAGTTGCATCTAATTCAATTGTTTTGATTGCTGTCAGCTTACTTTCATTCAGGAAACATTTTACTACTCAAAAAATAACATTTATTATGTGGATGATACCTTGATTTAACTTTAAAATATAAATATATGACCAATAAATAAAAGTCTTAAAAATTTATGTAGAGCTCTATTTTGTGATGAAATATAAACTTATTGCTTTATTTCTAAATATATAGATGAACCCCATAATTGACTTATTTATAAATTAAGAAAACCTTAAAAAAAATTCAAAGAAATACTAGAAAAGCATAAATGAAATTGTTCCTAATCTCAGTACAGGTTTGGAATCAATCACCATTAAATTGACCTGCACAAGCTGTTGTTACTGGTGTGCTAATGTACCCAGTGTCAATATAAATACCGAAAGAGTGTAAAAAGATTGAACATATGTTCAGTTTGGTGGTTTCTCCTAAGTTAGTTTACTTTTTTGTGCAACTCGTACTGAATGAAAACAATGACTGCCGCAACCCTCTTACTTTAATTATTGACTGCTTTTGATTATCAGCCCAAAAGGGATATATAGCAACAGATTGGATGGGTGTTTCCAATCTGTCTTGTGGTTATGCATTGCGTCCAATGAAGGGCTATTTGTTGTAGCATGCTGTGAATTGTCACTGTTTTATTGGCACATGTGCTTGTTTTCTTAAAACCTTTCACGACTTTATATATTTTTGTTATTAGATAGCTAGGAAATTTATTTGATGATCACTATTTATGAAGCTGGTGTAATAATGTTATCGATTTCTCGACAATTTTTTTGATCTTGTCTTTTCCTTCAACCTCTGTTGTCATTTGTACTTTTTTGTGTTTTTCTTTATTTGCTTCTTTAGACCTAACTCAATTTTATCGATTTCTCGACAAATCTTATATACTCAATTTTCTGTACAGAGGCATTGAATTATCTATGCTTAATATTTTTGAATCATCTGAGATGACATTCTATAATTTTATTTACTATTAGCTCCACTTCAACCTTGCTATGGATAAACTCATATTTTATTCAATCTTTATGAGTATACCTTACCCATACTCCTTTAGCATCATCATCTTTGTAACAATTTTATTTTTGGTAAGTTTATTTTTTGTTGGCTAACATTCAATACATATAACTTAATTAATCATTTAGCTGCTTTATAGAATCGTTTATTTTATTTTGAGTGGGATTTTTTGATTGCATAGCACTCTAGAAGTGCTTCTCTATTTCATCCAACCACCTTGGATTCTATTAATCACATGTATCTAGTTATTTGAACCTCTTGCTATTCTTGATCACATGGTCCTCAATAGTTGTCCTTGAGATTAGGGCTTTTAATATATAGTTAAACTTATACTATATATATTCTAATTAGATCTACCGAGAGGAAAGTTTTTAGATTCTAAAATAGTCCACTATAATTTAAGATTTGCTTTAACTCCTTTTTAAGTCTTTTCAATTTAATAAAATGTCGTCCGCAAATAAAACGTGCCTAGGAATCTCTTCTTGAAAGTGCTTAGTAATAACATCTATAATTTAAGCAAAAAGATACGAACTAAGAGCAGAGCTTTGAAGTAATCTAGCAGTAAAAGGAAAGCATTAGACATGCCAACTTGTGATTGAATACCTGTTACATACACATTATACATATCTGTTATAACATCAATATATGTCACACAAATTTATTATCTCTCTTTAAAGAACTTCTCTTAGTACTTATAATATGCCATTTCAATGTTAGTAAAGATCAAATGATGATCTTTCCTTTATTTAAATTTCTCTATCAAACCTTTTTTGTAAATGAATGGCTTCAATGGTTGAATTATCTAGTATAAAACTAAATTAATTTTGCGAAATACAAATATCCCTTCGCAATCTGTATTTAGTTATGGTCTCTCAAAGTTTCAGCGTATGGCACATTAGCTTAATCTTATTGTAATTTGCACATTTTTGAGTATCACATTTTTTCTTATAAATATGTACAATATTTTTTCTCCATTAATCTGACTTTTTTTTAGTTTTCAAAATAATATTAAATAGTTTGGTAAGTTAGGAAGTTCCTTCCTCACTCAAAATTTCCTCACATTGATAAGGATATCATTAGATCAAATACTTATCCACTTATAAGTGTTTCGAATCTTAGCTATACTATCACATTGAATGAAAGTGTAATTGACATTATTTTTGTAATTATTAAACCCACTTATATTGTTGGTATACAATTTTTATTAAAAAAGCTTAGTAAAATAATTCATCTATCTATATTGAATATTTTCATTTTAAAAAAAATTATCATCATTTTTTATATTTTTTTTCTTTGATTATTTTTTCCTTTAATTTGATTGGCTTATAAATATATTTCCCTCTTCAGCAATTTTTAATTACATATAAATCATTGAATGATGCAATCTTAGCACTTTTGGATTCACAGTTAGTTTATATTCTTACCAATTTCTTATCATTCTCACATTTAAATATTCTTTGTAGCATGCCTTCTTCTTATCTTTAATCGTAATTTGAATATCTTGCCTTATAAGGTCTTTATTATTATGTGTTATTCCTTTTGGTTCACTAAGTATACACTTGGCTACATTACAAATACAGCTAGCAATCGAATTCTTTATAAGGTTGGCTTCACCCTCAAAATTCCCATTTTGCAGGAAACTAATTTAAATGCTCTAATTAAATTGATTTTTATTGTTTCAGGTAACATCTGAAAGCTAACTATATTTTCTGATAGTTTTTTCTCAACAAATGGAATTTAATAAAATCTACTGTCATCATCCATAATTACAGTAAACAATCGAGTATTTAAAAATATTTTAAACACAAGTTTCTTATATGTTGTGTATAGACTAGGAGGTTCGGTGGGCCGAACCAGGTTCATGCTTGGTTTCTTAGGCCAAAGCTTTTTTTGTTAAGACCAAGCCTCACGCTATGTTAACGTGAGTAAAAGCCAATGCTGAATTGGGGTAGGCAAATATTATTTATTTATATAGTACACGTTTATTACATTTTATACTCTTTTTTATATTTATATCAAAATTAGCACTCAATAATAATTATAAAAATAAATGAGTCAAGGTATTTTTTTTCAAAATTGAGCTGGATTGGGTATTGATGCACACAACTCACACATTCAAAGAGATAGGTAGTATGGGACAAATCTTAAATATTTTTTTAGAGTCAGGGTCAGGGCCAGGCGTTTTGCGAGAGGTCAAATAAGCCGGGCGTGCCATGTGTTCAGGTTTAGTTATGTATTAATAAGAAGTGAGCTTTTGTACGGTTCGCTGGGAAAGATGCATGTGCGTTTAGCTAATTGACACTTGTTTGAGAAATACCTTTTTTTCATTAACAAATTGGGAAGCAAATACTCGATATAATGAAAATTTGGGTAGGCTAATCTTTGTTGGGACATCTTCATTGTATCATTATTGAAAAAAGAATAAAATATTATTCCAATTTATGTTTCTTTTCCCGCATGCATCAACCACAAAGTAGCAGATCCCATCTATTTTCTAACATTTTTAATCATCTTCCTACATTTATGTTCTTGACTTTCAACGTGTAAATAAACTAGCATTGCAATTTTGGTAGAGTTAAATTGGTATCTCTCAAGAAATAATCAAGTATTTATGATGTGTTGCAGCTTGAGAGAAATTTTTAAGTGCCTTTTGTGTGCGATTATGGATATACAAGCATTCAATACACATTGAGTTTACTCCTAGAAATAAAAATTGAGATCGGTCATTCAGGCTTGTTAGAAATTAAATATTTCGACGTTTTGACGTAAACTTCTTTGCCAATTGCAAACCCGGATGCAAAAGACTGAACTAATAAATTATATTTGCTCTTTTTCATCTGTTACAATTATGTTTTCATATCCTGCCTTTTTTCTCGCAATGTAGTCCTCAAATTGTCCCCGACTGCATCCCCCTTATTTCTTGTTGACTATCTCTTCGTTATCTCTCAACCTATCCTCTGTTGCTCTTATCTTATTGTTGAGCGTTTGCATGGCTAGTTTTTTTCTTCTTCCATTATCACTGCTTGCTTCTTTCTTTATCCCTCACCACCTTTCCTCTCTCATTATTCCCATTACATGATTACTATTAAATTAAAGAACAAGTTTCCACCCAATTATCTGGGTTATTACAGAAAAAAAAATCATTTGCAACAAGCTTCTCAACTAGTAAAAAATAAAAGATCCTCTAGCTTTATTTTCATTTGCATTCACCTCCTCGTTTTGAACTCCCTTCTCTCATTGCAACATAGAATTTTGTGTTGGTGGTTCTCCTTCAAGCGTTGCTACCGCCTATGCCTACCTCTAATATTCCCTTACCATTTTTCTTCACATGTCTCCTTTCAACATAGCTATTGTCGCCTCCTCCCTTCAACTTAATGCTGCCCCCTCCCTCTTCCAATCAACTGCCTCTCCCCATCCACTTAACCATATTTTCTTATGCCTCTTCTATTTCTTCTCAACCCTTCTCTCTCACCTACCGAATCTATTTCTTCTTAAGAACGTCCTCCTTATTGAGCTATTAACAACCTAGATTTTTATCTCGCATATACATTACCTTTTTGCATGAGTTAGCATGAACTTGACCATCTTTGCGGCCACTCTGCCTTATACTCCACACTTTTTCAATCATCAGCTCTCATATTTTAGCATATATATGCTATTATTTTAATATTGTTTTATGAATTATTCATTGTAATTTGCCAAATAGATTTTTTGGTATAAATAGAAGCCCCTTCCTAAATTCTAAATTGAGAAGATTCTTTTAATTTTTCTTATGCCTTTTTTGGTCTCCCTCTTCCTCTTTTTAACATGGACAAACTTTATATACTCAATTTTGTTAGTGAAAGCATCGAACGTTCTACGCTTAATATGACCAAACCAATTAGGATGACATTCGCTGGTAATATCCAATATTGGAGTCATTACAACCTTACTACAAATGAACTAAATGGGTGTACATTAAATATGCATAATCTTACACAAAATTACGTATGCATATTGTTTGGTTACACTTTTGATAACATGTATAATATAGTAAAAGGATGTATTAATGCCAAGAAAATAATGGCTCTCACGTATGAATTTGTAGGAGGTACAAGCAATTTATCAAGTTTGCATTCTCTCCTGAACAACACCTCAATTGAATATAATTTGATGTCTACTTGAAGTGTAACAACATGCAATTACATAAGTGTGGTAACATTATTGTGCATACATATTTGAAGGGCATCATCATGGAGTGTATTTTTTTGGTAAGCATGAAGTGATTATATACATCATAGAGTAGAATCTCACTCAAAATGATGTTGATTAGGAGTTAATTTCTCATAAAAAGTTTGAGCCAAAGCCATGTCGTATGGATGCAAGATGTAATAGTGAAAGGACAAGCTTGTAAATGGGGTGTGGTTCTTTTGTCCCGATTCAATTTAGTTTTGATTCATTAAGAATGTTAAATGATTTGATTTTAATCCTTCCAAACCGATCCATTTAGTTACTCTTCCCTTTTTTTCAAAATATGTTGGATTTGCATTTGGTCCAATCCTATTTGTTAAAAGCTTTACTCTATATATGTGTTTGTGTGTGTTCGTGTATATATATATATATATATATATATATATATATATATATATATACATGTATATGTATATATACATTAAATATGTGGTTGATCGTAATTCATCGTTTGTGAGCTGTGATCCATGTCACGCATATTGCATGCGCTAAATAGTCTATGAAATGAATATTTTTAAATTTTATTTTTTTATCTATTTTTCTAAATATCAAGGAAAGTTGAGATAAAAATGAAGAAGTGTGTCGGAATATACTCATATATCAATTGTATGAAATATAATTATTTATTATTAAAATATATCTTATAATTAAATTAGATATATTGGCATATACTAGTTTGTAGATAATGTCTTTATGAGAATGGAATGGTCAAGTTTACCTCATTCTATAAAAATTAGTTTGTAGCATAAAATTATATGTGAATGACTCGAATCTGACCCAAAGAGGGTCATGGATTGGATTTGGGTTGACGTCAACTCGATCCATGATATGATATGATCTGATGAAGCTCCAGATTGAATTTGTGTTAGGGGAGCCCTTATCTGAATCCGACCAATTGACATGCTTAGGTATAGCTATAACTAGTTGAGTGCAATACATCAATCAAAGATACAAAATTTATTTTTTAAATACAGAAATAATTCTCTATAGTATGCCTTGGCAGCAGTCACATTTTTGGTGTGGTCACATGACAAAATTTCAGCCATTGCTTAGGGTGCATTTTGCTCACAATTCATCAGCTTAAAATTTTTACTCTGTTAGAAAAAAAACAAAGATAAAGATTTATTCTCGTATTTAAACATTGATGCATTTTTCAATGTGGATGGCAAATGGCTAAAATCAAATCTTATGGTTCACCATATTGAGTATCATAGTTGAAAGATGTGTCATATAGATCAAAGTTATTATGCTATAAACAATAATAAATATGAATGAAAAATTCATATAATATTATTGCTTTACATTGAAATAGTTGATTTGTGTACCCTATTTATCATTTTTTCTAATCACGGGAAGAATTTCTTCATTTCTTTCATGATGACCTGCTATTTATCCGTGCTATTGTTTTTGGAAGGAATCAACATCTGCTATAATAGCTTGTTATGCGGCAAATAGGTTTGGGAATCAGGGGTGATTTGTTTTTTTAATTTAATGATATCGCGGGTATGTTCTCAATAGATTCTGTTCTGAAATGATTTTAATGTGTGCATTCTCTTATCATATATATTTTTTCTAATAAGTTTTGCTATGCATGTTTGTGTGAGATGCTTTGTTTATTTTTAAATGCTCGATTTTAATATTTTAATTTTTACAAAATTATGAGCAATCAATTGTTTTCTCAACTAATATGCAGAAACCAAATGCTGGAAATGGCCTTGACCTAGAGAAGTATAGTTGGACGCAAACCCTTAAAGAGGTTTATGTTAATATTAAGTTCCTAGAGGTACAAATTCAAGATTTGTTATCTGTGGAATAAAGAAGAACCATTTGACGGTTCAGCTGAAGGGGCAAAATGCGATTATTGATGTAAGCTATCTACTGTTTTCCCGTTTGTGCATTTATAATTGTTCTTATTTGTTGCCGAGAATGATATAATGAATTTGAAATCTCCATACCTTTATTATTGTGCGCTATACTTATCAATCTATTAAAGTTGATTGTTACTGGAGTATTGATATGTCTAATGTGTGTTTATTATATATATATATATATATATATATATATATTTTTTTTTTTTTTTTTTTTTTTTTTTTTTTTTGTGTGTGCTTACATGTGGCCGGTGGGATTTGAACCCATAATCTAGGATAACAAATCCTGAGCCTCAACCACTGGGTTACAACACTATTCACATTATTATATATATATATATATATATATATATATATATACATGTATAAGCAAAAAAATATATATAGATATCATATATACATGTATAGTTCATTATTGTTTCTGAAGGTTGTCTTGTAATTTAAATTTTAGAGGATCAGGAAGTTGTTACTGCTTACCAAGCAAAATCAAATGGTGGTGAAAGTGTGACAAAAGGTGAACCAGAAGTTGATACGCAAAAAGTAGAGCCTGAAAATAGTAAACTGTCGGACCTGGATCTTGAAATACGTCAATAAGTGGGAAAGATGATGGTAAGACCTTGAATTTATGACTGAAGTTTTTCTATTGTAGTTTTCTTTGAAAATTTCATTTAGTTATTCTTAGAAAGCAGATCTTTGATATTTTGCTTGTTTCATGAATAGTAGTCTGCCTTATTCTCTTGATATTGAATATTCCTCTCCCAAGTCTTTTCTTCTCCGTCATTTAATTCTTTTTTTGTCTGTGATATTTTTAATTTCAATTGCTTCATCTCTCTTTCACATTAGATTATCCCCACGGGTTCTCTGTCTCCTTCTATGTTATCTTATTTCCTCAATCAATCTCATTATATCTCCTTGTTTTCTGAAGAAAGTGGTATTTTAAGGTGCTTAGTGTGTATATTATTCTTTTTGAATTTTAAGCTCTTACACTTCATACACTCCTTCATATCTGTATTTTATGTACTTTCATACTTGGCTTTGTTTGAATTACAAAGATAAAATATATAAGTTTGATCACATTTAAGTACTGTTTTAATGAGGTTGATACATGTATATACTAGCTCATTTTACTTGCTCAATTGTACGTATATACCACAAATATGGTTAAAAATACAAGTTCATTTACTTGTAAATAGTACATTATATGTACAAATATTTTAAAATATCTTTTGTGGTCTTGCTGAACATGACATTTTTGCCACACCTCAACAATGAAAATTATGTTGATGATACAATGTGTCGATTATGTATCTAGTTCATATGACCCCAAACATAAGGGACATGCAGAGTTGCTGAGTGGAAATTCAACTGCATTTTCTTAATCTAATCCAACTTCTTCACCTTAACAATCTCATCAGATTCTCCATCCACTGTGCACCCTTTTCTCAATCTATGACTTGCTGTTTCTTTGAATTCCTTTTCCTTAAGTTGCCATGATCTCTTTTTTGTATTGTTATCTATATATTTTGATAAAAGTAGTTTTGTAATGTTAATTATAGTTTTGGTTATACTTTCAAAATTTTATCATTCATTGATTTATTTTTATTTTTATTTTCTGTTTCTGTTATTATGCAGCTTGATCAGAGGCAGAAGTCAATGGGCTTTCCAACAAGCGAAGAACAGCAGAAACAAGAGCTTCTCAAAAAGTTCATGGCTGAGGTGATGTATTCTCCTTTATTTCTGATCTTTCAAAATGGAGAAAAGAGTACAACTAGCTATGTGTTATATTATCTTTTTTGATCAATGGCTTGGAAGAATGTGGTTCGAATTTTTTTCTTTTTTTTTTAATATTTGCAGCCGCAGAAGGCATGCTAATACATCAAAAATGCTTGTTTAAACCGTATAGGCTTGTTTCATTGTCTGTTATCTATTAAAATTATGGGTGATCCCAATCTGGAGAGATTATATATATATATATATATATATATATATATATATATATATATATATTATTAATGTATTTTATAAATATAGTCAGTATTGTGTATAATAAAAAAGATATGGTGACCTCAAAACATAAAAGCAAGAAAATAATAAATAAATAAATAAACATAAAAGAAAAAAAAAGAATAAACAGTCACCAAAATTCACTGGATCGAAGTCACAACAAAAACAAAAAGATACACCTATACGCTAGAGAGTCGGCCTTTGTTGGATCTTCATCATTTTGTTGTGGGTTCTTCATCATTTTGTTGATATACACAAAGTTATATCGGAGTTGGAGTTTTTATGTGTTTGTTTCTTTTTCTTTTTACATTTATACATATATATTATTGATAACATTCTCGGCCAAGTCATCTGTAAGATTGTAAATACACGTTTGCATTTACACGTAAGTGCATGTGGTCTGAAGTAATAAGGGATTGTGAAGTTTCAGGAATTTATCATCCACTGAGAACGGAGTATTTAGTTATTAACATATATTTGTTTTCAATGATGTTTGGACAAAGGATAAGTTGTGATTTTGGTTCTAAATTAACAAGCAAAGTTCTTTAATTAAAAATTACTAGTTGAAGAAGTAGGGAGAGTTAGGTTTAATATGCAATTCATTATGGGTTTAGTGTAGTACTCATCTTTGTCATTCTAACTATGTCATATTCAGTGCTCAAGATGAACTCAAGAAGGTTCAACCCAAGCACATACTCTCACGTGACCAATATGAGTTAAATCTGATACTACGTCTAAGTTCTCAAATCTAGTGTTTTTATTCTTACAGTCACGTAAACTTGATCCCATCAAACAACATCACATGCGTCTGTTGTAGTTTAGCGGATTATGTCACATTCACCCACAAGCACTTAATTCTTCATCTTCCTCCTTTAACTAGAACGAGCAATGGATCATATTTGGTGGCTCTTGGCTCACACGCTTCAACTTCTCAGTTTAGCTAGAGGAATAGTACGACAATGCTTAAGAGTTTGTCACTGGGCTCTCAGCTATTGTGCACTTGTTCCTAGCTTTAGCCAATGGTGAGCGAGGAGCTCTAAGATCGCTTAATTTTTTATTGCTCAGTTCATCATTTCATATTCAAGTAGTTGTACTGATCATCCTCGCACAGTGAATATTGTCACAGATATTCGCTGTGAGGATGTTCGATGTGCAAATCCTTAAGTTTAAAATGATCAACAAGCTTGATAGTTCAATTGTTTAAAAATGTTTAACTTAAATAAAATCATTTATTACACAACATGCATTCAAGTAATCTTCCATATCAGTAATCAAACATTGATTAAAGAATTTTATTCATTAAAAAAGATTGAGTTGAAACACAATTGAGTCCCTGAATTTATTACATGATTACACCCTATCCTTCCAAATCAGGGTTTAGCCTTCCATCATAAAAGAAATACAAGAAAGATAAAACAAGATTTTGAACCCTTGCATGGTTCTTGCAAAAAAGAAATCAAATTAAGGGTTGAGATACAGTACTAGGAGCAGCTGTAGCGTTCACCAGATTTTTTCTCGCTCTTTGACCTTGTTCTCCTCTCTGATTCCTGAGTTTGCTTCCTGTTTCCCTTGATGTTAACCCCTCATTCATTGGGCAGGGTTTCTCATTCCTTCTATGGTTGTAGCTTCAAATTTTCTAGACCATTGAGTGTTAAGTGGAACCATTCCTTAGTATTTTTTCTCAGCTTTTATAGATGCTGAGCAAGGTACCTTGCATAATTGCAACCAACCTTCATCTCCTCAGAAATTAAATGAATTAAACAGAATATTCCTTTGTTCTCTTGAAAATATGGAGAATTGATTATATTTGAATTAATGGCTGCTGTGGGAAGACAAAGGATTTGAGATTTTGGTCTTCCTTGTACTGCTTTTAATGCTTATTCCTAGCTGAAATTGCGACTGGTGCGAGATAGCGCCGAGTTCTCGGGCTTGTGTCTGCTGCGGCGCGCGGTAACGCTAAGCTCTCGGGTTTGTGTTTGCTGCGGTGCGGTAGCGCCGAGCTCTTAGTCTTGTGTCCGCTGCGGCGCACTATATCGTCGAGTTCTCGAGTTTGTGTCCGCTGCGGCACGCGGTAGCGATGAGCTATAGGGTTTGTGCCCATTGCGGCGTGCTGTAGCGTCGAGCTCTTGGGTTTGTGTCTGATGCGACGCTATAGCGGAACATTTTCGATTTACGCTAAGTGAATTTTCGCTGCGGCGCGCAGTAGCGCCGAGCTCTCTGTCTTGGCCCACAACAGCGCAAAATAGCGCCAAGCTCTCGGGTTTGTGTCCGCTGCGGCAGGCGGTAGCGATGAGCTCTCGGGTTTGTGTCCGCTGCGGCGCGCGGTAACGCCAAGCTCTCGGGTTTGTGCCCGCTGCGGTGCGCGGTAGTGCCGAGCTCTCAAGTTTGTGCCCGCTGCGGCGCGCAGTAGCGTCGAGCTCTCGATCTTGGGCCGCTTAGGCGCGCTGGAGCGCGCCACAATGGTTTTCTTCAAGAATTGCTTGTTTCAGCCTATATTCACTTTAGCTCTTATCTTACCCTGAAAATTAGTGAAAACATATCAATGTATTCATTTCTAACATAAAATTGTTTGTTTTTATGATCTTATTTTATTATAAATATTAGATTTATCACACCCACACTTGAATTCTTACTCGTCCGTTAATAAACTCAAAAATAAAGTTTTCTGATTTTCTATATTGCAAAATATAATAGAATATGTGTGAAGTGCTTTCATCATTTCATGTTTTACTTAATAATGTGATTAGAGAGATTCAACTTCTAACAAGTCCCATACTAATGTTTCTCTTTCTTTTGACTATTTTAGTTTCCATTTTCTAAATGTACGATGCTCGATTCTTAATTTCCGGGGGTGAATTTTTAGGAGTACTTAACTAAGATAAGCTAGAATCAGTGTGTTAGAATTTTGTGTCATTTGTGTTTTTTCTTATAAACTACAATTAATATTTCTTTTCAGGAGTAATATTTTTCTTCATCCTTTGATTTTTTATTTTGCATTTAGTTCAATGGAGAAATATTTTTCTTCATCTGCATCTAATTTCATTGTATTTATTAAATCCTACTACAGAAGCCTAACACATTCTTTGTTTCACTGTTTCTCATTTTTCTAAGTCAAGTTTCTTAATACCACCCCCACGCTTAGATTTTAATCATTATACATTTTTGATTTGTGGAGACTTATAGTAAATTGAGAGCAAATCAGTTTAATATGGAAAATTTTAGAGCTATTTATTTTGCTTGATCACCTTTTGTTAATTAATTCAGAATGAAAAAAAATTTCACAAGTTCAATCACAATTGAATTTAGCCAATTTAAATTATCTGAAAAAATTTTGAGATAATGACACTCAAGTTGCACAAAAATTTGAGGAAAAAGATTCACTAAGATTTATTTAAACAAAACAGTAAATACAAAATTGAAATAAAAAGGAAAATAACAAAAGGTAAAACAAAGCAACTACAACCTGATCAATCGTCTTTATCCTCTTCCTCTTTTTTTTCATCTTCATCATCATCTTCCTCCGACCATTCTGTATTTGGAGGGGGTTCATAAGCTGGGGGTTGTGGCAGCACAGCGTCGCCCGGTCCACCATGCAAGCTCCAGTTCGAAAACATCATTCTGAGAGCTGTGTGGAAATCATTTTGAAATTAGCACTGTCTAGATAATTCGGCCTTGCAGTATCGCATATCCGCTGCCATGCTCTTCCCCATTTGCACTTGATAGTCCCTCATTCTATTCATTCATTGTTGTAAATGTTAAGTGGCGACATTGTACCGGAGGAAGATGAAGCCTCGCCTTCCTCCCTCTTTTTCTTCTTGCTCCTCTTTCCTTCTTGAAAACAGGCGTTTAAATTATTACGGGTAAGAGGAACATGGGGAGAGATTGCTACATCGCTGGATGATACCTTGACCCCTTGGGCAAGGCATATCCCAGATATCAATGACCCAAAGGTTAGCGCAGCGCATGACCCGATCAAGGCATTCCATTGCTATTCAAAAATAACCATGGAGATATATATATATCTCCAGGACACTTGATAACACAAATTAAAATTGCTTTTGACCATGTCACCTCACTTAAATGTATAGATGACATTATTAGGCTGGAGATGAGGACATGCCACGCATTGCACGAGTCCCTAAGAAGGGCTCGTGGAATGTTTGCTAGATTCCCTCTCCAGCCAGCATCACTAGAGGTGAGGGCACTTGCTATAGCCGCTGGGTCATACTCTGAATTTAGCAAGGCTTGGTAGGCACACTCCTCTACTGCCTTGAGATCATATAAATGCTCGATCTGCTCGAGCCCGAAATCTACTGTCTTCCCTCTTACAAAATTTTTTCGCCCACTCGCATTTATAGTGTTGGCGTAAACTTCTTGCACGAGGGATGGGTAAGAATCAGTTTGCAAGCAGACCAATTTCTCCCAACCTCGGTATGAAACATTGCCATGGAAAACAGGGAAAGTGAGTTTAAACCCTCTTTCTGGGATGAGCTTCCTTCTGGACGTTATTTGCACAAAGCGTTGCTCGGCCTCCACCAAAGAGAACCTCATTTTGTTGGAAGAGCCTCCACAAGTTGAGGCTCTCGCTTCCTTGTTGGCTACGCTCTTCTTTTAGGTAGGAAGTTTTAAGCACAAAGAGTGTGTTGGCTCCCCTCTCCCTTCTCCACTATTTATAAACCATAAATTGTTAACATTTCCTCTTAATTTATCATTCAAATCACATTTATGGCTGATCAAGCATGATCATTAAATCATGCCATAAGTGTGATTTGATTTCAGCATTTAGAAAGAGAGAAAAAAACATGTTTGCAGTAGTTTTTAGCAGATTTCAGGTCCCAAGGCGCGCTATAGTGACTTTGACTGCTTGGGAATTCCCAAGCAATCAATAAAGGCTCCAGCTGTGGCACGCGATAGCGTCAAGGTTCTTGCTTAGGCAAGCGTTAGAGTTGAATTGCGTTCTAACGCGCTGCAGTGTTAACTTCCAATGTAGCACGCCGGAGCGGCAAATTCCGCTGCAGCGCGCTGCGGCTCGCTGTAGTGCTCGCTAAAAAAAACTTTTTCCTGAAGTTTAAATCATGAATTTTTTTTTTCTTAGAATTTCCAATTATGAAAATCAGGTTGCATTTTTTTATTGCTAAGAAAACTAATTATTCCTAAACACAATAAGGCGAAAACAATTCAAAAGAAAAACAATTCAAAAGAAAAACAAATCAAAACAAAAGAAAAACATATAGGTTGACTCCCATAAGCATTTGGTTTAGTGCCCGACCAATTTAGGAAAAGTGATTAATTATTTGGGGTCTTTCTTTCCAAATTCTCAAAGTGTATGGGTGAGCACTGACATGGGTTGTTCTTAAACCCTTTACTTCTTCCTTCCCCATATCCTCTATTTTCTCCTCAGAGTTGGGTCCAAAGGTTCCCTTCTTCTTTCTCTTACCCTGTCTAGTTTTCTTTTTTCTTTTCATCTCTTCCTTGGCATTTCCTCCAGAAGAAGTGCTTTGGTTACTTACAGAACTTTGATCCATCAACCTTAGACTCTCTAGTTCAATATCCTTGGACGGTGATTCTCCCCTTGGTTTCCTTCTCCAATATAATACCATGTTCTTTTACTTGTAAATAGTGAGTTTAAGATCAATATTTTTTATTTTCTCATTGATTTGGATAGTCATTATTCCTCTTGCTACATTTATGATTACTTTGATGGTAACAAGAAAAGGTCTCCCAAAAATGATAGTGGAATTTTCATTCCATCTATCCCATTCGCAAATTATAAAGTCAGTGGGAACAGTAAAGCTTCCCAATCCAACGGCCACATTCTTGACCACTCCTAAAGGGGTTAATGAATCTAAATTCGCATTATCTAAAACGGCGGGGGTGCTCTCCATTCCCATTCCTAATCGTTCATATATGTAATATGGCATAACATTGACTAAAGCTCCTAGATCACACAAGGGATCTAAAAGAACCTCACCCTTTATTATGCAAGGAATGTTCATCCGACCGGAATCCTCATATTTAGTTGCAATTAAGTTCTCTTCTTCAGTCCGATCACCGACTATCCCATCTCCCCATTCTTTAGTTTCCCTTCGATAGCTATCTTCTAAGCAGTCCTTCTCTATCATATCTGAATTAATGACACTCATTGTCTCCCTAGGATTCACCTCAATCGAACTAGGCAAAGTTCCCTGTTGACACGTGGACAACTGTTAGGAAATTTGTCCCAGTTAGATTTCAATCTTGGATTGAGGCATCATAACAGTTTATTGTCATCTCGGTTCTCCTCATAAATTGAGTGATTTCAACTTTGAAAGCATTAAATGCTCCCTCAAGGCCCTGCATTTTGGGGTTGTTTGTTATTACCATAATTTTGTCTTTGTCTATTTTGTAAGTTATTTCCATTAAAATTTCCATTTGTATTGTTGCTACCCTAAGAAAAATTTGGATGATTTCTCCATCCATAATTTTATGTATTAGAGTACGAATTATTTAGCACATTATTTTGGTTTGCATTATTGTTCCTTAAGTAGTTTACTTGTTCAGTGTTTGAAGGTGCAAAAAGGTTATTTAAGTTGCAGTTTTCACTAATATGTTTATCCCGTCACAGATCACAATAAACTTCTTGCACATTATTCATACTCATATTACCAATTATTTGATTTATGGCATTTATTTTATTCTAGAGGGCAAGAATTTAGTTGGCCTTACCAATGTTAGTCTCCTCTTTTTTATTGGGGTTTAGCCTTTCGGTAGGCCATTAGTATACATTTTCGGCCATCTCTTCTAATAAATTATAAGCTTCCTCCTGGGTTTTGCTGCTCAGGAACCCTCCAGCTGCTGTGTCAATGAGGGTTCGAGTGGGTGCATTCAGTCCATTGTAAAATATCTGAACTTGCATCTATTGTGGGAATCCATGATAAGGCAGCACCTGAGAGATTCCTTAAAGCGTTCCCAGTTATCGTTAAGTGTTTCCCCCTCATATTTGCAAAATTTAGTTATTTCAATTCTTAACCTGGCGGTCTTCGCAGATGAGAAATATTTATCTATGAATTTCTTAGCTAAATCATCACATGTGTGAATAGAGTCGCTAGGCAAGGAACTGAGCCAACTCTTAGCTCTATCTCTCAGTGAAAAAGGGAATAGCCTAAGTTTTGTGGCATCATCGGTGACATCATTATATCTAAATGTGTCACATATCTCCAAAAAATTGGAAATATGTGAGTTAGGATCTTCGATGGCTAACCCCCAAACTGATTGTTTTGCACCATACCAGGGTTGATGGCTTAATTTGGAAGTTATTTGCAGTTATATTTGGCCTTATAATTGCATGAGAGATTTCCTTCACAGTGGGCAAGACATATTCTCTAAAAGCTCTCCCTCTTTGCTCTCCTATTCCCCCAATCGGATTATCATCTACATTTTTCATTTCTACTTCGGCTTGGTTTAAGGTTAATTCTTCTCTTCTCGCTCTTAGATAAGTCCTTTCTATCTCAGGATCGAAAAGTATGTGTGAACAATCTCTCCTACTCATAGAAGCCTAACTTCTACCTTAAGGAGCGTAGTTCACAGCAATAGCAATAAAAATAAAAAGTGAAGAAAACTAATTTAACAAAAAATAAGCTAAATAAAGTGATAACAAGTATAATCACAAAAATAGAAAAATATATGTAGTAATAAAAAAATTCTAAATCACCAATTACTAAGTGGGTTAATTTATACTGGTCCACCTGCTAGTTCTACTCCAAGCTCCTGATTTATCATATTTGATTTTTAATATGATATGACATAGCTAATAAAAAAAACAAGTTATTATAATCACATAAGTCTAAGCACATTTTAGGGTTTATAAGTATTTTAAATTAAATGATATCATATTTTAGTAAAAAAGTGTACATGCATATAAAGAGAGAAATACTAGGAATAAAGGGAAACAACATATAAAGGTATATACAAATGGATGTGCTAAATGCACACTATATTTTCCTACAAAAGAAAGGTTAAGCAATAAAAGCATTTATATATGAACTGTATAAAACATTCACTAGCAACCTAAATACAAGTATAATGCTGAAGGTAAAACTAAACTGCAGTAAAAAGATATAGAATGTGGAACAATAAATAAAGTTTAATATTATATTATGGTGTATTATGCTATATGGGCTCATATAGAGCAAAAAGAGGAGTTAGGTATGTTTACCCAATTGTAAATATCAGAGTCCTTTGTATAACCACATATTCCCTCAATAATATATGTGGTCTCCTGATCACTCCATAGCCAATCCTGACTCAAAATATTTGTACAAACTAATCCACACTGAGTGAAACCCCTTCACAAGATAATTTATAGTTATTATTATGCAAATGAATTATGATCAATTGAATAAGGTTTCTAAGCGTTGCTGCATATTAAGGAATTTTACTAGTATATAAACTAAGCAAGTGATATCTATTTGTTATCTAAATTTGATTATATTCTTTAATGATTAGAGTTAATTGAACCTCAATTGACCTAAAACATTAATCTTAGTCAATTGGAAAGAATATATATATATATATATATATATATATATCAAGTTTTATAGTTTTGAATTATTTAATTTATAGTAGTATAAAATCTTTGTATGACTATCTAACCTATACTATAGTTATTATCCTCAAAGCTTCTTAGTGAACACTATACTAACCTCTTAGGATGTAAACCTCTATCTTAGGAGACTATAAGGAAATCTAAGATTAATCTACCTTCAAGACTTTTAGGGTTTTAAGCCTCATGGGTTGTAACAATTTAATGGTTGTTACTTAGTTTTAGACATCTAAATTAGGTTAAAATCACTGCCAGTTGACTCTTAATAGCATTAGGAGCTTGCTTCTGAAATTTGGTGCCATTTAGAGATCGTTCATTTTTGACACGTATTTCAAGGTAATTTGAATATCCTGTAAAGTACCTTAATTAATTTGACTTAAAAATCAAAATCAAAGTTTGCCATTGAACTTGTTACCCCAAAATTAGCTAGGGGTGATATTTTGAGAATTTTTTGAAGTCGTCGAATTTTTCTCAAATATTTTAAAATTAATTTAATCCATAAAATTAAGATTATTAAATTGACCTCCGTTCAAAAATTCGACTTCAATTTTGAGTTCGTCACCCTAGATTTGGCGTGGGGTAGTAAACGGAGAATTAATCAATTAAACTTAATTATAAATTAATAATTGCAATTATTTTATGCTTCAAAACTTTCATTATGCAACTCCAAAAATAATGAAATTATATACAATTTTGATCAGAAAGATACGATAATCAATAATATGATATTAAATTATTAGTTTGGGGATTACTTTTGCTAATCACTATTTTGATCAATTAATTAATTAAATAGTTAACCAAATTTTACAAGTAACATAACTTAGCTAATTCTCATCCAAAGTCAATGATAGAATAATCCATTTCAATTACAAAAATGTGTATGACAATAATTAGATGTCAAATTTCCAATTTGACATCTAATTTTACTAATGACCTTTTAAGTATCATTAAGAGTCATTAAAATCCTGATTAGTCATTTTATGTTCGATTTGACCTTAGTTAGTGTCATTTTACTCGTTATGCTATAAGAAAGTTATAGCATCTCAGTTTACATGATTTGGACATCAAATAAAAAAATGTGAGTTTTTGACTCTTAAATAAAATAATATTAAATTCTCAAATTTGAGATTTTTCATGTTTATGCTTCCTAAAGGCTAAGACACTTTAGAAAACATATCTTATGACATAACTTATAATTAGATGTCATTTTGAGTATAAATATACCTAGAATAACCTACTCCTAGTTTAGTGTTAATAAACTAAGATATAGCCCCATTATATAAATGGTTGAATCTTCTATGGTCCTAATGCATGATTTAGTGCTTAAAGATTGTAGTAGTCTTAAACTCTATGGTGGATTGGACTAGTTAGTTGCTTATGCTAGTAATAATCATTAGTGCAACTCCTAAATGATTAGATTACCTTACCTTCCTTAAGTATAAGCTTAACCTTAGCTACCCTAATAAGTAACTTAGTACTATTGTAGTGAGCCTAATCACTTAACTAACCCTTAGGACTCGTAGTGTCTTGATAGGAAATAAGAAATCAGTGATTAGAGAATATCCACTTAAGTAAAAAGATTGTACTAGATCTTCAGTTAACCAAATTGTCTGATTATTTATTAGGATCTCCCAATCCTAAGGATCCTTGGTGGACATAAGATTAGTAGAACTCCTATGCTAATCTTCTAGTAAGAACACTAATACTAAGATAAATTTAGTAATTTGATGAGATTAGGAAGTTAGTATTGAATCAAGCTCTCAATTCAACTTGGATTAGTACTTATACCATTATTGTCATTTATATAACTTTAATTGAATTTAAACTTGTATGATGGATAAATATAGGCTACGCTTAAATCATGTGAACTACTTAGAAGGATGTTAAGTAATTCGTAGTGTAGCTCTTGTAACTAAAAGAGAACATAACAGATATTTAGAATGGAGACTTCTAAAAGATATTTTAAGTAAACTTAAAATCTTATATTTATTTAAGTTGAATCATTATTAAGATTTAAAATTCCTGTAGATGACTAAGTTGTTAAGCTAAGGCCAACTGTTGCCTTAAGTGTTAAAAGGCTTAGAATCCTTTATGTGCTAAGTAAAGAAGTGGTGTTTAGGATCTTAGTGATTGTATTACTAAGGTTTGTAACCTTAGGATCAAGAAAGAAACCATAATATTATAATAAGTAACTTAATGTGAGAAGCTAGATAATACTAACTTAAGTAATATCAACCCTTAAGTCTTACCACATTAAACTTGTAGTCTTATAAAACTCTTAAGTCTAAGATTAGACTAGAATTATCCTATTAGTACCATTTATAAGACTAAATCACTCAAAGTAATTAGATGAGTGAATCTTCTTAAGCATAGGACCTCTAAGATGTTATTAAAATAGAATGCTTAGAAGAGAGCATTAATTTAAGTGTTTGGCTACTATAAGTTAAGCGAACCCTGTACCTAATAGCTATATAGTTTTATAGCTAAACCTTTAAGTAGTCTAAGTCATAGGAATCTAGTATCTTAAGTGGTGTGATAGTGAAACCTTTAGCATCTAAGCTAGAGTATTCTTATAGAGCAAAACATTGGTTAATTGTTAGATGATTGTAGTGTTAAAATTAAGATATGATGCTTATTTGTAACAACTCAAATATATATATATATATATATATATATATGTGTGTGTGTGTGTGTGTGTGTGTGTGTGTGTGTGTGTGTGTGTGTGTGTGTGTGTGTGTGTGTGTGTGTGTGTGTGTGTGTGTGTGTGTGTGTGTGTGTGTGTGTGTGTGTGTGTGTGTTTGTGTGTGTGTGTTTGAATGGCGTTGTAGCCCAATGGTTGAGGCTCAGAATTTGTTATCCCAAGTCATGGGTTCAAATCCCACCGGTCACACATAAGCAAAAAAATTAATATATATATATATATATATATATATATATATATATATATATAATTTTGTCACCTGATTAAATTCTTAATCAAACCATTATTTTCAAATCCCATCTAATAGTATATTATTATTGTATCAATTGATTAAGATATTCAATGAATGTCTAAGTCAATTAAGGATCTTGATTAGCTTCAATCATATGGTAGATAACTAAAGTAAAAAAATAAATTAAGTATCACATGGTTTACAATTAGCTTGAAACATCCTTGAATGCTATAATGCTTTGAGACTAAATCCTTGAATAAATTCATAAGAATATTGTGCATAAAATAAACTTATAACCCTTGCTTTGGGGTTTCGTTGAAGGATGTTGCATAGCTGTTACTGAGCCTAGGCAAGCTATGGAGAGATCAGGAGACTACAGAGATCCTACGAGGGGGAATGTGTGTGTTATGGGAGACCTCGCTTACTTTGTTGGGCAGACGTGCTTGACTCCTCACTTGTTTTGTAATTTTTGCCCACAAAACAAAATACTTAAATCAAGATAAATAATTTACATATTACAGTCATTTATGATTATTAGTACTTTTCCCACATTCTTCGTGATTGTGGATACTTTATCATAGTCTTTTGACTATGTTTACTCAATCCTTTATAACTACTTTTACTGTACCTTCAGTCCTTTATGATTAAGATTTACTTTACTTACATATATTATAGGTTCATCTGTATTTACAGCTCCTTTCTTACTTACTTACAGTATATGTTGTTATCACTTATATTTATGCTCACATTGCTTTCTTATATTACTTAGTATATGTCCATTTATACATATTTCCTTACTACTTTTATTGCACATTTATCAGTATAGTTGCACCTATTTTTCTTACATATATAGATGATACAAGTTATATCAGCTTTTCCTTTTTTTACTACTATATAGCCTTTTGAATATTGCTTACAACCATTTACTTTATAGTACTTTACTTTACTTTATTTAGTTCACTTTCCTTTTTACTACATTGAGCTCTGTTTAAATAATAATATAAATGGCTAAATGCGATATCCACTTAAAACTAAAATAGATTAGTTGGCTTAAAAGTCACATAGATTTCTTAAGTCTAATCACTTATTTTTATTTTATTGGTTGTGCCTTACCATATTAAATACCAAATAATGTAGATCAGGAGCTTCGAGGTAGACCAGATCCAATAGTTACATTTTTGAAGACCTTTACTTTTCACTGTTCATTTCCTGTACTTTATGCATCCCGTGAGAACAAGTGTCATTATGTTTAAAATTTTGTATAAATTTAATTAACTATGGATGTTTTACTTTACTGTAATGTGTTGTGTTTTTATTTTCTATTTTGGATGGTTGGAATGTCTAATATACCTAGTATTATACATCTAATTTTTCCTCTTTAGAGACCCTTGTCTCCCTGTAGTACTTAATAGTGAGTTAAGACTCACTAACACAATATTAAGTACTACAGTAACACCTAATATTAGATTGAGTTCTTGATTCAATATTGTGGCCATTACATAGGTAATTAGTCTACTCTAGATAAGTATGAAACTATACCTAAGTTTATCATTCTCAATATCTAGATATCCACCTAAAAGGTTTCCAATCAAAATTTGAGCTAAGGAATCTACTCATCCCTTAACTCATAGTAGCACTTATTTGAGACCGTCTTTACTTGATTGATAATTGGCTAGGAATTCAATCCAACTCCCTTCAGTTGAATCTAATGCTACTAACATTATAACATTTATCATAATAACCTAGCTACCTACTGGTTGATTAAATCTTCTCATCGTTCAATATCAAACTCCTGTGAGTCTCACTTTAACTTTATATCTCTCATTATCTATTCTTCTAAGTATTCCAAAAATTACACTTCCTAAAAATCATCCTAAGTGATCATCACCTCACACGCTCTCACCTAAGATTAGTTAATGTAATACAAACGCTCTAACTACTTTATCCAAGGGTTTTGAGATCCTAACTAGCTAATAAATAATTAACATTCCAAAAATTGATATACGAATAAGCTCCCAAAAGTCAACTTCTATGTTTGTTATTAAATCTAAGCAAAGCTAATGAATTCATATTCCATATAGCATAACAAGAGCAATGACAGTGAGTAATACTGATTTTGAGCTAATTTGACCTAACTAGAGTTTTAACCTAAGTTAATAAATGTTCCAAAATGTCATTAGTTAAAATATTAATCAAATTGAAAAATTAATAATATCAGAATATTCTTCATATTTTTTGATCACTTTAAGATATAACATTATTATATTTGGATCATTAATTAAAAAATATGAAGAAATGAAATTTTGAATTAATTAAATTACAGTTTAAATTTAACCTAAGCTGTTTCCCACGCATGCATGCCCGTCTGTGTGGCCCTCTGCACGCACCAATTTCCTACAGAGTGAGTGCCCGTCTACCGCGTGCGCTGGCTCATCTGCAATGTCGCGCGGGTCAGGGGTCAACCGGCCTGGCACTTTACATCTTCCTGATGCATTTTTTCAAAACTTAAAACTGGGGCATCCAAATTATCTACACACATCACTCCTCAGTTCACATGCCATATATCAAAAGGAAGTATATATTGAGACCTACCAAATGCCTCTAAAATCACAACCTAAAATTAACTCTATCATTCCAATGCAGCTCGGGAAGCTTTAGGAGGTTAGGTTTATTGTGGAGGGAGAATACTCCCTCTACAAACCACTACCTGGACAGCACTGGGTCCCAATGTGTTCCTTGGATCAAGGCCGACCCAAGGGACACCTGCATGGCATCAGAGATCGCTCGCACATCGGGGTTCAAATGGAAGCTTGGGCACTATACATTACTGTACATGCTTAAGGTGATCGCTCCTCAATTGGACTCACCCAGTTCAATTGATGACAATACACGATGGCTGATGGATTGCAATAGCTCTATGACTTAAAATTACAGAGAACACAAAGTAAATGGATTGGGTAATTAAAGTACATGCATCTGTCGTTCATACGTGTCGGCCAACTTTGAACTCCGCCTGGACCAGCCTCCCAAGTCCTCGATGTGTTCCAAACCACCAAATAGATGTGAGGAAGAGGTCAGCCCAGGTTTTCAGAGGCTGACACGGCGGCTCCACTGATCTCCAGAGCGTCGCGTGGCTTCGCTCGACCATCTTCGGGGACAATGCCCCGTTAGA
Source organism: Gastrodia elata (assembly GCA_016760335.1). NCBI lineage: Eukaryota > Viridiplantae > Streptophyta > Magnoliopsida > Asparagales > Orchidaceae > Gastrodia > Gastrodia elata. The sequence continues at coordinate 9,182,893 of CM028682.1, read as the reverse complement.
TGACCCCGATCAATCTCATCCATCGAATCGATCATGAAGATCAGCGGGCAGCTTGATCTTCCATCATTTAATCCAACGGCTAAATGTAATTTAAATAATTAATAATTAATTAATCAATTATTATAATTTAATTAAATACAAAACACTCACCAAACAGTCTTCAAAAATTCTCAAAATTTCACCCTTAGTTAATTTGGATGTGAGGAACTCAAAAATGAAATCAATTTTTAATTGGAGGTCTAAATAATTATTTCATTTTTAAAATTAATTAAATTGATCAAAATATTCATATCACTCAAATGACTTCCAATCTCAATCAAAACTTCAGAGTTTGGTCTTAAGACTATTTTAAAACTGATTGAGAGATTCTTAAGCTAATCTGGTGATTAAAATTCAAGTAACAACCATGTGTTGTTACAGTATCATAATTGGTATCCGGGATGTCTTAACGGCCCATCTACGATGTCATAGAAGAACTTTCTCCCTTCTGCCTCTTCATTTTTGTCAATAGCAATTTGGATAAAATTTTCTAAGCTTTTAGTTACATTTATGGACAGATGTAGTTCTATCAAATCTAGCAATGTTGTTGGTATTCCGATTATGATGAATTCTTTTATTGTCAGTCAGTCTACACTTATGCATGTGTTTGTGTTGAAATAACTATTTCCTTTTCTCTTCTAGATGTTGTTTAGGAACATGTAGGTGGGAAACTTATTACTCAGATAGTTGAATATGAATGAACCTCTAAAGTGTGTTCTTCTTGCAACATTTTTATGAATATTAGCTGCATCTATGAATATTATGTAGTTTCCATTCCGAACAATGATAGGTGCAAAAGTAGGTCTTATCGACCAAGACGATGACCATTGCGGGTCACTCCTGCAACTACCACTCAAAATTCGAACATGTCATCCCTCCACGCAATTGTTGAGTCCTCTCCTTCACCTACTTCTCCAATTCTGGTCAATGATACTTCTTTTACACCTCCCTCTATGGAATATGGGCCTTTTCCTTTTAACTTTTAATACCCCATATTTAAATGCAACCTCTAAACAAGACTCAGCATTAATTACACCTTCTTTTTTCGGGCTACATGATCCTCTAGAACCGGTTATCCCGACAATGGATGTCCTCGCCTCATCTACTTTTGTTTCTATCTTATCACAACCTTCTACTTCTTCATTGTCGAATGTTATGAACAACAAAACTAAAGTTACTAGAAATAATGGTGAGTTGGCCAAGTTTAATGAAGCCAATGGTTGAAGCAGATTTCTCAGAGCCGTACCAAATCAATGTTTTCATTTTTTTTCCATTTGGTAATATTTCATTGATGCCTTTTATGTCTCCTTCCATATTCGTCTTGAATGTCAAGGGGCTCATTCTGACATTCGGCTTTAGGGTTTGAATTATCAAGTTAATTTGGCTAAGCCCAACATTGTTGGGAATATCGAGCTTAAACTTGACATTCAACTTTTGGAAAGTTTACTCATACTCACTACTCTAGATAAACGAGACCACTTTCTAGGTTAGTGTGGTAAAGATTTTGTAATTCTCTTGACAAACTTCCTATAGTTCCCGTCTATTCCCAAGAAAATTATAACCTCGATAATAGTGGTTAGTTGCGGATGGCACTAATGTTTTTGGGGTCTACATGTATGCCTTTCAAATTAAGTATGTGTCCACTAAGAGTTATGAACTTTAACCAATATTAACACTTAAATGATTTTGTATATAATTGATGGGTTCATAGTGTGGTGCGTAGGTGAATTTCATGATATCCTTTATTTTTAGAATAGATTAAAATTTTATCAATGAAGACAATGACCAACTAATCTAGATATAGGCTTGAGCACTCTCAGCATCAAGTTCATGAACTAGACAGGGCATTAGTGTGACACCCCTAATTTTGGATATATAAATTTGATATTATAGTCATCTTCCAAGGATTTTTTCAGTATTTGATATAATAATATATTCATCATAGGATATTTATCACTGAAAACTATTCATCTTAATTTGGAAATGCAAAATATAAAATTTCATTTAAACATAATTATTACAATATTCTACATTTTATACATGTCTTTACATCAAAATAAAATATAAGAAGACAAACTTATAAGCAAAAAGTAAAGTAAATGTTGCAACAATTGTTCATTTCAATCTTGTTTTATTTCTTCCTCATATTTTTGACTTGACATGTGAAATGTGTTAGGATTTGAATTCCAGTTAGAGAATACTCTTACACTTAAAAATCACTACTTGCATTATCTGTATATGCAATAAGCATAAATATAGAGCATACGAAAATGTAACAATTAACAGCATTTTGTTATGTAAATTTTATCTCTTTAAGACCTTTCAAAATATCTACAAAACAAATTTTAAATCAATTTATAAATATGGGTGAAAACTAACATGTCATGGAATATATTATATTTTCTCAAAATTTGAATATTTCTATGCTAAGGATGAATACTTTATATAATTAATTTGTTCAATCGAACTCGAACCTTGAGGAATCAAGCATGTGCGACTAATTATAATATTTGAGTTCAATATGTGTGTGTGTGCGCGCGCACGCGCGTGTGTGAGTGTGTGTGTGTGGGCGCATGTGAGTGTGCGTGTGCGTGTGCGTGTGTACATTCTATGCAGACTATAAAATAAACCTCCTCATAATCCTTTATTTATTTCAAGAATATTACTTATTTTTATAGTATATCAAATTGTGACATCATACTTACCTTAACACCACTTGACTTAACACTAACTAATGACAGACAATAAGCATATAAAATATGGATACGATGAAGATATGTGAGCCCCTTTTCCTAGACGTATGCAATCAGTAGCATATGTGCATGCTCTGGCCTTCAAACCCTATTTGATTTGGACGACTACGTTAATTATGGATGGAAAACAACTCCATGTGTTTCTCAGACGCGACAATTAGCTACACTAACCATAAATGAAGGGGTCCATGTAGCTGCTGCAACCGCCCACTGAGCAGCATGTTCAGCATTTGCTACAAAAGAAAAGAGAGAATCCACTTAAGATGACTACGCCTCTGCTAGCAAAGCGAATAGGGGGCAGCAAAACAGAGGGTGGAGGGAGCAGAGCATAGCTCAAGGAATAGTTTAATTGCTCGATAATGTAACCAAAGAAAGGAAATTCACATGCAAAGCGACGGTTATAAGCTTATAGTAGAGCTAAGCAACAAATTTAATTGATCCTATGGCACCTAAATTGATTGGCTCCTTTGGGAATGCACAATTGTTGCCTCTTGTAGAGTAAATTACCTCATCAGTTTTATTCTTCTTGAGGAGTCACTCGGTAGCTGTCATTTTGACTTTTTTTTGATAGACATGTCCCAATTTTGTGAATACAAAATGCTTTGTTAGATTTTTAATGGTTGTCTTTAAAAAAAAGAAAAAATTAAAATTTATCTATACTCAAATGACAATTAGGAGAATGATAGTTGCTCTGATAATATTTCCTCCTATCTTGGTGATTATGCAGTTCAATATTTTTCTACTTTACTTAATAAAAAGGCTGGCAATGGTAATTATATTTTCCATATTCATGCTAGTATTGACTCTTCTCACCATGCAGAAATGTGAAGTCAGTCAATGTTGTTGAAATAAAAAAACTTTATTCTGTATTAGGGATAATGCATCCCTATGTCCAATGATTTCTCTTATTTTTTCAAGAAAAGTTGAATGTATTGAATAAGCATTTCTGTGAGTGCATTCTTCATTTTTTTTATACTATCGAAATGCTAAGGTGGCTAAACAATACAGTTATTATTTTGATTCTTAAATCTTGAAATGGCTACTCCATTGTTGACTTTAGGCTAATATCTCTTTGCAATACTATTTTTAAGATCACAACAAAAATTATTATTGGAAAATCTCCTATTTTTGTCAGGCATTCTCAATCATGCTCAAGTGCCTTTTGTGTGTCGAAGACAATCATCTCATCATGTTATTCTTGCCAATGAAATTATCAAAATGTTCAATATCAATTCAAATAATCTATTTTGTGCAAAAATTGACTGCGTAAGGCTTTTGACGATATTAATTGAGTTTTTATTATTAATACATTGATGAAACTTATTTTCTTAATAAAGTGATTGGTTGGATACATGCTTGTATTAATCAAGTCTATTTTTCTATAAACATAAATGGTGAAATGAATGATTTTTTTCCTTCATCTTCTTCAAGGCTTAGAGAGGGATTCTCCCTTTCTCATTTGCTTTTCATTCTTCCTATGAATAGTTTATCCTCAATATTGGATAAAGCTACTAGTAACAACAAAAGTGTCTCATTCTCTTATGGAAACTTCAAATGCACCCACACATTGTTTGCTGATGAGATATTAATATTTGAAGAAGCAACTACCTCTAATATTCAAGGATTTAAAGATTTTTTGGATGATTTCCTTGAAGCCCAGGCCTTACTTATAATAAAGGGAAGTCCTTCATTTTCCTCTCTAAAAATGTTTTGAATGTGAAGGATATGGGCTAAAATCTTGAAGTTAAATGTGCCATCGTTTCCAATGAAATACTTAGGGTTACTGATTAAATAGTAAAATTTAAGTGAGACAATGCACGCTACTTGTTGATAAAATTCAGTAATTGGCAGCTAGTTGGGCTCAAAAGCATCTTCCTCTTGTAGGTAAACTTCAGCTTTTAAGATTTTCTATATGTTATCTTCTTTTACATTGGTTTACAACAATTCATATTCCTTTGGATATTATTAAACTTATAAATAGCATATGTGCAACAAATTTGGATAATGGCTCGAATATTACTAAATTGCATATTCTTGCTTGAGACAATGTTGCTTCTCCTAACTGGAAATGTGGAATTAGTATTACTTGCCCTAGTAATCTTATAATTAGTTGTAAATTTGCCTTGTGCTAGTATTTTCTTTGCAACACCTCGCTCCTTATGGAATGATAAAAAGCTCAAATATTGCAATTATTTGACACACTTTCAGCCTCTAACAAATTTGCTCTCCATTTTGGAGAAACTTAGTTAAAGTGTCTTTCATTCTTGCTCCTCATGTTATAAAGGACAATAATCATTATTATTTTTATTTAAAAGAATGTTAATTTTACTTTTTAAAATGCTCTACTATTTTTTCATCTCCGTAACGTTTGGTGGTCTGCTCTAATTTGGTTTAAATGTTATAAGCTGAAATACAAATATATTTTGTGGAAAACGATTAACCAAGGATCTAAGACTAAGAATTTATTAGAGATATGAGACATTCTCTGCAACAAGATTTGTTTATTATGTAATGAGAAGGAATCTCATACATATCTCTTCTTTTCGTGTTCTTATACTGCATTCTTAAATACATTTTGTCTCTCTTTGATAAATACCTATTTCCCCCTTCTCTCCTTCAAATTATTGGAGATGTAGTTCTTATGACAAGTGGAGATATTATGATTGATTGTATTTGGCTCAAGAATGCATGTTTATTTAAAAATCAGTACAAATGCTCTTCTACATTAGTCCTTTCATCACATTGGAAGGGGCCCAGTGAAGGCTCGAATGGAAGAACTGCATTCTAAACATTCATTGAAGTATTGCTGCATTATTTTATTTAGATTTGACTTTCTTTTTGTTTCTTTAGCTGTGGATATGTTTACTATATCTTTGCTTTGGTTTGCGGTCTTCTGCAGAATTCGTGCTCGATTTTCATATTGCTATAATTAATACTGATGCTAATTGGATATTTCTGTTGCACCTTCAGTTGATTGATTAAAATTGTTTATAGCCGTTTGCAATTGTTCTGTTTGAAATTTGAATTATATTCTTGGATGTCAGCTTTGGTTCGTCCAACTGAAATGAATTTCAAATTTGCTGAGGTCATATTCCTCAGGCACTATAACTTGCTTCGAATCAAGTTTGAGTCGAGTCAGCCATTACTCGAACTCGGCTCGAGCTTGTTTTACTTTTATTTGATTATTTAGCCGGCAAAAAACTTCTATGTTTGTATTTTCCTTCATGAAACACCTCACCATTTCTAAAAAATAAATACATGAATGACATTTATTATTTGATTATAATTTTTCATTTTGTTAATTTAGGTCATTTTATAAATTTTTCATAAATTCTAATGAAAATCTTTTTATTATAATAATTGTGTTTAATAGATTGAACTATTCTATTAAAAGAGTGAAAATACATAAAACAACAATAGCATCATTAGCTTCTTTAGGAAAAATCCCCTCCTCCAAAGCATCTAAAGGCCAAAGTTGCGTTATAAGACATGCACTATGTGCCTCCAATAATGGAGGGGAAAAGATTGATAGATTGAAATAGCCATCATTCCTATTATTAGAGGATTCATTGTAACTCATAACATCCAAGTCATTGGGAACAATTGCAACTTGAATAATATCATGCACATGAGTATATCAAAATGGAGGCACCATAAGTTCAAAGATTGCTCAACTTTCTTTATAGATTCAAGACTTGTTAACCTAACATTAATAAATCCAATATAAGTGAATTCAATGAAATCGAATGAATAGAGATAAAATGAAGAAGAAATTAGAACTATCTTTGCTTTCACAAAAAAAAAAAAATAATAAGAACACTCTAATGAAGGCATTACTCTTAATTTATCATTTTTATATTGACAAAAAATGTAACTGATATAATATAAATAATAATAATATCGCATAACATTGCTCAAACAAAATGGAAAGTTAAAAATATGAACTCACCCCAATTTGGGAATAATGAGATGGGGCCACAAAATTCATGTTAAATGAACCCCAGTATTTTCTTTTTCCATCTTTAACTTTGGTATCAATTTTGAATTAAATTTTTTAAAATATAAAAATGTTCCTCCCTATTTCTTAAGGCAAGGCAGTTGAGCTGGCACCCATTCATGCAGTTCATCTTTGTTGAACCAGAGAGCTTTCAAACATAAAAAGTAAGGATGAATACAGTGTTATTAGAACCAGAAAACAATATATAAAAAAGAAGAATAAGAAAAGCACTTTGTGCTAAGTGAACAAAATTAATTCTAAGCACCAACTAAGGTGCTTATTAGCTCATTTCTCCTCTGTGCTAAACAAGCTAATTTTAAAAGCCTAAGTAGAAACATGTATAAGTTGTACCTTTTTAAAACTTCTTTGAAAGTAAAATCCCCTGTGAATAGTGTTAGAGCCTAATGGTTAATATTCTGAATTTAGTATCTCATATTATAAGTTCAAGCCACACAGACCACATATTTGTTTATTTATTGAAGCTCACCTTCTTTTTAAAAAAAATAATGACTGCTACTTTAGCTTACCCATTCTGAAGTTCCTATCACTGCGGTGAATGCTAATTTGGCTAGCATTTTCCTTGGGCTTTACCAAGCCATGAATGTGTCTGGTTCGTTGACCCAACAAGTTGAATCCTATAAGAAGATCAATTTTTTCCCCTTCATGACCCAACAAACAAGCAGCCTCTTTCCAAATCTACAGTCTATGTGAATGGTCTATCATTCCATTGGATTTGCCGCATTGCACAAGTTCATTTTGGTGACTCCCAAAGTAGCAACTCATTTATCATCTATGCTAAATAAACTAATTTTAGAAGCCCAAATAGAAGCCTGTACAAGCTAAATGGTTTTAAACAACTAAGAGACAATTTATGAATTAATAATTTAAATGACTACAATTTTTCATTTTATAAACTTGCATACTAATACACTTTCTTTAAGCTGTTAAAACTTAATCTGTGATATTGATCAATAAGCTGAATAAGATTAGACTTAAAGTTGCATAAAAAGAGGCTCAAAATAAGTTATACCTCAAATAACTATGAAAAATAAGAACTGATTATGGTGATGGGATGATACTAATGATGACGATCATAAAAAAGTTTTATCATATGGATCTTGTAAAATTCTTTAAGGAAATAGCTATAATTTTCAAAATAAATGAAATTTCATCAAATTGGCGCCTTACCAACTTCACGACTTCCATTCGCAGGGCTATCGCTTCCATGAATAACATTTCTGTGAAGAAATCAGAAAACAATACGACAATGGCTTTACATGCACTAGAACTACATATAGAGCAGATGACCAAAGAAGTTGAAAGGGCTCCTACCTTCCAGTTTGAACGGCAAAATCACCCCGAATTGTTCCTGGATCAGCTTCAAGAGGGTTTGTTGCACCAATAATCTTACGAGCTGATGCAACTACTCCTATACCCTCCCATGCCTTTTTGCAGAGAAAGAGAACAAAGAAAAAGCAAATGGTTAATGTGTTTAAGTTTATTCCATTCTAAAATAATGTTAACACATTCTCTGTGTGCCCAAATGCAACATAAAATCATAAGTCTCAAGTAGCTTACCATACAAACAACTGGACCTGATGTGATGTAGTCTAACAGCTTAGGATAAAAACTTCTGTCCTTCAATTCTTCGTAATGATCCTGATTTGGAAAGCTAACATAGATCAGGAAAAATGACAAGATCCAAATCTTGCCCACATATAGTCTAATACGAAAAAAAAGTTAGATTAAGGGAAGGACTATTCCATTTAACCAATAACAAAGAGGCGAATGCTTAAAATATAAGAAACATAGTTATTGTTCAAAAAGAGCAATATCAAAAGGCATCCAAAAGAAATTTAAATAATTATAGTTTTTCACTTGAAATTTAAATTTTCGTGTACATATCTGTGTTTCTGAAATAGTTAAAAGATAATAATACAGTAGAAACTTTCTAAAATTACTGAGTAAATTGATTGATGAAGAAAATGCCCCTGAGACTCGTCAGGTATCAAAAGTTTTTGGGGTCTAAAATCTGGATTAAGTTTTGTAGATGTGTGATTATAATTTTAAGTACTAAATTATAAAATTAGCACAACTAACTCATGAGACCTTTTTAAATCTATAATGACAGTTCACAAATTAATTGCTAAAGAGTTTCATTGCTAGCAATAAATCAATACATGTATACAGCAGTGGTATGGTATTTGTAGGTGTATATCTATGTGCATAGGACATAGGCTATTTTAAATGGTACAAAGGCTATACAACACAGTACATGGCTGTTGGAGAGCACATGGGGTTGTTGTTTGGTTAATGGTATTACTATCATTCCCTGTAAGCAGACAGGAGGTGGTCTGATTTATGAGCAAGTTTGCTGGTTGGTCCTTAGTTGAGAAGGGTAATAGTTTGGCTTCATTTATTTTCACCAATTCACGAATGAAATGGCAGTAGACCTCAATGTGCATGGTCCTTGCTTGAAATATGGGGTTTTTTGCAAGAGAGATTGCCAGTAGGTTGTCGCAATAAATGACTGTTGGTGATGACAGGTGGGTGTTGAAGTCGTGTGGCATACAACATAGCTGAAGAAGTACAGACAATGCGGTGAGGTTCTTGAGAAAAAAGAAAAACAAGATAGTAATATGAGAAGATATAATTATTCATTACATAGATATAGTAATACATTTAGTGATGTATTCCATGATTCTTGAGGAGGTTGTGGAAGCAAGTTGAGTTATATTCGCATCCACCATCAGATTGAATGACTTCAATTCGTTTATTGAATTGGCATTCGATAAGCTTGTGAGATGAATAAATTTATGTACGATTTCGGATTTTTGTTCGAGTGGAAAGGGCCAAATAAAGCGAGATTAGTCATCCATAAAAATAATATAGAATTTATAGCCTTCATTAGATATAATAAAGGCAAGACCCCATACATCAATATGTAAAAATTCAAATGCGCTATAATTTCTATTGGAGCATTTGGGAAAAGACAATCTATGATATTTAGCTGTGATGCATGTGGTTCACTGCGGTAGAGAGCTGCCTCTACCAATGTAGGAAGATGCTAATGGAGAAGTTGATGAATGTCTTAACTTTTGGGTGTCCAAGCCGTAGATGCCGAAGTGGATTTGTAGAAGCGGTAGAAGAATGAAGAATAGTTGTGGAAGGGGGTGATTTTGGTGTCGGCCATATGGTGTAGAATCCATCCTGGCCCTTTAAGTAGAGGAATGTTTGTATGCAGGTCCATTATAGTGAACTCACGTGGGTCAAATGAGATAGAACAAGAATTGTCTGATGCTAGTTTATGAATAGATAGGAGGTTATATTTACATTGAGGGACATGAAGGTGTTGATTGAGGAGACCTACAATTGGGAGTGGGAAGAATGTTGTTGCCAATGTTGGAGATAGGAAGAGACTGTCCACTTCCAGCCGTAACATAGTCATTATCTTGATAGTTTTCAACTATTGAGAGGTTGCTGAGGTTGTGTGTAATATAGTTGAAAGCTCCTGAGTCAAGGTACCAGTTGATGTCGGGTGGCCCTTCTGTGCGTAGGGTTGCAAGATGATATGTCCTTGAATTTGACGTAGGCTTGTGGTTGGGATCTTGTCGGTGCTGACAATCATTGGTGGAGTAATCGGGATTGAAACATATTTGACATTCAATGTAAGGAATTTTGGAGATACAATGTGTTGGTGGATTTCCTCCCTGCGGCAATGTGGGGACGTTTACGGTCTCTGCTGTATCGGCCTCCCTCTCTAGATCTTCCTAAGAACAAGGTGAGGTGTGTTTTGTTGCCGACGGTAGAAGGGTGGGTCAGCTAGATCTCCTTGTGCAAGTTTTGCTAGACATTAATTTCCTCACTGCAAAGGGGGAATAGAGGTCATCTAAGATGATTGGAGTAAACTTAGTTCTTATGGCTGTTTTCAATGATTGATATGTGGATGGAAGGCCATTCAATGTGTAGAGAATAGCATCCTCATTGTCAATCCTGGAGCCAATTGCCGCAATTTTGTCTGCCAAGGATTTGATTTCTGACAGATACTCACCCTTTGACCGATCTTTGAGTGATACATTATGAAATTCATTCTTGAGCCGAATGACTTTGGAACAGTTTGAGAATTGGAGATGTTTCTCCAAGGTGAACAAAACTTCAATGCAAGAATAGGCTTCCAATATATAGGGAAGGATGGATGGAGAAATTGAGTAGAAGGCTGCAACAAGTGTGCAGTCAACATTACCAAAACAGGTTTAAGAAAAATAAAAGCATAAACAATAACTAAATGTCTGATTCACACTCCCAGATTGTTACCTTGATACCCCATGTTTTCATTGCATGTGGACTAAAGTAATTCTTTGATATGCAACTTATAAACACCAAAGGGTGTGTTTTAGACTACTCTCAATATCTGAGATAAGTTTAAACCTAAATAGTTGCCTCAAAAACATGAACAAAAGTGTTAACCACCACCTCTGAAAAGAAGAGAGATGTAATATATTATGCACATATCAGAACATGTGGCCAAGATATCTCAACGTTTAACGTTATTACAAAATTCAATGTATTGGCTTGACTGAGAGTAAAATGTCATTTTGCAGATCTAAACTAATCTCTTTAATAGTTAATATTGTTGTCCCCAAGAGGTAATATGCACTAATGGTTCAATGAATTTGATTTTCATTATAAGAAACTCAAACTATATGCCGTTAATGATGTTTCAACTCAAGAAATTCAAGCAAAATGCTTAATATAAGAAACTATAAGCATAGTTGTTCAAGCTGAACAAATCAAGGAGACTACCAAGTCTTAATGGATCTCAAACGAACGGTCAAAGTGATTTGGTGTCTAGACTATTATTGAAGCTTATGTGAATATTAATCAAACAAGCAATAAAGCATGAAATTAACTATGAATATTTAGGAATTATTCATGATAAATTCAAATTCCCAAAGTTCCTAAATTTATAAATCAAAAATTACTAAAAGACTGCTTGGATTAAGGTAAAAGAAGTATAAAGTAATATTTTTTTGGGTAAACTGAGATTGCAGGCATTTGTCATGAAGTAAAAAGGGTGAAAAGCTTTTACACTTTTATTCAATTTTACGTTAATATATATAGAAATTGGGTAATGGAATTACTGCCAAATCAGGCGTAATGGGAGATTACGCGGCTGAGCGAGAGCCCCTTTTCTATGACACGAGAGCTCCCTCTTCTGCGACGCCGGAGCTCCCTGTTCTCCAACACAACGCACGAGCTCCCTCTTCTCCAATGTGAAGGAACTCCTCCGGTTTCATCCATGACATCACCGAGGCCTTCGACATTATAACGAATGATTTCGAACAAAATCGATTGGGTTCAAAATTGATTGGAACGAAATCAATTCGTTCAAAATCCCGATTTCGAACGAAATTAGCAGAAACTCTTAAAAAAATAATGGGGTAATTTTACCCCAATTTACTCAAAATACCATACTCACATATTACTTCATGCCAAATAGAAAAATATTAAATTTTTTATAAAATTATCAAATAGCAATAAAGTAACTTGATTACACTATGATCAGATTTCACTGTAATCAAACTGCTTTACACTCAAATTTTTTAGATTACCTCATGTCAAATAGTCCCTAAGATATTTTATTTACATAGCAAAGCATATTTCTTTTAAGTAAATTAAATAGTTTGCAAATCAAAATTTTCAAATGCTTAAACTCGGTATGAATCTATAAAGCCTGGTAAATTTCAGGCACTAGTTGCAGAAAATGTGGGTAAACCACTAGACTTAATTGCTGTCTTTGCTCCAGAACCCTCTGACCTGCAATGACTAACCAAGTTGTTCTTAGTTGACATAAATCTAAGTACCCTGACTGATTTGCAATCTATGCAAATCTGGACATATCATAGCACATGTCTTGACAATTTAATACTAAGACTATGCATTTACATCCCAATATATGCCCCCAATCCCCAAGAGGATAAAAACTTAAGATATATTCTTGCCATAATACACCGAAGGATTATGATTCCTACTTCATTCAAGTTATTATTTTTCATAGCTGCTTTAGTTCAAAGGAAAGTAAACACTGAGATTCAACTTTTTTTTGGCTCACTTATATTTTTTCTCTTTTTTGTTGTAAACAAAAAAGAGTGAAATGAAAGAGTTCAAAAAGAAAGAGTTTATGAAAGATGTTAGATCTTTGCCTCATTGGATATTCGGGAAAAAACTGCTGCAATCAATGATCCTAATCAAGGTCAAGGAAGGTCAGAGTTCTGACAGAATCTGGCATTCTCCTCAACATGGGACAGCCTTATATTTTTCTAGTCCTTGCGTGCATACAAATAGAAAACTCTTGAAGAAGACAGCATTCCCATATTTGCAACTTATCAGAATTGAAGTATTTTATCATAAAACTAATTTGATTTTTGGAAAATCAAGTCAATTGATTGAAGAGAACAAAGCGTTGACGCAGACAACATTTTCACATTCCTAATAAAATTTAGTTGCACTGTTCATATTAATTTATTAACAGAAATATACGTCTTAGAGAGAATATTGATGATCTTGTGTCGCAGTTGCACTTTCTTTTCGAAACTAACTTTTTAAAGTTAAGACTTTATATGTTATCCAAGATTTTTATTTTCTTCAAAAGCTCCATTGCTAAATTATTTAACAAAAGAAAGGTATAGTGAGGCGCTGCAAAAACAAACATGCAATGTAAGATTGCCTCAAATAATTTTTTGATTCCATTTCTTTTTGACATCTCAGAGGCAAGATGCATACTTCATTTTTATTGTAACATATTTTGTTGTGGTGCAAGCAAGTGTGGACGTTAACACTATCTTGTGAGTTTTAGTTTAAAGGTTGTGGTGATGCCACAGAATGTTCCACATAAAGAGACTTTTGTTTTTAACTAGCGAATTTGAAAATATCCTTAATATTTGAGAGGATAATATCACGATTTGGCCCAAAAAAAAAATAAGCAGAGGATCGGAGATTAAACAACAAAAAATAATATTTAACTCATCTGCATTCCAAACAATAAAAAAAAACCCACTTCTAAACCATAAAACTTATTTTATATATACTACAAGTACATCTAAAATAATTAATTTCAGCTCTAGATATTACTATGGTTCTACTGAACTCCATTGGCATCCATATGTCTGTCTCTTTTCTGTCTGCCCATCTAATTTTTTATTAATTTAGCATGTAAGGAGAACTATTTTAAAGTACAAAAAAATTATATGCATACAAGTTAGAACTAAAATATCTTGAAAAGAAAAAGAGTTCTTAAGGAAAATATTATAAATAAATGACTAGTATAAACATTTTAAATAAATGATATTTTTGTTTCATAATTCATAAAACTCTAGTATTACTAGCATTTTAAGTTAGAATGTTTTTACTATGAGAAAAACCATATATTTTCTTTAATTTGTATCAAATAAAAAAGCAATCATTCCATTTTTACTTTGAATGAAAGCTATCATTCAATTCATAATAAATATGAAAATTGTCATAGTTTCTTATGCACATACGTGGGATAGCATACTTAGCTATGCCTTGGAAGTATCCATTACTAAATAAATTTTCTATAATTTCATAGTTAATTTTGTATTTCAATAATATACATATAGTCTTTAAAACAGTATAAATCTTGATTGTTTTGAAAAAAAATCTTTTTGAGATAACAAATGCTTTACTAATTAGACTTATGTTATATATATATATATATATATATATAGGCACACACACATATACATGTGATGGTTCATGGGCGCGATAGTAAAGAGTAAGAGTGAGAACGGAGCCCTAGCGTTGCAAACAGCGGGATCTTCTAGCAATGGCATTGCTTAAGCTCTCGGCTTCGATTGATGGATGCCACATTGATGTCGAATGGTTTGGGCACACTACCGGACCTTCGTCTTCGGTAGTCTATGAAACCCTCGATATCCAAATCCTTTTAAAAGGTGCTGAAGCTCTTCTCTTCTACAGAAGGATTGATTGGGATCAAGCCTTTTGTACTTTTCTGAGGTAAACTTGCCTCGATCATCAAAATGGATGAAGAGATTAAGCTTGCAAAATCGTTCGAATTCACTCTTGTTGAAAAATTTCGAATGACCGACCGCCTATGATAGCCTTAAGGAAATTTCTTAATTGCATGGGTTTATTCAGAGAGTTTCAAGCTGGCTAATTGACACTCGGTACATACTCAAATTCTCCAATGAAGCGGACTACTCACAGATTTTTGCTCGAAGAATCTACTTCAATGAGAATTACACCATGACAATCCTAAAAGGGATGACTTCCTTTGACCCTTCATGTGAACTTCCTATTGCACCGGTTTGAATCAATTTTCACCTTCTTAAGGTTCCCATGGTCACACATTTGATCCTCTTTGCTCAGAGATCCTACTTTGGGAACCTTTGAGAATTGATTATGCAACGACAAATTTGACAAGGCCTCCTGTGGCGAGAGCCTTGGTTGAATTAGATTTAACTGAGAATTTCGAATCCAAAATCTGAATTGGGGATGACAATAAAGGATACTTCCAAGAGTGCATGATAGAAAACCGACCAATCTATTGTCTTCATCGTTCAATCATCGGTCATAATGAACCATGATGCTTCAAACTCAATACTAAGTTGAGAAAGAATTTCAGGCTTTCTCCCAAACGTTCGAAGAAGTAACAAAAATTGATTTATGTTGAAATAGAAAGAATTGAATCTACGGCAGTTCAACCATGTGGGCAGGATTCGTGTCCCATGGTTGCGCTTCCCGGTGAAGCTAGCTCGGCAAAGGTCTTGAATTCGGGCCTGCTCACTGGAAATTAAGTTGCGGCGATAGCGGATTTGAAAGTCATCATTGATGCCTCGGGTGCGGCTGTCAGGCAGCAAGTGGTCGCTCCAATTTCTAACTTAGTTGTTGATTTGAAGTTGATTGAGTCCAGGGCGGCCGTTGCGTCGGAGTCGGCCAATGACCCTGTTGACCCCATTTCTATTCCCTGAGAGGAAGAAACAAAAGAGGTATTCGATTACTTTTCTTCAGAGACTAACAGCCAAGCTTAGTCAATTCAAGAACTTATACAGATGAGAGCAGAAGCTATTGGTGTCCCATATGAGATCATGGCCTCTCACCCATAGTTTGTTGGGCGAGCTAATGGGGAATATATTGGCTAAATCGGATTTGAATTTGCTAGATGCCCTTTGGCCATGCTTCAGAAAATGGTTTCAGAAATTCCTGAGGTGTTGAAAGAGATTGCTTTAAAGAATACTTCGGACCTCAGTACTTTTGACGAGAAATTCATTCCTTCAAAGGACAAGACAATTGGAGTGGAGGTTTCCGATCCCGATGTTGAGGTGGACTCATCATTGTCGGAAAAAAAATATGCTGATATAGATGACAGTTTTGATAAACAAAAAGGCAGGAAAAAAGAATAAAAGTGGATCCAAATCACTCTATAAGTTCAAATATTGGAGGAGAAGCGGCCGCCTATCTCATTTAAGAATTAAAAGCTCGGACGGAAGGGCAGTCACAATTGTTTTTATCTTTATTTCTTGTATTTGAATCTATATGCGAGATTCTTTCTAGAGGTTGGGGACCATTTTCTTTTATTCATTTTATGTTATTTATTTTATTTTTCTTTCATTTTTGGTTCGAGGTTCCCCCAACCGCATCTGTTGTATTATTTTCGTTCATATATATATAATACTGGCAAATGTTAAAATTATATATATATATGCACACACATGTATATTTATTATTTTAAACCTATAATAATAGCTATAATGCATATTGGATAACAATCAAACATTTCTCAAAATCTTACTAGTCATAGAAATTTCTAAATTTTTGCAAATGTTAGTTATCATGCTTTCCTAAATATGCATGCAATTAAAACAATATAATTACCTATTTTCTTTTAAAATTAACGCCTTTTAAAAATCCAAATATGGATGAATTCTATTTAAAAAACTAAGAAAAAAATAAGAATTACTCTTAGAAATAGAATTACCCACTATGATTTGCTTATCTTTTATATTGAATAATTAATTTATCTTCTCTTGCCTAATTTATGGATTTCTTATTGAACACATGCAAGAGGAAATTCCTTAGTGCATGTTATTTGCAAAATAACATTCTATTAATTGATAAGATTATAAATGGACTTAAAGCAAAACTCAAGTTATGAAGAACTATTTTAGAATCTAAATATTTTGTCTTAGTAGACATAAAATAGAATATATAAAATGTAAATTTAATCAAAATAGAAGCCACAATCTAAAAGATATAACTATTGAAGAACATGTAATCAAGATGGGTGAGAGGTTCAAAAACCTTAGTTCATTTATTCAAAACAAAGGTGAAATAGAGAGTGAAGTGATTAATAGGATTAAAAATGACTTAATGAAACAAAGGAGTGCTTTTGGAGTGTTATTCAATCGAAAGATCCCACTCAAAATGAAAGCAAAATTCTATAGAACAATTGCATGGGCAATTATGTTAAAATAATAACAACTAATTTAAGAGGACAAAAATGAAAAATTACAATCTTTAAATTAGAATAGAATGCTGATACTTTCAAAAATGCCACGTCCTAGTAACTTTTCTAAGAAAATGGGTTTATTATAGCTAATGTGGTCAGCATAGACAGCCAAACCAACAAAAATTACCATGTTAATTAGTTTGTAGTTTCTCTCTTGTATGTACACTTGCCTAAACTTGTTTTACTTTTAAATTAGAACTTGAGGTAGAAAATCATTTGTGTATATTATTTAGCTATCATACTTTAATTTTAAATAGACATGGGCATTAATAGATCAAATCAAAATCCTCTTGGCATTTTTTCAAGCCATTCCATATCTCAAATTGGAGTTGTTTAGCATCATATACTGGTTGATATGAAATTAGGTTGCCATGAACGGCCCAACAAATACTGAAGGAGCAAATAAAGAATGCATCGCTACTATATAACAGTGGTTACCCAGTTCATTTTCAAAATAAAATTTTGCCAAGTCAGAATGCAAAATTTCCTTCAGAAATTCAGAAATTAATTTATAAAATATAGGGAATGTTGCACGAGAAGTTGGAGCAGCTAACCTCAGCTAGCTCCCTGGAACAATGGAAAAGTTTCAGACCTTTAAGCAAAAAACCCTTCTTCTCAAATCGTGAAATAATCTCTCCAACCTGTTGCATTAAACTTTAACTGCACATAAATATCTTGAACAATTGAATCTGATAGATTTGGAAATTAAGCCATAAATGAAGACAGCATACCAGGCCGCGCTGGACACCATCTGGTTTTACCATTACATAAGTTTCTTCTAGCTCCTCCTGTCCCCATTAAAAGCAAGAATATTGTAAGAAAATAACAGGATTAACGACTGTATTTGAAGTTTAAAAATGGCTAAAGATACTAATTTTGAATCAAATGACATTAATTAATTGTACAGCAACAACTACACCGCCACCAAGCCTTAATCCCACTAGGTGGGGACAGCAACATGAATCCTTTGTTTCTATTATGCACAATCAATTAGAAACCCCTCCCTAAGTTTCAAATAGAGAAGATTCCTTCTAATGGTTTCTTCCCATGTCTTTTTTATCTTCCTCTTGTAATATCAATGAAATTCATAAACTCATTTTTTTCTAACATTAGCATTACACCAGCAATGCACGGTCTATGCTTAATATGCCTGAACCACCTAAGGCAGTAATGTCTAATCTTATTTACTATTGGAGTCACTCCAACCTTGCTACGGATAAACTCATTTCTTATTCTATCCTTACAAGTATACCACTCAACCACCAAAACATTCTCATCTATGTAACACTTACTTTATCGGTAAGTTTCATCTTTGTTGACAAACATTCAGCCTCATATAACATAGTTGGTTGTATAACTGCTCTGCAAATTTTTTCTTTAATTTTGAATTGGATATTCAGATCACACAATATTCCAAAAATGTTCCTCCATTTCATCCAACTAGCTTAAATCCTATTAATCACATTGCTCATTATTTAACCATACTTTTAAATAATTGAAACCAGACATTTGAACCTCTCACTCTTCTTGATCCCATGGTCCTCAATAGTTATATCCTCGATATTATGGCTTCTAATACAATTGAACTTACACTCCATATATTCAATAATATATTCTAAATTAGTCCTCTGCAGCTCAAGTTTTGAATACTGCATCCCTAGTCTTACCAATTAAGAGAAAATCATCTACAAATAGCATGCACCAAGGAACCTCCTCTTGATTGTGCTCGGTAAGAACATCCATAATTAAAGCAAAAAGATAAGAGCTGAAGTTGAGGCTTGATGAAATCCAATAGTAATATAAAAATCATTAAACAAGCCACATTGCGATCAAATACATGTTCCAGCCTAATATACATATCTCTAATAACATCAACATATAAAACACAAATTCTTCTCTCCAAAGCTGTCCAAAGTCTATCATAAGCCTTTTAAAAATTAAAAAAAATAAATGATGACTTTATTTTCTTTATCTAAATTTCTCTATAAAACTTTTGAATATATATATGGCATCTATAGTAGATCTACCTAGAATGAAATCAAATTGATTTTGAGAAATACAAGTATCCCTTAATACTCTGAATTCACTTACTCTCTTCCAAAGTTTAAATGTATGACACATTAATTTGATTCTTTTATAATTAACATAGCCTTGAACACGATATTAATCTTGTAATTAGGTATAACAATACTCTTTCTCCACTCATCTGCACTCATATGCATCTTTTTAATCTTCAAAATTACATTAAATAACTTGATAAGCCAACAAATTCCTTCATCACCCAAACATTTATATACATCGATAGGAATGTCATCCAATCCTATCGTTTTTCTGCTCTTCATCCTCTTTAAAACATTTCAAATCTCAGCTATTTTAACACGGTGAGTCAAAGTGTAAATGTGACTATTTTTATAACCATTATAATCACTTAAATTAATTGTATTGATATAACCTTCATTAAAAATCTTAATAAATAATCCATCTTTTATGTTGAATATCTTCATTCCTAAGAAAAAAATTGATCATCTTTGATATATTTAAATGAGCCAAATATTTCGTTCATTTATCTCTTAATTTAGCTAACTTCTAGATGTGTCCCTCTCCCTCGACAATATCCAATTTATTATATAAATCTTCAGTATTTGCACTCTTAGCATCATGAACTGTTATTTCAAAATCACATCAAACTAGTCTATATTTATTTCCAATTCTCCTTAGTCATACATTTAAATCATTTTTATAGAAAGCATTTTTATCTTTAATCTTAATTTGAATATTTTATTTCCACCCCATGCATATTTATCATTGGGCACTCTCCCTTTTGATTCAATAAATAAATCATTTGTTACATTGCAAATACAACTAACAGGTAAATTTCACATAAGGTTGGTTTCACTCTCAAAATCTCATTGTCCAAGTTTAAGAAATGCACTCCTAAGAATATATATATATATATATATATATATTACCTGAAAGAACAGCTAGAACATGAAAAGATGCCCAAGCTCCATAGCTTAGGTCATGCCATGGGGTCTTAAATGCCAAGGATGGTAAACCACTATGCATGTTCTTTGGATCTTCTCTATTTGGAATATAGGGAGCTTCAATTTGATGAAAAGAGTGGAAACAAAAGATTCATATACCCAATTCCACCTAGCAGGATTAAGGCATGGTATTGTTGTATTAAGAACTTATACCAAAACATGTTCTAAATCCAATTTTGATTAAAATTGTGCCAAACTTTATCTAATTCCATTACACATGTAATAAAGATATTAATTTATATTTTTATATAATATTTTTTAAATTACAAAACTCATTAAAGTAAAAATTGTTATTTTTGTCAAAACCATATGAATTTCACAAATTCGTCTAGTATTGAAAATTAAACAGCTTTAATTAAGGCATATTACACAAGGTGGACAAATTGCCTTTATTTTCCTGCAATCTGTATGAGTTTGTGGGGAGCTTAAAGGCAAACCATATCATCAACCACTCACAATCAAGGAAAGAAAATCAAGAGAAACCTAAGTTATATTCATAACACAATGCTGAAAACCATAATGCATCAAGTTGTTATGCCCTTGAGATTTTCTAGACAAGTTTATCAAGGAAACGTCTGAGAGTTTATTGTAAGAAGAAGAGGGGCCGGAAGAAACAATTCTGGATAGCAACACGAATCAGGTTTATGCAATCGGGACTTTCCTCCACTGCTGGTATCTAATAACATCAACATGATCATGTGTTGTTCTCGACTCTTCTCTGGTAAGTTTTGGAATGGATCCAAAAGCTAAAAGATCAGAATCCACCTTGTCCAGTTTCACGAACTAGTTCCACAATGCAATAATAGAACCCCATTAAATTTGTACTCAAACACTCAACAACTAGCAAACATCAGTGGATAACTTAAACTCCAATTATCAATATTATCAAAGGTTGCATGGGAAACTGAGGCCGACTTTGAAATAAGAGAAGGTGACCCACGTGTCCGCAATTAGTTATAATGGGAATACAAGCCAATGTTCAAAGCTTTCTACAAAATGGTCTCTACCAATCACATGATCGAAATTTTCAGCTAAGGAGGTGACAGTGACAATACGCAGTGGCTTGGTGGCCTCTAGAAAAAGCTACATATCCATGAAAAAGACTTGGCAGCATCTTCCCAAGTATTAACAATGCTTGCCCGAGCTGCAACCGAGTTAATTTGCCAAGCTAAAGGAGAAAGAGACATTTCCCTAAGAACACTAAACTAATCCCAACATACCTCAAAGCTCAAGGACAAAGAACGTCCTAATCATAACTCAGCAGAAGGTAAATTTCTAAGCAATTCAGTTAGTTACTAAAAGTATACTACCGTTTTGCTTAATGCTCGAGAAACACGTCGAGTGAGGATTTTTTGTAGCATTAAATAACCTTCACATAGATCCACGAAAGCCTCCTATCACCCAAAGGTTGAGTCAATTCTCACATAAGAAAGCTCGGTTCGAAGCATAGCAGTAATTTAACAGCTTCAATTTGTCGGCCATTCCATTTTTTGGATCTACGGTCACAATTCATCCAGCTGATCTTGATATTGGATTTTACCCGCAGTTTCCTTTGGCGTGTACCTCAGATCGAATCCAATGATACGACGGTTTAGATTCGTTCCGTCTTTTTAAATAACATTTTTCGATGTAAATAAATTTAGATCTTAGGAAAACTAAGTTAATTTAATACATAATATCTTTTATGTATTTTTCACTCATGTATACTAAAAAATAGTGATATATATACCAGTTATATATTTTAATGTGAAGAGTTTAATGATACTAAAATTCATAATTTATTTTACGCATATGTTATTTTATTTTAATTTTAAAACTTAAATCGTCCAAAATTCATTTTGTGATATCCTTCAATCTAAATGATATGAAATCTGAACCATAGGTTCCTCATGGATAGTTTGATATAATGGAGTAATCTTTTGAATTTTTTATCAATCAATTGAGAAATATTTCAAAATTTTAATTAGCTTTTATTAATGAAAATTAAGCTATTTTAATTAGGTTTAACAACTTATAGTTGTTAACTACTCTCCTACTTAAGACCAATATTGTCCCGACATCACTTAAGCTATTTATAAAGCTTCACTAGGGCAACTATGGAAAAAGGTTAGGATATTGCTTGCGCATATCCTCCTCTCCTTTTCCCAATAGCTTCCTCTGCACTTTGGTCCTTCCACTGGAAATGGTCTTACTATTGAGCTGACATTCATCACAATCTAGAATACGCACAGGCTCCTTAACATATGTCAAATAGGGTCTAAGTGCTTCCCCGTGTATAGATACCCTCAGGGATGAATAAGGTAGACATCCAAAGTTATTACACATGGAACGCATTATGAACTGCATTTAGATTCTTTAGAGATTTAGCTTTATATACAAAAGATCCAACTCGAGTTAGAACTTCAAATGATTATATTTATCGCAGAGAGAGCTTACCCGAGATGTCAAAACATAAAGCTCCTCACAGTGGGGCTGACCTTCACCTAGACAAAATATCTTACCTGTAAGTCAACTGCCCGATGCTTTGGATCAAAAAACTTTCATTGGCAGACCTAGACTGCCTTTATCCAATCTTGAATTAGGCGGACTTTACAAGTTGTTTCATTTACTAGACTTGAACCATAGCGTTGTCTCCTACTTCGGTCCAAGATAAGAATGTGGTGCACTTCCTACTATATAAAGTTTCGTACAGTGCCATACTGGTACTTGCTTGGAAGCTATTGTTGTAAGCAAACTCGGCTATAGTCGAAGCACAACCTAAGGGTTTCATCATTCTTCTTAACGAATAGAACGGGTGCTCCCCAAAATGACATACTCGGCTAAATAAAGCCTCGATCCAAAAGCTCTTGAATCGGATCACATAGCTTTTACAATTTCTTAGGGGTCATTCTATATAGAACTTTTGAAAGAGGTTTAGTATTGGGTATGAGTTTTATGGTAAAATTTATCTCTTTAATAAGGGGTAGTCTGAGTAGGTCATCGGGGAAAACATCGGGAAAGTCACGCACTATATCAATGGCTTCTAATATAGTTGTGGGCTTTTTTATCCCATCATGGCTACTAAAAAAGCATCACATCCTTTCTAGATCATCTTCTCTACTTTGAGGAAGTTGATAAAGCATCATGGCTACTAAAAAAGCATCATATCCTTTCTAAACCACTTGTTTGAAGGCGAAGCGAAGCAAAGCGGAGTGCCGTTGCCACCAACGCTTCGCTTCGCCTTCAAACAAGTGGTCAGTCGTACCACATGCTCCTTCGAGCATCTTATATGCCAAGCTTCTTCTCCATCTTCTTCAGCCAGTCCTCAGCGGTATTAAAGGTGACAACTCCATCAAATGGTTGAGGTTTAAGCTTTAGATAGGCTTGAAGAGCATGATCTACACGTCCCATCACTGGGGGTGGAGGGAGTGGAACAAAAGATACAATTTTCTTAGCAGCATTTAGAGTTTGCAAATATTGAACAAAGATTACAAGGCGTTGCTCAATGGAAGGGGATCCATCTACGGTAGAAGGATTTGAGAGTTTAATCAAGGTCTCCGAAGGTGGCTAATGAGAATGAGGGCTTTTAGGGTCCATCCTATATGAGTAAGAGAAATTTGAGTCACTGCTCGTTCTAGCGATCACTACTCAATTCAATGTAACACTAAACTTTGGTGGCTTAGTTTCTCTATTCTCAATTAACCCTCAATCCTGCTTTAATAACATTTTATAGCGATCAGTACCAAATTGGCCGATCTGATATTGATTATCATAACCAATACGGGACTAATAGCTCTGACATTGATTGCGTCAATATAAAACTTATTGCTCTAATAGCAATTATAATAGTTGGTATAAGATACAATTGTTCTAATGCCCACTACTACAATTAATATTAGACATGGAAACTCTGATATCAACTATAACAATCAATATTACGATCCAAATCCCAAAACCAATTGTTCATCTCCGCAAGATCATATTGAGGAATTAAGTACATAAATTTGAGAAACAATAGAAAGTAGTATCTCAACAAGCTACCAACATTCACATAAATCACCACCAAAATTAGTGTCACGTCACAAAATAATACAATTCCAATTAAATTAACATTGTTCCAAAACATATAAATATATATGTATACTATTAATAATCCAACCATGCGAGCTCAACATATCGACATCGACACCTTAGGGTCTTACTTCATGCTGCCATCTTCTTTATACTACCTCGCCTGACACATGAATGGTGTCGGGGATGGAATTTCGATTAGAGTGATTTAACTACTTCAATATCAAAGTGGCTTACAATTAACAAAAATGATAGTATGAATGAAGTACTAAGGAAAAAAGCTACAATTAGACAGTTTCTCCTTACAGGAGAGTTGAGGGGAATGACAACATGCTATATGTAAGAGGCATAGCATCAAACTACATTCTAATAGTCAATTTGAACAACTTACTATTTAAGAAATCATGTAGGGATGGTCACAATTTATCTTGCAATATTGAAAGTGAAGCAACGACTTTATATTCAAAAACAATGTAGTAATGACAACAAAGCATTTTTTAATATTGGATGTATAATATTCTGATTTAGAGGATTCATAGTGACTCAATGCATCTATCGGACGGATTGATACTCAATGTATTATCTTCTTGTTGTTGCGACCCTCCTCACAGGATGTGCAAAAATGTCTTATCACTCCGGTGGACCATTGTCCATTCAATAATCTGCACATATTTTAAAAAAAAAAGGGTGGAGTCTTTATCATTTCACTTTATTCAACCATCATATACTTTGACTTATGCAATGAAGGAAATTACACAAGCTATACAATACAAAGTTATTCAATCAATATCAACAAAAGAATTCATATAAGATGTGCTAGCTAGAGATCCAAACATTTCTAAAATATATGATCTCGAAAAAAAATATACTCATCATAAAAAGATACCCACATACATATTCTTTGCAAAACAAAATCACACAAACTTTAGTTATGCTTCAAGACTATAAATTACTCATGATTTTGAAAAGGTTACTACTTGCATAATTTATCTTTATATTTAACTATTTTTAGTTCTATTTTAATGTGTCAAGAGTTCCATATGTATTCATTCAAAATGATTATAGCATACTTACTATAATGAAGTCACAAAATACTATATAATATTAAATGTTCTAATATATATATATATATATATATAAATATGTAGATATATATATATATATACATATATATATATATACATACAGCAATCATACTGACTATTCTCCTTTTTTTGAACCTCTTATCCAAAACTTTTTGGGGCTTGGGGCCACATTCAGGAGGGATATTTCTCACTGTAAACATACTTCTCAGCTTTTGGAATATCTTAAAAATTCTAATTTCTGGTAGTATTTCTCCAAGGGTAAGTATACACAATTGGAGATCATAATATCTCACCTTCTTTACTACTCTTCTCTTTTATTTCAATATTTTCCATATAACTTTTGACCTATAATGGGGTCATGCAATTAGATTCTCATTACAAATTGGGGTTTTAATGAACTCCATTTTTATCTTGGCACAGATGTTACCACTTGCTTTAAGTTTTATCAAAAGAGTTGTTTAAGGTTGCTACTCTTCTCATTAGTTGGTTCAAGCCTTCCCTAAGTGGAGGGTGGGTCAAAGGCATTTCTTTGGCCACACCTCCCTAATTGGTGGGCTTGAGTAGAGGTTGGGTCAACCCTTAGGTTACCCCAGTACATCCTAAACTCAATTGTATGTGACTTTGAGGATTGGAGGTTGGGTCAACTCTTAGGTTTCCCCAGTTGACCATACTCAATTGTATGTAGCTTTGAGGATAGTTCATTTAATTACCTCCTTTGATCTAACTTAAGGGTGTGATTCATAGACATTATTCTTATTTCATTATTTAGTTCATATTTAATCATGCTCAACCAATGGCTGGCTTGGCTAAGCACTTGAGCTAACCAATGCTCTTAGTATCTAAGCTTGCCTTCACTAGCCTCTAGGGTCTAGCTGGTTTACTTAGCATCCAAGGGTTTTAAGTAGGCTTAAATGTGAATATTATTTCCTTAGGCTTAGTCCAACCAATCTCATCTTAAGTAATGATCAATCCTTTAAGGTTTACACGTTAAGTCAAATTTGAGGTAACCCAAGGTAGGAGAAACTTAATGGTCTCTTCCTTAGCTTCTCAAATCATAATCATAGGGTATTTTAGATGAGTAAGCCTCTTCTAAATCCTCTATTGCTAATTCTTCTCAATCCCAAGCCAAGGTAAATAAGAGCGGTTTGCCTTTATTCATGAAGTGACGATTACGCTTGGCTTGACCTTGATTCCATTGGATTCACTCAGTATGAGGGTTGACTCTTTTGACTCAAGATAGTTTTAAGGGTTTCTTTAAGGTATTTAAAATATTATTGGGCTAACCTCACCCAATCCAATTCAAGAGGGTCTAAGGTGAAGTCAACCCACCCTTAAGATCATCAAGGGTCCACTTAAACTTGAATTGAATGGTTTGGCCTTAATGGTGGCTTTAGTCTAGGTTTGCATCATTGCATCAAGTTCTTGTTTAATGCAATCCAAAGGTTAGTTACTTCTTTCCAATGATCTTCTTCTTAAACAAAGTGTGAGTGGAGAAAGTATTCTCTTTGGGGACTTAAATCCCACTCCTACTTTGGATTTGTCTTGGGGTAGCCCAAGGATATGACTCACCCAATTACTTAAGGTAATCATGGAAGGGTTTTTAGGGTTCATCAAGCCACTTAATCATATGGATCCATACCAAGGCAAGTTGATATTGACTTTAAATTCTCTCATGGTAAGCTATACAACTTGCCCTAGGTTTAGAGTGGGTTGGGTTAGCCCAAGAGATGTGAGCTAATCCAAGCCATTTTAATATTATTTGAGGATGTGTAGTCCTTATTTAACAAAAGGTGATTAAAGTTTAAGATCTTTATACCTTGGAGAGAGAGGATGCTAAGGATCACTTTAGATGGTTGGAAGAAACCTTAAGGTTGGATTTGACTCACTCAAGTGAGTCCAAATGGTTCCAAGGTAAGGAAAAAAAAGAGGAGAACCGGCTACTGCCCAGAAGAACAGCGCTTGACTCCAATGCTTCTATAAGCCAAAGGAGGCCTTTTGAACCTAAACTTCCTTATGGATAGTTGTTGTACACGGTGAGAGGAATCTTCAGTTCAAATTTCAAAAAGTTTTGAAATTGACTCAATGAGGCAAGGGGCCACTTATAGTGTAGCTGTCCAGCAACAGTCTTCACCCATCATGCTGACAGGTTTGGACTTCAAGGAGAGCACAGAGGTATATTCAACCTTTGGTGACTTCAAGTCATTTGAAGCTAAGGTGATGGTGAAGTTCCAGTCCAATTTCCAGAGCTTAAGGTTAAGTCACTTAAGCTGTAGACTCAAAGAAGTGGATATCAGCCAGGTGCAGTCCCTTCAAGGAGGGTTGTCGGGTTTGGCACACCAGATGGAGATAGAGGCAAAACCAGCTTTGTGAGTCTTCTGCTAAGTTGAAGCTAATGGTGTGTGGAAGCTGCAATCCAATTTTGAGCTCTAGAGGTTGACTCAATGGACTGCAGTTCTCAAAACAGTCGACAAGGCAGCAGAGAGAGCAAGGAGGAATAATAAGGAATAAGTTGAAGTTTAATGGCTGAGAAGAGAGGAGATGGCAAAAACCATCATCAGAAAGTTAAGGGGTTAAATACGAGAAGTTTGAGCCTATGAGGTGGTCTTGACTGCCCAGATCACCTCAAGTGATTTCAGGCTATGAGAGAGGGGTGTCGACTTCCATAGGGCCAACTAGCCAAAGTTGGGTCTATCCAAGCACTCCACCATCTTCAGGGATGAATTTGAAATCTTTTTGGTTAAAAGTACAAACCCTGATAAGATTGGACGATGAAAAGGGGGTCAAGCCGCCGGAAGTTAAAACCCACTTATGGATTTCTGAAGAAAATGTGCACCAATTGCTGTGACTTTAAATTCTATTTATAGCACTTACTCAGGTGCATGTGTAGGAATTGAGTGTCCGAGGTTAGGTTACATCACTAACAAGAAATTCGATGATTTAACCATTTAAAGAGGGGTTAAAATTGGCGAGTATTTGCACCATTCATCTTCTTACGTCTTGATGGAAGGAAATGAAACATAATTTGCAAGCTTTAGGCTCTATTTCAAACTGCCCTCATTGGAGCATCGAGGCATCAGGGCCAACTCACCAGAGAAAATGTTGTAGCGTCGGACCGGCAGGTCAGGTCGGGTTTCTAGTTGGATGAATCCAAACCATAGATTCGTTAACAGTTTCGATTCGAGAGTCCGATGCGTAACAGGAATTTAATTAGCCTCAATCTGCCATCCATTACATTTCTCGGATCAAATGTCATAATTTGTCATATGTTATAAATTGAATCGATTAAATCTCCACCATTGAACTTAATCTAATGCTTCATAAATCACCAGTGATTTCCATTAAGCGCATACCATCGAATTGAATCCGATGATCTGACAATCCATATATGTTTCATCTTTTATAAAGGCTTTTTTGGTTTAAATAATTTCAAATCTTAGGAAAATAATAATATTGTTTATGTATTTTTCACTCATTTTGAAGTTCAAAAATTATAAAACTTTCGCAAGTCGTATATTTTGAAATGGGGAATTTAATAAGACCAAAACATTTGAGTTTTGACACATACTTTATTTTATTTTAATTTTTATTATTAAATCCTCAAAAATTTATTTTGTGAGTACCCTAATCAAATGATCTAGAATTTAGACCATATGTTCTTTATGGATAACTTGATTTAATAAAGTAATCCTCTGAATTTTTTTATCAATCATTTGAGCATTATTTTAAAATTTTAATTGACTTTATTTAATGCAAACTAAGCTAATTTAATTAAGTTTAACAATCTTGAGTTGTTACAATAATACTCTTCTCCTCTAATGGAGAGGTTGAGGGGGTGGAGGCTACTAATTCCATTCGAGTGATCTTAGCCATTAGTTCAGCATTCTTTTGAGTATCGGTGTCTTTCGACTCGGTTAAAAACTCCATTACTCGGTTTCTCCCATGAAGATGTTGGGTATTTTAGTGTTATATTCATTTACTTCCATTTCTTTTACTTCCGCCATAATAGATAGTGAGGTTAGCCGAGTGTTTTAATCCCCAATGGTCAAATCCTTGTTCTCAATTTTTGTAGATAATTTTGTATTCCTATCACTAAGCTCCAAGAGTTTCTAAGCTAATCCTTTATTCAATTTTCTCTTGATCTTCCTTTTCTCAAAATTTTCACCGCAGAGGGTTGAAATGTGTTTCATGCTTGAGTGAAAACTTCGTTTACCTCATACTATTGTACTGCTCTTTTGATTCTACAGCCTTCGTAGCTGAAATCATCTTATGTAGCTCCTCCCTAAGGATGACTCTCTCTGAGCTCCAAAAATTTTGACCTAGCAAAGGCTATGGTAGAGGAAGACAAAGTAATCCTCTCTCGAGGATAGAGGGTTGTCGAGGATGCTCTTAGATCATCACTTAAGTTTCATGCATGAGTATTATAACACTAGGATAAGATATCATTCTATAAAAAATGAAGATAATAAGTGTCGAATGAGTGATTACCTAATTCGATCAATTCTTCAATTTTTTGGCGAACGTCACTTTCTTCCTCTTTAGAGTTGCCTTCTACTTAAACTCTCAATCTTCACTTCCTTGGCGGGGGGAAGAGTGGTTGTGGTTGACTCAGTCTTCCTTTTCAATTCATTATAGCCTTTGGCACTTGTCAAAGAAGAGTGAAAAGAACATCTCATTAGCCGAGTCTCATAGCCTGAGTGCTATGGAGAGCTCAATGTTGGGATTCTTGAAGACTCTCAATACCAGAACTTTTATCATTATACTTGGTGCGGCACCGATTCACATCTACAATGAAAATGTGAGTTAATGTCTTCCACGAATTGGGTGTTCTAACATATAGAAATTTGAACTTTTGATACTTTTGTAAGAGGGCAAGCCAACATCTTATTCTATAGAAATATTCTTCCTAACTTGCAAATTCTTTACTCCAACCACTGATTTGAGTTGTACCAAGGTCAACATCTTCTCCATGGTAAACCATAGGGGAATCAGGTGATCAACCCATAGAGGGCATTAACCATTCAAAACGAATTGGGCACTAGTTGAGTTGCACTAACCCTAAAAAGAATAGAATCTCATCTACTTGCTAGAGAAGGTCAAACCAAATCTATATTCAAAAATCCTAATACTCAAGCACATTTCCCCTTTAGAAAAATTCACATACAACTTCTCCTTGCCTCAATGCCATTCTTAAGGGCTCACCTCGTTGCCAATAGCCATAGAATCCTTGAGGCAACATACTAAGTTTAAAAAACAATAAGGGTCCAATGTTGATGAACCAAAGAAACTCTTCTAGTCCTTCATAAACATGGATGTAAATTTCAAGGATACTTCAAAAATGCTTAGTGTATTAGACACATCAACATTTCCCCCAACATGCAACAAACATGTATTGGACACGCACAAAAGTTATCATGTAATTTATTTAAAAAAACAATTCAAGCACACAAGTAATTATGTATTTATTTGCACAGTATCCAATATTAAGTGTTAATAAGTGTAGAACCAAATTATGATATTTTTGATACTAGAACCTAAATATAAAATTTACATCTCTTATAAGAATTATAAGATGTTAAATGCAACGATAATTTTGGTGTACTTTTAGAAATTCACATGTATATTTGCACAAACATATAGTTGGTGTTAAATTTTGAGCTAATAAACTATTCCTAAATTAAAATAAAATATAATTAAAAGGAAAAATAAATTCATACATCAAATTGTAGATTATATTAATTTGATAAACATAATATTTATATTATTTATATTTAATTAATTTTTTTGTAAATTATAAACCAATATTTGCATGTTTAGTATTCATATATATATATATATATATATATTGCATATTAACATGCAACGTGACCAAGCCTTAACCCCACTAGATGTGGTCAGCTAAAAATTTGAACCATTTTTGGATTTATGTGTCATCCTTGTGCATGGGCCGTGTTAATCTTTCTTTGTATCGTTTCACTTTTATCGAATGCCTCCGAAACGATAATTTATTACACATTAATATAAATAAATAAAAATAATTAATATATTATCGTGTCCAACTCGTGTCATACATTTTTCAAAATAATCTTGTCCCATGTATGTGCCCCTATGTTTGTGCATCATAAATACCATATTGTTGGGAGACAGCACAAAGGTTAGAGAGCTTGGTTTTTCTCTCTTGCTAATTGTCTATTCAAAGGCTGTGGAAGTTAAAGATGTGTGGTGATGTTTAAGGTTATCAAGAAAAAGTAAATAAAACTAAAGGTGGTAAATGCGCTAAGTCTCTTTTCATTACTACCATGAAGTTCATTTAATATTAAATTTCCAAGGGATTTCACTTAAATATACGAACAATTATTGAGTCAGAATAACATTGAGAATTGACTCATTTAATGCCTTTCTAAGTGTTTCAAAATATAAATTTATTCACTCGGGCTAAAAATGGTGGCGAGTGAAAGCATAAAATTCAGTAAGCCAATAAGTCCTAATACTAGTGATAAATACTAAAGCTAAATTCTGAATAACACATAGTGGTTAAAAAACACTAAGCTTAAATCTTATGTTATTCTTTAGCAATTGGTCACAAGAAAAAAAAACACTTGGATATATAAATATTGAGTCATTGTAAATCTCATTGATCACTAATAAAAAATGGCACTAGACACAATGGACTAATAGGACCAAGCATTAGTATATTAATGAGCTTATATGCTTATACAATACTACATTCACAATTGCATTGGTATGAGACAAGTCAAATATAATTGTAATTTGCTGTTCATTCATAACTAGTCATGTACAATATAACACTTGCATAAAAAAACACAAGAATGACACAAATATAGAGGAATAAGTTCAAAATTTTCACTCCTAAAATATTTGTCTAACAATTGGTGTTGTTCTATCAAAAAAACCACTTGGCAAGCTAATAACACTCAAACAAAAATTTAGCTAAAATAAACCGAATGGCCACTATAAAGGTTAAATTTAAGCAATTAGACAAGCATAAAGGTGCCAAAATTCTTACATATACCCACAAGTTCATATTTGCATTTGCATAAACACATGAATAACTAAAGATGATAAACAAAATTCAAGTCTTCCAATGGTGACATCACAAGCACAATCCAAACATTAGAATCCAACAACTATACAATGATCTACTCATTGTTCATTACTATTTCAGCTACATTTCCATAATACTACATCATTACTACAATTATCTCATGACAACTACTCCAATTCGGCATTTTCAACCGTCGCTCAATCTAGCGCATGCCAAAATTCCTGTTGAACTCCTTTTTACAAAAGGAAAGATTCTTCAATTAGCTTCGTGATTGAAATTTTGCAAGACTACTTTATATTAGTATTTATTTGACACACATATAAAAAGGCTTGTACTGAATTAAAAGAAATGCGGGAGGAAAGCAAACCATGGAAGCTATAAGGTGGGGAAGGAAGATGTGGATCCTCCATCTTCTAGTTAAGGTCCGGTCATAACTGAGATCAGCACAGAACGAGTGACGAGGAGGCATACGGAACGCAGATAGACGGTCTTGATAGCGCGCAATGGTGAGATTACAGTATGAATTACAAGAGGAGGGGCAACGATTTTTCCTGTTTCCAGTTTCAGAGCTAGGGTTCTTTGATGTGAAGCTGAGTGTGCTCGTTAACACTGCCGAGAGCATCGACGCAGCCATTTTCCCGCGCCGATCTAGTTTTTAGTCGCAGCTGCGGAATTTCAAGGTCTTGAATTTGGGGTAAAAAATGTAAAATAAATGGAAATATTCTTTTTAACACACAAATTGCTTCCAAAAATAATAAATCACTATAATTTCTATTTATTCATGCCCAATATTTACTTATACTTGTATACTAACATATACCAAAATATATATATAATTTGTCAATATAATGTATAAATAAATTTTTAGTTGAATATATTTTTTATAAGATTTATATGTAAAAATTAAAATAAAAAAAATTCTATTGATCATAAATAATTTTTATTATACAAGCATAATATTTTTCTACTTTAATGAGACAAAAATAATAATTTATATTTATTGAGAATTAATTTTTATATTTTTGGAACTCTAAATAAATATAAAAAATTACTTAATAATACTATTAACGGTGCTTCACAAATGATATTTAAGTAATAGATTATATAATTAATAACATAATAAAATGCCATTAACTAGATTGATTACTTATATTTGTAATTAATATTTATTAAATTAGTTATTGTGCTTCGTTGATTAAATAATATCAGTTAAAATATTACGATGCTAATTAATGATAATTAGGCTGCCAAATGGATTAATAATGATTAATTATATAGCTAGTTGTTATAATTAAATTAGAATCAAGTAATAATCTTTGTTGTATAAAAATAACATAGTTAACATAATGTATTTACAAATTAAACAATTAATATCGCATATCTATATAATTTTTTTATTAATGTTAAATTTTAATACAAATTTCATTAAACCTTGCTTATTCACATATTTAGAATCAAAAATTTGATATTACAAATCTACCACTATACTTTCAATTATACATAAATTTGCTATATTATTTATCAATTTCTAATCATTCAATATTGAGAAGGTATTATAATTATATATTAGTTTCTTAAATATTAATATTAAGGTGTTAGATTTCCAAAAAAATTTATTTCTTAAGAAAATAATTAATAAATTTTAAAAACCTTAAATTATTAAAAAAATTATTGTATAATTATATTTCAAAATTTATTAATATATATCTTAAGTTTAATGACAATTATATTTTATGTTTATATATATATATATATATATATATATATTATTTATTTGTTTATTTATATTAATAAAAGTATTTATGGGGCAGATTGGGGTATGTGCCCCTGCACTCCCTCCCACCAAGAATTCAAAGATAAGCATTTATCCATTTAATTAATATTCTTAAATTTTAACTTTAGCATTAAATCAATTTTATGCTAAATATTATTATTCATTGATCACCTTTTACTTCTTTTATATCATATTTTCTTGTCAAATTCATTATTTGCATTTTTGTGCTTTTAACTTAAGAAATTTGGAAAAGCAATTGTCCAAAATTTATGGAGTTTCAAAAGAAGGATGAAGAACAATAATGGTCAAAGTAAAAGTATTCAAAAAATATCTGGCTTTAGGAGTTCTATGCATATTCATTTCATGTTTATGTTTCAAATTTAATGATAAAAATTATAAAAAAAAAAGATGTATAAATATTTGATATCATTTCAAAATAAATAGTTCAAAATTTAATACTAGTAGATAACTGCTCAACATGGATTTAGCTATTGGATGGGTTAAAATGTAGAAGCTCAAGATACTCAAAACTATATTTTCTGTAATATTTGGGAGCTCCAGTTTGGTCTTTAGGAAGCTTATTCCATGTGGAGTCTCTTAAGAGATGGCATCCCCACAATCTTATTGTTGCATTTGAAAGGACTTTCTACTTTGAGCACTTTTGCTTGGGGGTGTGAAATAGTGTTGTATAAGAAGCACTTTTACCATTAAATGCACTTATATAAAAACCATTTATAAGCACTTGTTGGGTGGAGATTTATTGACTTTCCATTAATAAATTGGGAGTATCTTATCTCAACATGCTTGAGTGGTACTTCCCGCATTAACATTCATTTACATAAATAATGGTGGTTTACACCATCTTCCAATGACGAAAGAGCAATTTTTTATGGAAGCACAAAGGCTTGTTTCCATGCTAATGATATGCAGTAGCTCAATCCTAATGACAATGGCCGGTGATGACTTCTGTCATGGGACTAATACATGGGGCACCATGGTCCTAATGAGCCTATTGATCTCACTTCAAAAATGGTTCCTTGCTTCAATACATTAGCTCATGCCTAGCATTAAATGTTCATTTTGCTATGAGAACCATGGATTCTTTGATAGCCTTATCATTCAGAATGAAAGTGGCTGGTCAATGTATGCATATAGGGCTCGACTGCAAGCTCATACCCATATAGTGGCTAAGGTGCATACAATCTTCTTTTTTAGAGTGTATCATGACTAGATATTAGTAATGGATGACATTATCATCAAATGTGATTATCTAACCACTCTAAGATAGATTCATTGAGCTTTGGAGCATACTTAATGCTAGTGGGCTGCCTTTTTAATGAATTATGTATTTAAATATTGTATGAATGAGTAGGGTATGTTTAAGGATGATTTTTGGAGTTTGTGGTTGATTGATTATGGGTTTATAGTGGACTGTTAAAAGGGAAACCAAGACTAGTCTCGCTTGGTTTTAGTTTGGGTTGTTTCAAAATATCTCTCTTGTCGGTGGGATTTTGGTGGGTTAAAGGGTTAGAATTAAACTAAAACAGATAGCCTAGGATGTGCAGTTTGGATATGGATTAGATGGATAAGTATGGTGGGGTTTAGATGGGTGTCGATGGGTAGGGAATAAAACTAGGTCATGCTATTTTCATATTTCTCCAAAAAAGTTATGTGAAGTTTGGAGTGTGTTTGAGACTTTAGATAATGGTTTATTAATTTTAAATGATACTTAAGATGTTGGAGAAGAAGTGATGATGGTTTGAGGTTATGAGTATGAGAGTTTAGTAATAAAATAAAAAGGCAAAATAAGATAATAACCTAACTCATTAGAAATAGGCAACAAACTTGACACCATCAAGCATAAAACAATATAAGAGCAATTCAGCACAAATTTTTTTTATTTAAGTTGCCTCATTATATTTTATTTTTGCTCATATTTATAAGCACTACAAGTCTCTTTTCCTATGAGCTTTAGAGAAATAATATGGAGGGAAATTTTAGAGGGAAATTTTAGAGGGAAATATATGTAGTTGGCAATTAGTGAGGGAGTAACTCCTATACTCATATTAAATATTTTCCTTATGAAATAGCTGGCTAAACATGTGTCATAATAAATAAAAAAGTACAATATCAATTAAACTAAAATACAAATGGAAAGCCCAATATTTGAGCTCTTTATTGAGCTTTAGATTTAGCTCTTATAGTTGGGCCTATCTTCAAATTCTTCTCTTGAGCTTTAGTCATGCCTCTTGTTGTTGGGCCTTTGATAATATTACATAATGGTTAGATTATTTTAACCTATATGTAGACTCATAAGTTTAGCAATAATAAACCTGTTATTTTCTTAGTCCTAGCATAGTAAGGATATTCTATATAATTTTAAATATAAAACCCGTTCTAAGTCAAAGAACCTTTGTTCTTGTAAGAATGGATTTCCTTAAAGTTGCAAAACACTTTGAATTCTAAATTTTGAATTAGAATCTATAAATATTCTATTGGAAATTCTTTTTAATTTACTTATGGTAACTTAATAAGTTTGAACTTGTGCTTTCTCTTATCCATCTTGGTTAGATGGAAAATTCTATTTTCCTTGCTAAAATCTTTAATTAAGTGATGAATGCCACTTAAAGTGAATATATTGATTGAGAAAAATAGTATTCTTATCAAATAAGAAAATCTCCTTTCTCAAATAATTTGATTTCAAACTTTTTGCCCAAGTCATGATATGACTTGAGCACTTATTGATCATTCTCTTAAGATGAGCTTTCATTAATATAATTATTAAATTTTGAAGTGATCTAAGCCACATCATGTAGCTCAGATATTAACAACTAATTCCAGAAATTTTGACATAAGTCATAGATTATGACCTATGATTTATAGCTTTAATTTCTATTGAATTTCCTAGTACTTATCCATATGGATAAGTGAATTTCCTGCCATTTTTATAATAGAATTTAGGACTTATAATTTGTAATCATCAAACCTTGGATATTAAATCATAATGTGAGACTTAAATTCTTAAACTTTCTCTTAAACTTGAGACCATGTATCCTAAGTGGATACTAATCCTATTATTGCCATAACAAAATAAGTTCTCATTTATTATGAGCTAAAGTAAATTATTAAGATTGTTAATGATCTAAGCCATCTCTTGTGACTTAGATATTAGCAGTTAGTTCTGGAAATTTTGCCTTATAAATTATAATTAGTTTTCTGCATACTTATCCATATGGATGAGTGAGTTCCTTAACATAATCAAGTCAGAACTTATAATTTATATTATTAAACTTTTATAATCACCAAAACTTGATGTTAGGTCATTATGTGTAACTTAATATTTTAAACTTGAAGCTAAATATCAAGAAATTACATGCTGAACCTATTTGCCTTATTTAGGACATTTTAACAAGAGTTGAATATCACTTTAATAGTTCAAATCTAATTTGGACTAATTCATATATAGTCCATCCTCATCTTATCTTTAGTTAAGAATTATAAGCTAAACTATTTGGATTCATTATTAAATTGTTATTCTAAAGATGAATTTTTTTTTCTTACAATTCTCAAAGGATAAGAAATCAAAGAATACTAGTTCTTTGATGCCAAATCCTTTAATTTCCATTTGTTGAAGAAGAACCATTATTATTCTTAATCTCTATTGAATCCTGTAAAGGCTTAGCTAGTTGCCAAAGCCTTCTTAAATAGTAAATGTAACATAGAACTGATAAAATCTTAACTCCTAATTTCATCCCATGTTCAGCAAATAATATCACCTGCCAAGTTATAATCACTTTGGGTTGTCAAGTCATATATTATGACTTAAGGGCTAAGCATTTGATCCTTACAGTTATATTTAGCCTAGATAAAATATTAACTTCTCTTTTCCTAATATTTAGATCCTCGTTAAGTGATGATTATCACTTAGTTGTTTAGATCATTAAATATAAAATTTGGAATATAAATTTTTCTATAAAATGAATTATGATAAATTAAGCTTAAAGAGAAGAATCTTTAAACCTTCAAAGATCCTTTAAGCCTTGCTTATTTGTACAATAATATATTCTTAAACTCATGTCCATTTGGGTGTGCAAACACAAATCAAATATTCTTAGAGAACCTTTATCTTCTACGACATACATTACTGTATTAGTAATGATGTGCTGTATTTTTAATTTATTTATCATAAGACTGTATATATCTATAAATATCTCATAACTTAATACTTTCATGATTTTCATTTTCATATCTTTTAGTGATAATTTCAACTAATTGACCTGTCAAAATTATAGTTAACAAACAAAATTGATTATTTGATATGAATTCTAAGATCTGATTATGAGATTTGATGTTTCTTCCATCATTACCAGCCTATTCTACATTAATTTAAACTATTGCAAAACATACTTATCAACTTCTAGTATGTTCAATATTCTATCTGCTTTATTCTTCTCACTAGAGTATTATCGAGGACGACATCGTTCTTAAGTGGGGGAGTTTGTAACAACCCAGGTTGTTACTTTGCTCAATTAAGACTAATCTAAGTCTTAATTAAGGTTCTAAGTCACTAATTAAGTGATTTGAAGCTAATCTCTGAAACCTAAGTCAAACCAGAAGTCAACTGAGTCAAATCAGAAATGCTGGAAAATCCCAAACCCTAGAAATTGACTTTTTATTTAGACCTCAGATTGAAAATCTGACTTCGCCATTGCGTTCAGAACACCCAAATTAGCTAGGGGTGAAATTTTGGAGGCATTTAGAAGTCATTGATTTTTTGTCAAATATTTTAATATTATTTAAATACCCTAAATAATCAAATAATTAAATACTCGTCGAAACGAAAATCCGAATGCGCCATTACGTTCCTCACCCTTCAATTAGCTAAGGGTGATTTATTGGAAATTTTTGGGATTCATTTAATAGGCTAAATTTAATTAATTAAAACTGAATAATTTAATTAAATATTATTATTTAAAATTAACATTTAACGGCGCCGTCCATTTAACAGCTAACGCCGTAAATTTGGAATTAATCGCACCGTCCAAATTGACGGATCCTTAGATCCGTCCGATCGAAAGATCGGACGGCTCTGGAGTCGTCGTCCCCGCGACTCCCGCGTGTCGCGTGAAGCGACACGTTTCGCGCAGAGGATGCCCGCGCGTCGACTCCCAGCCTTCCCACCGCCCATAGACACCGCCTTAGAGCTTCCATAAGATCCCTAGGACCTCTGTCGCGCTCGGTTTCGAACGAGAAGTCCAGAGCCAACGGATCAAGCCTCGTCTTTTTGAAGCCGTCCAAACTTAAGGTACCGATTCTCCCTCGATCCTTTATTCTTACGCAGCCATTTCAATTCGCAAACCTATTTCAAGAATTTGATTGCCGATCTAACGAGACCGATCGTAATATAATGAGGTTGATCGATCCAATTTAACAAAAGCTAAACAGTAGAAACCGTTAAGCATATAGCGTTTGATAGGGACCCCTAGGGTTTGGTTTTGCCTGAGTTGTATGTCTTCTCCGGCGGTGCTTAAGGTACCAATCGAAAGGTCTCTCCGAGACCTTTCGATCGGTGTATGGCTCGTCGTCTGGCACCGCCGTCTTCACCGTCGATTTTCATGCCCTAGGTTCCGAGCGTCGGGGCGATCGCGTGAAGACGAAGGTATTTCGGGCCGATCGGGTCGGCCCGGGCCCGGCCCGTGGCCCGAGCCCGCGGCGTTTCAGCTGCCATGGCGGGACCCACGCGCAGTGCGCCAGCCAATCCTGG
The DNA here is from genome assembly GCA_016760335.1 of Gastrodia elata. NCBI lineage: Eukaryota > Viridiplantae > Streptophyta > Magnoliopsida > Asparagales > Orchidaceae > Gastrodia > Gastrodia elata. The sequence continues at coordinate 9,142,775 of CM028682.1, read as the reverse complement.
CGCGACGCGTGGCCTGCACGTCAGCGGCCTGACCCGTGGGGCCCGCCGTTGTCTGCCGCGCCAATGAGCAGCCGCCACGTGTCCTGCTTTTAATTAATAAAATTATAAATATATAATAATAAACAGTTAATTATAATCGAATTATAATTATATATATATATATGATAACAGATTTAAGTTAATTTAATTAAACAGAATTAAATAATTAATTTAAATCCAAACTTTAAACCTAAATAACTCAATAAATATATGTCCAAATTATACAAATAAATATATCAAATTAATCAGAAAAATATAAAGAATTTATTGATGCCATTCAATTTTTTGTAGGATCAATATTTAATAAAGTGATTTTTAGGGTTTAAAGTTAATTTTAAATTAAGTATCACAAACCTTATTTAGCTCATAACTTTGTACCCAATGATCCAAACATACCCAATATGGGTCTTAAAGTGATCAGAAAACCCTAAGGATTAATTTGATAATATTTATCTTGCTGTTTGGTTTAGTTTGAGCCTAATCACATTTAGGACCTAACCCTAATTACCCTAATTAGACCTAGAACTTCAATTGACCATAACTTGGTCAATTAAGCTCCAAATTTGATGATCCATAGGTCCATTTAGATCAGAAGAACTTAATTTATAATAATATGTAAAAATATTCTAGATTTAGTGGTTAGATTTGCTAATCACCCTTAATTGCTCTAAATCTTGATTAGTGAATAATAGCAAATCTAGTAACCCATATTAAAAGTTTTAAGTTTTAGAGGACTCCTAGATTTCTTTAGGATCAATCTATAAGGTTGGAATAATTTTTGAGTGATTAATTTTGTTAATCACTCACTAATCACCCTAAACCCTAATTAGGTCTTAACTTAGTCAAATTAGGTCCAAATTGAGCCTACTACATATCATTACAATCAGTGAGCTATTTGTAATTCATAGTCACTGATTTTGCTTAATTTGGATACTAATTGGTAAAGTTAGGATTTTGACCTATAATTAAGGATCCTTTAATTAACCCTAAAACCCTAGATCTTTTATTGGCCATAACTTGGCCAATACTTATCAGAATTTAGCAAATTTAGGTTCTATGGGAAGCTTAGGTAGTAAAGAACAATAATATAAAAGAAAATTTAGCTTTCACATAATCAAATTACTAATTTGCCCTATTGAGTCAAATTCACTAATTTGATCTCTAATGGCTTAATAATCACCCAAAATTAACTTAGTTGCTGTCTAATCTTATATTAGTCAGTAAGAAACACTTTCTAAAAGAAAATTTCAGAAATTAAGCCTAGATCAAAATTTGATCTTTTGAACTCTTAAAGTAGGGGCAAAATGGTCATTTTGCCCAAATTTAGGGTTTAACCTTCTAAAGCCCTAAATTCAATTTCTAATCACTAAAATCAATAAATAGAATGATTTAGAGCTGAAATTATTTAAACTTAAGTCTAAATTAGGTTTTTATTAAAATCTCAAAATATACTCTTTAAGAAAATTCCTAAGTCTTAAGAAGAGTTCTCTTTCCTTAATTATTCTTAGATCCATCCTTAGGTCTTATAACATTAGTTAGGATGTGTGTTTTGAGAGATACTCTTAGTAATTAAGAGCCTTATTTCCTACGATTAGAAATGGATCTTAAGTTAGAATTCATCTATTGAGTAAATTGGGTTACTCAATTAGGTGAAACCTTGAGTTTTCTAGTTTATAGATTTTCTTAGTTTATTAAATGATTATTTGATCTTTAAACTTTAGAACTAAGAATAGAGATCTATCCTAATGAGTTCGATTTATCATTAGGATTTGCCTTAACCTAATCTGTGAGATTTGGGTTCTAAACCTTAGACCCTTAGTTAGACCTTTAGATTAAGTAATTAGACCCCATCATCTAGAGTCTAATTCTTAATCTTTTCATCTTGATTTGGCTAATCAAGATGAGGTTGGGATGAATTAAATTACAAAATTAGGTCGCTGATTTATTCATTTTAACTAAATAGTCGTCTTTTAATTAAGTTATAATTAGGACTTGGCCAGTCCTAATTATCTTCAACCAGTATGACTCGTGATTCTAAGTTACAGAATGTGTAAGAATTGATAATTCTGAAACTTATGTAACTTAGAGTAGATAGAACGAATAAAGTAGATAACAAAGGATATCACCTGTGTTTTAGATAGAGTTTCTTGCACTTTGACTTTGATGCTTCGCATTCCTTGATTTTGAGCCTTATACCTTGAACATGTATTATGTACATAAGATATTTTGATAAATATCTTATGTTAATTTGGAACATTATTCATAAGTAGCATTATGTTCATTTCACAAGTGATTTGTAAGGTGTAGCTTGATTAGTATACCTCTTCGATCAACCCGTTCGGGGTCGGCAACCTTTCGAGGGTTTAATGTCCGATAGTCTATACCAGGCCTAGTCCATGGATAGGATGGATAGACTCTTGCCCTACTGACTATATAGTCAGGATTTTGATATGGCTATACTAATTCAAGTACACTTACATTCAGTTTTGTCTTAGCTCATCAGGCTAAGAGTTTCAGTAACGTTCAGTTCAGAGTTTCTTAGCTTATCAGGCTAAGAATTGCTGAGTTCATGTTCAGTTCAGTTGACTTATACAGTTACTATAGTTTCAGTTTGCAGTTACTATTTTACTAGCATATTCTGTATTTCAGCACTGTTTTACTTACAGCTTTCGTGCACGTGTTTTTATATAGGATGCTAGTTCTACTTTCTGTTTTCATATGCTTACATAGGATGTTAGTATTTTCAGTTTTTACTGTTTAAATTTTGTATGTCACTTAGCATATTCCGTTTGAACATATGCATATTTAGGTTGTATTTTCTTACAGTTTTACTTTTCTTTTACTTACCTGTTTGTATTGCAGTTGCTTGGAGGAGGTTTGTATTACTTCCTATTTGTTTAGTTATAAACTGTAGTTTATAACTATATACTGTTCTTTTGATACGCTTTCCTGCACCTATTATGCTTAGTTCTGTTTATATGGTGATATCTTCTTAATTTAATAAAATTGTTGCCCTAAAATGTACTTAGACTTATTGTCTAATCAGTTTTTCTTTTATTGGCTGGGGCCCTACCATTATGAAACTGATAATGGTAGGTTCTGAGTTTGTTGGTTTAGCAGATCCAGTGGAGAGTTTGCCATTGGAAGAGGAGCCCGTTCCTGAAGATCTGTAGCTTTAGTTTTTCTTCCAGTGAGATTGAGAGTTTTCTTTCAGTTCTTTTAAACTCATTAAATGTTGTAATAATTCATGATTATTTTTCTTTTTCAGTACTTTACTTATTCTGTATTGCTGTATTTATACTGTATTGGATGGATGTTATGTTATATGCTTCCGCACTCTGAGTTCATGTATGATCATTTAGTGATAATATTTCTGGATTGAATGGCAAAGTCCTTATTTAAATTGGATTAGGATGTGTGACTAATCCAATCTTAAGTGGGGACCTTGTCATTTGGTGACCCCTCCACCGTAATCATGTTAACCTAAGGGTTAACAGGACCACGGCGGGGCAGGGTCGCCACACTTTCGTTGAGTATTTATAAATTTAAGGGCATGATAGTATGAGTTAAGGACAAACTCATTATATAAAAGATAGTTTCTCCAATGCCTTAATAACTGAACGACAGTATAAAATTCCATATATATGTTGAGTATCGTTGCTTTACATCATTCAACTTCTCTCTAAAGAAAGCAATGGAATGATTTTCTTGACAAAACTCTTTTAATTTCAATTCCAGATGCATCTCAAGTCACTTCAAATATTTTAGAAAAATTAGGGAGCTGAAGGACTAGGGCTGATGTTATTAAGACTTTAATTTGATCTAAAGCCATTTAAGCAGTTAATGTCCTACAAAATGTATCTGATTTCAATATCTCAGTGATTGGTGCTACAACAACACTAAAATTTCTAATGAATCGCCTATAGAATGTCTTGAGGCCATGAAAACCCCTTACTTCAGTAAAATGTTTAGGAGTTTGCCACTCCATGATTGCATTAACTTTGGTCAGGTCAGGTTTTATTCCTTCATGTGAAGTGATAAAACTTAAGAATATCACCTTAGTTTGCAAGAATAAATATTTTTAAAATTAATGTATAACTTCTCTGTTTTAAGGGTCTCAAAAATTTATCTAAGATGATTAAGGTGGTATATTTTATTTGAGCTAAAAATTAATATATCATAAAAATAAACTATCAAAAATTTTCTTATAAATGGCTTAAGAATAGTATTAATCAATCTCATAAATATATTAGGCACATTTAAAAGTCCAAATAGTATGACCAACCATTCATAGAGTTAAATAGGAGTCTTGAAAGTTGTTTTATATTCATCTCCAAATATAATTATAATTTGATGATACCCACTTTTCAAATCAATCTTAGAAAAAAGTTTGCTCCTGAGATTAAGTCTAACATGTCATCTAATCGGGGAATGGAAAATCCATATTTGATAGTGATTTTATTGATAGTCTGACTATCGATGCACATTCTCCATATTCCATCTTTTTTAGGAGTTATTAGAGCAGGGACCGTACAAGGACTAAGACTATCTTATACAAATCCTTTCTCACATAACTTAGCAACTTATCTCTTAATTTATGCATGTTCTGTGGGGTTCATTCTTTAATGAGGAAGGTTTGAGAGTTGTGATCATGGGATTAAGTCTATAGCATATTGAATGGATCGAAGTGGTGGTAATTCCTTCGGGTGTTCCTTTATAACAAATTTTCTAAATTTAGAAAGGAGAGGTAAAATGAAATTCTTCTAATATCAGATCAGAAACCCAATCTAATATTAGGGTGTTATCATAGGACTTAACACTAAATTAGAATAAAACTAACTCAATATTAAGTACTATGTGGCCAATAATCTTTGTAAGGTGGGTGAGTTAGTAGTAAAATGAACAAGTAAGAGTATGAAGTAACTAGGTGCATCCAATCCACTATCCAAACCAAGCAAGTAAAATGAAAATAAATCCATCACAGAAATAAAGTAAAAATATCACATAAATTAAACTATTACAGACTGAAATAAATGAAATGAAAGTAAATTTTGCTCATCCTCACTAAAGTAGTAAGAGAATATGGAAGCAAAGTCTTTAGTCCATAAGTGGCCAATACTAGTTCTAGCTCCATTATTCTGATGGCGCTCCTGAGCTACCATATTTGGTTCTTAGTACGGTATATGACAGCTAACAAAATAAAAACAAATGATTAGACTTAAGAAGTTTAAGTACATTTTAAGGTTAAGCTAAATTTTAATTAAGTTTAATTAGATATCATATTTGTAATTTTACAATTAAAAGACTATAAGTAGAGCACTGAGCATCAAAGTAAAGTAGGAAAAACTGTGTAAAGATAATAAGTAAAGTAAAAGAGTAAGAACTTATAAGTAGGTTTGTTTTAACCTACAACAATAAGTAAAGAAAAATAGACATACTAATAAGGCTAAAAATCACTAAAGTGCATATGAAAGCATAAATTAAATATATGAATATGTTCAATAAATATTATGTTAAGTAAAAGTGACTGAAGCAGTGAAGCATAAAATGAATATAAAATAACATACACTGCATAAAGTAAAGATTGTAAAGTAAGAAGTAAGAACTGAATAGTAAAGTAAAGTAATGTAAAGTGAAACATAGTCAAATAGACTAAGTAAACATAGTCAAAGACTATGATAAGTAAGCATAGCCAAAAAGCTATGAAAATTACTCCTAATTAATAAAATTATGATAAAATAATATTTAATTGTTCAAGTTATTTTAAATTTTATATTCTATGAGCATAAATTATAGAATGAGTTAGGAATTAAGCATGTCTATCTAACTAAGTAGAAAAGTGGGGTCTTCAAAAGACTCACATTCCCCCTCTTAGATATATGTGATCTTCTTGTTACTCCATAGCCTTCTCTAGCTTGATATCCTACATTTAAAACCCTTAAGTTTTATATTTTGAATGTTTTATTTATGCACAATGTCTTTATGAATATTCAAGATTGTAGTTTCAAAATAAGGCAATATTTAAGGAATTAAAGTAATTATAAATAATATGATATATATCATTATTTATGATTTAATTATCTATCTTAATGATTGGAGTTGATTAAACTTCCAATTGACTTAGATATATTGATCTCTAAATCAATTAAAAATAATACTATAAGTAAACTAAGCTTGAAAAATAGTAGTTCGATTTAAATTTATGTAAATGACAAAGCAATTTATATATATGAAAATGAAATATCATACTAATTCTACACTATTCCCATGCTACATAGTTTTTATTGGTTACTAGACTTAAGGCTTAAGGTGCTAATGAGGAATGATAAAGGTTGTAGATTTACTACACTTAAAAAGGTACAAGTTGTAGGTTCACTACTGTAATCTAATTAAGGCAACTTATATTTGGTTATTTTTAGTGCATTAGGTCACTAAATTAGCTAAGCACTCCATTGGAAAGTTCTAAGTGCATGTGTAAAGGAAAGGCTGCAAGTTAAAAGTTTCAAGTTAACTCATGACTATAAGGATGCTAATATTTAAAAGAGAGCAAAAACATTCTTAGTAAGCTAAGAGATACTAAAATGGGGATTAAGGAGCTTAAGGTAAGGTTTTGAGCAAAAAGAGTAAGTTCATTGAACCTAACTCTAAGTGCTAGCAATTGATCCTAATAGGTTTAAAAACCATAAGTAGAAGCATTCTAATAGTTAACTACATCTAATGTATATGTTAGCCACACTTAATATGGCAAATAATCATGGCTAGGAATTCTCAACCTACACTATCTCTCCTAATGTTAAGGCTTGAATAATAAGTTTACTAAGCTACACATGGTATCTAACTATACTAATCTAAGCTTAATCTCACAATTAAAGTGGCATGAAGGTCCATTTAAGTAAATGTGCTTGCTGTCTAAATGCATTAAGACCTAAACATGCAAGCTAAGCAATTAAGAAAATTCATATTAATTAAGAATTAGAGGAGCCAAATACCTAAATTATACATTTGTTGTCCAATCATAATAATAATAGTAAGTATATAATCCTCATATCATAAGGAGAAGAATGACATTAAATAGGTCAACATCGAACAATGTTAGACAATTAGGATTTTCGGGACTCCTATTTTTAATTAAAATGTGATTAAGAAAATTAAGCTTAAAATCCTAAATTAAATTTCACTATTGTGTTCTTCTCATTTTTTTTGAATAAAAGGATTTAATTTTATATGATTTGGATAATTATTTTACAATATATGATTAAATGAAAATTTACATTAATTAATATTAAAATTTCTATAATTAATAACTTAATTAATCTATCATTTAGCATTAATCATGTGGCATGAAAAACAATAGCGCAAAAAATGGGGCTGGCACATAAATATTGATCGTCGTGGAAATTGGCACAATGTGGAAGACATCGTCAACGGTCGGCGCGTTAGTCCACGTGCCGACCTTGGAATAGGTGACACGTGTCCTCGATGAGGGATTGTGTCAGCGCAGTTTTGTGGAACCGAACTGGCCCTGTTCATCAGGATGTGCGTAGACCCGTCTTCCTTGATAGACGATGTGAGGGGCCCGAACTTGGGTTCCAGTCCCTGGCCGACGCCAAGCCCCTCATGAATCGGCTCGCACATTGGCGTGAACCCTGCTTCATGGCCGACGTGTAGGACCTAATGCCATCTCCTTCCATCGACTCCATCGCTAGCAAATTCGATGCCATAATCCTAGCTGTCAGGTTAGGGTTTCAATGGAACGGGACTGTATCCCTTCGTCTAAATCAGAGTCGATTCGAGTTTGGTCGAGCTCAATCAGCCCCATGCAATGCTGGAAATAGGTTAAGGAGCGTTCAATTGAAGGAAATTAGGAGGATAAGTGTACCTCGAGGTCTTCGTCTCCATCGGATGGAAGGGAATTATGGTTAGGGTTCTTCTGAAAGCTCCCGACAATTCCTCTAGCTCCCAGCTTCCAGTCTCCTCAGTAGATGCCCAGGCTTGCAAAACAAAAGAATTAGGAGAGGAATATGGGTTTATGGTTGTGTAACAACCTAAAGTTATTACCCAGCTTAATTTTAGCTTAATTGCATTTTAATTAAGTTCATCTAATTGTTAGAACCAATCCCTAAAGATTTGGTGCGATTTGGAGCTAAATCAAATATTTTGGATTATTTTTATATTTAATTAACTAGAAAATTGAGGTATTTAATTTGACCTTAAAATTGAAATATGATTTCGCTGTTGTGATCATCGCCCCTAAATTAGCTAGGGGTGATGTTTTGGACGCATTCGGAAGCGTCAAATTTTTGCAAATATTTTAATATAATTAAATGCACCGGAAAATAGAATAATTAAATAATCGTCGGAATCAAAATTCGACTTCGCCGTTGAATTCCTCACCCCCAAATTAGCTAAGAGTGAATTTTTTGAATTTTTCGAATAGCGTTTTAAAAATCTGAATTTTTCATTAATTAAAGAAATAAATATTATTTCTAATTTTATTTCCAAAATTTCTATTTTCACATTGCTTACCTGGCTTTCCCCATCCCTCCATTCAACGCCTCTTTCTTCTGCACGCAAGAAGGAAGGCTTAGGGCCATTCCTTCCTCCCATGCCTCCCCCTCCTAGCTTCCCTTCTCTTACCCTACTCCATTCTTCCCTTCTCCTTTAAGAAGGAGCTCAATCCCTTCTTTTTCTCTTTGCTATCAAGATAAAGCTGAGAGCTCCCTCCTTTTCCCTTCCATTGCTGAAGTTTTGTGTTGAAGAAGAAGAAGAAGAATAAGAAGAAGAAGAAGAAGAAGAAGAAGAAGAAGAAGTCCCTCATCTAAGCTTTTCAAGTCTTCTTCCTCTATTTTTTGCAAGGCTAAAGGTACTCATTTGCTCATTCTACTTATTTTCTTCATATTACTATTATACTGTTTGTATCTTTAGAAGATATATGACTATATTTGGAAGCCTTTGAGGCTCATTAAGGCAGCATATTACTTTGAAAATCTCATGCTCTGTTTTTCGTCTATTTTGTATACCCGAACCTTCAACTCTATCGTTCATATAGTTAGGATAATCCGCTTGTGCCGATTTTAGTATCGATGAAAAGGTATTGGAAAAACCTTTCCATTGATATATAGCACCACTAATGAAATTTTTTGGATTGAGAGTATTTGAGTTCAAAATATGACCATTCATAGTTTTTGCACGGGCAAAATCACTGTCCGGCGCTACAGCACGCTGTAGCGCCTGCAACTCAAATAGTTTCCACTGCAGCGCACCACAGCGCGCCGCAACGGACTGCAGCATCATTTCAGGAAAACTTAAATGAAATTGATAAATAAACTAATTGAACAGTAACCCGTAAGTTAGACCGCTGCAGCGCGCCGCAGTGGGCTGCAGCATCATTTCTGGGAAAACTATAGGAAATCAAGAGAAAAATTAATTGAACAATAACCCACAAGTTGGATTACTATAATGCGCCACAGCGGGCCGCAACATCATTTCTAAAAAATTATATGAAACCAGAAGAAAATTTAATTGAACAATGTTTCCGCAAGTTGATCGGCCACAGCGCGCCGCAGCGCCTGAAAGTGATGCAGCGTGTCATAGCACATCCAATTCTTGGATTAGTCTTGCCATAGCGCGCCGCAGCATCAAAGGCGCTGCAGCGCGCCACAACACTATTTTCCACCGCAGCATCAAAGGCGCTGCTGCGCGCCACAACGCGCCGGAGCGCCCAGAATTTTCTAAAAATGCGCAGAATTGGCTGAAATGGCCAAATTCATTGTTTTTGCATTTTAAGGTCTCTATGACCCTAGTGGGACTGAATTATATCAAATTTGAACGTAATTTAGTTAAAATTGAGCATTGCATAAAATTTTGTGTAAAAATCAACTTTGAAAATTTGCCCTTTTCTAGCATGTGCAAAGACCCCTTATGTGTCTTAAGTATTTTTGTGTCAAATGCTAAATAATAGAATCTTTGAATACTTGTATCGATTAGGTTTATCTTAATTACCAAATTGCATGAAACCTAAGTCTTTTAGAGTTGTAATCAAGTGCTAACTCTTTTAGTTTGATTTAGAATTTAGTTAGCCTTAATTACCTTCTATTTTATGTCATCTTTACATTCTTGTGCTTTCATGATTTATGATGTATGCTAGAGAACTTTAACATTTATTTGGATACCTAATTATGCTTAAATTGACATTAAACTATAACTGAACATATGAATCTTAAGAACTTGATTAAGTAAAAGATACTTAATCTAAATCAAAGTTTTGACATCAATAATACACCAATAATACATTAATTTATCATTGACTTTTAAAGTAACCATTGGTCTTAACTTTGGTAAGGCTAAAGATTAAACCCTAATTTGTCTTGATTAAGATCTAAACCTTAATCACCTTAACTAAAGCATCATTGATTGAATGATAATTCAATCGATATGTTTCCAATAATGCATATAATTTGACATTGATCTTAAATCATGGAATTAGAAGTTCTAAAGCTAATATTAAAACTGTGTGATTGAATCATCTGCATCTAAACTTTAGATTTTTTATTTTCTCTTATATAAGACTATTAGCATAAGATGAATAATAAAATTATAATGATTTATGAAATGATCTAACTCTAATAATATCTTTAATTTCATCCCATGATTGTATAATAGAGTATGATCAGATGTATTTTATTCATCTGATCTGATCACTTTAATCCAAGACTGAAAAGTAAACCTTAAATGTTAACTTAAGAAATAGAAGAGTGAGATCCCAAAGTTCTTGCTTTAGGATCGTTCTTGAATGCTTAAAGACCTTAAATATTGATGCATTGAGGTAGGGAGAACTTTTGTAACTTATTGAGGTAGGAATCTTAAATAATTCTTCATAGCCTCAGAGGTTGATCTTAACACATTATGGTAAGAACCACCTAAAGCACCTAGAATGGAACTTCCCCATTGTGGTAAAAATCATTATTGAATGATCTCTTTGATCATACCTGTAACAACCCGAGTTGTTACCATAGTTGATTAGGACTAACTCTAAGTCTTAAACTCAATTATAAGTGCTAATTAGGTCAAGTGGAGATAACCTTTGAGACCTAGTCCAAATCAGGAGTCAAACGGATCGAATCCTGACTTCTAGAAATCCAGAAACCCTAGAAACTGACCTATTTAAATTGACCTCCGATCGAAAAACGGGCACCACCATTGCGTTCCTTGACCCCAAATTAGCTTAGGGTGAAATTTTCGTGTCAATCGGAAGTCGTCGAAATTTCGACGAATATTTTAATAATAAAAATATCCCAGAAATCGAGGTATCAAAATACTCATCGGATCGAAAATCCGACTGCACCATTGAATTCCTTGACCCCAAATTAGCTTGGGGTGAAGTTTTCGTGTCAATCGGAAGTCGTCGAAATTTCGACGAATATCTTAATAATAAAAATATCCCAAAAATCGAGGTATCAAAATACTCATCGGATCGAAAATCTGACTGCGCCATTGAATTCCTTGACCCCAATTTAGCTAAGAAAAACATGTTCAAAATTTTCTGAAAATTTTTCAAAAAAAAAAATAAATAAATAAAATAATAATATTTTTACTGTAGCTAACGGCATGCCGTTAAGTACTTAACGGGCCCGTCACTATAGCTGACGGCGCCGTCAATCTGGACGGCGCCATCTCAGCCGTTGGATCGGCCAAGATCCAACGGCTGCGGAGTCATCTTCCTCGACGACTCCGCCCGCGTGACACGCGGCGGCCCGTCGCGTCTTCTGGCCAATCCAGCCGCATACAGACCTCGGCGAGGTCGCCGTCCGGTTTATAAGACCTCGGCCTACCCCTAGGCTCCGAGTTTTCACCGATCGGAGCCCGGATCGAGCCGGAATCAAGCCCCGAAGTCAGCCCTATTTTTCCGCTGAAACCTTCGCCGATCCGAACTTCAGGTACCCCGAACTCCCTCGTTTACCGTTCAATCGTTACAAAAATTGTAGGATAGGTAGATCAACATGTCCTCTTCACATCCACCGTTCCGATCGGGCTAAAACCCACCCGATCGGGCGCACCAGGTCCCCGAAGCTGGCTGGGTTCGGTCCGCCGAACCCCCGGAAGGCGAAGCGTCGCGCTTCCGGGCCGGGCCGGGTCGACCCGAGCCCGTCCCGTCGGGGTCGGGTCCGCTTCAGCCGCGGGTTGGGGCCCACCAGGCCATGTTGCAGCCAACGGGCCCGCCACGTGTCACGTGGGACCCACTGTCCGGTCACCCGAGCTGACTCAGCCCAAGTGGGGCCCACAGCGCCATGTGGCAGCCTTTGGCAGTGCCACGTGTCAGGTGGGACCCACTGCCCGGTCACCCGAGATGAGTCAGCAGCCCATGGGACCCACAGTGCCACGTGGCAGCCTCTGGCAGTGCCACGTGTCAGGTGGGCCCATTGTCCAGTCAGCCGAGCTGAGCCAGCAGCCCGTGGGACCTACAGTGCCATGTGGCAGCCTCTGCAGTGCCACGTGTCAGGTGGGCCCACTGTCCAGTTAGCCGGACTGAGTCAGCAGCCCATGGGACCCACAGTGCCACATGGCAGCCTCTGGCAGTGCCATGTGTCAGGTGGGCTCACTGTCCAGTAAGCCGAGCTGAGTTAGCAACCTGTGGGACCCACAGTGCCACGTGGCAGCCTCTGGAAGTGCCACGTGTCAGTGGGGCCCACTGTCAGTTAATTAAAAATTAATTAAATTACTGTTAGTGTTAATTAATTACAGTTAGTGCTAATTAATCAAGGATTAGTGTTAATTACTTTTGAACAATAACTCTATTTAATTAAAAATAATTAGAGAATTAATTAATATTAATTAAATGTTAATTTAATCCTAAATAGTAATTAGGATAATTAATTACTTGTGAACAGTAAAACCTAATTAATTCTATTTAATTTAATATTAATAGATAATTAAGATTAATTAAAAAGTGATTAGCACCAAATTAAAAAGTGATTAATTTAATCTTGATTAGTAGGAATCAAAATTGGGAGATTAAGATGTTAAAATCCAAGTATTGGATTTTAACTTCTTAATCCAATAGGTTCTAATCCTAATAGTATAAAGTAAAACCTAAATCTCACAAACTATAATTAAGGCTATCTTATTAAGCAAAATCAAGCCTAATAAGATGTATCTCTAATCTTAAATCTAAAGTTTAAATATAAAATAATCATAAATAAATGATGAAAATCTAATAAATTATAAAACCAAGGTTTCATCTATTAAATACCAAATTACTTAATATATGAATTCTAATTTAATTTCTAAGCTAGATCCTAAGGAATTAAGATCCTAAAGTTTGAAGGAAAACCTTAACAGAATAATTACACTTTAGATTTGATCTTTCTTAACAACTATAATGATGAATTTAACTTAAAATAGACACAAGGTGAACTAAATTCACCTTATAAGACTTGATTTAGGACTTAAATTATTTTATGCCATTCTTAGGGTTTCTCATATATTATTACTTAAATAAGTTTAAATATTCTAAAATGAGTTCAAATCAGTTATTTTACTGATTTTAGGAGTTTAGCAATGTATTTAAGGTTTTAAGATGTTTAAACCTAAATTTGAGCAAAATTACAATTTTGCCCCTTTCTTAAGGTCTAAATTTCATCTTTATGGTTTAGGGCTTAAATATGAAATTTATTAAAGTGGAATGATTACTTATTGTTTAATATGAGTTTAGACAGTAAGTTCATTAATTTTGGTTAAGTATTAAGCCTTATAAGGTCAACTTAAGGAATTTGACCTATAAGGGTAAATTGGTAACTTTACCTAATAAAATCTAAATTTTCTATCAGTTTATTAAACGTTAAGTCCTAAGCTTTCCATAGAACCTAAAATTATCAAATTCTGATATGTATTGGCTAAGTGATAGCCAATACAAGTTCTCTGGTTTAAATGATAATTAAGGGTTCATAATTAAGATCAAATTTTTCTAACTTCTCCAATTGATATCCAAATTGAGTAAAATCAGTGGCTATGATTCACAAATGATCCACTAATTTTATTGACTAGTGGTAGGTTCAATTTGGAACTTAATTGGCTAAGTTATGGCCTAATTAAGGTTTAGGGTGATTAGTGAGTGATTAGTGAAATTAATCATAAAATCACTAATCCAACTACACCATTAGGTTTTAATGTACTTAAGGAGTTCTCTGAATCTTAAATTGTACAATTTGAATCATTAATTTTGTTAATCTTCACTAATCAAGTTTTAGGGTAATTAAGGTTAATTAAAAAATCTAACCGTTGGATCCTAAATATTTTTGTATATTATTGTAAATTAGTTTTGTTTGATCTAAATGGATATTTGAATTACTTAATTTGGAGCTTAATTGACCAACTTATGGTCAATTGAAGTTCTAGGGTTAATTGACCTAATTAGGATTAGGTCCTAAATGTGATTAGTCTAAATCTAATCCAAACAGTAAAGTTAACACTACTAAAATATTCCTTAGGATTTTCTGAATATTTTGAGACCCATATTGTATATATTTAGGTTAGTGTGTGCGAAGTTATGGTGATTTGAAAATTTGTAGCATTTAGGGTTCAATTTAGGGATCCTAAATGATATTAGGAGAAAGACTACTCCAAATGAAATTTTAATAGTGCCAAAGTGATCCTCTATTTTTGCTGATCACAATGATATATAATATCAATACATTTGGATTTATAAATTGATAGATATTGATGCATAAATTTTATGATTAATTATTTTTAATTAATCATATTAATCATTATTATTTTTGTTTAATTAAATTTATATTTGATCTGATCCCAGCGGCGGGACCCACAGAGGCAGGCGTGGCAGATGGCTGCGACATCAGGTGGGGCCCACGAGCTTCTATTACTGCGGATGCTGAGATGAGAAGGTACGGGTTGATCGCGGGTCAGGGTAGTCCCGACCCGAAATCACTTGGACTCTTCTTCTCTCCCGAAGGAGCGACAAAAAAGAAATTAGGGCATCTTTCTAATGAACTTAAGAATCCCATCCTAGCCTCCCTCTATCACCCGCAAGCCTGATGCCCTAGATTTCTAGAGCTGTGTCGAACGGTGGCTACAGAGGTGAAGAAGTGGTATCCCAATTTAAATCAAAATCTAATACATTCAATCAAGCTTAAGGATATGCAAAGCATTACAATAATTGATGGAAACTGAAGGTAAAAATCAAAGGAGGCTGAAGTAGGTGCGGATTGATTAAGCGAATCACTGAGCAATTGAGAAAGTAATAGGCTGTCGAAGAAGGAAATTGAAGACTTTAAATTGCAAAAAAAATAGAATCTCATGATACACTGGACTGCAAATGAATTGAGTAGGCGAATTAGATTAGGTGCGTGAAGTACCTCGCTTAGGGCTCCATAGCGATTTTCGTCGCTCCTCCAAACGCAAATGCCGATCCTCTTCTTGAAATATTTGCAGATGTCATCCGTTTACAGATTTGGCTAGAGTATAAATGAGTCGTTGGAAGTGGCAGGAGGACCACACGTCCTCAGTTGATCGATTCATGAGCAAGTTGGAGCCGCTCGGTGCGACACGCACCGAGCGCTGTGAGGGAGACAATGATCGCACCGTTCGATTGCTCGAACGACTGATTCAAAGTGCCGTTTGATCGGACGTTAGGGAATAGACGGCACGAGAAAAATCTTAACAGACGCCGGTTATAAAAATAAGTATTAAATTATTATTTTAAATACTTTTTATCAACTTTTATTAATTAAAATTAAATGTCTAAATGCATCCCAAAAATTTTCAATAAATCACCCCTAGCTAATTGAAGGGTGAGGGATGCGACGACACAATCGGATTTTTGATTTGACGAGTATTTAATTACTTGAATTTTCGGGGTATTTAAATATTATTAAAATATTTGACAAAAATTCAACGACTTCCAAATGCATCCAAAATTCCACCCATGACTAATTTAGGGGTGATGAACGCAATGACGAAGTTAGATTTTCAATTTGAGGTCAAAATAAAAAGTCAATTCTTAGGATTTTGGGATTTTCCAAAAATCAGGATTTGCTTTATTTGATCTCTGATTCGAACTGAGCCTTTGGGGATGGGTTCTAAATGACTTAATTAAGGCACTAGAATCACAATTATGATTTGGATTAGTCATAATTAACTTAAGTAACAACATGGGTTATTACATGATTGAAGATCAAATGTTAATTTATGTGGTGATATAGATGGTATCTTCTCTAGTGGTCTGACTGGCAAAAGTTTGATGGTTTTATAATTATTTTTAAGAAAACATGTGTTCTTTCTACCATAATGAATTTCACTCAAGTTATAAGCCATGGTCTCCCAAATAAAATATGAGCAATATCCATATAGAGCACATTACGCCAAATTTTATCCATATAACAACTAATCTTGATAGGAACTAAATATTAACTAGTAATGGGAATCAAAGTATGGTTAATCTAACTAACCTGAAAGGGTTGGAGATGATATTTAGCTTTTAAATTAGCTCTTAATATATCATTAGTATAGATAACATTCATTGCACTACCCGCATCAATAACTAACCTACACCTTCGCTCATTGCACCCAACAAACATGTTAAAAATATTACTTCTCTTCCAATCTTCTTCTTTATTCTTAGCTATTATAAGACATTTCTTCACATTAATCTGAGGATTATCCACAAATTCTTCATTTGATAATGGGATATCATCATAAACTTTTTCTAAGGCATCATATATAGAGTTATGAACTTCATCTAATAATAAGATTTGTGCCTTGCATTAGTTTTGCATGTAATATCTCTTGTGACATTTGAAATAAATGGTATCTCTACTATTATTAGAGCTTCCCTCAAAAAGAGATTTGGGTAGATAGTTTAAACTAGATGGTAGAATGTGTTTGGTAGTTGACTTATGATTTGAATTAGAAGTCACTTGAGCTCTAATTTGTATTATAGGAGTTGACTTCTTTTATTATTCAACAAGTAGAGCATAATGAAAAGCTTCTTCTAAGATTTGGGGATCAAGAAGTTCAATCTCATTTCTAATTTCCATTCTAAGCATAATAATAAATTTATTAGCGAGTTGTCAATCATTATCCTCATAATTGGTCTAGAAACTAGATTCTCAAAAGTATTTAAGTATTATATTACATAAAGAGAGCCTTGCCTTATTGTCAACAATTGTCCATGTAACTTCTTATCATGAAGTCAAGGACAATATTTTGACCTAAGCATTTCTTTTATCTCTATCCAAGTAATATTTGTCCTTCTGAACTGTTGTTCTTTTGCTAAAGTGTTTATCCAATAAATCTTAGTATAACTAGTCAATTTCATCTTAGCAAAAGAAACTCATTGATAATCATTTATTATATACCAATCAAAGAAGTCATCAATTTGGGTTAACCAATCTAAGAATTTATTTGGATCATGTGTGACATCATAAGTAGGAGCTTCAATTTTAACTCTCATAGAGGCATCATTAAAATTATTAGCAACTCATTGGTGATCTTTCTTTTCTCCATTCTTAGGGTTTATTTGTCTTTGATGAGGTTGGGGAGGTGGCAAAACATGGGGATGGTAATCACTTGCATCTATGTATGAGCCATCATCTTCCATAGGTATGTTAAGGTTATGAATATGTTGTGGAGCATAATTTTTAGTATTCTGCAAGAGGTATATGATGATTTGCATTTGATCTTTGATTTTTTGCATTTGAGTTTTATGTTTCTCAAATAATTCCATAATCTTTATTTTATATTTATGAATCATAAGAAATAAGGAATCTACTATCTTGATTAAATTCTCAATTTGGTCTTAGGAAATTGATTTTGGTGTCATTTTTTTTTAATAAATAAATATGAAGAAAAAAAATATTAAATGTGAGAAGGTAAATTAAAAAATATAATTATAAAAATAATGTGAATTCTAAGTTAAAATAATTTCCAAGTGAGGAGGGAGGCACTTGGCCACTTAAGTCCTAAGCTCTCCTTAAGCTGTTTACGCCCTTTTGACAATTTTTTTTTTAACTTGGCAATACACTAAATTTGATACAATTATATTCTTATGCATACAAGTTTAATGCAAATAAAAGAGAAAAAAATTTACCTATATTTAAAAGCCTTATTTTCTTAAGAATTACAAATTAATTTAAGTGATAGAAAATAAGTAACTAATATTACCACAAATATCAAATATAGAAATAAAAGAAATTTATATTATTATTTTTTATTATTCGCATCAAGATAAATGCTTTATTATTAAGTGGAACACTCCCTTTTCATATTTTCACTTAAGTAAATGTATAAAGTGTGTTCACACAAGGATATTGGCTAAGCTATATAATGGTGCTCACTAATTTGAGTTCATGCACACACACTATAGACTTGCGAGTAATATGATAAATTTGTAAGAAATTAATATGAAAAATATTAAGTCATTAAAAGGATTAACTTGTCTTACACTTGTTGGCATGACTTAAAATCTTATGGAGGAGATTTCACCAAAATTTATTTCTCATGCCGAGATTTTTTTTTTAGCTTTCTTAGTCTCACTTTGATACCAAAATATGATGCTAATAGGCTTCTTTTTTAGTGAATTTAGTATTCAAGTATTATATGAATGATTATGGTCATGTTTAAGGATGAATTTTGGAGTTTGTGAAGGGTTAATTATGGGTTTATAGTGGACTATCAAAAGGAAAATCAAGACTAGTCTCGCTTGGGTTTAGTTTTGGCTATTTCAAAATATCTTTCTTATCGGTGGGGTTTTGGTAAGTTAAAGGGCTAGAATTAAATTAAAATAGATAGCCCCAAATTTTTATTTTATATATGGAGTATATGGATAGATTTGGTGGGGTTTAGATGGGTGTCGAGGGGTATGGAATAAAACTAGGTCGTGCCATTTTCAGATTTGCCATAGAAGTTATGGTGAAGTTTGGAGCATATTTGAGACTTTATATATAATAGCTTATTAATTTACAAAGATACTTAAGATGCTGGAGAAGAAGTGAAGATGGTTTGAGAGTTTAGTAATTAGTGCAGTAAAGAATTTTTATAATATTACCACTTTATAATAGTTTATATAAAGGATTTTTTCGACCTAGGATGTTAATAACTTGGACAAGCAACGATTTAACTTCATTTTTTATTAGAACATTAATGCCAAGACCACACTTTGTATATTTGTGAATCCGTATATTAGTGTAGTTTAGTAAAAATTAAGAAATAATATCAAGAGAAATTAAAACCTTCAATTCCCAACCCTAACTCATTTGTAGCATATATTTTACAGTGCAAACTCCTTAAGCATACACACTATCTTTTAATACAAGGTCAAAAAATTGGTGCAATATGCTCGTTTGATGGTAAAGATAACTGTAACAACCCGAGTTATTATCATAATTAATTGGGACTAATCCTAAGTCTTAAACACAATTATAAGTGCTAATTAGGTCAAGTGGAGTCAACCTTTGAGACCTAGTCCAAATCAGGAGTCAAACGGATCGAATCCTGATTTCTGGAAATCTAGAAACCCTAGAAATTGACCTATTTAAATTGACCTCCGATCGAAAAATGGACACCACCATTGCGTTCCTTGACCCCAAATTAGCTTGGGGGTGAAGTTTTCGTGTCAATCGGAAGTCGTCGAAATTTCGACGAATATTTTAATAATAAAAATACCCAGGAAATCGATGTATCAAAATACTCATCAGATCGAAAATCCGACTTTGCCATTGAATTCCTTGAACCCAAATTAGCTAGGAAAAACATGTTCAAAATGTTTTGGAAAATTTAAAAAATAATAATAATAATAATAATATTTAATTAATTACTTAACGGCCGCCGTTAACTATTTAATAGTTCCGTTAACTGTAGCTAACGGCGTCGTTAGATCGGACGGCGCCATCGCTGCCATTGGATCTAATCCAGATCCAACGGCTACGGGGCCGTCTCCCTCGACCCCATCGCCCTAAACGCGCCACGCAGCGTCCGTCGTGGATCCCGGCCAATCCGGCCCCTCCCCGGGCTCGGCGAGGTCGCCGATAGGTCTATAAGACCTCGGCCGACCTCTGGGCTCCGGGTTTGCGAAAATCGGAGCCCAGATCGAGCCGGAATCGAGCCCCGAAGTCAGCCCACTGTCCGTGTCGACTTCAGGTACCCCGATCTCCCCCGATTTCCATTCGATCGCGACAATAATTGTAGGGTAGGTCAGTGGACTCGTCCTCTACCCATCCACCGGTTCCGATCGAGCTCATACCCACCCGATCGGGAGCACCGAGGCTTCGAAGGCATCTGGGTTCGGTCCGCCGAACCCTAGAAGGCGAAGGGTCACGGGCCTCGGGTCGGGCCGAGTCGACCCGAGCCCGACCCGTCTGGGTCGGGTCCGCGTAAGCCGCGGGTGGGGCCCACCATGCCACGTGGCGGCCTTCGGGCCCGCCACGTGTCCCGTGGGGCCCACACGCCGAGCCTCGCGGCTCTTCGGCTTCAGCCGTGGGGCCCACCAGGCCACGTGGCAGCCCCTAGGCATGCCGCGTGGCATGTGGGGGGGCCCACTGCCCGAGCCTCGTGGCTCTTCGGCTTCGGTCGTTGGGCCCACCAGGCCACATGGCAGCCCCTAGGCACGCCACGTGGCATGTGGGGGGGGGGGGGCACACTGCCCGAGCCTCGCGGCTCTTCGGCTTCGGTCGTGGGGCCCACCAGGCCACGTGGCAGCCCCTGGGCACGCCACGTGGCAAGTGGGACCCACTTCCCGGTCAACCGCGGCGGTCCGGCTCCCCGTGGGGCCCACAGTGCCACGTGGCAGCCTCTGGCAGTACCACGTGTCAGGTGGGCCCACTGCCCAATCACCCGAACTGACTCAATCCCTGTGGGGCCCACAGTGCCACGTGGTAGCCTCTGGCAGTGCCACGTGTCTAGTGGGGCCCACCGTCTGTTAATTAATTTATTAATATAATTACTGTTAATGATTAATTAATTACAGTTAGTGGTTAATTAAGTTAGGATTAGTGTTAATTACTTTTGAACAGTACCCTTAATTAATTAAGAATAATTAGAGATTAATTAGGGTTAATTAAAGATTATTTAAATCTTAAACAGTAATTAGGATAAATAATAATTATTAAACAGTAAAGTATAATTAATTATTCTTAATTAGAAATTAATAAGTAATTAAGACTAATTAAATAGTGATAAGCACTAATTACTTTGTTACAGTAAAATATTAATTAAATAATAGATTAATTAATGTTAATTAATAATTAAGCTTAATTAATTACAGATTAATTAAGGATTAATAATTTCAGAAATTTTATATAAAAACTTTAAGAATAAATAGTAAAATAATATAATTTGAATAAATGAATAGTAAAATAATTTAAATTGTATTTTTGAATAGTAAATCTTAAAAGTTTAATAACTTTTTGTAGGATAATCCAAACATAGTCAATATAGATCTTAAAATACTCAAAAAAATATAAGGATTCAAATAACGTAATGTAAAACTTATTTCGGGGTACGTATAACGAGATAACATTTTAGGACTTCTTTAAAGTCTCATAACTTTTTACTCGGTTATCGAAACATAGTCAATATGGGTCTTAAAATGCTTAGGAGAGCGGCCACATCACCGTAGTAGTATTAGTTTTCCTATTTGGATATCAGGACAAAAAGTCAACTCTAAAATTCTCGATAAAAAATGACCAAAATGCCCCTATACTTCAAACAGTCATAACTTAGTCAAATCAACTCAAAATTGGAAAATTCAAGATGCTAACCAGCCTATAATTTCAATGTCATCAATATAATAAAATAATAATTAGGATCTGAACCTTAGAAATTTAGGTAAATTACCAAATTACCCATAGCCTTATTTTAGTCATAACATGGCTGTTTCTCGCCCGATTTAGGCGTGAAGATAGATAGTAAGGAATCAATTGGATCTAAGAGAAATCAATTTTGACTCCTAAGTCAAAAGTTAACTTTTTGACCTTTAAAGTAGGGGCAAAATGATCATTTTGCCTTAAGATTGGATTAAGTACTCTTACCTTTTGGATGAGATCCCAAAATGTCAAGATTAATATTATAATCGTCTTAGTAATATTTAAGCAAGTGAAATAAACCCTTAAGTCAGATTCCAATAATTTCTGCTAAGTCTCTAACACTACACCTTAAGGACCTTTCTGGAGAATAGGAATAGATCATATGTTAGAATTCATTCGTTGGATAAATTGGGTTACCCAACGGGTGAAACCTTAGTTTATTAGTTTCTAGACTTTCTTTTATTTTACAACTCGTTCTGATTATTTTATCTTTTAACCCTAGATTTAAGGTATGAGATTCATCCTATTAAGCTTGATTTTTTAATAGGATTTGCCATAACTAGTAGATCGCTAATATAATAAAACTTAGAACTTAGGTCTTAACCTCTTTGGATTATGTGATTAAACCTAAATCTCGTTGTGTTTAATCCATAATCTATAGGTTTAGAAGATCTTGATCAGATCTTAGTTAGAACGTCTAAATTCACAAAACTAGGACATATAATTTATTGATTTCACTCGTAGTCGTCTATCTGATTGAACTAGAATAGAACCTGATCAGTTCCAATCCTTTTTAACTTATAAGGATGAATTTCTAGGTTACACTCGATAGTAGGAAAATGGTGATCCTGAACTTGTGTAACTTGGAATAGTTAGCAAGTTAAGTAGAAAACAAATGATATCACCATGTTTAGTAGAGTTCCTTGCTTACTTTGATATTTTGTTACTACGTGTTCCTTGATATTTTCTTAAGCATATCATATAAGACATTTGATGCATGAATAAACTGTTATGAAAATATGGAGACTTCTTAGATTCCTTGTGAAAATATTAAAGTGATTTATGAAAAGATAATAGTTTTATGAGCTGCCTCTCAGTTATGTCCTTATTGCCTAGCCTCCTTATATCGCAAGGGGAAGGATCTGTTCTTATTGTGTGCCTAGTTTACTAGCCTCCTTATGTCGCTAGGGGTACACCGTTGGTGCCTTAGTCGTACTGGTGTTAAGGTTGCCTTGTATGCTTAGTTTACTAGCCTCTTTATGTTACTAGGGGCATACAGTTGGGCCTTAACCGTACTGGTGCTAAGACCCTTCGCTTGCTTTGTGTGCTTATTTGCCTAGCCTCCTTATGTCGCTAGGAGTACACAGTTTTATGACTTAGCCGTGATGGTGCTAAGCTTCTTTGATATTCGATGGGTTAGAGTAGCTCTTTTCTGTATGGCAGTCGATGCACGTGTAGCTTTATATGCAGTTGTTGTTGTTACTTTTCAGTATTTTTATTCCGTCAGCTACTTTCTTGTACTATTTGTATATATATTTAGGATGTTAGAACCTTGTTACTATTTATATGTACCACTGCTGAGTTGTTTATTTTAATTGGCATGTTTTCCGTTGATCACCAGCATATTTAGGATGTAGAATATTTCTTATTGCACTTGTTTAGTTATGTATATTTATACGCCCTTCCTTGTTTAGTTTGTATGCGAGGCATGTCTCCGTCTCTTTCCTTTTCTTTGCTTAAGTTATAAATGATGATTTATAGCTTCCATGTTTCTTTTGTATTGCTTGCCGCTCCTTTTCATATATATATGTTGCTTAGATGTTATCAAATGGTGATATTACTTAACACTTATAATAATTCATCAGCTTAAAATGTACTTAGACAATTGTCTAACCAAATTTTTCTTTTCTTTGGCTGTGGCCCTACATTGTGAAACCGACAATGGCAGACTCCTTTCAGTTAAACGAGCAAGAGTTAGGTGTGGAGCCTTACCCAGAGGAGGAGCCCATGGAAGAAGCTGCCGTCTAGTTCCTTTATACTTCAAGTGAGGATGAGTGGTTTTCATTCTATTTTTTATTTAAACATTTTAAATGATGTAATAATATAGGTACTATTGATTGTGTATTTAGATTGTATGCTTACATTCTGAGTTCTACTTTTCTTATTGTACTGTGATACTTGGATAGTTTACATTTCCTTAAATCGCTTCCGCACTCTGTTTGTTTACTTATACAGTGACTGTTAGTTTGATTCTGAGTTAATTATTCCCTAATCAGGTGGATTGTAGAGTCTATCCTAATCCAATAATAAGTGAGGGGTTAGCCAGAGTGACACCCCACCCTTAACATAATCCTTTGGCGGATTAAGGGTGCGGGGCGCCACAATAATTTTCTTATTAAAACCTTCACTAATATCCAATTCAAAGCAATATAATAAGAGGATTATTAGTTTGTCTATAATAAAAAGAGGGATATATATGGTGTATTTATTATTTATTCAATTTTATGAGATTATGCACTACAATATGTTTTGTCTTTAGAGCTAGGAATAGTTAACGATCATACTAATAAAGATCTTAAGATACGGTGAAGAAAAAAAATGTGTGTGTTGCACTTTATTATTCCATAAAATAATAATGTAATTTATTATTTAAGATTTACTGCTTATTACAATGAGATTTATCATTGCATATTAAGCATTACTAAGTATTATGAATGGTCTTCTCTATTTGGAACTTAGGAAAGGGCTTCTATTTGATTGTGCATACTTAAATAAGGGATTCATGTAGCCAACCCCACGTAGTGGATTTAAGGCTTAGTGTTACTATTATTGTTGTTGTTATTATTTTATTTGCCATTAGTATTAGCTACCTAGCAAAAATTGAAGAGATAAGAAATTAACTATATGTGTGTCAAAAAAGTTCAAGCACAGAGTTTGCAATGGCTACATCAATGTATCCTCTAGCCACATTAAAAACTTAATACTCAAGCACCTCCATCAAGAATAAAATTGTTAAATCACATGAAAAAATTCAAGAAGATTTAAGATAATATTGCTTATAATTAAATAAATTAATTCAATTCTATATTTAATTGATTGCTTAAATAGTTTCTTAATTATTTGCTTAATCAAAATTAATTTATCAAAAGTTTATTAGTATTAAAACTGATTATTTTGCTTATGCATCATATATTTTTATCAAAGAAATTATGCCAATGAACAGTGCATCATTGAAATCCCTTAAATAATAGCTAAGTTTAATTCTTATATATCGAGACACTTTTTGAGATACTGATGAAATTTCTCATAAGAATGCCAAAGTTAAATATGATTGAGAGCCCTCTTATTGGTGGCATTGGTGAACTTAGGTTTAGGATTACGAGATTTGGCGTTGAGGATTTAGCGGGAGAATTTGCGGGAAAGATTTAGATGGGTGTTTGAGATTAGATTGAGATGAAAATTTGGAAGATGCTACAAATAATATAGAATAACTCAAACATATAAAATTAAAGATAACCACTAAGGTTAGGCACATCTTAGTTCAACGGGATTATGCATACGTCGTTCCTCATCGAATATGCGCATTGACAAGAAGGCTTGCCACCTATGGGTGCCAACTCTATAGAGAATAGCTTATCAAGAATTCAAGGATTTCATATTATTTTTTGTGTGCCCATACAAGAGGATGGTAGGCCTATTCATAATCAAATAAGGCATGCCAATTTACAATAAAAATCATAAATCAACCCAAACCAATCACCTCATGAATAACTAATATATCTTTTGCACATAAATAACCACATCAATTCATACTTACGACCCTCATGATTATTTCATGTTATTTGACCAAACACTCATTCATGACAAAAATAATATATAGATAAATAAAAAATTAACCCATTCTCAAATTTTCATGCTTTTAGCATAGGCACATGTTACTACTCATGATTGTTCAATTGGTGGATGTGTTGAATTAAATTCTCCCCCACCAAAAGAACTCTGCTCTATGGAGTTAAAATTAATATAATCATCCAAAAAGTCAAGTTCCAACTTTTGAAGCTCTATTTTTGTCATTTAAGTATTCTCAAAAGGTGGATAAAAACCTTATGATCTTCATATAAGCATGAACCAATCTCATTAATGATAATATATTCAATTTTAAAAAGAGAAGTTGTATAATTGTAATGACCATAATATTGGATCAGGAACTCAATCCAACACTAGGGCATTACCATAGCACTTAATATTGAATTAGTAGGAAACTAACTCATTATTAAATGTTATGTGGCCAATAATTTTTTTGATGCAAAGAAATTGGAAGTAAATATGAACAAGTAGGCAATATAAATGTAGGAATATCCATATCCATCATTTAAATCAAACATGTATGTATGAATAAAAATGCATCCATCACAAAACGAAAGCAATAATATCACAGAATTAAGTTATTACAAACAGATTTAAAAGTTATTAAAATGCACTCATCCTCACTAAAGCAATAAAAGTAAGCAAGTCTCCAAGCAAATGACAATCAATGCTAGTCCCAGCTCCAAGGTCCACAAAGATGCTCCTGATCTACCGTATTTGGCTTTTAATATGGTAGGGCACATCCAATAAAGTAAAAATAAGTGATTATATTTTAAAAAATTAAGCACATTTTAGGGTTACACTAAATTTTATTTAGATTTTAAGCGAGTATCACATTAGTTATTTATAATTGAATGAGTAAACGAAGCACGAGATATCAAAGGAAAGAATTTGAAAGTATTCACAAATATTAAAGTAAAGTAAGAAAAGTAAGTACTCACTAGTAGTTTGTTATAGCATACATCAAATAAGTAAAGGAACTATACATCCTTTAAGGGCTAAAAATTACTATAAAGTGTATATGTAAATATGAAGGGATACATGAATATGTCCATTCAAATTATGCTAACATATAAAAGAGAGCATTGTAAGCATAAATTTAAGTTAAAAGCAACACACACAGCAAGTAAAGTAAAGACTGTAATGTAAATGAGACAACAATAAGAAGTAGTACCATACAATAAACTAAAGTGAAGATCAGTCATAATGACTGAGTAAACATAGCCAAAGTCTATGATAAGTAAGCATGATCAAAAGACTATAAAAAGTAGCTCATAATAACCAAGATTGTGATAAAAATAATGTTGTTATTTATCTTATGAAACATTTTGTTCTGCGGGCAAAGTTACAGAATAAATGAGGGGTCAAGCATGTTTGCCTAACCAAGTAAAGTAGGGTTTCCCATAACACGCACACTCACCCTCTAGGATATGTGTGGTCTCCTTATTACTCTGTAGCCTGCCCTGGCTTATAGTCCACCTTATGAAACCCATATGTTTAATGTTTTTAACTTTTATTCATGCATAATGATAAGTCCAAGGTTTTCAATAAAATAACAGAAGAAATACAAATAATTTTATGTTATAATTGTCTACTTTAATGGCTTTTCCAATATTTTCAGGC
The DNA here is from genome assembly GCA_016760335.1 of Gastrodia elata. Classification (NCBI taxonomy): domain Eukaryota; kingdom Viridiplantae; phylum Streptophyta; class Magnoliopsida; order Asparagales; family Orchidaceae; genus Gastrodia; species Gastrodia elata. The sequence goes on along the minus strand of CM028682.1, from coordinate 9,115,431 downwards.
AAAAAGACAAGCTGAGCAAAATATGGAAGAAAACTGAAATTCTGGAAGAAAATCGCTATGGTGCGCCATAACGGGCTCAAGCGATTTGAATTCGAAAGATCAATGCTACAGCATGCCGCAGCAGCATTAATGGAACCTAGACTCAATAAATAAAGATTAATTAGATCCGCTATCACGCGCTGCAGTAGTTTCGACTCGAAAGCTCACCGCTATTGCGCGCTGCAGTGAAATGAAAATTAATTAGAGTCGCTACCGTGCGCTGCAGCGGTTTCAACTCAAAAGCTCGTCGCTATCACGCGTCGTAGCGGAACAAAAATTTAACAAAAATTAATTAGATTTGCTACCGCGCGCTGTAGCGATTTCGACTCGAAAGCTCACTGCTACCGCGCGTTGCAACATAATTTGACTTAGAAGAATTCTGAATTTATCCGCTACCACGCGCTGTATCAAAATAAAAGGGGATCAAAATTATATAAATAAAATAAAATTTAATGCAGCCGCTACAGCGCATCACAGCAGTAATTAATCGAAAGCTAGCTGTAGCGCCCCGCCCCATCGCTGCATGCAAAGAGGAGTAATCAATCAGCGGCGGAGTGGTGCGTTGCTCAGGAAGGAATTTTCCATCTCTCGGAATAGCTCAAACTAACATTGAAGGCAGCTAACTCAATCCCAAGGGAGGGTCAAGAGCTAATACTTAAGATAAGAGTAGTATCCTTATCCCAAATATTAGATAAATACATATATTTGATTTAAAATATGATATGAAGAAATCCAATATATGTGTAGAATATCAACATTTTTAGTATGCTGATCACATCACAATTCTAAGTATAAATAATTTATAAATAGAGTACGGAAGTTAAATATATATCTAGAAACATTCATCATAGAAACTGAATGAAAACATTCATCTCATAACAGAAAAGTAAATAAATCTAGAAATTGTTACAAATGATTTACCGAAATAATGTTGAAATAAAGTTTAAGTACTGAACCAAAATAACTAATCAAAAATAATAAAATTAAAGGAGAAATTCACTAAGACTCTACGAACTCCTCCAGAACCTCCTGAATGTCCTCCTGACCTGGCTCAATAAGCTTCTCAAGATCTAGCAAATTGTAGGATCTTAAAAGTACCATGTGTTAGATAATAAGTCTAACACATTGAAACTAATATAAATAATTCTAATTATTTACTTAATATTTAAATAATGTAAAATAGAGCTATAAAAAAATTGTAAAAGTAATTGAATATCTGAAATTATATAAAACTGAGGTAAAGTAAAGTTGATGATATACAGAGTACTAAAAAATAATAAATGCTATATGATCTGAAACTGAGTAAATAACATGTAAAACTATGTTGTATGCCACTAAAGTCATGCATCTGTATATACCACAATACTGTATGCCACTGATATGCAACTAAAATATCACTGAGCTACTATGAGACATACAACCCAATGTTTACATACATCCAGTTAGGAAATACAGTTTACTGTGATGCCATTACATCCTGAATTTCTCCTGTTGATGTATGTAATATTTTATAACCCATAAATCATCACTGATACTCATACATCATGCATATATTCATGCTCATGTCTCTACACTACATGTTTTAAAATCTAAAAATTTAAAAATGCTTTAAAATTAAATAATGATTCAGATGTCTCCATTGTGCAGAATCCATCTAAATGAATTTTGACTTCTAGTTCTAATTTCAATAATTGGTTTTACTTGGGATTTCACTTGGAATTATCAGTTTGAAAGGTTATACACACATAATTGTATGCTTATAAGAAAGGTGAATTTAATACTTAGTTTATTTAAAACTGCACTTTGATAGGAGGTAGAACTCAGTTGCAGTTTATATCTCAAGCTAACATGTTAAATACCACAATTATAAACATACTTAGTGTTCTACATAGGGTGACTTGAGATACTTAATTTATTTTAAATTGCACATATCGAAGCACACCACAATAGGAGGCAGAACTCTGTCACATTTTAAATCTCAAATTAAAGATTTGGTTCACTAATTGTAACACAATTAGACTTAGAATATTTACTCTAATGGGACTATATTCATAAAATCCTTTGGGATAGCACCTGATTATAAGTCCATATTGGAGTGACTCAACCAATCCTGAATATTGCTGAAGTGACTCAATACTATATATATGCATAATCATATCTAACTAATAATTTGGGTTCTAATAATTCTATTTATCAACCAATGATTTACCAAAATTATGAATACTGACTATAATTAGGTGAATCCTACACAGGGTTCTAAAAGTGTGACCAAAAGATCACTCAATATATATTACTACCATATGTGAGGAAATCTCATTCTAATTACTTCGGGTGATCCTACCATAAGGGTCTAAGATCAAACTTCTAAGGCTAAGACGGATCGTCTAAGTTCGTACCTCAAGATGTCACAATAAGTCCTTCCTACCTCAATGTGTCAATATTTGTTATGGCTAATATTATTACCATATAAAACCTAATGTAAGGTCATCAAGATCCTACATATCCAACATTTATGCTAAAATTCATAAGTTTTATTTATTAAGCTTGTTTTGATCAGATTAGATGGGTAAACCCATCTGATCAATACCTATATTACAGTTATGGGGTATAATCAAGAGTATTATTAAGATTTGATATTGTAATAAATCAACATAGTTTTATAATTATCTTCATGCTAAGAGTCTTATATAAGAGAAATTTAAAGATCTTAAGGTACATGTCCAAATAATAAATCACATAATATTCCTTACTAGTCTTAGTACTTTTAATTCAATATTTTTAAGATCAATATCAAATCAGATGACTATTAGAATTATGTAAGTTGAATTATCTTTCAATCAAGTTGAGTAATTAAGTGATTAAGAATTTAAATCTTAATTAGATAGGTTAGGGTTTGTAATAACCTAAGTTGTTACCCAAGACAATTAGAACCAACTTAAGTCCTAATCTTAACCTTAGTGCTAATTAAGTCATTAGGAGCCTTCCACCAAGATCTAATCCAAATCAGGAGTCAAATGAATTAAATCTTGATTTTTAGGAAATACAGAAATCCTAGAAATTGACCTATTTATTTTGACCTCATATCGAAAATCGGACTTCTCCATTTCGCTCATTGCCCCCAAATTAGCTAAGGGTGATGTTTTAGAGGCAATCGGAAGTCGTCAAAAATTCGTCAAATATTTTAAAAATATTTAAATATGCAAAAAATTAAGAAATTAAAATACTCGTCGACTCAAAAATCTAACCTCGCCATTAAGTTTCTCACTCTTTAATTAGCTAGGGGTGAGTATTCAGAAATTTTCAGAATTCAATTAATTATTAAAATTTTAAATAGGAAATTAAATGATTTAAATTTAATAATATTAATATTTTAATTTAAGTAAGCGGCGTCATTATCACCCTAACGCCATCGAACCTTTATGCGTGCGTGCCGTCACCCTTTCGTCTGATCGAACGAGCGATCAGAGTCGTTCCGACAAATCGATGGAAAAGCCCCAGCTTCCTCTCCCTCGTCTTCTTCGTCGCCCTACCACGCGGTAGGCCGCCTCTGTCGCTGCCCAACCGGAGCTCCTCAGGCATCGATTGCTCCGTCTAAGCGCCCTTAAGCCTTGGTTCGCAATGATCCAGAAGGTTAGTTGCGTGAGCAAAGAAATCTGTCGGAGCTTATTTAAACATGCAACCTTCAAACCCTAATCACTGCTACCCGTCGATCTCAAGGTACCTGATCTCCCTCTATGCTCTTACAATTATTGCATGCTACATTCACAACTCTATTTCATGCATTAGATTAGAGTTTGAACGAATCAAGTAGGCTGGATCAAGCCTGATTGATTGAATTTTGTGATGCATCCACAGTCGAATTCGTTGGATGGCATTCTCGCTCGTCCCATCCCGAGCCTTAGAGATATAGGGTTAGCTAGTGGCACCACCTCAGTCCATCTTAGGTCCTAGTGCCACTGTCAGTAGATTTACACCCAAGGTTATTACCCAGCTTAATTTTAGCTTAATCGTTTTTTAATTATTATTCCATTAAGTTCATATAATCATTAGAATCAATCCCTGAAGATTTAGTGTGATTTAGTGCTAAATCAAATATTTGCAATATTTTAATAATATTTAGTTAAAGAAAAATTGAGGTATTTAATTTGACCTCGAAATCAAAATCCGACTTCGCCATTGCAATCGTCCCCCCAAATTAACTAGGGGTGATGTATTGGGCGCATTTCGAAGTCATCGGATTTTTATGAATATTTTAATATAATTAAATACCCCAAAAATTAGTATAATTAAATAATTATCGGAATCAAAATCCGACTTTGTCGATGAATTCCTCACCCCCAAATTAACTATAGGTGAATTTTTTAGATTTTTTTGGAGCATGTTTATTTAGTCATAAATTTTAATTAATTAAATAATAAAAATGAATAGTTAAATATTCATTTAAATGCATTTTTCATTTTCAATTTTCTCCCTCCTGCGCATGGACCCGCCTCCTCTCCTTGTTTGGTGCCCCATACTTGTGCACGCGAGTAGCTGAGGTTAAACCCCCTTCTTCCCTCACATCTTCCATGCTTGATGGGGGAGCTCATGATGGAGCATCCCTCTTCGTCTTCTCCTTTAAGAAAGAGCTCTGCCTCCTTCTTCCTCTCCATTTTACAATAGTTGAAGCTCTTTATCCTTCCTTCCTTACTGTGTTTGTTGAAGAAGAAGCTCCTCTCCAAATTCTTGAAGGAAAATAGAGTTTGCTCTTCCTTCATTCTTGCAAGATAAGGTACCATTTTGCTTATTATTCCTTGTGCTCTCTTCATTTAATTTATCAAGTGCTGTGATTGGCATGTTCATTAGCTATTGTATAGGATTTATGTGTGATCGTCAAGCTTCAATCGGACTCAAATGAGTCCGGTCGAAGCTTGCTATCCATTAGAAAAGCTGTCAAAAGTTGTGAAATTTTTGTATACATGTAGCTAAGACATCAATTTCTGCTCAATAAAATAATCCATTCATGTCGATTTTGTATCAATGGAAAGATTTCGGAATGACCTTTCCATCGGTATATAGCACCACTTATGAGGTGCCCGATGCCCAAAATTGGGAGTATTTGGGTGCAAAAGGAAATCCATCACGGTTTTCGCACACGCGAAATCGCTGTCGGGAGCTACAACTCGGCCAAAATATATCAAATTTGAACCTAGTTTTAGTAAAATTAAGCATTAGATAAAATTTTTATGTGAAATTCAAATGTGAAAATTTATCCTTAGTAATATGTGCTAAAATCCCTTATGTGTCTTAAATATTTTGTGCCAAATATTAATGATAGAATCTTTGATTGCTTGTATTGACCAAGTAGATATTAATAACCAAATTGCATGAAACTTAAGTCCTTTAGATTTGTAATCAAGTGCTAATCCCCTTAGTTTGATTTTAAGATTTGGTTAGCTTTAATTGCCTTCTATTCTATGTCACTTTACTTTCCTATACTTTCATGATATTATGTTGTATGTTAGAGAACTTTAACATTTCTTTTGACACCTTGAATTACTTAAATTGATATTAAACTATAATTGAACATAAGAATCTTGAGAACGCGATTAAGTGAATAATACTTAATCTAAATCTAAAATTGTCATTAATAATACACTTATAATGTATTATTTTGTCATTAATCTGTAAACCAACTATTGATCTTAATTTTGCAAGGCTAGGGGCTAAACTCTAATATGTTTGATTAAGATATAAACTCTTAATCACTTAAATAATTAATTTAATTATATGATAACTCAATTGACATGATTCCAATAATGCATATGATTTGATATTGATCTTAATTCATTAAATTTGAAGTGCTAAGGTATTTAAAGAACTTGCATGATTAAGTATCTGAACTTAAACTTTAGATCTTTGATTTTCTCTTATATAAGACTTTTAGCATAAAGTTAATTTTAAAACTAAGTTGATTTATCACAAAATCAAATCTTAATAATACTCTTGATTATACCTCATTATTATAGTATAGGATGTGATAAGATGGGTCTAACCATCTGATCTGATCAAACCAATTCAAACTTAACAAATGCAACTTATGATCTTAGTGCAAATTATTAAGTTAAATGTTAGATATGTAAGGTCTTGATGATCTTATATTATGTTTGATATGGTAATAATAATAGCCTTAACAAATATCAATACATTGTGGTATGAAGGATTTGTTGTGACATCTTGAGATAGGAACTTAAATGATCCTTCTTAACCCTAGAAACTTAATCTTGGATCCTTATGGTAGAATCAACTAAAGTATTTTGAATGAGATTTTCTCCATTATGGTAGTAACCTATATTGGGTGATCATTTTGATCACATCCTTGGAACCTTGTATAGGATTCACTTATTATAGTCTTAATATCATAGCCTTGGTAATTCTTGTTGATTAAATAAATTGAGTGAACCCAAGTTATTAGTTGAGTTTAGCTGTGTATACCATAGTGCTGGATCACTTCAGCAATATTTAAGATTTGGTTAATTCATTTTAATATAGAACTATATTTGTGTTCTATCCTATGAGCTTAGTCAGATATAGTCCCACTTAGAATAAATTATCCAGCCCTAAGAGTGTTATAATTAAGGAAATGAAATCTTTAGTTTTAGATATAAACAGCGACCGGATTCTGCCTCCTATCATCGTGCGCGTTGATAAGTGCAGTTTAAGACAAACTAAGTATCTCAAGCCACTCTTTTTAGAACACTAGTAGTATATTATGATTAGGGAAATGAAATCCTTAGTTTGAGATATGAACTGCGATCGGGTTCTATCTCTTATTATCGTGCGTATTGATAAGTGCAGTTTAAGACAAACTATGTATCTCAAGTCACCCTTCTTAGAACACTCAGTATGCCTATAATTAGTGTATTTAACAACTCAGTTTGAGATATAAACCATGACCAAGTTCTGCCTCCTATCATCATGCGTGTCGATAAGTGCAGTTTAAAATATACTAAGTATTAAATTTACCCTTCTTAAAAATATATAACCATGTGTATACAACCTTTCAAATTGATAATTTTAAGTAAGATCCTAAGCAAAGCTAGTTATTGAAATTAGAAATAGGAGTTAAAATCCATTTTAATGGAGACACTTAATTCATTATCTGATTTTAAACCATTTTATGGATTTTTGAATTTTAAGTCATGCAGTGTAGAGACACGAGCATGAACATAAGCATTATGTATGAGTATTAGTAATGATTTATGAGTTACAAAATATTGCATACATTAATAGGAGAAAAAAAGCTCAGGATGCTCTGACATCATAGTAAACTGTACTTCCCAATAGTATATATGTTGACATTGGATTGTACAGCTCATAGTAGTTCAGTGATATTTTAGTTGCATATCAGTGGCATGCAGTATTGTGGCACATTTAGATGCATAATTTTAGTGGTATACATCACAATTTTATATATTATTTACTCAGTTTTAGATCATACACTATTTTATTTGCTTTCAGTATTCAATATATAATCAGCTTTACTTTACTCAATTTTATATATTTTTAGTTATTCAATTACTTTTAGAATTTTTTTGCAGTTTTGTTTACTTTATTGTTAAATGTACATAGTTAGAGCTGCTTAGATTAGTTAGATGTGTTAGACTTATTATCTAACATATGATACTTTTGGGATCCGGCAATTTATTAGATTCAAAGTAGTTAGTGAAGCTAGATCATGTGGATACTCAAGAGATTCAGAAGGAGTTTGTGGAGCACTAGTGGACTCTTCTCCAATTTTACTATTTTGCTTAGTTCTTATTTCAGTTCAACACTTAGGCTCATTTTTTGTATTTTAGTAAACTATTTGTAATAATTCTGGATGTATTTTTTTTCTTTTCTAAAATAAATGTTTCATTCATATTCTGTGATGAATGTTTCTGAATGCTTGCTTTAGCTTCGCACTATATTTATGTCTTACTTATACTTAGTATAGTAATGTGATCAGCATACTAGAAATCCTGATATTTTTTATATATATTAAATTCTTCATATTGTATTTCAAATCTAATATATGTATTTGCCTAAATAACTTAATGATATTTTAGGGCTGAATTTGGATACTAAATGGAAATGTTAAGTTCTTGATCTCTCTTAACCTTAGAATTTGTATAAATGTCCTTACAAATTGGAACACTCATAACTTAACCAATAGACCTCAAAATTTTATGTTCTTAAACTCTATGGAATTCTTGAACAACAAGCATCAATAAACTGTACAAAATCTAGATTTTATTAGGTATAAATTACTAAAATGCCCCTTAGGTCAAAAATATTAGTTTGGACCTATAGGATCATTTTTTGTCCTAATTTAGTGCACTTACTATCTTTATGTTTTACAATAAGAAATCATTTGGCAGTAAGAAATTTCAATTTAGAGCTTTAAATTAAAAAGTAGCTCTTTGGACCTTTAGTAGGGGCAAAATGATCATTTTTCTCAAAATTTAGGTTAAGTATCATTAACCCCTAAAATATCATTCAAAATAGTAATAAAATTGATTTAAGATTAATTTAAGTCATAAATCTCTCAATTTGAATAATTTGATAAAAATCCTAATTTTATGTTTGAAATTTTCTAAGGACAATATGCCGTACTTAGCTAAAATTTGTTCTTAACTTCCATAATTAAATAAAAATAACAACTGTAAAGAAATTCAATCAATTCTTAGAATCTCTCTAAGTCTTTTCATTAGGAGCTCATGAGGAATCTTCTCTTCACCTTAGGATCTGTTCCTTAGGAATAAGGTTATATATTAGCATAGATTTCATTCATTGAATAATGGGGTTATTTAATGAATGAATCCTTAATTTTATTAGTTTAGATTTTTATAATTTCATTTTGATTATTTTATCTTTCAGCTATAAATTAAGAATAGGAGAATTATTCTATTAAGCTTGATTTTGCTTAATAGAATTTACCCTAATCATAGCTCATACTTAGAATTTAAGCTATAGATCTTAGGCTTTACCTTTGGATGATGTGTTTAACTCCAATTTATGGTATTCAATTCATAATATTTAGTTTAGTAGATCTTGATCAAATCTTAGTCTAGCACGTCTAAATTCATCAATTATGATGCGATGATTTATTATTTAACTTGCAGTCGATTTTGATTGAACTAAATTATAATATAATCAGTTCTAATTACTTTTAATTTACAAGGTTGTGCTTCTAAGTTACACTCGATAGTATGAATTGGTGTGGCGGCCCTGCCCCACTGTGGTCCTGTTAACTCTTAAGTTAACATGATTACGGTGGAGGGGTCACCAAATGACAAGATTCTTACTTATGAATAGATTAGGCACACATCCTAACCCATTATAATTAAGGAGTTTGCCATTTAAGAACTATTTCACTAAATGAACATTACATGAAAGCAGAGTGCAGGAGCAAAAACAATAACACCCATTCTATCATAATATAGTAGTAAGAACATACAATTCAAAATAATAGCAGTAAAAGAAAATACAAATTAAGCATGTATTATTATAACATGATTTAAAAGTTTAAGCAGAAATGGAATAAATAAGCCACTCATCCTCACAATATAGAAAAGAAAAGCTAAGGGTCTTCAACAGCTCGATCCTTTTCCTGAATCCAGTCTTCAAAAGGCTCCACAACCTCAAATAGCTCATACTCTACCATTGCCGGTTTCATAATGATAGGGCCCTAACCAACAAAAGAAAAATCTAATTAGACAAAATGTCTAAGTACATTTTAGGCAACAAGTTTATTATGTTAATTTATATATCATCATAAACTTTACATTTAAAACAAGCAATAAAGGAGCAGAATGCGTATGAAAAGAGAAAGGCTGTTATAAATAATAAGTTTATAGCTTAAACAAAATAGGAAGTAAGCATATACCTCCAACTATAGCTGCAACAAGGTTAGACATAAAATAAAGACTAAATACTAATATAACTGAAGAGAAAACTCATCCTAAAAGCATGATTGTGATCAATATAAACTCATGCTAATCGACATAAAGTAAATGAACATGTGAAATATTTAAATAACTGAAAGCAAGACTAACATCCTATGTATATAAGCAGCGAGTAAGACTAGTATCTTATAAATAAATAAAGCTAGTAAATGCAGTAAAATTGTAAATAAGGAAGTGCTAAAATACAGAAAAGTAAACTGAAAATAGTAAATCAAAAACTGAAAATAGTAAATCAAAAACTGAAAACTATCATGGCTACTCAGCCTTTAAAACAAAATGAAATATACAATCTCTCTTAACCTGATGGTCTAAGGTAGAAGCTCTGAACTGAAAGTACCAACATCACTTAGCCTGATGAGCTAAGGTAGAAATACTAAACTGAATATTACTAAAATCACTTAGCCTGATAAGCTAAGGTAGAAAGTACTAAACTAATTATTACTGAGTAGAAATGCACCCACAACTAGTACTACCGTATCAGATCCTGACTAATAAAGTCATATGGGTGCAAAATCTATTTCTCGCCATCCTAGGAAACCAACGCTCAATTAGGCATGGATTGACTTACCGGACACTATCTTCTGCTGTGCTATGTCGGACCCAACGAACTGAAGAGGTATACTAGTTAGCTCACAACCTACTAAAAACCAAAAAATTGAAAACACCAATAAAAATATGAATGATATTTATGCAAATTCAAAGTTAACACGAGATACTTATCAAATATCATATGTCCAATACATATGATCAAGGTATAAAGCTCAATACAAGAAAAGCAAAGCGTCAAATATCAAAGTGAGTAAGAGACTTTACTAGGACACATGTGATATCCATTGTTACCTAATTTATTCGTTCTATCTACTCTTAAGTTACATAAGTTCATGATCTCCAATTCCTACTATCGAGTATAACTTAGATTCATGACCTTATAAGTTGAAATTAATTAAGACTTAACTAGGTCCTAATTATAAATAAATCAATATCGACTATAAATTTAAATAAATCAATCGACCTAGTTTATTTGCTTAAGTAGCCCAAACCATTTTAATTAGCCAAATCAAGATGAAAGGATTAAGAATTAAACTCCAAATATTGGAGTTTAATTACTTAATCCAAATGGTGATCCTAAAGGACTATGTTTTACCACCCAATCTCACAGATTAAAACTTAAGGCAAATCCTAGTAAGTAAAGTCACACTTAATAGGATAGATCTCTAGTCTTAAATTTAAAATTAAAAGATCAAATAATCATTAATAAATTATGAAAAATCTATAAACTATCAAAATTAAGGTTTCATCTATTGAGTAACCTAGTTTACTCAATAAATGAATTCTAACTTAAGAGCTAATCCTAACTCCTAAGGAATGAGCTCTTAAACACTAAGATGAACTCTCAAGACACAAAACCTAACTAATACTATTAGAAGGATTAAGGATGGATTAAGGAGATTTAAAGAAGAGGTATAATGTGAGATGAATTTCACATCATACAACTAAAAATCTACTTAGAATTCTCTTAAGGAAGAATTTAGAGTATTGATTTAAAACTAAATTTATGACTTAAAACAATTGAATTAAATTCAAAATCACTTTATTTGCTGATTTTAGCTATTAAAACATGAAACAAAGGCCTAAAAGCACTTAACCCTAAATTTGAGCAAAATGACTATTTTGTCCCTTCTTAAGGGTCTAAAATTCAACTTTATGAATTAGGGCTTTAAACTAAAAAATTTTAGTGGAAAATGATTCCTTATTGTCCAATATGAAGATAGACAATAAGTACATTAAATATGGATATGTATTAAGCCTTATGATATCAAATTAAGGAATTTGACTCATAAGAGTAATTTGGTAAATTGACCTAATGAGATCTAAATTTTTTGTTAATTTATTAAGGCTTAGTGTCCAAGGGATCCATAGAACCTAAAATCACTAAATTCTGATAAATATTGGCTAAGTTATAGCCAAAATAAGTTTAGGGTTAATTATGGAAATTAGTGTTTCATAAATGGGGTAAAAACCTAACTTTTTCATTTGATTTCCAAAATTAGCAAATTCAATTGCTATTGCTTCCCCATAACCCACTAATTATTTTAACTAGAAGTAGACCCAATTTGGACCTCATTTGGTCAAGTTATGACCTCATTAGGGTTAAGGGTGATTAGTGAAATTAATCACATAATCACTAAACCAATCACACCACCAAGTTCTAATATACTCTAGTAACTATCGAAAACTTGAATCACTCAATTTGGATCCCTAATTTTGCTAATATTCAATAATTAAGTTTTAAGGTGATTAGGGTTAATTAAGAGATATAACCATTGGATCTAAAATATTTTTGTAATTTACTATTAATTAGGTCTAGTAGGGCTGTCGATGGATCCCACCTGCAGTAAATGGTTAATTAAAACTCTAATTAAATTTAATCAATTAAATTAACTTATTTTAGATAATTGTAAATGTTCAAAGGCTTATATCTATAGATCCACTCATCCAAATATATTGCTATTATATCTCATTTTGATAAGCAAAATCCAAAGAATAATATGGCAATGTCAAATTTCTATTTGGAGGTGTATTTCACATGGTGACTGACATTTAGAACCCTATAATTTGCCCTAAATATTATAAAATTTCATTTAACCATAACTTTGTAACCACTCACCCAAACATACCCAATATGGGTCTTAAAATAATCAGCAAACCCTCAGGAATATTCCAATAGTGTTAATTTCCATATTTGGACTATATTTAACATTATCACTTTTGGATCCAAGCCCTAATTTTCCAAGGCTTATAACTTTTCACACACTAGTCCAAACCTAGTCAATATGAGTCTTAAAGTGATCAGAAAAACCTCTAAAATAACTTAGTAGTGTTTAATTCTCTGTTTGGATTAGTTTTGGCTTAATCATTTTTAGGACCTAACCTTAGTTGCCCTAATTAACTCTAGATCTTCAATTAACCATAACTAGATCAATTGAGCTCCAAATTAGATCTTCCAATATATTATTTTGATTAGGATTACATCGTGGTTCCCATGATTGGGATCACGATAGAAGTGTTGATAGGCGGATGGGTCACTACGCTCAATGTGGCGATTCGAGAAGGCGACGGGTGACGATAGGCGGGCCCCTACTTTGATACTATAGCTGATACGCATGCACTGTATGGCCCGTGGGACGGGCCCGGGTTGGCCCGACCCGGCCCAGATCTCCATCACCTTCCCGCTGCACAGTTGAATGCGCAAAAATTAGGGCAGTGACAGAGATGTAGAACAGATCTTTGCGGGCTGCGATTCACACGCCGATAGGAAGTATAGATCCATACCAATATTATGAACCTAAAATCTTAGACCCAATATCACTCTAACTTTGGATAATATGATGCCCTAAAGATTAATTTACAGCAGTATAGTAACCTAATTTTCGATTGAAAGAGATTCAAAATTAATCAAGCATAGTTAATTCACTTATGAAAGAAACGATTTCACATAATAGGTCGACCTGGTAATTCAATAATGCAATTTTTAAAGCAGCTCGATCGGGTATGAACTAGAGAGGGTGAGTACCTTGCGAATTCTGGATGGATTGAAAAACTCCTCTATAGTGAATCGGACTTCATAAATTAAAACTTGTTTTTCTTTCACTCTACGAATTCTAATTGAGTTAAAATGAGGCTGCGAGGGTTCTTGGGCGGTGCCTGACGCACTGTTGGAGCTCTGCTCGCCGCGCGTCGTCTTCTACGACACGCGGAGGGCTGGCTGGAGAAGACGCAGGCCTGCCGTCTCATCTGATGATCAGACGACCCAAAATCTATATTCGATTAAACGGTAAAGGAGACGGCGGCTAAAGAATGCTAACAGCACTGTTAGCTTAATTTAAATAATATTAATATTAAATTAATTTATATTGACTTTATTAATTCAATTTAGATAATTATGAGTACTTAGAAAAATTCAGATAAGTTATTCCTAACTATTTGAGAGGTGAGGAATACAACAATGCAATCAGATTTTTGTTTCAATGAGTATTTAATTATTTGAATTTCCGGGTATTTAAATAATATTAAACTATTCGATGAAAATCCAACTACTTCCAAATGTCTCCAAATCATCACCCCTAGCTAATTTGGGGTTGGTGAACGCAATGATGAAGTTCGATTTTTGATTTGAGGTCAAATCAAATAGATCAATTTCTAGGGCTTTTGAAAATTCCCAAAATTAGGATTTGACCCATTTAACTCCTTATTTGGACTAGGTCTTAGTGGTGGGTTACTAATGACTTAATTAGTAAACTAAAATCATAATTAGGACTTGTATTAGTCCTAAATAATCTAAGTAACAACTTAGGTTATTACAATTAGAGATTCAGAACTTGTGTAACTTAGAATAGTTAGAATGATTAATTATATACAATAGTATCACCATGTGTAGAAGAGTCTCTTGCTTACTACTTAATTATCTATAATACACATTTCTTATATTTTGTGCTTATTTTTTTGAACATGTCATGTAAGTGAACTTTGTGCATGAAATGAAAACTTAAAATAATTATGATAACAATTGCCTTAGATTCAGTTATGCTCTGGTAAGTTCTGGTGCACATTTACCCTATTGGACAGGGGTAAGAAATAATAAGAGTGCTTATCATTACTCATTGAGGAGTGTGTGTTAAGCTTGGAACCCGTATAATCTTATAAAGTGCTTGACTCCTCAGCTGCTTCTGGATGTGTCCACAGAAGTAAAAGTAAAATAACTAAAATATTTATGCATTTGTATTTACTATATTTTCAGTTATGATGTTATGTTCTGTCTGCCCTAGCCCATAAAAGCTTTGGGAATTTCTGTCTGCCCTAGCCCAGAAAGACTTTGGGAATTATGATGAGCCCGATTGGCCAATTTTTCTGATATGGCTGTTGTATATACCTATTTTCTATTTCAATTTATTGCTTACTGTTTAAATGATAAATATTATTTCATTCAACTTTACTTTACTTACTTGCTCACTTATACATACTTATAGGATGCTAGATTTTATTATTTACTATGTGTACCACTTTTAGAAGTGAAATTGAGCTAATTGTATTACATAATAATTAGTAACAACACTAAGATTATTACACAAAGTATTTGATAAATATTTTATATTAGTTTTGAATTGCATATATCATTGGCATGAATAAATCAGTAAAATCAGTAAATTAAATAACAATTAAGTAGAATGTATCATAGTTAGTTTGCCTCTGTAATTTTATTTTTTAGCTCAAATCCAACCATCATTGTTCTTGATGATATATGGTTAATTTAGACATTAGTGTTCCAGATGCTTCAGTTTCCATTATGTAGCTAATTTTAGCCAATTTTTATATGCTGGACTATTCTTAGCACATGTCCAAATAAAAAGAAAATGGCTTATTTAGTTATTTCCAATTTTTAATTACTTTAAGTTCAGTTCAGCATTTTCAGTATTTACTATATTTTTGCATTTCAATATTTATGCATTTTTAGTAGTTTTCTGATTTTATTTTTTGTACAAGCATGTTAGGATGCTAGTTTCAGGATAGTTTTGTTTATATTGCATTTTTATTTGAAAATCAGTATAAGTATATTGATCATATTTGCTTAAGATATTTTATTGTACTTACTATTCTATATTTATATACTACTTAATTTTTCTACAGCTTTGGGTTGAGGTATATTTTCTTACCTCACATTTTGCTTAAGTTATAAATACATTATTTATAGCTTAATCTTTTTAGTTGTTGCTTTGTAGCTCCTACTGCTTATGATGATATGTGATATCTTAAAATATAAAAAATTATTAGCCTAAACTGTACTTAAGAAATTTGTCTAACCAAATTTTTTTTTTCTTGGCTGGGGCCCTAGCATGTAAAAAACTAACATGTCAATCTTAGAGCAGTTTGAAAAATTAAATCCAGGTGAGGAGCAGGAACGTGATGAAGACCCTTCCACTTCGGATTAGATTTTATTTCTATTGGAGAGAGTGTGTTTTATTTTAGTTTAAGTCTTTCTTTTCTTATATCCATTTAATGGCTTATAATAATTTTAATCTCTGCACTGTATATTTTCTGTATTTCAGTATTATGTTTGGGATGTAATATTTACTGTTTATCTTCTATTATTTTTGTAATATGATGAATGAATATATTTATTTAAATCAGCTTCTACACTCAATTTATTTATTACATATGCCTTATTGTACTCCAAATTATGATTATCCTTATATGATAATTTGGGGCATAATCATGTGTCTAAGTAGTTGAGTAATTGGACACCTCAGCAGTATTAACATTAGCAAAATAAGTGGTATCTTAGTAGACATTTGCTTTGTTAATACTAATCCCAGAATTATCCTCGAGTGATAACATGTCATATCATTTAATTTCACTCCTCCTAGTGGTGAGCAGTGGTGCGGGGCACAACACGCCACCCCAATCCCCGCACCCCAGCTGGGAACCAATATTGGGAGGTGTCACGTTGTTGCCCTAGGATTTAGGAAGCTAAGAAAATTGATAAATTTTTAATCATATAAATTTAATATTAATTAAATAAAATAATAAAAATACATAATATCCATTGGATGTCCAAATGAATTAAACTTAATTTATATAAATTCATTATAGATTTCTTATAGCATAAGGATCAAAATGATGGTAAGAAGAGTCAAATTAGATATCATTTGGCTTAATTATGATTTAATTATTCATAATGATAATTAAAAAATAATTAGTAAAATTAATAGTCAAAATGATAATTAAATTTCATATTAATATTTTACACATTTTTCTGATCATTTTGGTGTATAATTTTATTATATTTGTATGAGTAATTAAAAAGTTATTAATCTTTAATTAAGTTTATTAATCTTTAATTAAGTTTATTAATCCCTCATTGATCCCACAAACGCATGTGCTTGAATTCCTCGGGCTAGCAACCACGGCATGCACGTGGGCCATTCGCGTGTGTGGCCCTGATGGACAATGCCGCACGGGTCAGGGCCGACTCGCCTGACACTGTTCGCCATCTCTTCTGTCGAGATACCGAGATATTTGATCTATGGTTTGACAATACTACTTATATATCTTAATCCAACCAACGAGCCTTATAACAAAAATGAAGCCCAAAGCATGACTTGCCTAATGCATATAGGAACCCTAATTCTAACTACACTAGTCAACTTAATTTAGCAAGAATATGATTTAGTGTTTAGGTTTACTATAGAGGCCGATTATGCCCTCCAAAATGCCCTAACCAAAATGATTTGAGGTCCTTCAGGCTCCATGGGTCAAGGCTGACCCATGGAGCCTATTGTTGTTAGCTGGGATAGCAGGGAAACTTGTTCCCTAATTTGAAAATTGTGCACTGTACATCACTGTACAAGCTTGTGTCTCCCCATCTTGATTAGGCTTGCCTGAGCTCGAGGAACGATACTACTTATCTTGAGATGCAATTATGAAATAGAAGGAACTGGAAAACTCAAAAAGGTGACAAGAAAAGCGTACATAACTTTTGCGATGAGGAACCTTCGATGAGCTCTATACGGTGATAGCTCGATCCCAACTTCAATTGTCATTAGTATTTATGGTGGTTCAATATGGAGAGTCAAATTGGGGGTTAATTTGGCCTTAATAACGCAGGAGCAATGACAACAGCAGCCATGCAAGGCCATGTATACAGGCATCGCTGTAACGCGCTGCTTGCGTGCCATGTGGAAGAATAGCATAGAGCACAGTGCTCTGTCGTGTTATGGTCATTGGACCACCCATCCAATGATCAGATCCTGCTGGATCCAAACAACGGGCCTCAACCGTGTGATTTGGTCAACTGGGTTTGATCAAACAATGCAGATCATGCATCGTTCAATCAAATGGCTAACAATCAGATTAAATTAAAATTTAATTAAATAGATTAATTAATAATTTTTTTGCAAACTATTTAATTAAAATTAAGCTACCAAATGAGCACAAAAAAATCTTAAAAATTCACCCATAGTTATTTTGGGGGTGAGGAACTCAAAAATGATGTCAGATTTTTAATCATATATCAATTTAATATACTTAATTTTATGATTAATTAAATGCATTAAAATATTTAATAAATTCAAATGAGCTTCAAATTACACTAAATTTTTAGGGATTACTCCAAATATCATTTGGAGACTAATAGAAAGGTTTACAGGCTCATTAGACTAATAAATGATAATTAACAACCATGGGCAGTTACATCCTCTTCCTCATCCTCCTTTAGAATTATAACCGTTATATAGCTTTGCACTCATGGTTTAAATGCCAATGTTGCTCACATTTATAATAAACAATATTCTTAAGTGTTAATGTAGATTATATTACATGTATCTTAGGGGTTGGGGCGGCTTAGTAAGTGAATGGCTTTTGGATCTGCTTAGAATTAAGAAAAACCTAATTCTTAGACCAAAGAGTTGATCTATCAGCCTAAAGTCTTAAGCACCAAGGTATTATCCACTTTAGCTTGAAAGGCCTCATGATTTTGCCTTTAGAAGATAACTTCCCAGCAGGTCACCCATCCTGGGAGTGCTCCCACATGAGCACTCTTAACTTTGGAGTTCTTATCAAGAACTCCATCATTATCTAAAAAGGCGCATCGATATTTAAGAGTTTCACTTATTACTACTTAAGTGGGTCATCACAATCTCCCCAACTTAAGTAATTGGCGTCCTCGTCAGTATCCACACACATATCCAAGAACCATCCATTGGGTAGATAGGACTAGAGGTGACCCCTACAGGTGCAAGAGGTACCCACAACCATATAGCACCTTAACCATCATGGGTTCAAGAGGCTGCTCACATGAAGTGGTACTTTGCCTTGTATGGCACACTTAGCTCCTATCTGACATCCTATGGTTTGCTCTGATACTATTTGTAATAGCTCAAACTCTTAAGCACCAACATATTATCTACTTTGGCTTGAAAGGCCTCACGATTTTGCCTTTAGAAGATAACTTCTCAGCAGGTCACCCATTTTGGGAGTGCTCCCACATGAGCACGCTTAACTTTGGAGTTCTTATCAAGAACTCTACAATTATCTAAAAATGTGCCTCGATGTTTAAGAGTTTCACTTATTACTACTTAAGTGGGTCATCACAGATGATGTCTTTGATTAAGATTATAATAATAAAGCATAATGTATTGCTTCTTCTAATGTATTTGGGTCTCATAATTCTACTTGATGCCTAAGATTCATTATTAAGCCCAGCACAAACTTATTCTCTAACTGTCAATCTGGATCATAATAGTTTGTCCTAACCACTAAATCTTCAAATGTACAAAGATATTCAGTCACACTTAGGGATCCTAGCCTCAATGTCATTAACTTAATGTGAAGCTATTTATGATGATAATGAGGGCAATATTTTTCCTTAACATGTCATGCATGATGTATTTCTTGATGGGCCTCAATGCTAAGTAAGCTTCAAATCATATATCATTTCTTATTAATGATTAATTGAGCTTTTGGCTGTGTTGTGTATGCATTAGTTAGCAGATGCTGAGTTGTGAGCTTCATAAAAGGTATATCAGCCAATTGTGGGCTCCATATTATCATAGTTGTAATTTTAAAAAATGGAAAATTAATGTATACATTATAAATTATACATGTAAGGCTTGATGTGCAGCTCCATTAATACCTCATATCATGATATGTTAGTGCAATTAATTGTTTGTGTGCTTATCATTATAACTTACATGTTGTTTCCATGCCACATTGTACTATTTTTATTTTAAAAGGATGGATGAATTAAGAAAGATGTATACACTTTGGAATGTGATTGAGATGTCTCTACTTTGAAATACTTAATTTTCGTATAAAGGATCAATGAAAATAAGAAATTTTCATTATTCATTGTACGACGACAAATAATAAGATCCTTGCTACTATTTGTATGCTATACTTGTTTTTAATATATTTTTGTTGTGCTTGTGTCATGTTTGTGGAACTAGAGACTCGTGTTGAATAAGAAAGAGAATTAAAGCCTAAGTTTGGCTCAACAATGCTTGTTTTTGATTTATTGTTATGTTTCTTTTCTAAATCAAGGAGTCATGATTTGCCTAGAGATTTTCTCATCTGGTAAAACATTCGTTTCACTTGTTGTGACCTACCAAACTAAAAAAATGTTCTTCTATCACATTTATAAAATGTTGCACTATTGTTGATATTCGCATATTATCTTATTCGACATGCATGAAAATAAATAAACTTTATAGGATCCGTTCTATCCTCATGTTGTTTGTAGGTCTATTTGGAGGAGTGGACAAGGTCATATATCTGTGTAAACATGTGTTTTATAATCGAGTCAATGTGCTTAGCTTTTCACATTCTTATAGGCACATGCTAACTTCCATTCTTTATCGATCTATAAATATCACATAAATAAGATGGTTGACTCTCTTTCCTTGAATTTTCTTGCACTTTCACTCAAGTTCACTTTATTTTGTAAAGAAAGAAGGCAAGCATGCATGAATAGGTATAGTTCAGTTAGAAATTTTATGTCACTTAGTTGACAATGATCATGAAGGTATTGTTTGCATGATGCCCAAGAAACCAGTTAACAACTACTCTAAAATTCTATTTACAAGGATTTCTCAAATCTGCATATGCACTACATTGCTTATTATTATGGTAGGATGCAAGAGAGAATAGGGAAAAATAAAGTTCATTGGAATTTTCTTCTATGAGCACAATTAAAGTCATTACTTAAATATATTATACTTACAAAGAGTTATAGGAAATGCCCATCCCCTATGTAATTTTTGACATTTCAAATTGTATAAATTTGAATTTTGATGATATTTTGAGCATATTTGCATTTATATTTCAAAATTTATGTATTGAAATTAAGTAATGATTGGAAAATATTTAAATGTTTTTTTGTATGCACATGATTACCAAAATAACATATCATAATAAATATTTGTTAATTAAAATTTTTATACTTAGACAACACAATTAAGTAACTTCAACACATAATTATATAGCTCAATGATAATATTTTACTTTTCAAGAGAATTTAGAACCACTTTCATAATTTAAAGTCACAATTAAATAGATTTTTCAAATTTAAGTACTTCCTAAATCAACTTTAGCACAAGCATCAATCAAATTCATTGACCATTATCATAATTAATATCACAACTACCATTTGATCAAATTTCTTAAGATTCTCAATTATTCTACAACTATTTTTTGGGTCTTCAAAGCAACTATCATACTTGCACTTCATGAGTTGGAACTATTAGGTTGTGTTCCATATCTATATCTATTTAAAGATGTTAGAATATTGTGTGGTCTATACTATGAAAAAATTCCAATATATTGTCTTCATTTGTTATGCTCCTTTTGAGATGTACGTTGTGATATATACCATAAATTGCAATGACAATAAACATTATTATGAGAAATTGAGCTTGCATTTCCTACTTAGCGAGATATTGCTCTTAACGCTAAACCCTACAAAAAATTTAGGCAAATTTAAGCACGACTAGCATAATTTCATAGTTAAAAAGAGTAAGTAAATGCCAAAATATTAAAAAAAAATTATTAATGACATCTCTAAAGAACAAATAATTAAATAAAAGACACATCTTTATTTATTGATGCAATTTTGAGGCTGCTCGTAAAAGTAACAATTACCATGGACATAATTACAAGAAGCCAATAGGCATGGATAGAGATTGTATAGGCAGCAACATAATGTCAAACAATGATTTCATTTGAATTTATCAAAGATAAAGAACCACAACTCAACTTGCGAAGTGTTCTTCTAACAAGATACAGAGGAGATTCATTAAGATTAGAAGTTTGTTAACTTAGTAAGAGTTTCATCATATCTAGAGCTTATAGCACATGCAAAAATTTTATCAATATTTTAAAACAATATTACTACATTTCAAACTATACTGAAATATTTTAATAGCAAATAACAAATTTAAAGGAAGATGATGAGCCCATTTAAGTTTTGCATTTCTATCTTTTTTTATATATAAATAAAACTTGGCATTTTAGTTTAACACTTTACTTCCCTATTACCCTAACTGCTGTGGAGTCCGTCCTGGCACACAGCGCTCTTGCGCTTCGGTGGCCGGTAATTCAGAGGAAATTTTCAGTCCCAGCTTCTCATTCACCGAAGAAACAACGGTGGAAACTGGCATCGTTCGCCGCCGTGCCAAAGAATAGCACAGAGCTTATTGCCACACTCCCTCACTGGGGCACCGCTGAGTTGAAGAAGGTGAAGATGGCAGGTAAAACGCTAAAGAAAGGGAGAGGCAAGCAGCAGGAAAGCCAAGCCTTTCTTACAGAATCCTCACGTGTTCGGATTGGAAAAATCCTAGAAGGTTTCCGCGACTCCTATGAAGAAGGTTCTCAATTCATTTGACATTCTATTACGAAGCAGCAAAACCGCATCCTTTACTTGTTCTCTTTTTCTTTTCATTCCAATGCTTTTGGTTTGAAGTATATTTTTCCCATTGAAGCAATTGCTTTCGGGGCTGTTTGATCTAACTGATTCAAAACGTTTCTTCCAACGTGTTTATTATTCGAGACCTGTTTTTGTTAAAGTTGCAGCACAGAAGCGATTAGCCATTTGTTCTGGTTTGTGCGTATTGGGATCATGAGTGTGGTATTTGAAAAAACAAGAAGTGAAATGAACTGTTGGCTGCATCAAGTAATCAAGTTATGCTTTTTCTTGAAGTTATTATTATATTTTTTACTTCATATTTGTATAGTGAAAAGCTTATTTTCTTACCACTTAGTCAAGGTTTGATTTTCTTATTTAATTCTTGGAATCATAATCTTTAAAAGTGACGTCTTTGAACTCATTGTGAATCCAAGGGATAAATTCACTAGA
Organism: Gastrodia elata; assembly: GCA_016760335.1. Lineage (NCBI taxonomy): Eukaryota > Viridiplantae > Streptophyta > Magnoliopsida > Asparagales > Orchidaceae > Gastrodia > Gastrodia elata. The sequence goes on along the minus strand of CM028682.1, from coordinate 9,092,502 downwards.
GTTGGCAATGCATAGTCCTAAACCACACATTTTTGAATTTTTTAATTGCTCTTTCAACTGACAAGTTAGTAAAATTGAGATATAGAATGCTTTAAAGATGATAAAGTATGGAAAATTATAGGACCGAGTGATAACCTTGTTGATGTGTAGAAATGTTTGCGCAAGGAAGGAATTTTTTGACTTACCGAGTTATTAGATATTCTTCCAAAGACTAAAAAGTTGTTGAATAATGAAAGTATTGTACCTTTTAATAAGAATAAATATAATGCTCAAGTATGTGAAAATTATAGTGGACTTAAATTTATGAGCCATACATTGAAATATTGGGAGAGAACGATTGAGTACAATTTATGAATGGATACCTATATTTCATAAAATCACTTTGATTTTATGCAAGGTAGCCCAGGCCTATTGTGAAAGTTATACATTTAATAAGAGGTTTGATTAAAAGATTTTGAGAAAGAAAAGAAGATTGTCTTTTTTTTTTTTTGATCTTGTAAAGGCTTATGATAATGTGTCATGAGATGCTCTTAGGAAAATTTTTGAAAGAAAAATAATTTGTGTGACTTGTATTATTATTATTATTATTAAAGATATAAACAATGGGGCTACAACATGTGTTCAATTGCATGGTGAATGTTTAATAATTTTTTTGCTACTATTGGATTGATCAAGGCTTTGTTCATAGTTCATACCTCTTTACTTTAATTATGGATGTTCTCGCTGAACGCTTTCAATAGGAGGTTCATTGGTGCATGCTATTAGCAAGTTAGATGAGTTGAGACAAGCGAAGATAAATTTCTACAAAAGATAAGTTATTCGTTTACTAAAAAAGTGTTCAGTAGGGCTGGCTCGAGTCGGGTCAGCTGAGACTCAAACTCGAGTCGAACTCGTATGAGTTCGACTTCGAGTCATTTTGAGTCGAGTCAAATAGAGTTCGAGTCAAGCTGTTCGACTCGAACTCGACTTGAAAATTTAGTCAAAATATTTCGAGTTTGAGTTCGAGTTTAGAGTTTTGAGTCAAACTACCAGCTCTAGTGTTCGTTTTGGATTAAGGATTAATTTTTTTTATTGAAAACATGTAGTTAGTTAGTTAGTACATAATTATTAATTAATATGTAATCATATAATTAGTAATTATTAATACATAATCAACAATGTAATTAATTAACGCATAATCAATGCTAATTAATTATAACTCTTAATTAATGCTAATTATTTAATCACATAATATTGCTAATTAATTAATTTTGTAATTAATTACTATAAATTAATTATGTAATACTGTAAGTAATTAGTTAAGATATAATTATATAATGTGTGATTAATTAATTAATTTGTAATTAATTAGTTAATTTATATATAATTTTATAATTAATTAACACCTTATTAATATTAAATAAAATATAATTGATTAATTAATATAGAATTGACTAATTATATTGTTTATTGCTTAATTTTGATTAATTATATAGTTAGTTGATATGTTATTAATAATTATAAATTAATGATGTAATTAATCAATGAATATGCAATTAAGTAATTGTTTAATATTTAATTAATTAACACATATTGCTAATTACTCAATTTATTAATACAAATTAATTAACGCTGAATTATTTAACTAATATATAATTAATATATCAATACTAATTAAATACTAATTATGTAATTGCATAAGTAATAATACATAATTAATTATCGTGTTATTAATCAATATTAATATGTAATACTAATTAATATGTATTTGCTAAATTACATGAAAAAAAATAATCAGACATAATTTTTTGTGCTCAATTTAAGATTTTATTTGCTATAGTTGGGGTTAGATTAATTGGTTAGTCAAGCGAGATAGGCCATTTTGCTCCTAAATTAATGAATCTTAAGCTTAAATCTGAAATGCACAACCTTAATCTCAAAGTCAACTATTAAAAACCATGTGTTCATGGAGGATGAGTGGTTCAATTACAATAGTTCAATTATATAAAATGATGGTGAAATAGAGGATGATGCGATTAATCCAAACTTGTTGAATGAAATGGAGTGCTTCTGGAGTTTTGTGTGATCGTAAAATTCCACTAAAAATTAAAGGAAATTTTTTTACAGTAGCATTACTACCAATGTATCATATGTGCGATATTGCTGGCCAATAAATTTTTTGATATTATAAGCTACAGAGATGAGGATGTTAAGGTGGGAGTGTGGGTATATACTTGAAAGGAAGGATATGATGAGAAATTAGTTCGTTCATAACAAAGTTGAGGTGTCTTCAATAGTGGATAATATTAGCGAATACCATCTTAAATGGTTCAAGCATATTAAACGTAGATTATTCAATTCCCCTAGTAGAAAAAAAAAGAGTATGAATTTTTTTCATGTTAAAAGAGGAGGAAAGCCAAAAGAGATATGAGAATAAACCAAGGATATTCTATTTGGAACTTAGGGAGAGGGTATTTGCTTATGCACAATGGAAACGAAGAATCCACCTTCGTGGGGCGTAGGCTTGTGCTGTTCGTAAATTTTCTTGCACTACCTGTACGGAGAAAAAAGTTGCAACAAAAAAGTAAATCATTCTCCTCAGTTTTGACATTGGATTGGCACAAAGACAAAGATTAAGAGGACGATAGGAGGCTGGCTAGCAAACCATAATATCTTAAAAATCACCCACACCTCTGTGGTATAGAAAAAACTTGAGTTTAATCTTGATAACTATGGATGAGATGGAACTTTGGTAATTTCTTGAATGCTAAGATAGCATTGCAACAAGCTAAACACATGTTATTTGTGTGTTATTAGAAATATATCATAACATAACACATTGATAAAAGAAATCAGACAACCTCTGAAAAGCATTATTAAATTGTCAAAAAGTTGGTATTCATTTTATATGGATTTTTTTATTCAATTTGTATTTTTTCATACAGACTCATAAAGCAATCTTGTGTACTATGTTAGGATGATGATGATGATGACGATGAAACATTTAGTAAATCTGCATATTGTACCATGTCATTTGATTACTCCAAAAAAACATTTGTTTTTCATATTTTTTAATACCTATAGTAAAATTCATGTATTTTAACTTTGAAAAGTATAATAAGCTTATTTTAGGTATTGTACTTACTAATGTCTACTTTTGTCATACTAATATCATATTATGATCAAACTATTAATGATTTTTTTTTTGTTTATTGCATTATGGATGCCAAGTTACCAATAATTTTAAAACTCTTGTATTTTGTTTGCTGCATTTTGGTTTTAAAGTGAAGTTTTTGAGAATTTACTTTCCCTTAAAATGCTGTATCTAGGGTTAAGATTATGCCCAAATTGGGTGATTTTATTGTTTCATGGTTGTTGTATGCCCAAAAAAAATATTACACAAATCATTTTCGCGGATCATCCACAGCCTCTACCGACCTTCCCCAACCTTTGCCGGACACTGTGACACCCCACATCGAGGCTTGCTGCCCTGGACTGTGTGGTTGTTTTCCATGGTCTCTACTAGCCTCCGACTATCTTTGAACATCTCCGTCAGTCTTCCTCGAGACCTTTGCCATTTGGCTTAGATCTGACCGGAGCTTGCCATCCTAATGTTTGCATTCTATTTTTTTAAATAATATTACACCACAATATATCACAAAGTACCAAATACCCAAAAAGTATTTACTCAGTAATTATTTAAATTGAAAATTTTTTACACTGCATTTATTTTACTCTTTTTTTACCTCAATCCAAACAGCCCTTGTAGCATAATATGTTTCTTATTCTAATTTTTAAAAGAAAAGCTGCATTATACATGTATTTTATAATACCATATGTAATTATAGAGCGACGAAATGAATATCTCTTACTAATTTGTGATTCTTTAAAGTATAAAAGCATGTACAGAATTTATTTTTTCAGCGTTAGGTATTGAAGCTATTCCAATTTTCATACTACCAGAATTTTGTTGAAAGATTAAATTTGAAAAGTCACGTATATGCATATTGGTCAAAATAGTTTCAAAAGCTAATTTTAAGTATTTTTTGCATTATAATAACTTTGATGTGTTTTTTAATTTTCAGTATACACATTTGAGCCCGATTTATCAAAACCAGAACGAGCAGCAATTCATGAAATGTGCAGAAAAATGGGGATGATATCAAAGAGTTCTGGGTGTGTACATGGCACTGCCATCTTTGTTCTATTTGTTTTTCTTATTTTTAAGCATAATTTAATTATAAGCATTTATGCTGTAATGCGGAGCGTATGACATTATCTTTTGTTCAGAATCAACATCACATTGTTATATGTTGTGCATTTTTTCATCTAAATGCATACATTCTGGAACATCCCCAAAGTAGTGTTGTATCCTCTTGCATGTGATATCTTTGGGTTAAAATATAATAGTTTGGTTGCTGGGATTTTTGTTAATATAACAGATTGTAGGGGAGTGATTAATGGCTTGTATCTTTAAGCATATTATAGGAGTTAAATTGAGGGAATATGAATTTACTATTTCTTTTTATTTTTTTGGTACATGCACTATGTGAATGCTATAAAATATTTATAATTTTATAAGTTTTTCGTATATTTTTATCTTATGATATAAATTTTAATACATAATGTTTTTTTGATATATTATTTAAATATCATATATGGAAATTAATGATAACCAACTAGAAATTCTTTTCAGGAATGGCTACAGTTTTTAAACTTAGATTATCTATTAAGTACTTAAACCAATGCTGCTAAAATAATTTTCAGCAATGGTGCTAAGCGTCGCCTTTCAGTTTATAAATGCAAAAAGAAGAAGCAGAGCAATAACAACGAAGAGGATTCGGTGACCTCTGTATGTTTTTCTAAAGAGTCAAAAGCTGTTATGCAAGATCTGTTTATACGTTATCCCCCTGGTTATGGAGAATCAAGTGAAAATATTTCACGGAACTGCAGCAAGGAAGCTTTTAATGCACATTGGAAGCAAGATCCTTTCTTTTTGAGGTCTTCAATGTGTAAGGATGAAATAAAAAAGAAGATGGAGCTTCTTGCAACAAGAATGAAGGGGAACTTAAACTTGAAAAAGGTAATTTTCATATTTAATGTATTTGACAAACTTTGTTTTATTTTAATAATTGTGTCATTGTTGCATTGTAATTGAGTTTTAAATTTCTGCGTTGGGCTTTAGCTAAATAATTGTGCATGCAGATTGCAGATGATAGAGCTAAACTTCCAATTGCATCCTACAAGAATGTTATCACATCGGCTTTGGAAACTCACCAGGTTTATTTACTCTTTCCACAATTTCCCACAATCTTTATGCAGGTGGATAGATGCCTTAGCTTATAGTCCCATACAAAAGGTCTTTCTAGGGGTGGCTTCGAGTGAAGTTTGATTTGAGTTTCACTGAACATGAATTTGAAATTTTCGGATTGCTCGACTTAAAATTGACTCAAACTCGAATTTATTTTGAGTTGAGTTGGCTTGACTTGAAATGATTCTGTTTCGAGCCAACTCGAAGTTGATTTGAGCCCCAAAGAATATTTATTAGTATTATATCATAAACCTTTTCTACTTCGGTAAGTATTAAATGGAGATCTTTTCTTACCAAAACTCCTAAAGAACATTTATTGGTATAGTATCATAAGTCTTTTCTAGATTGGTAATTATAAATCCAAGATCTTTTCTTTCTCTAAATTCCTCTAATGAACACTTAGTAAATGTATAGCCTCCATCTCTATTTGATGTAAAGCCAAATTGCTTTTGTGAAATTTGGTTATCTCATTAAATTTGTATTCAAACAATCTTTCTCGATGTTTCAATGAATTTCATTAATATTTTTCCCTCTATTCTCTAAGGATTCTCGAAATGAAAATATTTGACAAACTGTTATGCTGGTTATTAATTACCAAATATTACCCTCCTTACTCATGGGATTTAGATTTTGTACCAACAAAATTTAAGAACCTCAAAATATTCTTAGATAATTTAAAAAGAGGAAAACTAATTTTATTTATCTCATAATACTTTAAACTAATAATATTCTTAAATAATTTCTAGGCCTCCTTTTTGCTGGGGTCGTAGGCTCGCAGCGTCACTATCTTGAAGGAGAATTGAAGCTGAAGGAAATTGAGCTGAACATGATCGAACATAACATTGTTTGTGCTTGATTTGATAAAAATTCAAGTTTTTAATGTGTTCAAGCTTAGCTTGTTAGCTTATGATGATCTGAACTATACCTTCTTAAAGATCTGCTTGCGAACGGTTTTTTTGGTAGCCCTAGTGAAGAACAATGGCTAGATAAGTCTTGGTATGGTTGACTTTGGCTGGTGATAGACTTTAGCCTGCCTTGGCTATTTGCTTGCTGATGTATTTATTGTGAACAGTGTTATTTGATTATGCTTGATGTGGGGTGCTATTTAATTCCCCAAGAAATGGAGTATCGTGACTTTCACAATAATGGAATTTAAAGGGAGTTCAATTCTCCCTAAGCTTTGTTTTCATTTTACCTCAAACGGAACACTAGGAATTTCATTTTTTAAGGAATTGAATTAATATAACTCGTATTGCTGCAAACCAAGCATTATTTATATAAATTTTATCAAAACAGTCAAAAGCTGCTGCGAATCAGACCTCTGAGCATAAATTGTGGCATGGATTCTCAGCATTCCCCATTAAATTTTAAAAAGCACATGATTTGCTGACAACAAAAATAGTACTTACCAAAACTGCTACTACTATTTGAATAGCGAAGCTATGAGCTAACTGTTTCAACATAACTGAAGTTAATTCAATTGTTTATGCCTACCTTTTTATCGAAGTATTGTATAAACGACCTCTGAATAAATAAAGAGTAACAGCTTCATGTACCTGTTTCCTTGAATCAGTGTGAAATTTATTGGTAGTGACCAACTTTGGTACAATTTTAAAAGATATTATATTATGTAATTAATATTCTAATCCTAATTGTATGCATTAATGTTTGTGAGGGATTTAATTTGTTCTTTTCGGGCGACAAATTAATCAAGTGCTGTGTTATCAATTTAAAAAAAAAAAAACTCAGCCTAAAGATTGCTAGCATGCCATAACAAGAACGGTAGATTTTTTAGCACTATGGATTTTGTTTAATTAAATATTATTTCTGATACATTCTATTCTTCACTTCTGTCAAATGTAAGACTATTATTTTCACATTTAATGTAAGGATCTGCGATGCATTTCAGCTGATCTAAATATTTAACTGTTTTTTAAAATCAGGTTGTCTTGATATATGGTGAAACTGGTTGCGGCAAAACCACTCAGGTTATCAATTCATTTCTTTATTTTCTTGGGTACATTTAAATTAACTTATTTGGAAATAATTGCGGAAGCAATTCACCATTTATCAATGTGTACTAGGACAATTTTTGGAAAAATATTAGCTAAAAAATAACCTTGCAACTGGTGTCCATATAAATTTCCAGGTTCTCTACTTTTTATTTTCTTTTTAGTGCTTCTGTTTCTGTTTGTAAAAGATTGAAATTTCAATATTTTTCATTCTCTTTGCTATAAAATGGCTCTCTATAATGAAGGGCCTTGTTGAGTTGCCCTGCCCTTGTGTCATGGGAATGCTTGCTACATTTAATGGCTGTGCAGTCTACTTACAAGTTTTTCTTAAACCTAAAGCTACTTTTTGTCAGATAAAAATGATGTCCTCTCACAATTTTGTTTTTGTCCATTTAATGATATAATTATCTTGATACAAATTTTGCTTCTGCATTTGTGTTCTAACTTCATGAAGCTTGCAATTTTGTTTTTGAACATATAGTTGATGGATTTTTGTTTTGTTTCTTCATATAGGTGTTAAGCGATGTTATTATTTGGTTCATGCTTAGGTAATTATTTTGTTGATAACTCATGAAAAGTGACTTTCGCTGAAAGTTTGCACTATGATTGAACTTCTATGATGACCACCTACTTTTGTTCGAAGTTTGCAAATTGTACCTTTTTATTTTGAATGAAACTCTTCTTAGTAGATTGTCTGTTTGCAGAAATCGTTGTTAGGAATGCAATAAAACATTCATGAAAATAGTGAATGCATGTCCCTTTTTCTTTCTGTTCATTTATTTATTCGTTCTAAGAGCCTATATTTTATCATTTCCTTTTTTTATTATCCTTTTTTGTGTTATTATTTTTTCAGATTTCACCCAATGCAATGACTATTTTACAGCATTAAACTGTAACATTGATATTACTCAATATACATAAGAATCACATGGAGTTACTAGTTTAATTGCTACTTTTTACCTATTTTACATTTGTTCATCTTTTACAAATAGTTTAAATCGTTATGATATTTTCTGTGTTTAACTTTAATTGGTGCAGATTAATATTAAAATAACATATGGAAGGAAAAACAAACTGTCGACCTATTGCTCATTAAATGGCTGTTTTTTTTTACTTTATTTTGGGTGTAAAGTATTTCAAATGCAATGCAATCTCAAAATACATGTGTTTATTTTGCTGTATTAGAAATGCTAGTCAAGTTTTGGGGTATTTTGAATATGATGAATGGGATTTTTTGGGTGATTTTAAAGCCGCTCAAAATATGCGGCTTTACTATACTCGTAAAGATCATATTGAAAAAAAAATAAAGGAATGCATGCGATGGACACACCAACACCCTCCTATCTTTGCTGGTTCATTTCCATCCCCTGTTGGCCAATTTTAACGCTCGGCCAGCCCTCGCCGACCAATGCCCATACACGGACAGCCTTTCCTGTCCCTCAACAAGCCCTTGCCTGCTATCTTGCGAACATGTAATTGTTCGAATTCTTACAACCATTGCACCCACCCAACACATCCCAACAATATGCCAGCCCTCTCCGGTCATCAGCCACCAGCCTTTGCATGGCCTCGCCAGTCCTACCTATGATTACCCAACACTTGTTGCTCTTTAATTTCTTTTATTTTTTATTTGCATTTACTTAACACTCAAACAAACATCAAAATTTAATTATACCTAAATGTACCAAACACAAAAAAGGTATTTACCTAGTATATTAAATATTCTTACACTAAATTTACTTCATTTTCTCTTACCTCAAACCAAGCAACCCTCAAACAATACTGCTGTATTTAACTCTGTAGTTGTATATAAACATTATATAGACCATTCAAAAGGAAAATATACTAGGTAAAAAACAAACATAGAAAGATACAAAAGCTCATTATAGAAGGAATCAAGATACCATTATTTTTCTCATATCCAGCCTTTAAGAGTTCTTCAACGCTCTAGTATGTTTTTTCTTTCTTGCTGTTGCATCTTTAGGAGGGTTCTGGATCCTTTTAGTGTGATGTTTTTTGTAATCATTATGGATGAAATTTTGCAACCTTCATTACACCTCTAGTTAGATAAAAGGTATCAAGCATGGCTAGCATGAAGCACATTTAAAATTTATCTCAGCAAGGTTTTAATTTGAAAGCAATATGTAGATAAGCAGCAGTGTATCAAATTGTTAGAGTTGCTTCTGCAATACTTTCCTTGATAAAGTGACTGCCAATTTCAGCGTCTCTATATTTATCATGTTATCCCAAATCAGCAATGCTGATAGTTAATTTGTTTCACAATTGTGAGGTCCCGACACCGGTTCAGCGGAAACTGTTCCGACATCGGGTGATCACATACCGCAGGATTATATTGAGCAATTTAAGAAAGAAAAAGGAACATATATTAAAAACCATAAGACATTTCTCATTTAATAATATTTCAAATTTTACAATGTAGCCAACAAACTTCTAACATCTTTTGAGCCTATGCTAATGAAATTAACAAGGCTTAGAGCATAACACTATCCATATATTTTTGAAACCATTATCAATGAACAAATTAAGCTCAAAAATAAGGGCTTTAATTTCAGCTACAAGTGAAGAATTGGCTTGAATCGTTTGGGCAAAAGCAAGGATGACGTTGCCATCATGATCCTGAAGGAAATCTCCAACAACAGCCATCTTAGTAGCTTTTTAAGACAACCATCCACATTAAGTTTAATGTAGCCAGCATCTGACTTCAACCATTTAACTAAGCAACAACTTTTATATTGAATAGTATTAGAAATTCTACCTTTGAAGTTCATACGGCTCACCAGCAGTGTAAGGGAAGCATTATCTATACAATTAGTAATTCTCCAAATGATCTTTTTGTCATTAAATATAAAATTCCTATACTTGCAGTAGTTTCTCTTTTCTATTAACCACAAAATGAGACTAAACAAAATTAGCCGAATGTGGCCTTGGTAACTAAATTTCCTGAGCCTCCAATTGAAAAGAAAGCATGGAAATTAAAGTTAAAATTGAGACTAAGACCAAGAATGTTGGCAAAATACCTCCAAACAGCTCTAGCTTTATCCCCATTGATAAAAAGTTAGTTTAATGATTTAATGTTATAATTACAGTAGTAACATTTAGAGGCTAATTAAAACCCCTTTTTTGAAGAGTATCATCAACAAGGATATTGTTTTGAAGAGCCCTCCAACAAAAGAAAGAGACTGTGGGTCAAATAGACTTATGCCAGAGGATGTTTACCATGTAGAAATAATTGTTTTTTTTTTTCTTACCATATTATAAGCACGACTAAAGTTAGATCAAGTAGGGGCGATACCTTTCCAAATAAGAATGTCTTTATGATTATTACTGAAAGAATAGAAACTATTTCATAATGATGTTAATCTTCTCATTAAATCCTCAAGTTTCTCAACATTCCAGGAATTACTAGAATATTATTTTGACACGTTACTGGAGTTATGAGGAAGGTTAGGGAAACATTCAATGAGGTTTTTCTCTTCAAACCAGCTATTGTGCCAAAAAGAATTTAGGCTATAGTACTTTTGTTAACTTCTTTAAGAGAGAATCCTTTTCCAAGTTGGGGGGGCACCATTTTTAGATAGAATGTTTGTAGGGTTATTCCCTTTACAATATTTGTCAATAATAAAATTAGCCCAAAGGCTACTATTCGCTTTGAGCTTCCACCATATTTTCAAAGTTAAGGATTTAATGAGGTCTTTCAAGCCTTTAAAACCTAAGCCACCTTTAGTATTAGGAAAATAGAGATCCTTCTACTTGTGCTAATGAATTCTCTTTGAATTTAAGTAGAGCCCCAAATAGTTTATTGAAAATTGTTTCATTTATATTTAAAATAGAATTAGGGGGATTAAGAAATTACAAGATATGTAATAAAATAGAACAAAGAGTACTTTTTAGCAAAGCATTTCTTCTTCCTGAGGATAGGACTTTGTTCTCTCAGCCCTCAGTCTTACTCTTTATCTTATCATCATAATAAACAACTTTGTTAACCCACAAAATAGAGGTACCCCTTAATAAAGTATAGGGAAGAATTTTTGCAATCTGTTTGTTTTTATAATATGAGAGCCTTTTAGGGGTTGGAAAACATATTTTAGTTTGGTTAATGATAAGACTTGAGACATTTTCAAAGTGTTGTAGCACCTTTCAAAATTCTTCTTAAAGAACTAGTAGCCGCATTAATAAACAACAAAAGGTCAACCGCAAATTCAAGGTGAGAAATCCCCATCGAAGTTTAGTAGAAAAAAACATGGAGGGTTACCCAATAAACATATTATTTAAGAGCCTAGAAAAATAATTAGCACCAATGGTGTAAAGAGTGGGGGATAAAAGGTCTCCCTGGAGAAGACCTCTGAATCTTTGAAAAAGAGTTGCTTTAATTCCATTTTAATAATAATGGAAGCCCCCACACATTGCATACTATTTGGTTGTTGATCTTCCATTACTAGTAATCTTTCCTAATCAACATTATAGTAGTCTATAACTTCTCTTTCATGAGATTTCATGAACAATAACTATTTTTCTATTTATAATTCAATGTACGTGTATTTGATATTTCTATGAATTGCCTCAATTAAGAGTTTGTATATGACCCACCAACTTGACTTGAACACACCTTAAAATAATCATTCTGTGGTTGACCCAATTAATATATGGATCATGTCTAGGATAAGATTTTAAATGCTATTAATATTGGGATCAGGCTTAGGTTTGCCAAAATCTAAAAGAAGCTTGGCTTTACTTAAAAAAAAATATTTGTTTACATGTTAAACATAACATGGGTCATAGAATATAACTAATATAATAAATTGAACATGTTCAGGCTAATAAGCATGTCAGACATGTCAAATTCACTCAAACACATCACGCCCCTTCATTGTTTGTTTACTCCCCTAACCTCTATATGATATTTTGCTTGCTCGCTTGGGAAATTGTCTTGCATCACAAATGCAAAAATTGAATCAAAACATGTGTGGAAAGGTAGACGAGTACTACAACAATACCAAGCCTTAATCCCACTAGGTTTCAAATAGAGAAGGTCCTTTATATTAGTTTCTTCCCATATCTTTTTGGGTATTTTTCTATCTTTTTTAACATGGGAGAAATTCATTAACTCATTTTCTAACATGGGTATTGCACGGTCTATGCTTAATATGCTCAAATCATCTAAGGCGACATTCTCTAAATCTGTTCACTATTGGAGCCACTTCAACTTTGCCACGAATAAATTCATTTCTCATTCTATCCTTACGAGTATACCCACTCATCCACCAAAGCATCCTCATCTTTGTAACCCTTATTTAATCAGTGAGTTTCTTCTTTGTTGGCCAACATTCAGTTCCATATAACATAGCTGGTCATATTATTTTGATTATACTGAAGAATTCTTCCTTTGCTCTAGATGAGCTTTCATAGTGATAAATATTTGCTTTAAAGTTTTTGTTACTTGTACTTTTGTGTTAAGCTATAGAGGATATCTATAAAAGCTGGATATTATGTATGATGCTTTTGGATGTATTTTGGGCATTTATTTGGTTTAGTGAACTTTCTTAATCTGATTAAGTTCACTTGTAAACTTATTGACACCACATAAGAGGACATTTATCAGTGACCCAAAGAAACAAAAGATTGACACATCTCAATAGGGGAAGACTCATGACTGTCCAAGGAGCGGAGGGAGAGGGCTCCTCTAGTAAGGGATTGCCTTTCATTATAAACAAAAAATGGTTTTGTAAAGAGAGGTAAACATTAGTTTTTAAAATGTAGGATTTACTTGATCAGGAGTGAAGAGTGATCCAAGTGTCTTTTATTTGTAGGTGACTTGGGAATCCCATCTCAGTGCCAACCACGACTGCAACAGAGTGTTCTGGCCTACTCTTTTGCTATTTCCTGCACTATGATGCCCATCTCTTAGCTAGTCCCTTAGTATAGAGGAATTGTTGGACAAGATGATGGAGATGATATATAAGGTGGAAAAAGAAGAGGTTGTGGGGAAGAATTTTTTGGAAGGGGTTCAAGGCATGATGAGAGTTTGCACCGTTAGCGTCGTGGATGCTAGCCATCAAAGTGTTGCGAGAAAGGTGTTTATGAGGAGGCTAGTGATAGGACTAGCTAAAATTATTTAGGACACCAAGACTTAGTTGGAAGAATTTTAGAGAATATTACTAGAGAAAAGATATTGCCATCGAAGGTCTTGTCACCCAAATCTTTGCCCTGGACATCAGGGAAAGGAGAGATGAATTTTTATGCACTCAAGACTCAGCTTGCAGAAGTTGAGAGATAGGCACCTTCCTCATAATTTTTGTTGACAAGTGCCATCGATGAATACGAAGAGTCTAATGAGTATGTAGATTACATGAGATATTATTCTAGGGTGGCTTCTTTGCAATCAAAGAATGAATTTTTCTTTAAAAGAAAGATGAGCTGCATGATCACTTGCTGTTGGATTTCTATATTGTCATATCAATCTTAATGATGCGTGGTAAGTAGCGTATGTGAAAGAAGTGCCGGATGATTTAGACTTTATCCCATCCCCAAGAGTGTCTTCCATTTCATAGGGATTGATTGAGGAGTCATTCTACTAGCATGTTTTTTACATCACACATTATCATGTTTTGTACACAATTATTTGTATGCTATTCTTATGTACTTGTATGTATTTCCATTGCAATTGTATATTTTTATTTTTCATTTATGAATTTGTGCATGGTTTTTAGGAGTTCATGCAATGCACAACAACATGCATAGGTATGACGGAGTTTTATGTCCTGGCTTCCTTTTGTGCCTTTTAAGTGAAACTCTGGATTACTAGTGTTAAGGCTGTGGCATTGCTGAGTGATCTCTACCTCGAGTTTGAAAGTAAGTTTGTTGGCCCGATTTGAGCTCACACACAGGACCTTGGTCTTTGAATTGTTTTTCAGGATTTACACACAATCACTTTGGGATTCGTGAGTGATTTAGTTGCACATATGCACACAATGAAATGTTCACAATCTTTGGGGTAATTGTTTTACCTCAATTGAGGTTTAATTGAAAATATCCATATATGTTTCTATGGATGTTTTGTCTAGGGTTAACGCCCTTGATACTTCTGGGTATCGAACTCAAAATAATATTGCCAAGCGTGTCTTGAATTTTGTGGCATGGCTCTTTTAAGGCTTCCCCAAGTCTCAGGATTTTCTAAGCATTCCTTTTAATCGTTAATTTTAGAGCTATGGTGTCACCGAGTGAACTTTATCTAGATTAGAAAGTAGGTCAGCTTGCTTGATTGAAGGTGGTTCTTTCATATATGAGTCTATTAGCTATATGAAGTGACTCCACTAGAATACATCAAAGTTTATAGCGGGTCTTCATAAAGCAATGACCACTCACCCTTTGATGGGGAGAAACAAATGCAATCAAAGCATATTCTAAAGAATGTACTTTTATTCTTTTATTCTTCCCTTGTGTTTGGGTGAATTTGTAAATAATTTTTTATATATGCTCAAGTGCTAGAGCATTTAGGCCCTCAATGAACTCAAGATGCTAGACATAGCCAACTCTTTTGGTATAATTCCTCTTGAGTTTCTTTAGGCTTAGGATTTCTTAAGCATCTCTTTGATTACTAGTTTAGGACTAGGCCTCCACCAAGTGAACTTTACTTTTTGCTAGGAAGCGAGTTAATTAGGTCAATTGAAGGAGCTCTTCGAGAACTTCCAGATTTATTGTTTCCCTTGAAGATTTGTGAATACAGTCTCGAGGTTTAGTCTAGTGCTTTTCAGGCACATTGTTAAACTTGAGGCACAAGTTCAATAAAAGTATAAGTATAACAAATATTAGACATCTATTGTTTGACCTACACTTGATGAAATAATTGTTCATAAATTTAATTAGCAGAAAAAGAATTAAATTGCATTTTTAAAACATAGTTTTCATTGTAGAGATGGACGAGTTTTTCAACGAGTCTTTTCATGGTGAGGGTGCAATTATAACCCTTTTTGCCAAGTCTTCTTTGGATTAGATGACTTTGTCTTGTGCCTTGTTGCGCTCTATTTTGTGGTAGATTAACCTTCTCTTGATTGTGCCAATCATGAATAAAACATATTTAGATCGAATGTTTTAAAAGTTTGGGGGAGCTTGCTTCCTCAACAATTTTGAACTTATAAGCTGTTCTCTAGCCAAATCTCTAATTATAAGTGGACATTCCAATTTGGTAGAAATTCATTTTGGGATGGGTGTCCTGAGACATCGACTTTTCTTAATACTAAGCTACTAGGATGAACTTTGTGTGTTGGTTCCTCTTAATAAAGTGTCAAGTTATTCGATTTTTTAATCTTTTGATGCCATTATATGCTGATAATTTAAACTCTTCTAGTATGATTAGTTCACGCTGCAGAGTAATGTCATTGTTTGCTTGAAACTCGGTGAGATCAAGACTTGGGTTTGCTAGGACCTCTTTGGTACTAGGAGTTGGAATTCCTAATTCTAGTGGCATCATTGTCTCAATACCAAAAGCACTGAAAATTGAAGGTTTCCCAGTGGTTGAGCTAGGTGTGGTGAACCTTTAGGCCCATAAGACTTTGGGTATTTGTCAACTCAAGTTCCTCCCAATTGTTGAGTCTTTATTCGAGGAGCTGTATGATGGTTTTATTAGCCATCTCGACTTTATTGTTGGATGGGGGGTGATGGACCAATGTAGCCTAAGTTGTGTTTGCTTTTCTTTCACCAAGCTTTGTAACTTACTAGAAGTGAATTGTGATCCATTATCGATTATAATTGTAGTGACAAAATCCGAATATAAGGAAGATTTGTTCCCTTTGGAATGTAATAATGAATTTAGAAGTTATTTTTTGCGTAGGCTACAATTTTCACCCACTTAGTGAAATAGTCATTAAGACTAGGACAAACTTTTTTTGGCCAGAAGCTAGAGGTAAAGGACCAATGAAGTTCATTCCTCATAACACAAAAAGGTTAATAGGACCAAAGTGGTTGGGTAGGGTAACTTGGCTATCTTTGTACAATGGTGTACTATTGGCAATTTTTGCACCTTTGTGCTATTTCTTTTACATTCGTTTTGATGAATAGCCAGCAATAGCCTTGCTTTAGCATTTTACGAGCTTGATTTTCTCTATTTGAGCGATTACATATTCTTTTGAGTGTAATTAAAAGTTTGATCATATTCTTCTTTGGTAAAATATCCGAGTCTCATTGGTCACCGTACTACCAATATAGTGTACTGTTGTGAAAAAAATAGCACCTAGCATGACTGGCGAGTGTTCTTACTCAAGATTTATTGTTCACAGAATGTCTTAAAGGAAGTTAAGGATGACTTTTATTTAGAATTTCACGGTTGTTACTTCTCCCACAATGGTGATCTTTGACAACCTTGATGGATTATGAGTTGAGGAGTAAGAATATCCTTCTAGATGTCCCGAGTAAGGTGAAGATTAATTTTTATATATTATTGTAATTAAGCTCCCCCTATAAGCGCATGTCTTAAATAATGTGTAGGTAATTGTGTCATTTGCTTCTTGAACTTGAACTGAATTTATTGCTTGATAACTAACCTCCAGCTAGAGTAGTAAAATATGACTTGGCTAGGGGTCGTGAGCATCTTTAGGTGAGCTAAGCATTATTTGAGGCATTCAAAGGCTTGTTGTCATGACTCAGTATTATTTTTATTTTGTGAACTGAATTTATTACTTGTCATGACTCAGTATATCCTTCTAGTTGAATGACTTAGTTTTATTTTGTGCTTTGAAGAGTGGACCACACTTCTTACTTAATTTTGATATGAATCAACTTAAACTTGCTAATATTTTACTAGCTTTCTCATTTTTTGTTAAGATTTTTGGGTTGTTGATCATTTATGATGACTTGGGCTTTACTCGAATTGGCTTCTTTTCTTTAGGGGCCATTAATTATTCGATGAACTTTCTAGACTGAACCTCAATAATATATTTCTATAGGTTCAATTTTATATTATAGCTTAGGAGGGTTTTAAGGGTTCCCTTCAAGCTCACTTGGTGCTTTCCATGACTAAAGCTTTTGATCAAGGCATCATCAACATAGAATTTAATGTTTTGGGATCGTTGTGCTTTAAACATCTCATCTATGAGCCATTGGTAAGTTGTTCTGACATTTTTTAAACAAAATGGCATCACTCGATAGAATGTGCTGAGGTGATGAATGATTTGTTTTCTTCATCCCTTGGGTTCATTTTTATTAGGTAATAGCCTGAATAGGCATCCATGAAACTTAATGTATTGAATTTGATCGTTGAATTGACTAGATCATCAATATTGGGGAGTATGAGTTCTAAGACATACATCATTCACATTTTTGAAATCAGTGCATATTTTCTACCCACAGTAATTTATTTTTACCATGCAGACATTGGAGAGCCATGTAGAGAAATATATATTTCTAATAAACTCATATTTAAGGAGCTTAGAGACTTCTCCTATTGTCTCGTTTTATTCTTGTGAAAATTGCCTCAATTTTAGGGTGGTGATTGGTTTGTGCGGGACAATATGCAAAGAGTGAGAGACTATGCTTAGGTAGATACTTGATATATCCTATGACCATGATGCAAAATACTTGGCATACTTTCCGAGTAAAGTGGTAAGGTTAGAAAAGTACTTTGGGCGGTGCCATTGTAATGAAGTTTCTCTCTTTGGAGTCTTAAGGATCTGCTGGAACAAGTGCTTTCTGGAGGCGTGGGAACAATTCTTTTGGCTTTGTCAATTGGCATCTTATCGTGCAGGGTACTCAGGGAGGTGCAAGTGGGACTGCATCATCGAAATGAAGCATTTTCTATATGCCCTGGGACTCCTTATATGCTTACATGAATTTGCAAGTAGGAAATTTTACCATCATGTGCCTTGTGGACACTATGACCTATAAGGTGTCCAATAATCCAATGTAGCTAAATGCAGACACCTGAATGACTACAAACACTTCATTGTGCGCTTTGTAGTTAGCCTTGATTCGAGACAACCTTCAAAAAGATTTTTATCTGATTAGGGCGGGAATCTTTCTGTTTAATCTTGTTAGCTTCTAAGTGACAGGCTACAGGTTTTGAAGTGGAATATCTTTGAGAAGGTCACATGAAGATCGAGTATGTTCAATTTACTGCATGTATTCACAGTAGCTAGGAGACACAGTGGTCCCAATGATTGCCTGTGCCATGATTGCATCATCAAACATGGTGAAACTCACTTGTTGGCCTCATTGAAGAGAATAGTATGCCAGTCTTCATGGACAAATGTGGATAAGAATGTTCTCATTTCTGATTTTCTCAAGGCTTTCTGACCTAATGGCACTTTTGGGTTGGCTACTCTAAAAACCGTTAAAGAGGACTTGACAATAATTTTAGAATACTCGGTTGTGGGACCATGAAAGCCTGTGACCCTTAAAAGAGGCAAACGATCTTGCACATACAAGGTATATCCTAGCTTGAAACCCTTTGACATGGTGGCCGCCTTGATTTGGAGGCATCATGGATTATGAGATCACTCTAGCATTGGCCGAGTTACCATGATAGGTATATCTTGGAGTCTTTGCAACAAATAATACCTTCGTTGCCTCTTCCTAAGATGACTAGGTTGTTATAGGATGCTCCTCAGTGGTTCTGGTAGGATATGTTCTTCTGAGCATTTCTGGTGGTGGAGACAATGAGTCTGTTAGTACAGCAAGTGTTCCTCCAAATATGGAAGACAAATTGACTGGCTGCAAAGGTGATACAGAGCATGGGTTGTCGTGTGCTGCTATTCCATATTTGGTAGTCGTCCTTATTGGTGTTGCACCATTTGAGTAATGCAGACAACATTTCCAACATTCGTTGCTATAACTCTTTGGCCAAGAGTGGAGGGTTCACCAACATATCAATGGAGTTGTTTACTGCTAGTTATGGGGAAAAATGGGTAGATGATCCATATGTGTTGGGAGAAAAGAGTTCTCAGAATGTTCCCAAAGATGTGGATTTGAGTTTTTCAATCAGAGGTGCAACTGAGTGTGGCTAAGTTTCTATTTTAAGTATTTGAACAAACTTTATATGGTGGAATTTCTTCTCCTGAGAGAGAAGATGAGTATCCAATCATGTAAATAACAAAGTGGGTACAATGATATAAACGAATTAAAAGCACAAAAATAATACATAAGTGATTCGACTTTGTAATGAACCTACATTCACTTGAGAGTTTTTTCTTGGTTTTACACTATGTTTAATCATGAGGAAGTACAATTGGATGGAGATTAGAGACATTGTTATTTGAATTTATCAAGAGAACTGTATACTTTTACAAATTGCTATAAATATAGAAATCAAGAGAACTTGATAGTAGGATACGTAATAAAAGGTTTATTTTACCCTTTTATGTAAAAATTGAGCTAATATGAAGTTCTAGGCACATGACCAATGATTTGAATAGTTAAAAGTATTAGACGTGTTTCTGTATCGTCCATAAAAGGCTTGCTTTTCAAAAGTTATAATGCTAAAAGTAACTCTTGGCAGCATGATCTCTGCTTATGAATGGTTGTCTATGTTTTTGTCAACACTTAGGTGACATTACCCTCGTGAAAGGTTTGAATAGGTAGGAGATCACTCGGCTGTGGTGCTTAATGAGTTATTCATCACAAAATCACTTAGATGAAATCTCGAAGAAGCGATTGGCCTTGGTTTTACTCGGCTAGAACTAGGGTGAGTCGGATGTTCTTGCAAACTCCAAAGACTCATGACAAATTTTTAAACTTAAATATATAATCTTTTTTTTTTTTTGATATTTTTATTTATATAGTTTCACATGTGAAGGATTTGTTTTATTTATTTATTTGTAGCTCAGGACAAACATTCAAATTTCTTAATCACTTCAAACTTGACACTTCTAGCGCCACAAACGTTTTCTCATGAATTGCTGGGATGCGTAAAAAATAGAAATCAAGATTATTATATAATATGGCGTGTAATCCAAAATTTGACCTATTCTTATGTGTAAAGAATGGTCTAAATAGAAAATCCCAGGTGCACAGTTGGGTGATTAAAATGGTCAGAAAAGGTAGTTCGCTTATATATTGCCCATGTCAATAAAAACTTTATTTATGCATTGATTATGAAGTGATGCTGGAGTAACTCTCGAAAATGTGATCTACACGTAGAAACAGTCGATTATGCTTCATGCAATGCTCGAGTGGATGCCATCCTCATTAATGCCTCGACTAAGTTAGGAGATTTCTCAACGATGGAGCATTACATGAAATCACTCGGATGAGGTCTAGAAGAATTAATTGATCCCAATTTTACTCCGCTAGAGACAAAGTGAGTCAAATGTTTTTGCAAACTCCAAAAATATAATGGAACTTATGAAAATTTGTTAAACAATATATTATAAAAATTGTAAGGCAATATTAAAAAATTATTTAAGGCCAAAATAGGGTATAACAAAGCTTTTATCTTACATGCATTTATACTCATCAATTTTGCTTTATTTACATTGCTAAAAAACTTGAAGAATGTTTTTTTGAATTTGTTGTGATCATTAAATAAGTGTAAGCTATAAATTTTTAAGGTTTTATTCATCATTTTTTATGATATCAAATATAATTAAAAAAATAAATAAATGTGTATACTCCCCTAATTTTTTCTATATAAAAAGTTTGAAGTAAGAGTTACAATTATTTTTAATTTTTTTGTGTATGTAGAGTTCCACTTCTGAAGGTGCTTTTCTATTAGTTTATTTGTAGCTCAAGTCATAAGTTTCAATTTAAATTTTTTTAATTGTTTAAACTTGAAACTCATAACATCAGATACTTTTTTTTTCATAAAGCTCAATTGTTGATTCAAAAAGTACCTTCCAAGTAGATTTTGGAGAGGATAGAGTTCAAATTTAGAGTGGCATCTAGATTATTTTTGAAATATTGTAATTTTTCTGACTATAAATATACTAGGACATTCCTTGGTCATGCCAAGAACGGGTTACTTGAATTCATCAAGTGTTTTGTTTAATTTTGTAGACATGCTTAAGATGACCACAATCATTAAGGGTCAAGGGTTGTTTTTATTGAACACCTCTCAGTAAAAATATCCTGAAAATCAATTTTAACTTTCAGTTGATATTTTTTCAAGATATCAAAGTAGGCTAAGGCTAATAAATGTCTAATGGCTTTTGGTCTCACCATGTGCGCTAATGTTACTACAAAAATTATTCCCTTACTAAAACCTTTGACTATAAATTTAGCTCTGTTTTTAGGTGTTATCTTTTCATCATTTAATTTATTACGAAAGATTTGTTTTGTTCTAACTCTACTTCAATTTCTTATTATGATAGAAAAGTTGTATGATTTGTCTCATTTCTAAGAGAACTCCTAGCTTTAAAATAGAGAGTTAAAGGTCTTTACAAATTTATTAGAAGAATGACTTCTTGCATATCTCCATTTCTTAGGTAAACTAATTTTAACTTCATTATGATTGGCATTTATTATTAACTTATTAAGAGCTTTAAATATACATTTTTAACCTCTCTATTTGATGCAAACCTCTATTCATTATATTGTTGATGTAGTTCATTTATTATTTTGGTTGTATCATTTGAGTGTTTCCCCAAGGGTCACCCTCCATTCATCTTTTAGTTCTAGGGATGCAAAATTTGATTTGCCTTTAATTAATTGCTTAGAGTAATTGTGAAATAACATACAACTAATGTGAGCCAACATACAAAATTTTTTTTATCATCAAAATTTTCATCTCATCACGCATGATTTGCATTTATAATGAATATATATATATATATATTCAGATTTGCATTATTTACCAATTAGTCTTTGATTAAAGTTAATATTACTTAGATTTTGATAATAAGAATTAGTGATATAATTTAATTATTATAATAACAATGAAATACTATGTACAAACATTAGGATCACTCAGCTAAGACTATAAAGAGCGTGCTTTTCTATCACATTTTGCATTACAAAAATAACAAACTGACAAAAGCATAAAATTTTAAACCAAACTTTTTTCTTACAACACTTCTAATGGGCTTCCTGTTTAACATTACTTTGTTCACCGTATTGATGATTTCAGTTGGATTCAGGTTCCTCAGTATATTTTAGAATACATGTGGAGTAATAAGGTGGAGGCATGTAAAATTGTTTGCACTCAGCCCAGACGTATATCAGCTATTTCAGGTACTTTATCTTTAACTGTGCGTTTAGTTTTTGTTAATTAACAGGTTTTTATGAAAAAAATAGGGATTTTTCATTGTAGTTGCTGAGAGGATCTCTTATGAGAGGGGAGAAACTGTTGGAGATACCGTTGGCTACAAGGTAACTGATCTCATGCATTATATGAAGTTTTTGTAGCTTAATTTAAATTTATTACTTTCTACTGGTTGAACAAAGCAAATTTGTGGATCTAAGTTGGCTCTATTATGATCTGAATGTCATGTGTTTGAGTCTATGAAGCCTTTCTCATAGTCATTAAAATTTTTATAGAATTAGTTTCTGAAATAGTTCACTGACTCTTGTATATTGCCCATTTTAATTCCAAAGCCTTAAAATTGTCTTTTTTTATACTTAAAAGTTTGTCCTGCGGTTGTCTTCGAGGTTAGTTTTGGATTTAAAAAAAGTATGAAGTTATTCTAGGAGGGATAATTTGGTCTTTTTATCAATTTAATATAAAATTAATTTTTTATAATAAATAATTATGCATTATCTATTTTTTTATAACATTGAAAATTTGTTTATTGAAAATTATTTTATTTGATAGTGAGAATTTAAGTTTAACTTTTTTTAATCTTTTGGATCAATTTAGGCTGTGTGATTAAATAAATCGACCAAATTGCCTCTCCCATAATAACCCTATCAAATCATTTTCATCGAAAAGTAACTTCAAAGATAATAACGAGACTAAACGAGCACTTACATAAGAGTTGAATGACTAAAAAAATTATATTAACACTTGGGACTAAAATTTGCATTTTACAAGAGTTGGGGGATCATCTTAGCAATTAATTCGTTTTTGTATTGACCCATTCATTTATCTTACATTATTGGAGCTTCATGTGCTTTTAAAATCTACTAGCCACGCCTACACTTAGTGGGTGTTCAAGAGATTAAGTGGTATGGTTTTGCTATTTTTGTGTACTTTGGGATTGTTGAACAATAATCATCAAGTACAATAACTATTTAATATTGAATAGGGAGCGATAATTGAGTAAATTAATGAAGACAAGTGATATAAATAAACTATTTCCTTTCGAGTGTAAACTGAACCCATCTAATAAAAAAATAATTCAATAAATCACAGAGGATGCTTCTTATTCATTGGTTGGAAAGTACCCTTGGTTTGTTCAGCGTCTGGTTTCACTATTATTGAAATAAGATGAAATTATCTTCATCAAGTATTCATTTTTTAATTTTTGTTTTTTATGAAACTGTAAACATGTACTCGTATTGATGGATACCTATCTTTTTGTAATACTTAATTTTTCTGCAAATTCAATAAATATACTTTAGCTTAACTATTGACATGTTTCAAGTTGATTTTATAGTTCTATTGACATGTATAGTTTGTATATTTGTGGGAATTTTTCTTGAACAAGGATATTTTAATACTTTATTGTGCTTCTAGATAATCAATATATGCTACCAAAGATGATTGATTTTCGAAGCTGGCTTATGTGGTTGGGATAATTCTAATTATTATTGTTTGTGTTTTAGGAACAATAATTTTGACCCTTATTTCTTTCTAATGCTATTTTTTGTAGATACGTTTTGAGTCCAAAGGTGGGAAAAACTCTTCAATTATGTTCTGCACAAATGGGGTTTTCTTGAGATTACTGATTAATAGAGGTGATAGTGCAACTGAGATGGCGAAAAACAGTCGACCAGCAAAGGACATTCTCCTTGAGATAACCCACATAATATTGGTAATGCTTTTTATGCTAATGAAAAATGCATCTAAAGTTTGATATTCTTATCAGCATAATTTGTGGGGTGCTTTACGGGTGCACATTATAATCTGGATATAATTGAATTGTTAGCCAATTTTCTACCATGAATGAAATAGGCAAATTTATCACTTCTAAATGCTGAGCAAAGCTAATACAGTTACCCTATTCTTCCTTCTAGAGAAGGAGAATAAAATGACTTTACCTTTTCTTTTTTGATATTAGGATGAACGACCTCTTGGAATGTCCTCGTATTGCTGTTTGTGAACTAACATTGACATTGCCGTACCCCAAGCTTCAATGAGTGTGTAGGGTTGCGTTATGCGTCAACAACCAATATAACACTTGTTGAGCTAACATGGCATAAGTTTTTTGTGATTTTTGATATATGTTTAGTAAAAGAATTATAAAGAAAGTATCTAATACTTAAGCTGATTATTCTTGTATAAAATAATGGATTATTTTGAAATGATTATAAAGTTATTTTAGAGGTAAGCTAATAATCTAAAATCAATTATTGATTTTAGATTTGAATAGGATGAGTTTGATAAAAATAGTAAACTTTAGCTATACTTTGGGTATATGGTGGAGTTTATAGATTAAAAATTGATATACATTCAATGGTGATGTGTTGAGGGTAAAGAAAAGTATATGTGGCAAATGGTTGCTAATTTTATCTGTATGATAGCTAATTTTTTGCTTAGAGAATCTTGGGGGAGAGCCACTAGCATTATAGATACTTGTGAAGGTATAAGCTTGGCTTGTTGAGAATTCAAGTAGCAATCAACTGATGCTAAGGTTGTGGATTTTAAAGTTTTTATGAGAAATTAAGCATTTAAAGAAATATGCTTATAAAATAGCTAATTTAATGATAAGAATACCAATGAATTGGCTCAAGTGAAGTGCATTTTTAGTTGAGAGGTTTAATGAAGAAATTTAGTGATAGAGAAGAATACTTATATTTGATCTCTATCAATTAAGAACTTAGAGAAGTATTCTGGAGAGCATCAGAACGAAAAGTGTCATGTATAATGTAGTGAGGATGTGGTGTCTTGTTAAATTACTTTTCTATTTCAATGGATTTTACTCATTTTAAAAGTGGAAGAACAAAAGAGACATGGAAATAAACTATCATATCTATTTTTACATTTTTGGAGTTTAGAGAGGTATTGTTATTTGATGAAAAGATTGTGAACACAAATATCTTATGGAGCTGATCTTACTTGGGGGCTATTTGGTTTGCAATTTATGGGTGTAAAGCAATTACTTGAATTATAATTTAGCTTTTCAAGTGTTTGCTCTTCAATATTATATTTACTATGTTTTAAGGATAATATTATTGCTCCATATCCTCATAGACATAGGATCAAAATTATGCCAGTATCGAGTGATTTAATATTACACAATGGTCCCATGTTTCTATTTCATGAATTCATATTTTTTTATCCGGGTTTCCTTGGTGTATTTTTCCTCATTTAGCGTACATTTCTCCATGCCCTAGTTGGCATTGCTACGAGAACTAGGGAGATCTTAGGTGTTAATATGGATGCCAATTACACTAACGATCATTTGTGGCTTGCCTTCTTGCAGTGGCTTTGTACCGTTTTTCTTAGAACTTTTCTTCATCACAAACAATTAATGATGATAAGTGGGCTTTGTGTTTTTGTTTATCCAGTACATTGTGATCTGTACAACGACTTCTTTCTTGACGTCGTTGCCATTCAAATTTGCCTCCTCCTTTGCACTGGCCCTGCTTTGATGAGATTTAAGGCATCATCACGGCTGCAGGTGCTTTTCATTTCTCTTAGAATCTCTTTTTATAGCTACGTTTGTTGAAAAACTAATAATCGTAGAACTTTTAATTAGGTTGCACAAGTAATCTCACGCATGCCAATTTTTTTTATTTTTTGAAATTTGTTTATGTGATCATATGAGTCAAGGGTGCTGCCAATTTCTTTTTTTGAAATTCTTGCTTTATAAGAATGACGCCAAAAGCATTTGTTAGGGGTTTTATTCTATATTTGTTGCTTTATTTTTATGGATGTTAGTCTTTGTATATGGATGTCTTAAGCCCTATATTGTTAAATAGATAAGGCCATGGTTTATATATGTCGAGGAAGAGATATTTGTGTTGTTTCTCTGATGTGTTGTGAGCCTTACAAAAAAATTTTGTATATGGCTCAAGCAAGGCATAAACACTATAAGAAAGTTAGTTAAACTCGGGGCTAACATTGTGTGATGACCCATGTTAGGTTAGTAACAACCAATCTAGTATGGGTTCATTTTTTCGCAGGATCATATTGGCAGTTTAAGTAAAATAACAGTTAAACAACATTTAGAGCCATACAAGAATAAAAATATCATTCATTTAATTTAAAAATAATATCATCCAAAATATTTCATAAATTACATCATACATAAATAAATATTTATCTCTTGAAAAGAAAATAAAAACTAAAGTTATAATCTGTGCCATGATTCCTTTTAATAACTTTAAACACCTCAGCCTCCTCCAGACGTATCTGATCTGACATTACAAAAAATAATGCCTTTGGTGCGCATTCTAAGTATAAAGGATATTAAATAATATACTTTTAAGAAAAAACGAAAAGCAAGAATGATATGATAATAATTATAGGGAAATATGATTTAATGCAAATAAAAGATTATCATAACTCTTGCAAATAAACAATTCTTTATCATGATTATATCACATGCCAAATTTAAAATGATGATCGCATAAAAATTCATGTTTATGTTTATGTCTTGATATCATGTAGTGACGTTAATAGTTCTGATGGGCAAAGCCAGAACCTTGAGGCTGGGTTCAATTAAAAGTTCTTTACTTTGGCCCCTCAAAGGCTTCTATATGGCACCCTTATGGCTCCCGAGGACTAACTTTGTCCCTGACCTATTTAACCGCTATTTCGGAATCCTTTGCAACATTCACAAGATACATAAACATCATTTTTTTTTGCATAATTAGTAAAAATAATGCTTTTAATATCAATATGAAACAGGCTCAAAGCGATGCTTAAGCATCAATAAAGACAATTAAGAGTATAAAAGTAATATTCAATGTAATCTTTGTATTTGACTTAAGAAGATGAATCACTCACAAACTTGATGTAGTACTGAAAGATTTGGGGTGTCTGCAAAGTTATGTTTTATAGTTTTATCAGCATTTGAAAATATCTGTCTTTATTATTAAAGCATACATTCTCCTTTCTAAGTTTAATTGCAGTTACAAAGTCTAGTTTATAATTTAAATTTGTACTCGTTCTTCGATTATCTAAAATTCATACCATAATTAGGATAGTGAAGTAACACATATTGTTATTAAAGCATACGTTCTCCTTTGCAATATTCAACTGATCATAGCATGATGTTAGAGTTGCAAGATAATCAGGTGAAGTGTCGAGAGTGTGGATAGGATTAAATAAAAGAGGTTTGAAATAAATTTAGGTACATTGATTAGAAAATGTAATCGGGATCAGTTAGGTACTCATTAATACTTACTAATACTCTTTACTTCCCAATTAGATAAACATTCCAAATAGTCTCCTTAAGTCTCTAAATGAACCAAGGGAGCTTTGGTGATTTTACAAATCAAATTCTGTATCATATATGAATTCGCTACATCTGCTATAATCTCATCATTCACATAATTCCTTAATAAATCTTTGCATCACTTAACTTCTCAATATCTACAAGGATTCATTTAAATCTCAAGCTAGAACTCCCAATTATTATCATTATTATTATTTTTTTTAAATCAGTGATGAACACTTATAATCCATTCATCATTACTATTAGTGGAGTTAAAAGATATCTTTCCCCAACTATTTATTGTCTATTGCATTTTAAAATGATAAATGGAGAATTCTATAGTTACGAACAGAGAATTAAGATTCAAGGATAGTGTAAATAAAAATACTAGAGAGCAATATAAAATTTCCTGTATTGGCAGTTGTAGAAATTTCAGAGTTTAGCTTAATATATTCTGCTATTTGTTTAAAGGAAATTTAACAGATTACTATTTTATAATTATGATCTGTAGATTTTGAAGTTAAATTAGCAAAGGAGATCATACCTTAGAGATTGGGGGACTTCGAGGACATCCGCAGAAAGAGACCGAGCGGAAGAGAAGAAAATCGTGCGGGAAGAGCACATGTCGGCTTCTGAACCACTCATCAGTGTCTCTATCACAGCCTGTGACGACCCCAATATTAGAAATCACTTAACTCAATATTGATACGACACCACAATACCTAATATTAGATTAGAAGAAAGCTAATCCAATTCATTAAGTATTGTGTTTGGCCAAGGATTTAGAAGAGGGTCTTAAGTTAAGATGGAAGGGAAGTTATGAATGGTATTTAAAAGTTTGTAAATAAAGATGCAACAAATGGATTTAAGAATGAAAGATAATAGAATTGAACATGCAATTTATGAAAGATGACATGAGTACCTGCAATAGTAATCTGAAACAAATGAATTACTTACATTTAATCCTAGACATGGGATTCTAATTATTTATGGGGAAATTAACATGTGAATTATGGATTTATAATTTTCCCCAATTATTCTAAGTCTAAATTTTCTTAAAAATTTCGGCAGAGTCTCCTTTGTAAATGGTTAAGGAAACACCTGCAGAAATACATGCAATACTCCCATTCCAATGGGAGTTATAATTTAAAAGAAAAAGACATCCTAATATATCATACATTCAATCCATTTTAACTCCAATTCTAATATAGAGTTCAATCCTTTTTATAGGATTGCTCATTTCCAATTTTAGATAGAGTTCAATCCTTTTTATGGGATTGCTCATTTCTAATTCTAAAAGAAAAAGGGAGAGAAGTACATGTCTAACAATTATTTACACTATGATTTATTTTATCAAGACCTTAAATATTCATAGGAAGATATGCAAAGACTTAATTAATACGCAAATTTTATACATTTAATTCCTATTCATCCATTCATTTACTCATCCATTCATTCATCACAAGCATTTAAGTATAGTCTAAACTCCAACAAGTATGGTAAATTAAAGTAAATGACATTATTATAGAACAACAGTAAACTGAATAAGAAAAGAAAATTTACAGTTCACTTGGAATTCTTAATAAGCTATAATTTATAATATATGATAGGCGGAAACAATTTTAGTTTTTAGCGCTTGGTCCAGCTCCACTAGCATCCAAGTGCACCTGATCTATCACATTTTGACATTTAAATATGATAGGGTAAAGCCAAGAAATAGAAAATCTGGTTAGACTAAATAGTCTAAGCACAATTTAAGATTGGCTAAACATGCTATTGTTATAATTGGATATCACAGTTCTAGTTACAATGCAAACACAAGCATAAGTGCAATATGATAAGCATACAAATAAGGGAAGGAAAAACAAGTGAGGTAGAATTGCTCACTTAATCAAACATCCTGGCCTACAATCAATACAACGGTGAAGCATCCTAAATAGGCTAGAATGAACTAGTGTGCATATGAAATTAAATGAAATAAAGCATGATATGTTCAAATGAACTTATGCTTAGTAAGGAAAAATAAACAGTGAAGCATTTAACTGGAGTTATACAACATTCATTGTAATCTAAATAAACTGTAAACAAGTAAAGTACAGTCCTAAATCATAGAAAATGCATAGTAAAGAAATTGAAGGAATAATTTTAGATTTAAATCTAAGATACACATAGCCTAGGATTATGTAAAGTAGTATAGCTAAAAGCTATGGTGAATTTTAACAAACTATAAGATTGAAGATCTCACATATTTATTAATTGAAGTTATTTTAATCTATACTCATTCTGTGGGCATATTCAGAATGAGATGAGGAGTTAAACACGTCTGTTTAACATATAAGGAAAATGGGGTCCATACCTAAAACACTCACATTCTCCCTCTAAGAATGCGATGTCTCCTTATTACTCCATTTCAGTCTGCCCTAGACTGATCCACCATATAGAACCCCTAATAATTTTAGGTGAAAGTTTTGTTCATGCACAATATTTTTATGAATGATTCAATGAATAAGGCTCAAAGCTAAACAAGCCAACAAGGGAAATTCAATATTTGCAACTAAGTGATATTCAAAGTTATCTAATTTTAATGATCTACTTAATGATTGGAGCTAATTGAGCTCCCAATTAACGTTGATATATTGATCTCAAGTTAATTGTAATATAATAGTAATTAGGATTTTGAAAATTAATAGATTCAATTCATTTAATATGATGTGACAAAATAATTTATAAATATAATGATTGTTGTTAGAGACTAACTCTTAACCTCTTCCTAAACCATAAGATCTAACTTAAGAAATTTGAAATTAATGAAATTCTACTACTAATCATTATGGTTTTCTAGCTAAGTTATAGTTTGAATGTTCTAATCAAACATATTAATCTAGCTAAGTTACAAGTAATTGCAAAGTTTAGGATAAATACTTACTAGACTTAAGAACTACAAGTTCTATGTTTACTATTAATGTATGTTTATAGAATTCAATAGGCTCCCTAAACTAATCTAAGTAAGTTAAGGATACTTATTACTATATCTTAATTTAACAAAATAAGTTTTAAGAATTATGATGAATAAGCTAAGTATTGAACTAATCACTAAAACTAGATCTAGTTGGTTAACAAATCTACAATTATTAATTCATTAAGACTATTTATTCTTAATGGTTTCAACTAATAGACTTAGGATCCAACTATAGATCAATTACAATTCAAATCCTAGGGTTTCTATTTTAGGGTTGAAAAGTGAATTAAGTACTTGACAATTAATTCGCATAACTAGGGAATTGAGAACTAAGCTCATAAAAATATTATCTAAGTGTCAAAGGAGATAATAAATGTGATAAGTTAGCTATCCTAGGGTTTATAAGACTTATAGTAAGCTACCTAGAAATTTAGGTTAATCACAATAACACTAAGTGAGAGTCAAAAACCTATTATCATAATTTTGTTGTCCAATTGAACTCTTTTATAATTAAATGAAATTCTTATTTCATAAGGAGAAGATTGACACTAAGTTTGTCAATTTTGGACAACATTGGAAAATTAGGGTTTTAATGACTCCTAATTAGGTTAAAAAGTGATTAAGAAAATTAGGGTTTTAAATATTGGATTTTATTCCATATTATTGAGCCTCACATTTTTTGTGAGTCAAATAGACTATTTGACCTTTTGATTTGGAAATCAATTGATCAAATTAAGTCACTTGAAAGATTAATATTAATATGACATTAATTGATTAATCCAAATTATTTACCCAATAAAATAATTAACAAAACTGAAATTAAATTTCATATTATTGATCTACTCGTTTTTACGATCAAATTGATATATAATATTGCATATATTGGATAAATATTTCATAATGTATGTTTTAATGAAACTTAATAATAATTAAACTTATAATTTAATAAAAATCCTTAAGTTAATCCTACTGTATAAATGAACCGCACGGTTCGAAAAAAAATAAAAGAATCGCTCGGTCCGACAGCAAGTAGCCCGAAAGAAATTCGGGATTCGGCGTCGCCTTCTTCGCAAGGGAGAACTGCCGATCGCAAGGGAGAACTGCCGATCGAGATGACGATAGGAAGAGGCGAAGAAGGATGCCGACGGAGGAAGGTTGCCGACAGAGGAAGGCTACCGACAGAAAGAAGGAAAAAGGTAAAGTCCTACTCGATCCTGGGGACGGCCCGCACGCCGGCGAGTGAAACTTGCCGAAGCTATCTTCCCAGGTCATAAATGGACTTGATGAAGTGAAGACGACGCTACCCTAACTTTTTCGGAAGGGAAAAATCGATACGTGCGAAAAAGGAAAGGAGATGAAGACGGAAGTACCTGAAGATCCCGCACAGAACGGCTCGTCGACGGAGGCTTAAGGTACGCAAAGCTCTTTCCTGCTCCTTCTCACGCGCACACGTCGATAGCTTCGCTAGAAGTCGCAACCCTACGAAGAAGCTCCCGCAAGCACTTCGGACGACAGAAAGAAATTTTCAGCAAACGCCTTAAAGTCCCTTAGGAAAGGAATAGAGGGGGAATAAAGCCACGGGGAGGCCAGCTGGAGAACCGGACAGTCCTTCTCTGGCAGCCGCGATCGTGCGTGAGGCGTACAGGGAGCGGGATCTGGCCGTTTGCTCGATCGGTTGATCGAACGGCCAAATCTCAATTTTTTTGGTTTGATTAATGCTAAACCGCCGGATGAGACCCAAAAGGACGAGCGACGGTCGAGATGCTGCCGCACGCCTGCTTCGTGCAGTACCCGCCACAGTGAAATCTCTTCCACTAATCAAAAGGAACCGTTGGATATTTTTAAGCTTTAATTAGGTTGTTTAACAATATTTTTAAAAGCTAATTAATTTAATTTAGTAGGAGGCTGTTACAGACTCCCTCCTTAAAAAGAGTGTCGCCCCCGACACACAACCAATAAAAGCAAGGAATTAAAATACACTAAGAAATTCTAAAGAATTTACGACGAGGTTAAAAGAACTAATTCTACCTCATTAGGAAAAGAATTAGGCTGCAGTTCCATTTCAGGTATCTGAACTTGCTGACTTGGATCTAGCAAACACCTTCTTAGTGACGAAACGTGAAACACATTATGCACAGCCGAGAAGTCTTTTGGCAACTCTAATCTATAGGCAGATGTTCCAATTCTCTCAATCACTTCAAAGGGTCCCAAATATCTTGGACTCAGCTTTCCAGACACACCGAATCTCTGCACACCACGCATCGGACTAACTTTAAGATAAGCCCTATCGCCTACTTGGAATTCCAACTGACGATGACGAGCATCATGATATTTCTTCTGTCTATCCTGAGCTGCAGTCATGTTACACTTGATCAGTCGAACTTTCCTAGTAGTTTCTTCTACTAACTCGGAACCATAAAGTTGAGAGTCTCCTACTTCAGTCCAAGCAACTGGAGTTGTACATCTCCTTTCATAAAGAGCTTCGTAAGGAGCCATACCAATACTGGACTGATAACTGTTGTTGTAGGCGAACTCAACTAACGCTAAATGATTTTCCCATGATCCACCGAAATCTAGGATACAAAGATGCAAAAGATCTTCCAAGATCTGATTAACACGCTCAGTCTGACCATCTGTCTGGGGATGGAAAGCAGTACTCAACGCTACACTCGTCCCCAAGTCTTGCTGAACAGCTGACCAAAATCTGGAAGTGAATCTACTGTCTCTGTCTGAAACTATACAATTCGGTGTACCATGCAAACGAACGATTTCTTTAATATAAAGCTTAGCTAACTTCTCAACCGGATCTGTCTGACGAATAGCTAGAAAATGAGCTGACTTGGTGAGTCTATCGACTATCACCCAAATAGAATCAGAACCAGATCTACTCTTAGGCAAACTTACGATGAAGTCTAAGGGTTTAAGAAGTTCACCAGGCTTCTGATGTTCGGCCTTAACCAAGGAACATGGATGGCACTTGGAAATAAAGATAGCTATATCTCTTTTCATGCCGGACCACCAAAATGATTGTTTGAGATCCTGATACATCTTACAACTACCGGGGTGCACTGCATAGCCAGAGTTATGAGCTTCAGACAATATCTGTAACTGCAAGCCTTTTGGAATCCATAATCTGGTCTTCTGAAATACAACACCTTCATCATCAAGACGTAATTCAGATCTCTTGCCACTTGCGATTTCGGAAACTAACATTAAATAACTCGCATCTTCCTTCTGAGCTTTAACAATCTTAGATCTCAGGGAATCATCTGACTGAATGGCAAATAGTAAAGTGCCTAAATCAGCTGAACTGATAGGCTCAAGATTCAATCTGACAAAATCTTCGATCAAGGATTTGTTGCAACAAAGAGAAGATAAAGTTGCTTTACCCGGATGATATTGGATTTCTAAATCGTAGTCGCAAAGTAACTCTAGCCACCTACGCTGACGGCAGTTAAGTTCTTTCTGGGTGAAGATGTACTTTAAGCTTTGGTGATCAGTAAACATCTCACACTTAACTCCATACAGGTAGTGTCTCCAGATCTTTAGAGCAAAAACTACGCCTGCAAATTCAAGATCGTGTACAGGATAGTTCTTCTCATTAGGCTTAAGCTGTCTAGAGGCATAGGCTATGACGCGGCGATCTTGCATCAGAACACAACCAAGTCCTACTTTAGAGGCATCAGTATAAACATGAAAATCTTTGCCCTCACGAGATAGCACTAGAACAGGAGCAGAAGTCAATAACTGTTTCAACTTCTGAAATGATTCTTCACAGGCTGTGCTCCAGATGAACAGAACGTCTTTTCTAGTTAACTGAGTTAGCGAAGAAGCAATTAGAGAGAAACCAGGAACGAACCTTCTGTAATAACCAGCGAGTCCTAAGAAGCTACGGATCTCTGTTACAGATTTAGGTTGAACCCACTGTTGAATAGCTTGGATCTTCTTTTGGTCTACTCTAATGCCTTCAGTATCAATCACGTGACCTAAAAATGCCACGAACTTGAGCCAAAACTCGCACTTAGAAAATTTAGCGAAAAGTTTATTCTCACTTAACAGTTCCAGAACGATACGCAAGTGCTCTTCATGCTCAGCAGTTGACTTCGAGTAAATTAGGATATCATCGATGAAAACAATGACAAACTCGTCGAGATACGGCTTTAAAATACGCTGCATCAGGTCCATGAAGATTGAAGGAGCATTTGTCAGTCCAAAAGACATGACTAGAAACTCAAAATGCCCGTATCGGGTCCTGAATGCAGTCTTCGAAATATCTTCATCCTTGACTCTAATCTGATAATAACCTGATCTTAAGTCAATCTTGGAGAAGATCTTTGCCCCGACGAGTTGATCAAACAAATCATCGATCCTAGGGAGAGGATACTTATTCTTTATTGTCACTTTGTTAAGCTCGCGGTAGTCTATACACATCCGCATTGATCCATCCTTTTTTTTAACAAATAGGACAGGAGCTCCCCAAGGTGACACGCTTGGGCGAACAAATCCTTTCTCCAACAACTCTTGCAACTGCTCTCTAAGCTCTTGCAGTTCCTTTGGAGCCATTCTATAAGGAGCCTTAGACTTAGGTTGAGTTCCGGGGACAAGTTCAATTGAAAAACCTACGTCACGCAGAGGAGGTAGTCCAGGCAAATCTTCTGGGAACACGTCCAGGAACTCTCTAACGGTGATAGTCTCTTCTGGACTATTCACTTGCTTCTCTTCGCCGATTAAGGTTACTAGGATCGTATAGCAACCCTTACTAACGAGACGCTTTGCTTCAACAGCATTGATTAGAGATGCAGTCAAGCCAAGCTTTCCTACGAATACTTCAGGTTTCTTTCCAACCTTAAGTGATACTCGCTTACGGAAACAGTCTATTACGGCATTAAACTTACTCAACCAATCCATTCTTAAGATTATGTCGAAATTCGTAATGGACATAACAATAAGTTTGGATTGGAAGAACTGGTTATTGATTGGGATGTCTACCAAACAGAACTCATTAGCACACATCTCAGCACCAGACGACAATTGAACTACTAAAGGATTGCTTAAGCTGAAATGTTGGAGATTTAGGGAAGAGGCACAACTTACTGACATGAAAGAGTGATTAGCACCAGTGTCAAAGAGAGTGTCCCAAATTTGATTTTTAATAATTAGAGTTCCTATAGCAGAGAAAATAAACTCTAATTACACTAATGAAAATTAAAGCAGGGAAATACTGAAATTAAATTGCATAAGAAAAATGAAAGCAGAAAATTGAAAATTAAATTTAGAACGTACCGGTAACCACGCTATTATCATCTTGTGCAGCAGAAGATGATAGAACGTATACCCTCGGTACCGTTGAAGACTGAGCAACGGCCTTGCCTTTATCCTTCCTACTATAGTGTCCTTGCTTAGAAGAAGAAGGTACACCCTTCTGATATTGAACATCTCCACTAGTAGGGGGAGGCATTAAGGCAAGCGCTGGCGCTTGGGTATTTAAGGGAATAGGATTCTGCACAGAACCTTGGCGGTTGATCCTCACCTTATCTACAGTCCAGTTAGTAATGCAGTCCCAATGTTTATGATTGATTCTGCCACATACGTAACATTTACCACCTGAGTGGTAGCACTTCCCATAAGGATGAGGTCTGTTACATATAATGCCCGATCTCCCTTGCTGGCCTTGCTTGGGATTTTGATTCGGGTTCTGGCCAGCAACAATTTGGAAGACTTTAGGACCATGAGAACGGTTCCGCTTGAAGGGTTCTGACCTTGAAGATTGTGGATTAGAACGCTTCCTCGAATCCATCTGGGCTTGATGGTACTCCACCCTCCGAGCACCTTCTAAAAGCTTTGGAAAACTGTCATGATGTTGGGACATCAAATGACATTTGATGGAATCTCTCAGTCCAGACAGAAATCTTGTACACCTAGCCACTTCAGTATGGACTAGGTTCGGGGCAAAACGAGAGAGTTTGCGAAACTCCATCTCGTATGTGTGCACAGAACGATTCCCTTGGGAAAGTTGCATGAAATCGTTCTCAATTATCGTCTGGGCAGAGGGAGGAACGAACTCTTCATGAAAAACATGTTCGAATTCATCCCAAGGGATGTCTTCCAATTGAACATCAGAGAAGCGGGACTTCAACTCACTATCCCACCAACATTCGGCTTCACCACGGAATAGGTAGGTTGCAAGGCGGAGACTCTCGCTCTCCGGACACTTAAAGCTTGCAAGTGTCTTTTCTATCTCCTTTAGCCAATCAACGGCTTCAAAGTGGGAGGCTGAACCATTGAAGGCTGGAGGGTTCAGATGAAGGAAAGTAAGAAGGTAGGCATCCACTATGGGACCTGAAGATGGTTGAGGAACCAGAGGGAGTTCAGAAATAATGGGAGAAGAAGCTTGTGGAGGGGTTGGGCAAATCGGAGATGGGACAGGAGAAGGTTGGGAAAGGTTGCAGGATGAAGCCATCCTCTCCGCAGCACGCGTCTGTGCTTCTACCATGACCTTCATCATGTCCAACAAATTTTGCATCTGCTGGGTTTGAGAAGTTATAGTGGAAGTAGGTTCTTCCACTTTTGGTTCTATTGGAGTATTTGGATTTAGATCCATTCTAAGGAAAAAAAAAGAAACTAATATTCAAAAATTGAATAAGATAAGAAGGAAAATTTCTCATTAAAATTTAAAACATTTAAGAAATTACAATTCTTTGGAGAGAAAGAAGGACATAAGTAAGAAAAAATTATTTACAAGCTACTAGAAAGAAAGAAGATAGAACAAAGGAAAAACTAGTACTACTAGTTACAAAATTTTGCATAAAATATACTTTTAAAGTCTTCATAAGTGGGGGCACGATGAAGATGCCCACAATCACGAATGAGTACTCTATGAGTATGACACCACCAATTTATGGCATAGTCATCGAAGAGTTCATCCAAAATTTGGAGGCATAGGTGTTCGGGGCATTCTATGGCCTTAAATACCGTGGTAACAGGGGAGAGCCATTCCCTTGCTAACTGAGGGAAAGGATTGCCTCGAAACACACAAGATCTCAAAATTTTATTCAGAACCTCACCTCCTGCAGCAGATACTCCCAAGTAAACTCTGCCAAACGTTGACCCATACCAATAATCGTACTCCCAATATTGGAAGAACAATTTGGTATAAAGTTTTAGTTCAGCATTAGGATCTGCCATCTGAAAATTTAATTAAAGTTTAAGTTAGAATTTAAATCAATTATTTGATTGAAAAGGCGTTTACTATCCTAAGATGTCATTCATTTATTTTTACTATACTGTGTTGTCTGCTTTTGGATGAATGGATGTGTTTGTCTTAACTTAAAATTCTCAACTTGGCTCTGATACCAACTGTGATGACCCCAATATTGGAAATCACTTAACTCAATATTGATACATCACCACAATACCTAATACTAGATTAGAAGAAAGCTAATCCAATTCATTAAGTATTGTGTTTGGCCAAGGATTTAGAAGAGGGTCTTAAGTTAAGATGGAAGAGAAGTTATGAATGATATTTAGAAGTTTGTAAATAAAGATGCAACAAATGGATTTAAGAATGAAAGATAATAGAATTGAACATGCAATTTATGAAAGATGACATGAGTACCTGCAATAGTAATCTGAAACAAATGAATTACTTATATTTAATCATAGACATGGGATTCTAATTATTTATGAGGAAATTAACATGTGAATTATGGATTTATAATTTTCCCCAATTATTATAAGTCTAAATTTTCTTAAAAATTTCGGCAGAGTCTCCTTTGTAAATGGTTAAGGAAACACCTGCAGAAATACATGCAATACTCCCATTCTAATGGGAGTTATAATTTAAAAGAAAGGACATCCTAATATATCATACATTCAATCCATTTTAACTCCAATTCTAATATAGAGTTCAATCCTTTTTATAGGATTGCTCATTTTTAATTCTAGATAGAGTTCAATCCTTTTTATGGGATTGCTCATTTTCAATTCTAAAAGAAAAAGGGAGAGAAGTACATGTGTAATAATTGTCTACACTATGATTTATTTTATCAAGACCTTAAATATTCATAGGAAGATATGCAAAGACTTAATTAATACACAAAATTTATACATTTAATTCTTATTCATCCATTCATTTACTCATCCATTCATTCATCACAAGCATTTAAGTATAGTCTAAACTCTAATAAGTATGGTAAATTAAAGTAAATGACATTATTACAGAACAACAGTAAACTGAATAAGAAAAGAAAATTTACAGTTCACTTGGAATTCTTAATAAGCTATAATTTATAATATATGATAGGCGGAAGCAATTTTAGTTTTTAGCGCTTGGTCCAGCTCCACTAGCATCCAAGTGCACCTGATCTATCACATTTTGACATTTAAATGTGATAGGGCAAAGTCAAGAAATAGAAAATCTGATTAGACTAAATAGTCTAAGCACAATTTAAGATTGGCTAAACATGCTATTGTTATAATTGAATATCACAGTTCTAGTTACAATGCAAACACAAGCATAGGTGCAATATGATAAGCATACAAATAAGGGAAGAAAAAACAAGCGAGGTAGAATTGCTCACTTAATCAAACATCCTGGCCTATAATCAATACAAGGGTGAAGCATCCTAAATAGGCTAGAATGAACTAGTGTGCATATGAAATAAAATGAAATAAAGCATGATATGTTCAAATGAACTTATGCTTAGTAAGAAAAAATAAACAGTGAAGCATTTAAATGGAGTTATACAATATTCACTGTAATCTAAATAAACTGTAAACAAGTAAAGTACAGTCCTAAATCATAGAAAATGCATAGTAAAGAAGTTGAAAGAATAATCTTAGATTTAAATCTAAGATACACATAGCCTAGGACTATGTAAAGTAGTATAGCTAAAAGCTATGGTGAATCTTAACAATCTATAAAATTGAAGATCTCACATGTTTATTAATTGAAGTTATTTTAATCTATACTCATTCTGTGGGCATATTCAGAATGAGATGAGGAGTTAAACACGTCTGTTTATGTAACAGCCCAAACTCTTAAGCACCAAGATATTGTCCGCTTTGGCCAGAAAGGCCTCACGGTTTTGCCCTCAGAAGATAACTTCCCAGTAGGTCACCCATCCTGGGAGTGCTCCCACCTGAGCACGCTTAACTTTGGAGTTCTTATCAGGAACTCCACCGTTATTTGAAAGGTGCCTCGATGTTTTAAGAGTTTCACTTATTACTACTTAAGTGGGTCATCACAATCTCTCCAACTTAAGTAACTGACGTCCTCGTCAGTATCCACACACAGATCCAAAAACCATCCATTAGGTAGATAGGACTAGAGGTGACCCCTACAGGCACAAGAGGTACCCACAACCATGTAGCACCTTAACCATCATGGGCTCAAGAGGCTGCTCACATGAAGTGGTACTTTGCCCTGTATGGCACTTAGCTCCTATCTGACACCCTATGGTTTGCTCTGATACTATTTGTAACAGCCCAAACTCTTAAGCACCAAGGTATTGTCCGCTTTGGCCAGAAAGGCCTCACGGTTTTGCCCTCAGAAGATAACTTCCCAGTAGGTCACCCATCCTGGGAGTGCTCCCACCTGAGCACGCTTAACTTTGGAGTTCTTATTAGGAACTCCACTGTTATCTGAAAAGGCGCCTCGATGTTTTAAGAGTTTCACTTATTACTACTTAAGTGGGTCATCACAGTTTAACATCTAAGGAAAATGGGGTCCATACCTAAAACACTCACATTCTCCCTCTAAGAATGCGATGTCTCCTTATTACTCCATTTCAGTCTGCCCTAGATTGGTCCATCATATAGAACCCCTAATAATTTTAGGTGAAAGTTTTGTTCATGCACAATATTTTTATGAATGATTCAATGAATAAGGCTCAAAGCTAAGCAAGCCAATAAGGGAAATTCAATATTTGCAACTAAGTGATATCCAAAGTTATCTAATTTTAATGATCTACTTAATGATTGGAGCTAATTGAGCTCCCAATTAACTTTGATATATTGATCTCAAGTTAATTGTAATATAATAGTAATTAGGATTTTGAAAATTAATAGATTCAATTCATTTAATATGATGTGACAAAATAATTTATAAATATAATGATTGTTGTTAGAGACTAACTCTTAACCTCTTTCTAAACCATAAGATCTAACTTAAGAAATTTGAAACTAATGAAATTCTACTACTAATCATTATGGTTTTCTAGCTAGGTTATAGTTTGAATGTTCTAATCAAACATATTAATCTAGCTAAGTTACAAGTAATTGCAAAGTTTAGGATAAGCACTTACTAGACTTAAGAACTACAAGTTCTATATTTACTATTAATGTATGTTTAAAGAATTCAATAGGCTCCATAAACTAATCTAAGTAAGTTAAGAATACCTATTACTATATCTTAATTTAACAAAATAAGTTTTAGGGATTATGATGAATAAGCTAAGTATTGAATTAATCACTAAAATTAGATCTAGTTGGTTAACAAATCTACAATTATTAATTCATTAAGACTATTTATTCTTAATGGTTTCAACTAATAGACTTAGGATCCAACTATAGATCAATTACAATTCAAATCCTAGGGTTTCTACCTTAGGGTTGAAAAGTGAATTAAGCACTTGGCAATTAATTCGCATAACTAGGGAATTGAGAACTAAGCTCATAAAAATATTATCTAAGTGCCAAAGGAGATAATAAATGTGATAAGTTAGCTATCCTAGGGTTTATAAGACTTATAGTAAGCTACCTAAAAATTTAGGTTAATCACAATAACACTAAGTGAGAGTCAAAAACCTATTATCATAATTTTGTTGTCCAATTGAACTCTTTTATAATTAAATGAAATCCTTATTTCATAAGGAGAAGATTGACACTAAGTTTGTCAATTTTGGACAATATTAGAAAATTAGGGTTTTAATGACTCCTAATTAGGTTAAAAAGTGATTAAGAAAATTAGGTTTTAAATATTGGATTTTATTCCATATTATTGGTCCTCACATTTTTGTGAGTCAAATGGACTATTTGACCTTTTGATTTGGAAATCAATTGATCAAATTAAGTCACTTGAAAGATTAATATTAATATGACATTAATTGATTAATCCTAATTATTTACCCAATAAAATAATTAACAAAATTGAAATTAAATTTCATATTATTGATCTACTCATTTTTACGATCAATTTGATATATAATATTGCATATATTGGATAAATATTTCATAATGTATGTTTTAATGAAATTTAATAATAATTAAACTTATAATTTAATAAAAATCCTTAAGTTAATCCTACTGTATAAATGAACCGCACGGTTCGAAAAAAAATAAAAGAATCGCTCGGTCCGACAGCAAGTAGCCCGAAAGAAATTCGGGATTCGGCGTCGCCTTCTTCGCAAGGGAGAACTGCCGATCGCAAGGGAGAACTGCCGATCGAGATGACGATAGGAAGAGGCGAAGAAGGATGCCGACGGAGGAAGGTTGCTGACAGAGGAAGGCTACCGACAGAAAGAAGGAAAAAGGTAAAGTCCTACTCGATCCTGGGGACGGCCCGCACGCCGGCGAGTGAAACTCGTCGAAGCTATCTTCCCATGTCATAAATGGACTTGATGAAGTGAAGACGACGCTACCCTAACTTTTTCGGAAGGGAAAAATCGATACGTGCGAAAAAGGAAAGGAGATGAAGACGGAAGTACCTGAAGATCCCGCACAGAACGGCACGTCGACGAAGGCTTAAGGTACGCAAAGCTCTTTCCTGCTCCTTCTCACGTGCACACGTCGATAGCTTCGCTAGAAGTCGCAACCCTACGAAGAAGCTCCCGCAAGCACTTCGGACGACAGAAAGAAATTTTCAGCAAACGCCCAAAAGTCCCTTAGGAAAGGAATAGAGGGGGAATAAAGCCACGGGGAGGCCAGCTGGAGAACCGGACAGTCCTTCTCTGGCAGCCGCTATCGTGCGTGAGGCGTACAGGGAGCGGGATCTGGCCGTTCGCTCGATCGGTTGATCGAACGACCAAATCTCAATTTTTTTGGTTTGATTAATGCTAAACCGCCAGATGAGACCCAAAAGGATGAGCGACGGTCGAGATGCTGCCGCACGCCTGCTTCGTGCAGTACCCGCCACAGTGAAATCTCTTCCACTAATCAAAAGGAACCGTTGGATATTTTTAAGCTTTAATTAGGTTGTTTAACAATATTTTTATAAGCTAATTAATTTAATTTAGTAGGAGACTGTTACACAGCCTTCCAGAGCCGCTCCCGTCAAGTTCTGCGTCTCTGCCTCAGAATCCCAGAATCGTTTTCGTCGGCTTAGGCGGGTGTCGGCGGATTGGATCGAGAGGGTTGGAAGGTGCGTCGAGGGGTCGAGAGGGAGTTGTGGTGTTGTAGGTTCTGCGGGGGATTAAATAGGACGTACGTACGTAACGCACGTCTGCTTGTTGAGCTCAGGCTGCCGATCAAGGTGCGGCGTATGTTACCGGCCTTCTCGTACGGCTCTTTGATCCTTCCTTTTGAAACTATTAGCTCTTTTATGCGTCGATTACAGGAAGGTAACAACTATCATACGTTCCGTTGACTCTTCCATTGAAACCATTGGTCTTTATTGCCAACGGTTTCTGACAAGAAAGGCATGCTTCCTCTGCGTTAATGGAGAATCAAAGGTTCCTTGATTACTGACTTAGAAGGCCGTTCTAAATGAAACACTCCCTTTTTTTTGAATTACATTGAATGAAAGTAACAATGTTTCCATCTCAGTAGGATTTGGGTAGAATGAATTTTCAAAACTTCCTAGTTAGTTTATTCTGCCATACATGTTGTATCACTTTAGCTGATTCTAACGGGAGTTAATTAAAACGGATTTTAGTGGGAAAATTTTAAATGAAAATGAAAATGCACAAGTAATAAATAGAAATTAGACAGCGGGAAGTTAACATTTTTCTCATAAATAATCTAGGGACATTACACCTTGTACTTAGACATGCCAATTCATGTTACTGAATTGGGTCTGAGTCTAACCCAATATTAAATCGAGTCAGCAGAAGCCAACTCGAACCCGAACTTTTATTGAAACGGGTCCTAAACCAAACCCGATCCATTCGTGTTTAGGGTGATCCAAAGTTGACTTGAATTAACTTTTTTAAAGCATTTTTAATTTCTAACCCATAACAACCCGACTTGATTTGACCTGACCTGACCATATTAGCCCTGAAACATCTAATAGAAACCCTAAAAATAGCTTACAAACCAGCATTATCAAGTTTATCAAGTCACATCCGGGTCACACTTGTAGACCTGAACTTGACGCGACACTGTTCTTGGATCAGATTTTGCAATACTAATCCGAGCTGTTTGACACATGGGTTGACCTGAACATGAATTTTTTCGGTTTGAGTTTGGGTTGGGTTACATGTCATTTCAAATTTTGACAGATCTACCTGAACTACGACATGATTAATCACTCCTACAATGACCACCCCATGCAAGGTTGAATTGAATAAAAGATTCATACTGTTTTAAAGGTGTATATTATTATACAACAATTATTGAAGTAGATGTATTAAACATAATTGAATTTTATTTAAGATTGCTTTTGTGCTAGAAATGGAACCCCATACAAAGGAATGGAATCCTATGGAGCTTGATTCAACATATTGTGGAAAGAAATCTAATCGAACACTAATTGTGCTAGCAACTATATACTTTGATTTGAGGTTCACATACATTTTGCCAGGGTGG
Source organism: Gastrodia elata (assembly GCA_016760335.1). Lineage (NCBI taxonomy): Eukaryota > Viridiplantae > Streptophyta > Magnoliopsida > Asparagales > Orchidaceae > Gastrodia > Gastrodia elata. The sequence goes on along the minus strand of CM028682.1, from coordinate 9,048,012 downwards.
GAGGGCTCTACACATGATGGCACAGCTCTACGTGGCACTTTGGAGCACTTTAATCAGATACTTGTTCTTTTGAGCACTTTATTTTGTTCCTCTTTTGAATGTATTTGTGTATATGATAAATATATGATATTGTAAGGAAGTTTTTCTCAGAAGGTTATTCAAAACAATGCAACTTCATTTCATGAAAATTCAGATGATGGCACAGCTCTACGTGGCACTTTGGAGCACTTTAACCAGATACTTGTTCTTTTGAGCACTTTATTTTGTTCCTCTTTTGAATGTATTTGTGTATATGATAAATATATGATATTGTAAGGAAGTTTTTCTCAGAAGGTTATTCAAAACAATGCAACTTCATTTCATGAAAGTTCAGGTATCGCCTATCAATATCATATATCAAATTAAAATAATTTGCAGCCTTTGGTACAAGCTTTTCCAATATTTTCTTGAAGGATACTTAAAATATCATCGAGAATTAAATTTCTCTCCCTAAAAGTAAAAATTTCATCATGTTGTGATATTAGTTGTCATTTGAAAGACTTTCAATGCATCCTTCCAACAAACTATAAATAGCTTTTCAACTTATGTCTTTGCTCTTTAAGGACCACTATGCGCACATTTGGATTATTGAAACGTGACTTTACATTGCTTTAAACTGATCCTTTTTTTTCTCATTTTGATGTGCAAGTTGACAATATCGCCACATGTATACTTAATAATTGGATTTTTATACGAAGGTGGCAATGAGTTGATCATTCCTGAATGGTTGGGCTGGGAAATTATGAGACATATATCAAATGGCAAAAATGGATCATTTGAATGACAACATTTCAGATATGTGATTGCTAATGAATGTGGTCTTGATTGCTACACGAAGGGTTTTAATTTGGAAGCAAAACTATAATTGAGTTTCTGTCATGTATTTTTGTTATGAACTTTTTGGTTATGTATTCTCGCAGCACTCTTTTTAATGCACTTGATGCATTTTCACTCTTGTACTTGTACTTGCACTTTTTTTATGTTGACTCAAATAAATAAAGTTTTGTATGTGAAGATGTTGTCTACCAAAGAGTTGCTCAAAAGATGAAAGCCAAATTCAATTTTGTTGTCACCACAAAGAAATGTAGACATCATCGACTATTATAAAGTAATATTCAAGGTTTGAATAGAAAGTCCAGGATATTATGGCACTAGGAAAAATGATTATTATGGGTCCAGAAGAAATTAGGCACCTGTGTTGTGTAGATGTATTGATTTTTATTATCTTTAATTATTGTACATTTTGCGGAATAGAAGAGTTAGTTTATTATTAATTTTAATAATTTATATGTGTTGCAAATGTATTGATGTTAATACTATCTTTAAATCGGCATTTCTTAAAGATGGGCTATATTTGAACATGACCATAATAAATTATGTTGAGCATGAGGAGGTTATTATGAAGATCGCACAATAGATGATTGAGCAAAGTTTAACAACATAATATGTGCTTCTGGGACTTAAATTGACTTGAATGAAGATGATTTTATTGGATTCAAGGACAATGCTCAAGATGTTGTCGAGATAGAATCTGATGATCACGAAGACAATGATTACACCCTAATAAATGCAAGTGGCATCATTTATTATAAAATAGTCTAAGAAATGCAAGAAAGCAAAAGACAAGAGCCCATGGAAAGCAAACCAGGAATGCATTTCCATGATGGTTGAAAGCCTAGCTTAGCCTATAATTGCAATCCAATATTAATTAAGCAAAGCTAACTATGAAAAAAAGCTGCACACTGAGCTTATGACTAAGAAGCATTGCATCCCACGCTTTACATATATAGATATTGATGATATAACTATTACATATTGTCGGACAATTGGTCAAAGATTCCATCATTTCCTTCGAAGTCATTGGGGTCGAAATCCAGCTCGATGTACAGGGTTAAGGAAAATTTGGTAGTTAGATATATTTAGATGAATTAGGTAGCTTATTTTGTCTATGTGGATGCGATAGGAGTTAGAGCACATTTAGGAATATTGTGTTAGTTTTGAAGTTTTTTTTTTGTTTTTGAACTTATTACAATGACGTGTGAATTTTCTATTATTATGGTTTACAAATCAAACTTCTTAATATTATCTATTGAAGAGCTTTAATTTTGAAAAATTCTTATTTTTTAGTTTATTTTATGTAGCATATATTTCATTTAGTTTCATTTTTAAACAAAAAAAGAAGAAGAGGTAACCGTACCACCTCACTTTCTTGGAGTGCCATATCTTATAAATTACTTTATACTAATTAGAAAAATTTATTTATTTGAAAAATTTTACATGCAACCAAACATGAATAAAGTAATTTGTTATATTGACATTATTTTATTCTATAATAATAATAATCAAATAGTATTCAAACTTCAACAAACCAAACTGTTGTGGATTCTACCACCTTGAGTTTACCTTCACAATACTTTGATGAGGATCGGAGGTTCATTACTTCAGGAAACAACAACCAAAACAACCAAGATTCTCAAGAAACACTGTCCAAATAACAAAACACAACACATGAAAATACAAGCACAAACATACTCAAATATTTACGTGGAAAATCTTAAGACAGAGAAGAATCACGTAGCCCCCACCACAAAAAATCTGTTATAATCAACCAAGTAAATGTATACTTGCAAGTATAACTCTTGCAATAAGCAAAGCTCTCCCCTCTTCAATGAAAGAAGATGCACTTCCACTCACCGTAGTCACACACTCCTTAGTATGCTCCGCACCTCTGAAAATCTAAATCTACAAGGGTATTTTTATCCAAGCCCCCTATATCATATTTTGGGCTTAATTGGTTATTTGGGGCGTGTTCCTTGATGATTTTTTACTTTGTCTTGCCCTTGGATACACCCAAGCATCAGTCCCTTTGTTCTGGCAGCTGAAACAGATGCTTGGGCGTGCCTAGGCACTAGGCCTTCTGTCAGTTTGACCCAATGGGCGTGCCTAACGCCCTTCCTTCTGTCTGCATGACTTCAATGGGCGCTCAACCAAAACTGGCTAAGCTTCCAAAGGCCGTTATAGTCTTCCTTTATGTCCGTTTCTCCTTCGGTTGATTTGTGATTTACCCAAAGCCATTCCAAAGCCTACAAATGTTTCATGACTTATCTAAAAACACTCTAAAACACATTTGAAGTCTTTACCATCATTCTAGATTTCAGTAGCGTGGAAGTACATTGATGAGTGTTTAGTTTCATCTAGCCATGACACATACTTGAGCTGCACTCATGCCTCCATCACACAATAATTATCCTTTAGAATGGTTAGGGTTTGGTGTTGTTGTTTTATTTGCTCCATTTTCTTAACTGAAATCTTGGGAAGTAGCGAAACAAATGTGAAAAAAAAACTGAACTAACATCTGTATCAAAAAGTCTTAAAATCACAGTATATTATGTAAAGTTTTAATGGGAAGATTGATATCCTTGTCTCTTCTTGATTATGTTGTCATCATTCTCTATCTTTTTCTAGTATCCACTTATTATTAGCTTGGGATTCACCATTGAAACACATTTTTATGAAGAAAACATATTTATTCATTTTTTTTAATAAATTCTCCATGGTTGTTAGAAGCTAACTTAATTTTTCTTTTGACTCTTTCTTTATATATATATATATATATATTATCAAGAAGATAACATTGTTGCAAGACAATTTGTAGGCTTTTTCCTACATATAAACAATGTTATTTCAATGAATTTCAAGCAATTTAGCTACAGTTTATGAACATATATATGAAGGAATCATCCTGCAGTTACGAAATTGCACATTCCCAATGGTGTGTGCATACTAAAACTTATTTGATATGTAAATACTTTGCTAAGAATTGATGCTCCACTCGGAGATAACTTCAAGCTTAAAACTCAAATTGATTATTTTCTTGTAAAGGAAAGGATTATTTATATTGTAAGGATTGTAAGATTATTCAGTGATTATTTGATAACATAACATTATTTTTTAATTTTGGATTTGAAAATAAGAGATAATAAAAATAATATTAAATTTAAAAATGTCATATAGTTAGAAGGTAAAACCTTAAGAATATTAATATAGATATTCTTAGGAATGAAGTTTTAAAACTTGGGCAATGACATTTAAGGGCGAAGCTAACTTTATGTGGAATCTGATTGCTAGCTGCATTTGCAATGTAATAAGGACTCTACTTGGTGTTTTAATTGAGAGAGTGCTCAATAATAAAGATGCTAGGTGGCAAAAATAATATATTCAAGTTAAGATTATAGATGAAAAGGTGTGCTGTAATATTGATTTAATTGTAAGACTCAAGGAGAATTAATAGAAATATAAACTAACTTATCAGAAATCTAAAATAGCAGCTCATGATGCAAACAATCCAACAATCGAGGAATTATTTAATAAATTAGAAACTAGTGAGGGAGATGCAAAAATTTAGAAGCTATCCAAATTAAGAGATAAAAGAATAAAAAAGTTGACTCTTGTAAATATATTAATGATGATGATAAATATTTTTTTAAGGGTGAGATATTCAACACAGATGGATAATTACTTTAATAAGCTTTTTAATGAAGAGTGTACTGATACAATTTATACAAGTGAATCTATTTGTTATAAAAATAATATTAATTAGACTTTCATTCGATATATAAGTAAAACTTAAATTTGGAATGCTTTATAGAGGATAAAGCTTGAAAATTTGGTGAATTGAATGACATCCCTGTTGATATATGAAAATATTAGGGTGAGGAAATTTTTTTTGGCTTATCAAGTTATTTAATATTATTTTGAAGACTTAATAGATGCTAGATGAGTGGAGAAAAGTATTATTATACTTATTTATAAGAATTAAGATGATGCTCGAAACAGTGTAAATTATAGAGGAATTAAGTAATGTGTCATACACTAAAACTTTGGGAGACACTAATTAAATATAGATACATAGATAACTTGTATTTCTCATAATCAATTTGATTTTTTGTTAGATAGATTTACTATGAAAGTCATACATATATTAAGAGGTTTGAGGGAGAAATTTAGTGAAAGAAAAGATCTTCATTTAAATTTACTAATCTTAAAAAAGGCCTATGATAGAGTACCAAGAGAAGTTTTTTTGGAGATAAAAGGTATTTGCATTGCATATATTGCTGTTCTTAGAGATATTCATAATGGGGCTGTAATATGTGTTCGATGGCAAGGTGGCTTGTCTAGTGATTTTCATGTTATCATTGTATTACATTAAGGCTTAGCTCTTAGCCCATATCTATTTGCTTTAATTATGGATGTTCTTATGGAACTTGTTCAAGTGGAGATTCTTTGGTGAATGTTATTTGATGATGATATTATATTTATTGATAAGGCTAGGGATGGAGTTAAAATAAAATTTGAGTTGTGGAGGATTACTTTAGAATCTAAATATTTTTATCTTAATAGATCTAAAACAAAATATATAGTGTAAGTTCAATTGTATTAAGAGCTCAAATTTTGAGGACAACTATGGAGGACTATGCGATAAAGAGGAGTGAGAGGTTCAAATACCTAGGTTAAATCATTCAAAATAATGGTGAAATAGAGAGCGGTGTGGTTAATAGGGTTCGAGCTGGTTGGATGAAATGGAGCGCATCTAGAGTGCTACGCGATTGGAAATTCTCACTCAAAATTTAAAGAAATTCTTTTGAGCAGCTATACAACCATCTATGTTATGTAGTTCTAAATGTTGGCCAGTAACTAAAAACATTACCTATAAATTAAATGTAGGGACAAAGGATTTATGTAGTTGACCCCACCTAGTGGGATTAATGCTTGGTGTTGTTATTGTATGTATTTATATTAATTATATATATTTGAAGCCCATATAATGATTCTCATATTATTTACATGTGATACTTTTTATTGGAAAATTGTGATATTATGAAGTGACTTGGTGATTTCTCTTTGTTATTTGCCTTCTATTTTTATCTTTATTTTCTTTCTTATTTTGCTCTTATTTATGTTCATCTCAATCTCTTAAATTTTTCTTCAAGTGAAAAATACAAGATTAGCCATGGCTTCAAAGCTACCATAAAATAACTAATTCTATTCACAAAGTCCTTGGAGGTGTAGAAGATTTGATCCAAGGAGGTAACATCAATGATAGTCTTGTAAAGCTACTCTTCATATAACTTTCATCTATCGGTTTTTCTAGAATTTTTGAGAGACATAGGAGATCATGAAGTTGTTAAGGACATTCTGCTTTGCTGATGACATTATGGACAACCCCCTACCATAGGCAGATCTAGGAAGGGCTAGAATTTTTTGTATACCTAGGGAAGCTACATGCATACCTATTGTTTATGCAAACTGTTAAAATGTTGAAGAGATAGAAGATTTTGCAGAATCACTCATTCAAAGTTCCCAAGTAAACCTTTATGATAAATTGAATTATAAAACAAAGAAATTTGAATTTAAAATAAGTTTTGTGGTATAGAATTTATTTGTTTTAAGAGAATTTGTTTAATTTATAAGTCTCCCATTGCAAGTTAAAATCATCCAAATGAATTTTCAATTGTAACTTTTATTGATAATAGCCAAAAAAGTTCCATGCAAAACCAATAGCAAATAAATATGATGGCAAAAAAGAAGGAAATATGCTGCTGTAATGCAAATCCAGACCTCACTACTAGTTATGAGGAAAAAGCTTACAAAACGTTTTGTCACTCATTCACCACACTTGAGTCTACGTCAATATTTGTGCAACAAAATTTAGTGTAAGTATGGCAAATCAATGAGGCGAGGGGAAAGGGGAGGGGAAAATGAGAAAAATAATGGAAATTAAAAGCAGAGGTTGAAGATGGGGAAGGGAATTAAGGAAGAAAGAGAAATAGAAGAGGAGAAAGGGAAGTTCAAGACTTTTTAGAGAGAGAGGAAAATATAAAATCACAAAATTAATTATCATGTCTAAATCTATCTAAAATTAATCTCCTTCTCAAATTTATCTAAAATTAAATCTCATTCCCAAACATATTTAAAACTGGCATGTTTTGTCTATTTAACCTTGGTTCAAGATTTAAGTTTAAATCTTTGTGGAGGAAATTATTAAGGTATTTTATATACATAGCATCAGAATCTTTATATTTTATTTGTTAGATAACTAATTTTAAATATTACTCTCATAATACTCAAATCCTAAAAACACACCACATTTATCACCTTCCTTAACTGATATAATTTACCATTTTAAAATGTCTAAGAGAAAGTGAACATTTGATAAGTTGAAAGAAAGCTGTGCTGAATAAAAGAAAGAAAGAGAAATTCATAGTAAAATAATTTTTAAATGTTGAATTATAAAAGCAGTACTTGTATACTTCTTCAACTACATATTCTTGTTTTTCCTTCAAGAGCATTGCGATCTTGTCTCCTCTGTTCCTTCCTACTTGAGCGATATGATCTCATCTTCCTTGTTCTCTCATGTTCAAGCATTACGATCTTGTCTCCCCTCGTTACCTCCTGCTCAAACTTTTTTGTTTGTTTTCTTGGTGAATAACTTTTGTTAAAGAGAGTGGCAAGTATGTTGTGTTGTTCGGATTTCAGTGCTATGAGAGGTTTATATAAAATTTTGGTGTTTATTAAGTAAAACATGAAAATTTTATTTATGTGTGTAAAAATCACAATTATTAAAAAGAAAGCTTACTTAAAGAGCTAATTAAATCACATTCAATTGAGCATTTTATGTGGAATCCTTGTTTTGAAGTTTTTTAAATTCTAATTTATTCTTAATTGTTTCATTAATAATCGTTAATATTGGTCAATACAGTAAAACCTGTCTAAAGTGATATTGCTGGGACCAGAGGTAGGATATCACTTTATACAGGTTATCACTTTAGGTAGTTACAGTACATACAGTATCATACACACACGTTTTCCTTTTTTTTTTACCGTTGTCGTTTGTACTGATAGGGCGTTAGTTCGTGGCTGCTCGTACCCGCGTGCCGGGGGAAGTTCCACAGAAAAAAACCCCTGTTTGCATGTGGGTGTATCGGAGTGGTGCGAAGGAGCACGTCGTCGTTTGCCCTCAGCAAACAGAACCCGCTGTCCACCTCAGGAACCGCGTTGCAAGTACCACCCCGTCACATCCTCGTGCGCAAAGTCTTCTCCATGCCGAAGAAAGGTCAGCAATACACCACGATGACGGACGAGGTCCGCCTCGCCCTCGTACGGTACAAGAAAGATCATCCTGGTGCCACACAGAAAGAGCTGATCAAGTGGCTGGAGGACACTCATCAGCTCAAGGTCAGCCAAGCAACGGTGTCAGGCACACTCAAACGGTCGGCAGAACTGCTCGCCAAGGCCACCACCTCCAACCTCAGCTCCAAGCGTCAGAAGATGGTGAAATTCCCTGTCATGGAGGCTGCCTTAGCCGAATGGTTCCTTGCCAACCAGGAACACGTCAACCTGAGCGGGGACCTCATACGTGAGAGCGCAATGAAGATCATTGACCGCCTGTACCCGGATCACCCGCCGTTTGAGTTTTCAAATGGCTGGCTTGAAGCTTTCAAGGTCCGTCATGGGATCAAGAAGCATCGCAGGTTCGGGGAAAGCGGTTCAGTCTACATGACTACTGTTGCAGCTGCCCTTCCGGGAATTCGTCAAGTTCTTGACGCATACGAATGGCGTGACATCTACAACATGGATGAGAGTGGGTTGTTCTACCGCATGCAGGTACTGTAAGTTTAGAAAGATATCAAATGAGTTTGCCCCTGGCTAACTAAGCATCTTCGCCCGCATTGCAGGCGGACAACTCCCTTGCGACAAAGCAGCTCGAAGGCAGGAAACAGAGCAATGAGCGCTTGACTCTGGCGCTGTGTTGCAATGGCGACGGCTCTGACAAGCTCCCACTGTGGGTGATTGGCAAGTTTAAGAACCCCAGGTGTTTCAAGAACATCAACGTCACGTCACTTGGGTGCGTATACAGGAACAATGCGTCCGCGTGGATGACACAGATCATCTTCCTGGAGTGGCTCCGGGCATTTGATCTCCATGTTTCCGGCCGGAAGGTCCTCCTGATCCTGGATAACTTCAGTGGGCACACTCCGGTGGAGAAGATTCTAAATCACATCCGCTTTCGGAACACGACCATTCTCTACCTGCCTCCGAACATGACCTCGAAGATTCAACCGTGTGATGCCGGCATCATCCGCAACTTCAAGGCCTACTACCGTCGCCTCTTCAACCGTGCTCTTCTCCAGCGCATTGAGGACAAGGTGCCGGAGTCGGAGAAGGTCGACATTTTGGGGGCCATCCAGTTTGCCATCCCCATGTGGAATTATGAAGTCAAGCCAACGACGATTACCAACTGCTTCCTACACTGCAAGATCCGGTCGACAGAACAGGCTGAGGCAGTTGAAAACGTCACGGAGGACGACCTGGTGGACCACGAGGTCATCGCGGATCTACAGTCACAAATCCAGCGTTTCCGCTATAGGAACCCAATGGACATCAGGAACCTGCTCAACTACCCGGAGGAGCAGATCACGTCATACACGCCGGATCTTGATAGCATCATTGAGGACCACCTTGAAGAAGCCAGACTTGCTCCAGTGCTGCATGAGGAAGAGGACGACAGCAAAGAAGTGCCTGCCATGAGTGCCGCTGACGCTTCCAAGATGCTGGATAAGCTTGTGATCTTTTTCATGCAGCAATAGGATGCGGACGAATCTTGTGTGAGTTCCATCCAGAAATTGAAGGATAAGGTGAGTATGATCCGTACCAACCGAATGGTTCAGAAGAACATTGACAGGTTCATCAAGCGTATCTAGCTTGTTTTGTAGTTTTTTTTGTCTTTTATTTTTTGAAATGTACTGAATATCACTTTAGATAAGGAGTGAGACCAATAAAAATTATTGAGTATCACTTTACGGAGGTTTATCACATTTTGTATGGGGCCTGAGTTGGGACCGAGTCGTGTTTATCACTTTAGACCGGATATCACTTTAGACAGGTTTTACTGTATTGTTTTCCTCTAAATTTTGAATTTTTAAGATTCAATTGTTTAATTTAAAATTTTGAATTCAAATTTTATTTAAACTTGATTGTTCAATTTTGGTGGAAAACTTACAATTTAAAATTTATGTCAGTATTAGTTTCTCAATAGATGATAAAATGTAATTTCAATAATATATTCACGAAGAATTTGAGTTTTAAATTTTAAATTAAATTTAATTTTGGAAGAAAACTTTATTTTGAACTTTGTGGCAACATTTTATCTAAAAAATATTTAATGCCTATTATTATTATTTGTCATTTTTAATAGTATTTTTGATGCCGTGTTGTTTCAAAAAATGGTTAATAAGATTTCAAGCAAAATATTTTGATAATGTATATCAATAGCTGATGAAGAGAGCTTTGTTTTCTGGATTTAATGTTTTAATTTTTGTTCTACTCTGCCAATGCTAATTTTCTATTCTCTAATATAACCAGGCAGTATTTTTGCTTCCGATTCTTGCCTGTTATTATCTCAAAACATAAATAGGTCTTTTATTTAATTTATTTTATAAGGCAATCTTTTTATCTCTATGGTTTTTTTAGCTATGTTTACCAACTTATCTCTATTTTAAACTCTTTTTCAGGATGAGATTCATGAGCGAGAGAGGTTTTCTGATATGATGCTTGCAATTATCAGGTAACTAATCAAATAATTATTATTGTATATTTAGTTTCTTGTTTGTTATTTTAAGTATTATATAGAATCGTAGTTCTTTGCAAGCTAGGATTTTGCTATTGACAGTTGTGGTACAAGTAATATATTGAAGTATATTGTAGTTGGGGTAATTTTCAAAATGTCTTTTCAAATATTTAGTTTGTCCAATGTAGTACGTAATTTTGATTAAGTTAGTCCCCAATCATTGAATATGCTCAATTTACTCCATTGTTTGTTCATTTAAACTCGAATTAAGTTTCTATTTTTCATTTGTGGGGTTAAATTAAAAGCTAATATTGAATAGTTGACAAACAAAAATGGCATATTTATAATGAGACTTCATTGGACAAACTAGTAATGGACTATTTTGGCAAACTACTCCTTATATTTGTGAAATTGAAAAGATTCAATTGAAACGCTCAACAAATTTTCCGAGTTATGTTTTTTTCTCAATTCATGTCTGAGTAATTATGTTTGTTAAAATTTTTTTCTAAAAAATAAGTAAATCTCATGCCACATGTAAAAATAGGCCTATAGCTTAGCATTATATACTGGTTTTCTTACTTGCGGTTTGCTAATAATTGAGGAATGGTTTATTGAAAGCATGCTACAGTAACTCCACCAAGCCTTAGTCACACTATGTGGGGCCAGCTATATGATTCATTATTTCCATTGCGTGTGATCAAATTGAGGCCTCTCCCTAAGTTCCAAAGAGAAGATCCTTTGTAAGGCATTCTTCCCATGCCTTTTTTGGTCTTCCTCCTTTTTTTAACATGGATAAAATTTATATACTCAATTTTTCTATCAGTGGCATCAAACGGTTGGTGCTTAATATGTTTGATCCATATAAGCTGATGTTCTTCAATCTTATCCACTATGACAACCACTCTAGCCTTCTTACAAATGAACGCATTTCTCATTTATCCTTTCAAGTTTACCAACTTATCCACCTTAGCATTCTCATCTCTATAACACTTATTTTATCGATAAGGTTTTTTTTTATTTATCAATATTCAATTCCATATAACATAGAAGGTCATATAGCTGCTCTATAAAATTTTTCTTCGTTCTTGAGTGAGATTTTCCAATCGCTGAAAACATGATATGTATGTAAAAGTGTTTTTTTGTTACTTGTTCTTCTGTCTGTTTTACAATAATCATGCTCAGGGCATGTGGCTTTTGTCAATTCGGGTTTGAAAAGAGCATAATTATGCTGCCCATCAATGGACATAATTATGCTGCCCATCTTGTTACTAAGACATACAAGGTGTTGTGATTTTGTCTTAACTAGGGGCATTACTACAAGAGTTGACTGTACATATAGGCTATGTACATAAAATATTTTGTTCTTGTGTTAGGTATGATAAGCTGCTCTTGTTACTAAGACATACTTTTCTCAGTTCTGATTCTAACTGCATATTTCTTTTCTTAACGTCCGGAAAAAAACTTCTAGTTTTTGTTGTGCTGTCTTTTCTTGATCGTGGGGGCAATATTTAGCCATTTCCAGTTTATTTTTCATGTTATTGCAATCTTTTCATTGAGCTGTTCTAATGACTAATCTCTGGTAGTAATTGAGACATTAGTAAAATGGCACCATTTCTTTGACACTTGAACTTGAATTGTGTCAATTGACCAATCGATCTTTCCTGGTGACTTTCAAAGCTAATCACCTTATAAAGTTCTAAGCTTGGTTTAGTTAGGTTTTAGGTCTTTCAAATGATGTATTGATTTTTCTTCTAAAACAAGTTTCTAACAATGTTTTTGTTCTCATCTGACATTCTGAAGTAACTTCCTTTTTTATTATGTGCTAATTTGTTTCCTATTTTAGCTTGGAATCTTACTTTCTTTATGATGGTGCAACTTTATCTTAAATGGTTATTTTTCTTTCGTTCTACTCGCCATTCGATTGCTAGTATATTTCAAATATGATGAAATCAAGGACTCCCTATGGCATGCCAAATTGATAGTTGATTTATAATTTAAACGTGGACACCTTTAAGGTAATAAATTATTTTAGATCTTTAACCAAAGAAACATAAGATAATGCTGAAGTAGTTAACATTAGCGTACTCGTAAATGTACAGTTGTACACTATCAAATATCTGGGTTATACCAGAATAGTTAAATCTTAGAATTAATCCCAAAATTGTTCTTATTAATATTTGTATCCAAAGGGCATAGTAAAATCTCATTGCAATTGATTTTTTGTCAGCGCAACAAATTCTTTATATTTTCTAGCAACTGGCTTATGGTATCACTACCTTGTTTGTTGTAGTCTCTGTTCAGGAAAATGTACGTATACGAAGCATGCTGCTTATGTGCAAAGTGATTGTCAATGGCTGGTCATGTTTAATTTATAATTTGTAGGGAGCATGCCATTAATCCGTCTGGGAGTGACCCAATGAAATTAGGCAGCTGGTGCAAAAGTGGGAATATGTTCCTGAAGAGAATTACTAGCATGAACCTCATCTGATATTGTGATTTTCTGACCATTTGTCTATACAAAAGCCTGTCCTCTTCCCATTTAAAATAATTCTCTGGTGTTACTACATATAATTTTGGAAAAGGAATTATTTTGTTACTATGAGTTGGATGAGTGGTACTTTTACATAATGGGGGCTTGAAGTTGCTCCATCATGCTCCAAGACAGAGAGTGATGGGGCTGTAATTACCCTTCCCTTTTACTAAGCATGGAGCTATGATGCCTTGGTTAACCTATTTAGCTACCCAAAGGAAATCATGTGTGTACATTGTGGAAGGTGAGCTTAATAACTTCCACAAGTATAGCAAGTCATAGCTTGCAAGGAATCAAAATTATAATTGATTACATGACAATACTAGAACGCATGGGTGGTGATTGGTTTGAGAATGGATTGCGAGTTTCACAATACAATTGTTGAATTGAAACAAGTTGTGTTGGAAATTGGATTGGGCTGGCAGGTTGATATTGCCATTGATTGATGGGTGTTACAGTGCGAGATATGGAATTATATGGTAAATTCATAAGATTAGCCTGTGTGTCAGCTTTTCATGCATAGATAGCAAAAGAAATTATTAAGTTTAGAAACCCTTTTAATGGAAATTTTTTTATAAAGTTCTTGAAAGGTTTATAAATTGAAAGTTTCACATTTGGAAAGCGCTAGGAACAATTTAACATTATATTTAATGACCATTATCATCTCCAATTTGTCTATTCATTATCAGGGCTTTATTCATATTCAAATTAAGAGATTGTTTCATATTTTTAACTTTTTTTTAATTAAGTGAAGTGACACATTTTGGCAACATTGTGATTGCCTAATAGTGAAGCTCAATTCAACATAGTAATTTTAGGAAATTTATCATGTAAATTAATATGATTAGTTATTTAATTTTGTATATGAGTCATTTTTATTTTAATTAATCATTTTGTGTGTTTTTAGTTATTTTTTATCTTCTCCACTATTTTTTTTCACAAAAAAGGATAGAATTATCCTTAGACTATATTAAGGCTAATTAACATTGAAAGAAAGAAAGAACTTATTATGTGCTCTTCTTGCATTTATGGTTTAAATTTTGATAGCTAGTGGTGTGTAAATAACTCTTTTATTCTTGTGAGATTAATCCTTTTCTAATCCACCTATAATTATTTTTTCTCCCCATTTCTTGTTTCTTTGCACAAAACCTTTACCCATTCAACCTCTTTGATTCAAAACTACTTATCTCTTTTCTTGAATATTCCAACAACAAACCCTCGCCTCCTTTTCTCTTTCTTCTCTCTTCTTTCTTTTCTTTCCTCCATTCAATTCTAATCGACCTCATTATCCCTCCCCAAACAATAGCTAGCAAGTTCTTTTTGGTTTTAACTAATGTTCAACCAATGGTCAACACCACCTCTTTTCTTCCTATAGTTGGCCTCCCCGCTCTGTTTTCATATTCTTTGCTTATCCCTCTCTTTATAACATCTAGCCAATCCTTTTCCTTCTTATCCAAATAATTTTTCTCCATTTTCTCTTGCCCATTTAGCTAACCTTCTTATAAGACCCTCCCACATGCTTCAAGAAAACTCCTTCACTCTCCCAGAATAACAACCTAATTGTAACACCCTACTTTATACTAAGCAAGATATTACATGTATTAGACTAACCATCTCATATCAGGGTAATAGGTTAGGCTTATGGTTTTATCATATATGATAATGTCTTTGGAGATCATAATCTCAGGAGTGCTCACCTATAATCAATCTTTACTTATTAGTTCTTGTTAGAATTCTACTTGTTTTGCCCTAATATTTACATCTATAGTCCAATTTTCTTTCCATCTTGTTTAATGTGAATTTACTCATTCTTGCCACCACATTATTCTAAAAGCTTGTTGAAGTAGCTCCTTGTTTGAGCCTTCTACCCGAATAATTAGCCCCTCATCGAATTTGGTACTCACATGTCACTTGCTTTTGCTTGGCTCGTCTTGAAACAATACATTGTAATCATAGGATAGGCTCCGATACCAAGCATAACACTTTATAGGTCATACTAATACTAAGCAAAATATTGCTACTTTAATATGGCCCATCTCATTCTAAGTAGGACTTTATAACTTTGCTCTTATATGCTAACTTTTTAGGAGGTCACTCATTCTATGAGTGATCCACCATGAGTATACTTAATTATGAAGTTAATATTACAAATCTACTAGTTATCCTACAAGGAACGTTACCTATTGTGTATTATTTTCTTAGTTGCCAAGATCAATATCATTTCTTAACCATTTGGTGTAGATTTTGTTAGTTCTTTCTGTTTTTTACTCATAAAAGCTGCTAAACTGACTCATTGTTTGAGCTATGATTGTTCGAGTCTTTCATCTTGATGATCACTTTGAGGATATCTTAGCGCGCTCATGGATTTTGGTCCACTTAAATAACCCAACCTCTTATTGAACCACTTCTTCTCTATCAAACCCAATCATAATTAGTAATAGCATCTCTTAAACAACATAGCCCTTTACACATTCTTCTCCTTGCAACTCCCTCTTTGTCATCGTTAACCTTAACTCTCATTGCCGTTACAATCACCCTGTACCGCCATACCCTCTTGAAGCCTAGCCCACCCTACACATCTACCAATTTATTTCAATGATAAAATGTTTTAAGGATGTGTTGTCTCTCCGAATACAAGTAATTCAACATGTATTTTGTGTGACCTATGATTTATTTTGTATTTACTAATTCACAATGAACTCTTATAGGCAACTGAGAATAAGTCTCATTGAAACATGGTTTTGCTCATTCATATATGTTGTTACAAGATGGAACTCTACACAAATGTTCTGGATGATATTGAACAACAACGAATACAACAATTAACAAAATATTGTGCGCTTCTTACCTCGTCCCACCCCATCCCTCTATGCCTCTTGCTCCATCTTGCACCTCATTGAGCTCCTAGGGCTACCCGATTTTTCTTGTTTTACCCTCCCTACCTTGATTGGCTCACATCCCTTGCTATGCCCCGCCTTGCTAGACCCACCCCCCTTGACCCATCCCATCCCACATCCACTGCACTACATTGCTTGTGTCCTTCATGCTGCGGTTCATCCCCTTTCACCCCATGATTTAATTGGTGTTTAATATGTAAATTAGAGTAATATGCTAAAATAGTCCTTTGATTATTTTTGTTTTGCTAATTTAGTTTAAACTATTATGTAAGTTTACATATTAGTGCCTCAACAATGAAAAATGTCCCATTTAGTTCATCAACTCGCATTTAAAGACCAATTAAGTCTATAATTTTTTTTCTTAGGAGTAAATTGGGTGTAAAATGATTAGTTGAGGGACTAAATTGAACATATTGAATAGTTGAGATATTAAATTGGACAATCAAATAGTTTGAGACTAAATTGGCCTAACTACAATAATTGATGAACTATTTTGATACATTTTCTCTGTAAATTATAAAGATATGTATTATAAATCCTTAGAAGTAAAATTTAAATAATTTGAATTATTATATGTTTTGTTTTTTATAAGAATTAATTAATTTATTGTTTGTTATAATGATTTTAATAATTTCTAGATTTGTTGTTGCAAAAATTTGAGAAATAATATCATTTCTTGTTTTATAATTTTTCACTAAAAATTTATATTATGGGATTATAAATAAAAAAATTTCATTGTGGTTATATGTTCTCTTAAAAGTATAAAAAGTAATACTTAAAAGTACTTGAAATGACAGTAGTGATTTTAATATGCTTTGTTTTAATTTAAAAGATTGAAAATTAGAGGAATGCTCCATTTTGAAATAGAGCCATCATATTTAAGAGAGATTTCTTTATGTTATGGAATTAATAATAAATGTAGATCAATGATTTTGCCAAACTAGAAAGATTTAAGTTAGCAATATTATATCATTGTTGTTATAATTTACCATCATGGTTAACTACATTCTCCTTTTTATTTTTTATTGTTTTATTTTTAGTTTGCCTCTTATATATTCTTTTATTTAGTTTTATTATTGGTGGTGAAATTAATCTAAAGCTTAATTGTCTCAACATAATATCATAGATATACTAATTATAACCCACTTATACATGCCTTCCCATCATGTAGCCTTGATTACTTGAGCTTGTTCCATTTTAATATATTTAAGCACACTAATGCTACATGATTTTTTTACATATTGCAAATTAAGTGTTTGAAATGCTTAAAACTCATAAATTTGTGCTTGCTACTAAAATTTAATTATAAAAAGAGGGAGAAGGATGCTTGTTGCTTGTGCTTGGTATTTAATTTAAAAAAAGGAGAGAGCCCTTGTGCAGTCATTGAACCTACTATTCACCTCCTCCCATTGAATGGCCGTTGATGTCTCCTTTAGCATTTGCAAGTTTCATAGCTTCGTGATTCGGGCATGGACAAAATTTTTTGGTGATGCTTTAATCCTTTAAATTAGCTTGTGATTTAAGTATTAGTTGCTCTCATACTGATCATTTACTAAGAAGCTCCCTTGCTCCATGCTTCAATCCTTTAAACTAGCTTGTGATTTAAGTATCAGTTGCTCTCACATCCATCATGTACTAAGAAGCTTGCTTTCTCCCATAGATTAGAATTGCAAGTCCCAAGGCCATTCTCGCACAATCTCTAACTGCTATTTGATCAGCTGTTGTCCTTTGTCATCAACGGCTTAGCCTTCATTTCAGTGTTGAGGGATCGTAGTGCATTAGTCTTTTAATTGGTGAAGCCTAGTCAACTCGCCTATTCCTTTATAAATATTGTAATAGTTCCTTCTCTCAAAAGATACATATATTCTTTAAGGAAACTTTGTCTAAATCACATATTTATCACACAATCCACTAATCTTTTGTTCAATTTGAGAAAATAATTTTGAAAGCCTTTACATTTTGTGATCTTTGGTTTGGTTAGAGTCCATCCTGTCTATGTTGATCTTTGCTCAAGGTTTAATGAGACGATTAGAATAATTTGTATATCCTGTTGAAAGTTGAATAGTTATTTATTATGCAAATAACGTGAATGACTTATTATTAGGCAAATAACCTAGTTTTAAGTGTTTGCTTCATGTGAGGTAAAACTGTGCGAGAAAAAAGCTTATAATTAATTCACATATGCATACAAATACTTATATTATTATTGTATTTATTATTTAGGAATTTGAGGAAACCATTGAAGTAAAAGCTTTGTTTAGGAGCCAAGATCTTAAAGGTGCATTATTGCAAATTTAAGTAATAGTATTTTTTTTTGCTTCTAACACATGCATTTCACATTTACTTTGATATATATTCTTAATAATAGAGATGTTTTTTTTGTAATTTAACCTCGTGATTTAATATTTATTTTTTTCCATCATCATATTCCTCATGTTGCAAATGCACAACTACTATTTTTTCTTACATGTTTGATGACTGCATGAATGAATGCTTAAATAATATGTCCCTACTTATTAATTGATAATTGCTATTAAACACCATTTTTCCTTACATGTTTATGCCTTTTACATTTATTAGGCATTATATATTTAAATAATTAATAACTTTTTTCCTATTTTAAAATCTTTTATTTTTCTATCTTTACATTGCAAATACTTTGAATACCAGTTGTCCTCACGTGCTTATAACATGAAAGAATGATATTTTTAGTATTCCTCTATGATTATTCAGGTACATTAATATATTTGGTAGTCTAGAATTGATGAAGGAAGATGACCTATTTATAGAAAATAGTGCATGTGATTGTTTGGGGCTCCCATTTACTAGGAGTATGCTAGCCATATATATATATATATTTTAATAATGATCATAAAATAAAATCTTTTGTCGAATTGTGATGTAATTTTTTTTTCAGGTTTAAATGTAACTAAGAATTTGAATGTCTCATCTAATTACAGTGGGAGTATTTTCATTCATCGACCAAAACCACAAACTAAGGGAACCATATTTTTTAAAGCATAACACATATATTTAATATATCTTATGTACTCCAATAAAATATTTCTATATAGTAACCTAGTTTCCTCTACCAATTATTGCATTTTCTAATTTCTTAGGTTTAATATTTTATGATTTAGAAAATAATGCAGAAACTTTATATGTGCTAAGTCTTATGCCAAGATTTATGTTAAAATAATACTTAGTTCATAAGTTGTTGCAGTTACTTTTATTGTTCCTAGTTATAAGCTATATATGATTTACATTCATATACATTATGCTACCCTGCTTACCATTATTTTGAAATGCAGTTTAAGAAATCGAGCCTTCACTCACAACTTTTTTTGAGTGAGCAAGATGAGACTTAAATGCTACAAGATTATGTTAAAATGATGCATTCTAGGTGTTTTTTGTATTTCAAAAAAATGAAAATTCTGTAAAATTTTAAATTTGGTATTTATATGAATGGAACTTTAATGTGAACATGCGTATATATATATCATTTTAGTTTATATTTGTATTTTGCTTATGATATCTCAAAATTTGATGGTTTCTTGATTTATATTTGAACTCTTTTTTTTTTTTATATATGAAATGTTTTAATATGACAAGCTATCATTGTTTTGCTTTTGCCTTGGCACAAGAACAATGAGTTGACTCATGATAGCAAATATGCTAATTGAAGCAATAGTTTTGTTGAACATAAATTAAAATTTGAGTTTATAGATGGCTTAGATGCATTTTTTTTTGCTTTGCGTCATAGTATTATAAATTAAAAGGCTGTTTGGTATGCGAAAATTTGGATGTAAAGTAATCTGATTACAGTATAATCAAGTTACTTTACTGCTGTTTTGTAGTTTTACCAGAAATATAAATTTTTTTTGTTTGAATTAAAGTAATATGTGAGTGTGATGTTTTGAGTAAATTGGGAGGTAAAATTATCCCCTAAATTTTTTTAGGATTTCGTTCGAATGAATCGCTCGAACGATTTATTAGATGGAATGGTTCAAATGAGCGATTTCTTTGTTCGAATCGCCATAATCGTTTGCCGGAGAAGACGAAACCATTCGCCAGAGTAGACAATCATTCTGTTGCTTTGCTCGTTCGGTTGCTGTGCTCGCTCCGATAATTCGCTACTACTTGTAATCTAGGAATACGCTTGAATCAGGAGTATTCCTTTTACTTGAATTCTATATATATTAACCCAAATTTGAATTACATTGTAAAAGTTTATCGCCCGTTTTACTTCATGCCAAATACTGGTAATCTCAATTTACCCAAATTTTTTTTACTTTACACTGCTTTTACTTTAGTCCAAATAGCCCCTAAGAGAATCCCAATGTGGCATTATACTAGAGACAAGCATTCGTATTTTGTTCGTGATGTCAGCGTTGCATCTCACACGTACACATCTAGTACCCTTAATGGTGTATATTGTTAGGGGTTTGTAGTTTGACACAATGCTATGGCACTAATTATGCCAATATAAGTTTTTGAAGCTATTCCAAGATTGAAGGCCGATTGCTTCTCAAGAGTCAAGGGTCATATGAGATTGAAGATTGGCCGTTTGAAGTTGAGATAATTTTTAATGGGATAATTTGACTTTGATAGCAGAGTGCCTTTAGGCTTATTTATTTTTTAATTTGTGAAGCTAAGAGATATTGATAGAGCCAATAATAAGTTACATCATGAAATTAGCTTAAATCTAGATCAATTGGGGCATTTCAAAATGGCTTTTAGAGATAATTTTGTGCCATTCCCAACAAGTAAATGTATATTTGATTCTTAATTACTCAAGGGAATTTATCCAAGGATAACATCTCTATCGATGTATGAAAATGTTTGGGTGATGAATGAAGTTTTTGGCTTACAAGTTATTTAATATTATTTCGAAGATAAAAGATGCCAAATGAATGGAGAAAAAGTATTGCTATATCTATTTACAAGAATAAAGGTGATTCTCAATACTGCAAATTTTAGAGGAATCAAGCTATTGTGTGATACATTGAAAATTTGGGAAAGAGTAATTGAATGTAGATTACAAAAGTATACTTGTATTTTTCAATATAAATTTGGTTTTATCCTTGGTAGATCTACAATGGAATTCATACATATATTAAGAGATTTGATGGAGAAATTTAGAGAAAGAAATGAAGATTTTCATTTAATTTTTATCTTGAAGGGTTTATGATAGAGTACCAAGAAAAGTTCATTGTTGAGCTTTGGAGAGCAAAGAGATATGTTTGCATATATTGTTGTATTAGAGATATGTAATGAAGTTGTAACATGTGTTCAATCACTGTGTGATGTGTTTAATGATTTCATGTTAATACTGGATTACATCAAGGTTCAGTTCTAGTTTAATTCTCAGATTATATCTTTTTGTTTTAATTATAAATATTCTTACTGATCACATTTAAGAGGTTTCTTAGTGATTGTTATTTGCAGTTGATGTTCTATTTTTTGATAAAACTAAGGATGGTGTTAAAACAAAACATGAAATGTGGATGACTGCTTTAGAATGTAAAAGCTTTTGTCTTAGTAGATCTAAAATAAAAAATATGTAGTGCAAGTTCATATGAGGACCATGATGATATCAAGAAAAATGAGAGGTACAAATACCATTGTTCAAATATTCAAAATAATGGTGAAATAGAGATTGATGTGATTAATAGGATCCAAGCTGGTTGGATGAAATAGAGTGCTTTTGGAGTGCTTTGCAATTGAAAAATCCCTCTCAAAATGAAAGGAAAAAATTATATTAGCTATCAAGCCAATAAAAAAGAAGCTTATTGATAAAATAAGTGTTACCAATAAATGTTACAGATATGAGGATGCTTAGGTGGATGAGTGGGTATACTCATATGGATAGAATGAGAAATGAGTTTATGTGTAGCAAGGTTTGAGTGACCCCAATTGAGAATAAAATTACATAATGCAACCTTGAATAGTTTATGCATATCAAGCGTAGATTGTTCAATGCTTCTATTAGAAAAATTGAGCTCATGAATTTTGCCCATATTAATATAGGAAGAGGAAGACCAAAAGAAACTTGGGAAGAAATCGTTAGAAAGGATCTTCTCTATTTGTAACTTAGGGAGGGGCTTTTATTTGATTGCGCATGATGGAGATAAATGATTCATATAGCCTACCCCATCTTGTGGGATTAAGGCTTGGTGTTGTTGTTTTCAATATGAAGCAAAATATATGATGTTATATTGGTATGCTTTTCATTTAGTTTTGTAGTTGATGAATGTGGATTTATCAATGGCTTATAAAATACAATTCTACATTTGGTGTAACTTTTTGAGTTTGCTAAAAGTGTGGTAAAAAGTGTGGTAAGAAGGATAAAGGACAACAATTGCATGTATATTATTTTTGTTGCAAGGGTAACTAGTTGGGGAACCTGTGATGGAATTTTAATGATCGTGTTTTGATGGCTTGTTAAGAGTAGGTCTTAAGGATTAACTTTATAGAAAATATTTCAAGCTGGTTTTGGAGGTAGCACTAATAAGCAACTGGTCAAAAAATTGAGTGTGTCAAAGCTAAATCAAAAGCATGCCAGATAAAATACACTTAGACATATGCATGTTATATTCCAATTTAAGTTCAATTTTTTTTTTACCATTGTGTTAGATGTACTATTATAAAATAAGACTTACATGCTCATATTTAATTGAAAAATTATTAAAATGATCTTTTAACTCTTGAAAAATGTTCAAAATTTTCATTGACTTAAATGTTCTTTTGGTTCCTTTACTTTTATTTAAGTGGCTATTTGAATTGAAGTAAAATGGGAGTAAAGTAAAAATTCGGGTAAGTTGAGATTATCGGCGTTTGGTATGATGTAAAACGGGTAAAAATTTTTACACTGTAATTCAATTTTGCGTTATATATAGAAATGGGAAAATCCAGTTACGCCCAAATTGGGCATACGCACGATTACATGCAAAACGGAGCAGCCGAGCGAGGAGAAGCAGTTCGGAGCCGAGTGAGGAAGGTGTTGTTCAAGGCCGAGCTAGGAGAGGCTTCTACGACTTTGTTCGGATGAATTGCTCAAATGAATCAAACAAATTTTTTAGGGGGTAAGTTTACTCCCCAATTTACTGAAAACACTTTACTCACAAATTATTTCATGCCAAATGTAACATATCAAATGAGTATAAAGTAACTTGATTACATTGTAATCAGATTTCAATGTAATCAAATTACTTTACATTCAAAGTTCTTAGATTACCTCATGCCAAACAGCCCATAAGTATTTTTTTTGTCCATCCATTTAACTCACCGTTCCCTCCTGCTAAAATTACGTTTTTTTCAGTCATAATTTTTAGCAACCGATTTCAGCGGGAATTAGTCGCTGGAAATGGCAATCGGTTGATTCTAGCTGCTGGAATCAGCCGCTTGCTATTTTCAGCTACCGATACCCGCCGGAATCGACAACGAGAATCAAGCTACTGATTCCCGCTGTAGATTCTAGCAGGAATCGACTGCCTGGAAATTCCAGTTGAAAAAATGTAATTTTAACAGAAGGGGATAGTGAGAAAAATACACTTAAACAAAAGTTAATGAACAAAAAAGAATATTTGCACAAGTTTTAGGATTATTTTGAATAAATTTTGCAAGAGTCAAGGGATCATTTTGATAAATTTCTCTATTTTATTTGATATAGAGCCTTCACAAATTTTTATATCTGAATATTTTGTTAGTTCATATTTTTTATTTATATTTGATATGCATTCCGCACTATCAATTGTTATGCATAATTGGTCGCATGTTAAAGCTGGCCTCTCAAGTAAATCCTGGCATTGATGACGAGTTTTCTTAAGCAAAGTCTGTTTGTATTTCACTATAGTTTGATATGATCTAATGTATAGCTTGATTGTCTTGCCTTTCTGCATTTATTGATTATGAAAAGAAAATTCTTAAATCATTATCCTAAATGCGTGAGATATGAAGCTCAATTGAGATTGAGGAATCTATTTTATATTACATCACATATTTTCAGTTTGCCAAGTAGTGAGTATTATATGTTTACGGATCAAGTGAAATATCTTACATGAGTGAAAAATTAGAAGATAATTGGTTGTTAATTAGTTTCCTGAGGATTTTTTGGAAGAGCTATCAATAGTGCCTCCAGTTCTAATGATGGATTATGTTAAAAGGTTTGCTTCCAAGTTTTACTTTGGTGGCAAAGGATTTATGCCAAATATCAATTTGGAGCTACTTGTATTGAAAATTCAACTAAAATAATTTTTGGATAAAAACTTTAGCAGGCCTAATGCCTCTTTCTATCAGATGCTCTAGTCTGTTTTGTACAAAATAAGTATAGAAGTTTGAGATTATGTATTATTATTTAGTATTGAACGAGCTCATTATTTAAAACAGATAAATTAGATCAACGATCGAGTTGCTAATTGAGGCTGAGTAGATGTGGCAAGTACAATATTTAGTATTAGATACAACATTACAAGTTCATGATTATGCCTTTTCAAACACAACAAATGTTTTAATAAATCTCTTGAATACTCTCATCATGCTATTCATTGAACCCTTCATTATGTTTTCATTGATAGTTTTTAGTTTAATTTAGAGATGAAGTTATGCACACTAATCCTTTTGTATGTTGTGCTACAAATGCTTACTTTATGCAAAATATTTCTTGTGACTTTGGTTGACTACACTTTTCTTGGTCATATAACAATACATATTACTCTGACCAAAGAAAAGTGGAAGTTATTACAAATTGGTCAAGATTGATCATTTTAATAAAAAATTGAAGCTTTTGAATTTAGTTTGCGACTAAAAAACGTTTGTTGAAGGTTTGTGATGAATTTCAACTCATAATCTAGATTAACTTGAAAGGTAGTAAAATTTGCTTGGAGCGATAAATGTGAAGAAGATTTCGAGTTTTTGAAAGTAGAATAAACATCAAGCTCTTTTTTGGGCTAACAAGTCAAAAAAAAATTTATGTTACTTTAATGAATGGGCTATAATGTATGTGAATATAATATAGTGGAGTTATTGCCTATGCTCTTATAAAAAAATTATGAGAAGAATTATTTTTACCGGTAGATTTAGTATATGCTTAAAAGAATGTCCATATTATTTATGTGGAGTAAGGTACAAGGGGTTTATAAACTTTCAAAGTTTGAAATATATTTTGCACAAAAAGAATTGAATTTGGGAAAATGAACGTGGTATGTACTTATAAAAGATTATGATTTTGGCATACAGTGCAATCAGGAAACAATAAATATTATGTCTAATGCTTTAAGTAGAAGGCTTCCTCTAGATTGGAAAACTTGATAATTACTTAGCAAGCAGAGTTAATTGAAGCTATGGATGGTTGGATTTGTTTATTGTTGTCTAGTGGTGTAAAGATGATTATGTTAATTCAAATGTCTGCACGACTTAAGTTAAAATACCTGAATTTAGAAATTTTTCCCCAAGATGTTGAATTTCAAAGAATCATTGATTTTGTCAAGGCATGCCATATAGTAGATTATTTTTAAATTGATGAGGATGATTTACCAACATATATAGGTATAATTATTATTCTAGATGCTAATGCATTGAGGTAGGATGTATTTCTTGAAGCACATCATTATGGTCTTATCATTAGACTAGGGTGTAACAAAATAATGAAGTCTTAAAATGTATACTTTGTTTGCCAATATTAAAGTGTGGCTAAATTCTTTTCTAATATTTCCATTTACTAGATGGTTATGATAGAATATCAAAGCCAAGTGGATTGTTGTGCCATTGACAATTCCATAATGAAAATAGGATAGAATTGCAATGAGTTTTATAATTGATTTACTAGATCTATAAGTGACTATAATGCTGTAAGGGTGATTATCGATGAATTAACTAAGCTCATTTTTAGCAAACAAATGGACATACACACTTAAAGTTTGGACAGCATTTATATAAATGAGATTAATTGATTGCATATAGTGCCAAAACTCATAATTATTTATTGTGATGGCATATTCAAGTTAAAGCCATGGAAGGTGTTCAAGAAGCTTTGGGCAATAAGTTGGCTTTTGGTATGACCTTTTTTCTCTAGCAATTGTCATGTAATCTAAGTGTTGATTAAGATATGGAAAATACATATTCCTTTAATATATTTTACCAACAGTTAATGTTTCAATCAATTATTGAAATATTACAATATGAGGCATTTTATAAAAGAAAGCGTAGAACAACCTTGTGCTGGGCAAGGCAGGTGAAAGACATTCGATTGGTCCAAAGTTAGTTGATTAGGCTATTAATAAAATCATTTTTATTTGTGACAGCTTAAAGGTTGTACAGGAAACACTTGCAAATTACCATGACACTAAGCAATGGCCAGTTTAATATGATATTGGAGACTATGTAATTATAAAGGTGGGTTTGATGAACGGTGCTTTTAGATTTTTGAAAACAAGAATATTGAGTTCAAGATATATAAGATCATTTGAATTTGTTTAGAAGATTGACAAAATAGCCTACAGATTTCAATTATCACCAAAATGCAGGGACTATATTGTAGCTTTGGGAATATAAGTTATCTTGAGCCACAAGTATAAAGGTGAACTCTTTATGGAATAAATCAGATAAGCATTCAGCATTTTCTTTATTGAGCCTTCATAAAATATATTCAATGTTTCCGACATTCCCTTGACATACTTTAAATAATGAACTTGAAAAAAAATCATTAGAGTTGCAAGTACAAAATATATCATAAATAATCAGCCTTCCATGTTAAATTATTTATTGACTAGACATTGTATTGTGGGTTGACAGATCTTTAGAAGATATATAAAAATTTGGTCTAGAAAGCATAATTTATTATTTTGGATCAACTCCCTGAGTATATTTCAAAATATGCGTTTTGCATTTATTGCCAGTGGTGTAATTAAAAGCCATCTCAGTTCTTTGCACAAGTTGAATGTAGTATATTATACATATAAAACTGGGCCAACTTTAGTATTTTAAGTAATATATTAGCATTATTTTTTATACCAATTGTAGAGTAAAAATGCCTAGATGCCACACTAGATGGTGGTAAACTGTGTTAATAAAAATCTATCAGA
The DNA here is from genome assembly GCA_016760335.1 of Gastrodia elata. NCBI lineage: Eukaryota > Viridiplantae > Streptophyta > Magnoliopsida > Asparagales > Orchidaceae > Gastrodia > Gastrodia elata. Next base: position 9,020,838 of record CM028682.1, on the reverse strand, counting down.
TTTGAAATAATAAATTAAGCGAAACAAACTGATTTTCGGTGGTTTAGCTTTATTTTGCATTCATCATCTAATTCACAAATTGACCAGAGAATTAATCTAAATCCATGCAGTATCTCGTGCAAACAAAGCTTTTAATTGGAAGTTCAGCTTTATTGACCTAGAACTTCCTAACAAAGTGTCTGTCGAAACCAACTTCCCTATTTTTCAAAAAGAAAAAGACAAGTTTCTTGATTTTCCAAATGAAAGGCATAAACAAAAAGTGCTGTAAAGCAAAATTAAAACAATCTTATAAATTTTGCTTAGCAAAATTCATTTCATTCTAATCTAAATTGACACTTCAATTTTCTTCAAGCACCTAAATTTTTTTTTAAGAGTTGGTTTATAATGTTACAATAAAGATCAATATTCTATGCATATGGCATAACAAAAAGAGACACAAGGTTTGTTGGATTTTTGCTTCTAGCTCAAAGAAATGGGGAATATTTGTTGAATTTTTTATTTTATTTTTTTGCATGATATTGTTGAGCTATCTATGAGTATTACTGAGTTAGTGTTCAATGGCTAGAAAATGGCAAATATAACGACTAATTACATTGAATTGTTAGGCTATCATTTAAACATGCTTATAAAAAAGATCTTTATGATGAACCATATACATTGCCCAAAATAATTACTAGGAAATTATTTATAGTTTGTAGTTTAAGTAAATTATTTAAGCTTTTGGTTCAAATGTTTTGTGTTAGATATTTTGTTATTGTCAAATATAATTAGCTGGTTCTCAAGCACATTAGTGTATATAAGTTTTAAATTCTAAGCATTGAAAACTTGAAATTTAATTCTTTGTGTTTAATCAACATCATTTCAGCTTTGATGATCTATTCTTCTCTTTAACGAACAAGTTTGCTAAGCTGTTTTTTGCCGAGCTATATTTGCTAATTTAGTCTCCTTAAAATTTAGTAATTACTTTATCATTGCTTTGTTATTTATCAAAATCAAATGACTTTATGAACGAGTTTGTAATACCATATGCTAACTAACATCTCGTATCTAATAGAAATATGTGGCATCATGACTTAAGCAGTTAAGTGATACGACCTAAATAGCTTGTTATTATAAAATTTAAGAAACTTTATAAAGTTGTTTACATTACTATAGGTTAATTAACACCTCCTGTGTACATAAAATTTTCTTTTACAACTGGTAGATAGCTAATGTTGCAAAGTTTCTTTGCTAAGCTTATTTAATTTAATTTAAGCTTCAAATAAAAGAAATATTTGGTTGGGGCTTGAGGTAGTTTTTAGCCCAGAAGCCAACCAAACAAATTCTCTGGCACCATGGCTTAAGCAGCTAAACTAAGCTTAACGCAAGGCTAAGCATTAATATAAGGCTGCTTTAGCTTGGCTTAGCTCAGATATTGCCTCTACAGTTCAGCACTGCTCATTGGTCACCCACATTGCTGTTTGCATCATAGTGCTTGTGGCAGCTTCATCACCATCATCCTCGATTGCCGCTTACTTCTAGTATCATCTTTTCCATTACTGGGCTTCACCCTTAGCACTTGCTTAAGCAACTGAATTGGTTAAGACCAAACCAAATGATTTTTAGGCTTAAGTTGCTTCGTTATTTTTTCTCTTAAGCCAAACAACTCACCTCAATTGCAGCTTATCTTAGCATAGTTAAGTGGTCGTAGCCTCATGGTTGCTGCCATCACCAACTATCACCTCTAGCACTCATTTAAGCAACTAAATCGATAGGCCTAACCAAATGGTTACAGCTTAAGTCAAGTTATTTTCTTTTGCAAATCAAACAATTCACTTTACAACTCTCAGCTTTGCTTGCTTAAGCTAAGCTTAAGCATGAACTATATAGGCCTTAATAATTACAAAATGTATCATTATGATTTGAATGCAAAACCCGGCTTTTATATACTTATACTGATGAACATTACTATTCTTTTAGAACGATATATGTACCTTTTCTTGCACATCTCTTATCAGCTTTTCTAATTTTGGATAAAGATAAGTAATTGTTATTAAAAAAGAAAATTATTGTGAGTTTATGTCTTTTATCTTATTTATATTTATTTATTAAAAATTTTTGATGAATGGTGAGGGATGTGCTAGGAAAAGCACATTTATTCTTGTTAAGGGATAGTGATGTTTTTATAAATTATTGTTTTAATAATATTTTTTTGAGGGAGGGGAGTCTGAACATCTCTGTTCTATTTGCGATTTTCTGTTTCCAGTTCCATGTACATTGTTAAAACGTTTATGCTATGGCACTTTTGTGACATTTGATACCAGTTATGTGTATAGATACCGCTGTGATTCAGTATAATTAAGAATTAGAAACTTTTGAATACAAAAAGAACTTAGAAACTCAGAATGCACCATTTGGAGCAATACAATATGTATTTTATAATTATTTTTCTCCCTGTACTTTTGGCATTTATTTCATATATCTTTTATGCCCTTTTTCCAGGGATTTGCTGCCTACGTATCCTCATCTGCGCTTGGTCAGTTTAACCACTTTTCCTATAATCATACCAATCACCATTATTTGGTTCTGTATGGCTCAATTTTATATTTTCTTAGATCCAAATTTACATAAAATTGCATGTGAATGATTAATGCTTTAAATTTCTGTTCAAAATAGATTCTAATGAGTGCTACAATTGACGCCGAACGGTTTTCACAATATTTTGGTGGATGCCCTATTATTCAAGTCCCGGGATTTGCATATCCTGTAAGAATTATTTTTGTCATTTTCTGAACTTCAATTTGGGCCTTTCTATGTAAATATTTTATTATTGTAATGCATTGGTTTTGATTTAGGTGAAAACTTACTTTTTGGAGGATATTCTCTCTCTCTTAAGATTAACAGATGCAAACCACTTGGCTACTGGTGTCTTAAGTAGCGTAGAGGAGGTTGCTTTATTGACAGAGGAGTACAAGACCATGCTTGATGAATCAATAAATTTAGCTTTATATAGTGATGAATTGGAATCTTTGCTGGAAACATTTAGCGCTCACCAAACCCCCCAAATCTACACTTACAAACATTCAGTGACAGGAGTTTCACTCTTGATGGTTTTTTCTGCTAAAGGTAGAATTGGTGAAGTTTGTATGTTGCTTTCATTTGGTGTTGATTGTTCTTTGACGGATAATGATGGAAGGTCTGCCCTTGATTGGGCTCAACAAGAAAATCAGTCCCAGATCTGTGAAATCATTACAAGACATATGGAAAAAGATTTGTCGAAGTCAACTGAAGAGGAGAACCTACTGAATAAGTATCTAGCAAGCATCAATCCTGAAAATATTGATATTGTTTTAATGGAGCATTTGATAAAAAGTATTTGTTTTGATTCTAGTGAAGGGGCTATCTTAGTCTTTCTTCCCGGATGGGCTGATATCAATATAACTAGAGAGAGGCTACTTGCTTCAGAAATTTTTAATGATTCCTCAAAATTCTTGATACTCTCTCTTCATTCCATGATTCCAACTGTGGATCAAAAGAAGGTCTTCAAGCATCCACCTAAAGGCGTCCGTAAAATTATTCTTTCCACAAATATTGCTGAGACAGCAATTACTATTGATGATGTTGTTTTTGTTATAGACTCTGGTAGAATGAAAGAGAAAAGCTATGATCCTTACAGCAATGTTTCTACTTTCCATGCTTCATGGATTTCAAAAGCAAATGCTAAACAGCGGGAGGGGCGCGCTGGCCGTTGCCAGCCGGGAATTTGTTACCATCTCTATTCCAAAGTTCGTGCATCTTCCTTACCAGATTTCCAAGTTCCAGAAATTAGACGAATGCCAATTGAAGAGCTGTGCTTGCAGGCAAACTTATGCTCAGATTTCATTGTTCTTGCTCAAACTTTTATGTATGCTTGCTGCAGGTTTTGCTTATTTCAGTATTTTTTTGGCAGGTTAAACTGCTCGATCCTGAATGTAGAGTAACTGAGTTCCTTCAGAAAACTTTAGACCCTCCTGTTTTTGAGACGATACAAAATGCAATTGTTGTTCTTCAAGATATTGGCGCCTTTACTGATGATGAACAGCTTACAGAATTTGGGGAAAAGATTGGTGCTCTACCAATCCATCCTTCAACTAGCAAGATGCTTCTGTTTTCTATCTTGATGAATTGCCTTGATCCAGCTTTAACTCTAGCTTGTGCATCTGACTTCAGAGAGCCTTTTCTTCTTCCAATGGCTCAGGATGAGAAGAAGAAAGCTGCTGCAGCCAAAATTGAGCTGGCCTCCTTATACGGGGGTTACAGCGATCAACTTGCAGTTGTAGCAGCCTTCGAGTGTTGGAGGCATGCCAAGCATAGAGGTCAAGAATCACAGTTTTGCTCTCGGTTTTTTGTTTCGTCAAATACCATGAATATGTTACTCAACATGCGAAAACAGCTTCAAAATGAACTTGTGAAGGCTGGATTTATAGCTGAAGATGTATCTAGCTGTAGCTTAAATGCCCAAAATCCAGGTATTTTGCGAGCAGTGCTCATGGCTGGCACTTATCCAATGGTGGCAAAGATTCTCACTCACGGAAAACAGAACAGAAGAGTAATTGTGGAGACTGCTTGTGGTTCTAAAGTGTTTTTACATCCTCATTCCTCAAACTTCAAGCTGTCATTTAACAAAGCTTCGGGCAGTTCAATTATTGTTTATGATGAGATAATTCGTGGGGATGGAGGTTTATTCGTAAAGAATTGCTCTATTGTTTCTCCTTATCCACTATTTTTGCTTGCTGTAGAGATGGCTGTTGCACCTGCAAGTGAAATTGATGATGACATTAAGGATGACTCAGAAGCATCAAGTGGAGAAGAAGATGATATGGATGTTAATGCTTCATCGGAGGAATGCAGAAACCAACTCATGTCTTCTCCTGAAAACGCTGTTACAGTAATTCTTGATCGATGGTTAAAATTTCAATCAACTGCCCTTGATGTCGCCCAGATTTATTGCTTGCGCGAGCGGTTAGCTGAAGCTGTGCTTTTTAAAGTAGGTGACCCTCTTTATCCATTAAACCTCTAAAATTTCATGGAAAATAACTACTTTTTTCTAATTCTACATCTACTTTAAATAACTCTGGTACATGCACTATTTAGCTTTATCAAATTGACTGGCCGCTTGCATAATATTGAACTTAGGTTGATGTTTGACTAGACACTTACTATTTTGATGTTTATTCTTTGCTTCTCAGGCGTTGTTGTTGACAATATGTTTTTTACTGATTTGTTCAAGCTAATAACACTTGCACTGGTTGCATATGCTTACAATGGCTCTTTAGATTATGATGTAGTAGATGGATTTAGATTTTAAGAGCTGGCCTTCCTTTTTATTTATGATATCATTTTTTTGACATAAACATTTTTTCAGTAATTTGCATAGGAATATGTTTTCTAGAACACAAATTAATTTTATCCCTATAACAAAAAGAGGCCAACTATAATTTATAGTAAGGTTATTTTAGAAAAAAACTTAAGCAATTTAAGCAACTCAACAATGGTTATGATTCAAAATTTGAAAACTTTGAGTTGGAAAAAATAATTAACTTATGTTCAAAGAAAATATATTGAAATGCTAAAAATAAAAAAAATAAAGATATTTTAAGGTGTAGATTTTTAGAGCTTTGTTAGTGGGCTATTAAGGAGAGCTGATTTTATATGAAAATTGATTATTAATTGTATACTAAAATTGGGTAAATTATTCTTGGAAAATCTATAAAGATAGAGCTCCAAGATTTAAAAATGATTGGTGGTTGAAATAATAAATTTAGAAAATAATTAAAATGAATATTTATTAAAAAGGGCTGTCTTAGTGTTAGAATTATAAAACTATAAGAGATACAAGCTTGCATAAAGCAATTAGTGGTGCTATAGTTGTAACCCTTGAAGATTTATATTATGAGCTAGATGCTATTGAGTGAAGCATATGTATGCAAGCAAGCCAAATTAATAGCTTAGAAAAAAAAACTTCACCAAAGTATTTTAAGAATTCTAATCATAATTTTTCTTAGGAATAAGAGTGTTTAATATAGATGGATGGATTACTTTATTAAGATTTCTATTGATGGTTGATTATCTGAATTTAAATATTATAATAAATACTTATTCTTTCGCTGGATGATTGAGACAGAATTATTGGAGTTCTTTAAAGAAAATAAAGAATGAAAAGTTTGTAGGATCAAATGCATCCGTATCAATGTGTGGTAATATTTGGATGATGGCATTTTTTGGCTCATTAAGTTATTAAGTATATATTTAATGACTAAAAAGATGCTATATGAGTGGATGAGTTTGGTGAAACCTGTTTAAAAGAGCATAAGGTAATGTACAAGACTACATATATTATAGGAGAATTAAGTAAATAGTCATACTTTTGAGAGAGTGAGTTTGATGAAACTTGTTTAAAAGAGCGTAAGGTAATGTACAAAACTACATATATTATAGGAGAATCAAGTAAATAGTCATACTTTTGAGAGAGTGATCCAACATAGAATGAGGTGAGTGCTTTGGTTTTTTTTAATAGCTAGATTGATTTTGGATGCCTTGCATTTGTTAAGAGGTTTGATAAAGAACTTTAGGGAGAAAAATAAAATCTTTATATGATCTTTATCAATTTAAAAAAGGAATGGCAAATTACTCGAAGAACCTTCTTGAAGAGTATTGGAAATAAAAAAGAATTTATGTTGTTTATATTGATATTATTAAAGTTATGCACAATAGAGTAGGTCAAATTTAGGTTGGTTTTTCAAATGAATTTTTTGATATTTCAATTAGATAAGAGCTTATCTTAATAATTTATAAATAGAATGTGAATTGCAACTCTCATAATGTTAATTAGAAAATTGAGAATATCATAAATGGGGATCATACTGATGAGAAGAGTGAATGATTCAAGCATCTTGGCTCAATCATACATAATTATGGTGAAATAAAGGGTGATATGTATAATAAGACTTTAGCAAGTTGAATGAAATGAAGTGCGTTTAGAGTGTTGTGCAATCAATAAAATCCCTCAAACTATTATACAAGTTTTATAGAGAAACAATAAAACCTATAATATTATATAAGGCTAGAATGTTGGCCTACAAATCCAAAACATACTAACAAGTGCTGTGAAGATGAGAGTGAGTGGGTATACACAGAAGAATATGATTAGAAATTAGTACATTGGCAAGGTTGGAGTAACTCCAGTTGATGATTAGTTGGATAAAATAAATCTAGAGCGTTGAATGTTCTAGTTAGAAATGTTAATGAATTATGGCCATGCTAAATTAGGAAACTGAGTGCCAAAATAACTTGGAAAACTATAAGATCTCACATACTTGAAGCTTAGGGAGAGATAGTATTTGATCTAAAGCACATTGGAAACCTATCCATGCAGCTGTTCTTGCCTTGTGTGACTATCTTGTGGCGGTGTTATTGTTGTTGTCGTTTGGACAAGAATGCAGATCTGCAAACGAATCTTGTTGATGAATTTGGTTTGGAAATTTATTAAGGCTTGTGAATAGGTTGTAACTTATAAGAGAAGAGGTGAAGCATATGTTCAAAAAAGCATAAATAATTAAAACCCTTAAAGAATAATCCCAAAAAATTTAGGAAAGCATCTGATAAGTAAATAAAGAAGAAAAATAGTACAAGAAAAAAGAATATAAAGACCTCTTAAACTTCTCAGTCTGAATGCGAACTATGTAAATATAATGTAGTTACAACTAAGGACGTTTAAAAATCTGCCTTTTTAACTAGTGAAATTTGTGACAGCACAATGTCTTTATTGGTCAGTTTTCATTTGGTCATAGGACAACACAAGATAGTCTTGTCTAAAGTGTCTTTCTTGCTGGTACTGTCGAAAAGCTATCTTTTCTCTCTTCATCCCTCCAATGTCTGCAGAACATCTCTCTATTAATTTTATTTTTTGTCAACGAAACCCTTTGAAAGTATTTATCATCAAAAACCCTAATTAGGATAATATAATGCCATGTTAGTTGACCTTAAAAACCTTTATCTTCATGCCAATCTACATAATGTCATAATGCTGTTTTTATTTCAGAATTAGCATCTGTCCCAACTACATTTTTCAGGTAAACATAGATGAACATGAAAATTAGGTCGTGACAAAGCAACTTCCATTCTAATGTTTGTGCTGCTCAAATTAGTTATGAGTGGAAGCATAAACTCTCGTTTGGATTTTGTCTCCAATATCGAGAAAAGATGGCATGATGCATGTACAATAATTCGAAGGAGCCTTGTGAGGAACTCAAAAGAAAATTTATAAACCTGCAGGGAGCATTTATTGCATGATTAAAAGAAAGAGGAAAACATAAAGTTTGATGGAAATAATTGTAAATAATAGTGCCTAAACCCAAATTTATCTAAATCGTCTCCCAGAACCAGATTATCCTCAGGTTTCAATCTCTATTTTGTAGTAAGATTATCACCTATTTCAAACAAAATTATTGTAATTCCGTTGTAGCAGGCTCAGACTATCAATGGGCATCTTTAATCCTTGTAGATATCAATCATTTGAAGTGTTATGTAAAACAGAACTATGGGGACAGCTCAATTTGCATACATAACTTTGAAAAAAGAGTGGAATAGAGATTCACATTTTTCATATCACTAGAAGACTCCACAATGGTCAAAGCCGTAATCTTCTCAAACAGAATCACTGCTAGCTTATAGTAACAAGCTGTGATGATGTTGATGAATATATGCACAACTATAATCATAATATCTATTTAATTTTCAAAAAAAAGCATAAAACTAGAGATGTCATAGGTGCTACAACCATTGGTGTACACAACAATTCTCTATTTGGGCTTATTTTGGTTTTTGATTGACTTCTAATAATAGACATGCAAGTGGGGCTGTATTTTCTCAATAAGCTAAGTGTTATTAAGGGGAGTTATTTGCTAAAATAGCCTCCCAATAAAAATGTTAACAAAGTAGAAGTGCCTCCCACGTGCTCGGGTGCATGATAACTACTTCAGTTTAGGTTTGAATCAACCTCTTAAATTAGTTACTTTAATTAATGAACCGACGATTCATTAATAAAACAACCACATTTATTTACATTGTGCAGCTGTTTGCCCAAACGTGAGCCGTTACGTGTATGGGTGCTCAACTTAATCATACATCTGGGCGCATGAGCTACTAGGCGTATGAAGTTATGTTTCGACTCCCCTCACACTTGGGCACATCTTTCGATACCGTGCTTAGGTATAATTTGAGTTCGTGCCCTAGCATGTCTTCAGAACCTGGGTGAGCTGAATTCAACCAAAGCAAGTATTTGTGAACTGCCCTTCATTTGCACTCAAGCTTTTCCTTTGATAGTACTTTCATTAGCATGTCAGACCTATTCTCATTAATATATATCTTTTCAATCCGTAGTTGCTTTTTATCGAGCACATCCTGAATTCAATGATATCTCACCACAATATGCTCTGACCCAATGTAATGATGCATTCTTGAACAAGTGCATGCCTTAAGAATCTGGGTGAGCTGAATTCAACCAAGCAAGTATTTTTGAACCTGCCCTTCATTTGCACTGCTCAAGCTTTTCCTTTGATAATACTTACATTAGCATGTCAGACCAATTCTCGCTATGATATATCTTCTCAATATGTAGTCGCTTTTTGTCGAGCACACCTTGAATTTAATGATATCTCACCACAATATTCTTTGACCCGGAGTGGAACTATGCATTCTTGGACAAGTGCATGGCACACTAATTGTGGCTATACATCTTGTACTCATCTTGTTCCAGTCAAGGCTGTAATGATCCAATGTCGTTACTTTTCGAATTAGGTCAAAACCCACCTCAGACATAAGGGCTTCAGGGAATTTCAAATTTTAGGGCAAACAAAATTTTTATTAGATAGAAATAATTTTTAGTTCAAAGTGTCATAGTTTGGGAGAATTCGAATAACAGAAACTCCCACTTTAATTTTTTGAATTAACTAAATCCAATAAATTAAGACATTGAAATACATGTCAGAATTCATCGATTTCAGTATCGTTGTGTTAACTATATTATTTAAAGGTTGCTCGAAAAGTTTCATCAAATTCTGAGTGCCGGTTTGATCGTAGTTAATTTTCGAAGTTTTAAACTTCAGAAATTAATATAAAATAAAATATTTGTCCAAATCGAACATTTTTGGCACGATGGTGTTCGTTACATTGTAACGCACCTCGGTGTCAAGTTTCATTATTTTTGTACTCCAAATGGCGGAAAAATGCGAAAAATTTAACTTTAAGTATTATTTAATTTTTTTTTAAAGTAAAATTTCCATTTTCCTTTTTCCCTTCTACGAACCCTGCCCCCCACTGATTCCTTACAGAATCTTTCCGCCTCTGGGCGGAAGGTTCGACGCCAAGAACTGTTCCTGCGCTGTTTTGGCGCATGAATGATCGGCCAAATTGGTCGACTAGCTCCCCCTCTCCCCCTCCTGACCCTCTCCCTCTTCCCCTCTCTTCTCTATAAAACCCCCCAGACCTCTCCCTTTCTCCCCTAAATCGGCATACCTTTCTCCCTCAGAGCAGCTGACAACCACCCTCCCGGGCACCCTAAGCCTCTCAGCTCTCAGTAGCAGCCCCTCTCCTCCCTCGACCCTTTCCCTCCCCTCCTCCCAAAGAGCAGCCCCCCTCTTCCCTCACTCAATAGCCCGGCCAGCCGCCTCCCTCCTTCGGCCAGCAGCCCACGTTGCCCCGGCAACCTCCTGCTTGCTCCCGTCCAGCCTCCCTCCGTTTTCCAACAACGCCAACTTAGGCATGTGGAAAAGGTAAGTGGAGAAGCATAAGAGAAAGAAAAAGGGAGAAGAAAAGAGGAGGGGAATGATAAAGAGTTTTTGCTATTTCTTGTTCTTTTATATATACTTAATAATCTTTATGAAGATAAGATTATGTCATCACATTAGCATTTTTGTCATTAATTAATAATGATAAACAATACATATGTTATAAAATGACTATTATTTCAATTCAAACATTTTCATTTTTGACAGTCATTTCTGTTATGTTCTTATATTATTAATATCATTGAAATAATGATAATAATTATATTATATCAATATAATTGCTATCCTCAGTGACTTAATAACGCTATATTAAATAGTACTGCTATTGCAATATCTTAAAAAAATCGAATTTTTATCATAATAAGAAAACGAAAGAAGAACATAATCAAAATAAAAAAAATAAAAAATTACTCTTATAATATTGACTAAAAAGGCTAAATTAAATATCAAAAACCTAATTGCAGATTGAGCAAACTGTCACTCATTCGAACTGTTGAACTTCTGAACTTTTAGAACAAGGTACCAAATGTCTTTTATTACTCTTGTTTAAATATGTTTTTTGCGCAACATCGCACAAATTTGATAAAAGTGATTTTTAAAGTGACATAAAATGATATATGAACAAGTTTTAATAAGTGAGAAGCAAAGGTTTCGTGTTGATTTATACTTTTTGTCTGATCAGATAATCGCTAGGACGGGGCTGTCCGACATCGGGAGTCATAAGGAGCCTATACTGATTAGCCTTTGAGGGGGCAGATAAAGAGGGAAGTTGGGATAGGTAACAAAAAAATGAACCCCTCTTTTTCTCGATTTTGTACTTGTCCAATAAAATTATATTTTGCCTCAGATATCAAACGTTAAAATTTTGTATTTATTTTATGACTGCAATTATTTTTATGCTAAGTTTCAAGTGCAATTGAAATAGATTTGCAGGAATAAGTTTGTGCAGCTTTTATTTCCTGTCAAATGATTAATTATTGTGCTTATTATTTAACATTTGTAAATATGACATCTATCAATATTTATTTTCACAACTAACTAGTATTCGAATGCCCGCACTTTTGAAATGTGCCCAGATTAGGAGTTTGTCCTAGAAGAAAGGTGCTAAGAACTGAGCAGTGCTGATACTGCTTGCTGACCCACTGCTTTTCTTTTTGACTATATTTTTTTAAAAGTTTATAACTTTTATTTTATTTTAATCTTTGTAATCAGAACTTGTGAATTAATGAATAAATGAGTTATGTTTGATGTCTATATATTTGTCTCTTAAATCAATCAATATGATCCTGCGGCTTGAGGCTTGTTGTTTTACATCAAAAAAAAATCAATGCTGGATCTGCTTCCGCTGACCTGGTACCGGGTCCTCACAGTTGGTATTAGAGTAGGATTAAGTGTAAAATTAAGAGATAATATATAAATGTCAAAATATAGTTCATTTTGAAAAGAGAGAAGGATAACATAAACCCAAGTAATTTAAGCTTTCAACCTTTAGGCAAAAAGATGATTCAGACAAGAGATTTTTAAGCACCCCATCATAAAACTCCAATTAAGGCACATATATCAACGGAGGTTTCGGGAAGTACCAACGATTACTTCATGGAAGCCGTCCTAGAGCTCCTAGCAAACCAAAAGAAAGTAGCTTTATCAAACTCCGTTCAATCACCCCAAAAGTATCGTTCTGAGGGAATCCTTCAATCTTTCCTCAAATTATATCTGCCAGTATTTCATGGGACTACTTGTCCTACGAAGGCAGAAGATTGGCTGAGAGAGATAGAAAAGATACTAGAAAGTATGGAGTGTCCAAGTGAAAAAGCAGTGCGTGTGACTCGCTACCTATTTAAAGGCGAAGCTGACTGTTGGTAGGAATCCGATGGCAGTACTTATTTCACTGGCATAGAATTGAAGAATATAAGTTGGGAAGTATTTTTAGAAGCTTTCCGAGCCAAATATGTTCGCAAGCTGCCCAAAGCATCATGGAGAACCAATTCATGAATTTGGTTCAGGGTAACAATTCCGTGACCAACTATGGGACTACATGATAGAAAATAAATCTTTGAATAGACAAACTTGGTGAAACGTATTTCTTGGGATTTAGTGCGGAAGCAGAATGTAGTGCTATGATTCTTAATGTGTGAAACCATATTGGTGAAAAATCTTTCGGAAGAATTTGCTCTTCTTGCCTACAACATTACAACTATGCTGCTAGTAAGTGGCCTTTTTCTTCACCGAAGAGTAGACAGTTTCTCAGCTATTTTAGTTTGGCCAATTTAATCACACGGACTATCCAATTTTTTCAATATAATATCCCAACCACTCAATATGTTCAATTTAGGGGTTGTTTTTGTTTTTAGTTAAAAACAATTTCAAGTAAATCAATTGCTGCGTAATTCAAATTTGGTGTTTGTGACTACTGTTGAATATTAGATCCAGATGGCTGTTTCGGTGAAAAATAATTTACAGTAAATTGGAAGAAAAAAAACCTAAAATGGCTTGTAAGGGTGTGGATTTTTTCCAACTATGGCCGGTGATGGCTTGGCTGCGTTCAGCAAGGGTTGGTAAGTAGTGTGCTGCAGTTGGTGACGGTGAGGTCTGTGAGTGCCACATAGCATCCGTGTGTGGTTTAGAGTTTAACGAGCAGCGATGGTCATGAGGTTGAAAAGGGTATTTGAACAGGGCTGCGGTCAGTGGGGTGTGCTTTGCAGGGGAGGTGACCTTCATGTTTTTTTTTTCTACTAGTAGTGGGATTGAGGAATAAATACTGGCCTGGACGGCCTGATCGGAATTGGAATCCCCTGAAATTGTGCTTTTTTAGTAGAACTCTGTTTCTCCAAAATTCACTTGTGTATTTCAAACAAAATATTCAAATTCTTACTTGCATGTGATTGGATTACTTTCCTTTTCAATTAATAGCTAACCAATAAACCCCCTCAATTATTTATTTTGATAAAAAATCAGTGCTGGAATTGGCATTTTTTTGGAAGGATGGTCTTGTTGACCAATATATATCATGTCACAAAATTATTAGGTACAATTTCTTCAGTATTTTCCCCAAGAATTACAGAGCCTACTATGGATAACATCTTCCACAGCAGGACTACACTTGTGTATATGGTGTACAAAAAATATGTTTCTAAGCATGAACAAGGAGAGATGATCCTTGCAGCTGCGCTTTCTTTTTTAGCCACTCCCAGATACGCCGAATTCTTACAATAGCTGCAAGGTAGCCCCCTCAATAATGAGGCTGTCAGATCGCCCATCCATTTATGAGCCATCCTCTGTAGGAGTAGTATTGTCTGCATCTTTACCTCAAAAAGAGACAACGTTTGAACCCTGTGGCCACGAGCCTACCTCTATCGTTACACAGATAGTGAGGCTTCTGAAAATATCATGATCCTCATGTCAGAAGGATCCATCAATGTTGATCTTGAGCCATCTGGGTGGATGGGGCACTTGATGAGGTGGATTGATCTTTCGAGGGGACTAATCTTAGCGTATTGAATTTTTAAGAGCTAAATTGTACATAAAAAGTGGAACAATTTGGCCAAATAAAAATAACCAAAAAGACTATTTTGATAAATTTCTCTTGTTCATGAACTTTCAAACACATTAAAGCATATTTAAGAATATCTATTTTCTCATCTAAACAAATAACCAAAAGACTTTTTTTCTCTGAACAACTAGCAGACATCTTTGCCAATGTTTTAAAAGACCTCTCTTGTTTGCATTTGCATGCACAATTATAGTCAGGGATTTGTATTTATTATAGGAGATTTGCTTTTTTAGATTTTGTTATTCTCATCTAAAGCTATTTTTAGGCAAAGCAATAAATTTTCATCTTTTAGGATATCTATTTTGGCGGCTCTATTAGTTTGGGCTTCTTGATTGCATTGGTGCTTAAAATCTATATATTCTTTTAGATCAATAGCGCAACAATACCCTTGAGTTCCTCCCAAAAGTAGTATCTCGATGAGGCGACAAATCCAAAAGTAAAAATTAGATTGGTTCTATGCATTTGGACGTGAGCCTCATTATATCTCTCCTTTTTTAGCAGTCAGCATCTTTCCTACTTTTGGGAGAAATTGAGGAATTTGAATATGAACTTGAAAAACTGATTTAATGAAAGATCAATGAATAAAAGGGAATTGAGCCAAGAAAGATTCTAGTGGTATTAGTTGAAAATTTCATTGGTGTTTTACAAGAAAATTTTGCAGATAAAGATGCCAAGGGCTGCTCTACCCCCAGCTCTCACAGCATCCATGCATGCTATAGCTTGCGTCCTCTCATATCACGGTGACCCTCGCATAATGGAGGCAACGAACAAATCCAGCGATCCGCAGCAGGCAATCTCGAATGCACCTGAGAAAAAGAAGGCGGGTTTTGTTGCTCCCAGCAACTACCTGAGGTCGTTAATATCAAATAATGACCGGAAATCTGTTGACAGAAGCCCTCACCCATCCCTTGGATCTGCTCCGTCGCCCCGCTCCGCCGCCCCTTCATACCCCTCAAAAAATTCGTTTAATAAACGCCACCGGGGAAGCAAGGGAGGAGCCAGGTGAGGTGATGATGTCATCTTCCTTGGGGGATTTTGATGAAGACTGGTCTTTCTTAAAAATTTTTTGTTGTAAAGATATAAATATGCTAGTTTGATGGTATAGTTAAATGGGCTTCTTGCTTTCTGTTTGTAACAAGTTCTTAGATAATCCTCTAGCTTTTGCTTATTGTTATATAGATATAAAAATTTGTTTGAAAAAATTGGTACAATTATTTGCATAACACAGCATGTATTTTTGGCTATTTTGCCCATAAATCCTTATAGAGATGTAGATGCCATTTTTGTAATTTTATGATTTAGGTGCTGGATATGCACGCATGCAAGATACGTGAGGGTATAAGCTTGTGTATTAAGTTAAGGAAAAAGTACCATTACAGGGCAAAATACGATTAAAAGGCTGCAACTTTCTTTGTTTTTACCGAATTAAAATAGTTGTGCAGTGTTGTAGTCTTAGAAGATCAAAAGCACACATGCCATCATTGCACAAAGTCATAGATCAAAAGCTCTCAAGAACACAATTTGACTCTTAATCGTTCCCTATCTGCAAGCAAAGTCAAAATATGCATGTACATATGTGGGCTCAGAGGTCTCCGTCATGTGATTGCAAACCAATAGCTGCAGATAGGCCAAGATCAAGTGGGGCTCATAATCCAAACATGGATTGAGAGTATGGCTGGCTTCGAGTCGAGGTCAACTCGAACTCATTCGAGTCATTTTGAGTCGAGTCACATGCAAACCAAACACTTCCGGCAAACCCGCATTGAAATAACATCCTGCAGACCCAAAACAACTACAAGCCAGGACAAAGAAAATACACAGAAACAACCAGCATCAGAGCTAACATCAAGGATTAACCAACATATCAATTGAATAACAGAATTCTGACATTTAAGAAAAGAAATGTGAGAAAAAGATATTCCCAAATTCAAGATAACTCTAAAGGATGCGTAATGGATAATTGCATTTAAGATAAAGACGATTAAATGATTATTCCTTCTCAAGACAAACTACACAATTAAACTGAAAATATGTGAGCTTTAATTGAAAGGAAACTACAGCTTTATGAAAGAAAGCATCATTTAGCATAAAAATGTGATTTTCAATCTTCATATTTGATCAATTTATTTTAATATTTATGACTTTACACATAATATTTTTAATAAGAATTGTTATAATTATTAAAGTTTGATGTTGTGAGTAAAATATCATTTCATTATCATTAAAGCATATTTTGAAGAATGGATGGTCCGAACCCAATTTATTTAAAAAAAAAAAATTATATGTTCACCAAATTAACCCGCAACATTAATGACTTCCAAATTCAACCTCAATGCGGAAAAGGCTTAAGCCGGACGGTAGGTGAGATTGTAAGGCCACTGGTAGGTAGGAAAGAGATTCGACTGTAAGGAAAATGATATTATGAGATGCTAGTCGAATCCACCTAGAGGGAAAGATTCTTTGCACGAACATAGAATATATCACAGAGACACTTCCCAACCAGAAAGAAAAGTTACCACTGATGGTATACTTAGTATAAGCGAGCTCTAAGATCACATCTTTGGAATAAAATACAGTTGGAAAAGGAAATCCAATTAGAGAGAAGCTGCCCATTAGCATCATGGCATAGGTAAAAGGGAACGAGGAGGCAAGCCCCCTCATCTTTCGCATTATCTTGCTCATCCGACATGGCATGAATCACTGAACCTGCACTCAGGAAGAATAATTCTTTGAAAAACACGTGATTCATTAAGTGAAAGATGCTAACTGAATAGTTAGAAATGCTGAAGATCCCTCTCTTTTATAGAATCTTTGAATAAAACTCTCAAATTAGAGCCCTAGAGCACTTATCCATTAATAATAAATTTTAGTATAAATATCTTGCACTACTAGTTTGCAATTTAAGGGTTTTAATTTTGGTTAAAACCCTCAACCTCTCATCAACCATAGAGGATCTTTTAAATTTGGATAAAACATTATTTAGAGTACTTTGGTATCTACAATTATTATAGAACATGTATACGAAATTTGATAGAAATGCTCTAAGAACTTCTCTCTATTTGAAATTTTTGTAGATTATATATATGCACCTACAAATATTGTAGATCATTTTTTGTTTAAGATCTCATCTTTTTTTCACTTCTTTTGCACTATTCATTCAATACTTATTTTTTGGTTTAAGTTTTTTGTGGCAAGATAAGTATATTTTTTTTCTTTTCATTCTTTATATTTTTATAAATTTATTACTATTTTTATAACTACTTATATTTAACTAATTAAAATGTTTGGATTTAGCTTGATTGATAAGCTAGCGAGCCAACCTTTAATATTGAGCACTATAAAGTCTACATGGAAGGTTAAATTATCCACTTTGACCAATGTATCATCAAGAATACCGATTCAAATTTTGATGGATTGGCCTGTAGAAGTTGGCTTAATACAATCAATATATAACTCCTTGTATACATAGTATGACTTTAAATTCACAGAAGCTCCGAAACCACAAAATGCTTTAAAGAAGGTCTGATTCCCAACTGGTCAATGGATAGTGAAACTTCTAGGATCTCTTCTTTTGAGCGGCATATATATTTGTATAATTGTGCTACACTCTTCCATAAGTGTTACTGCCTCCCTATCTTCAAGCCTCCTTTTCTTCGACAAGATCTCCTTCATGAACTTCAAATAGCTTGGCGTCTATTCTAAATGCATCTGCAAATGGTATGTTAATGTGAAGTTTCTTGAAAAATACCAAGAAACTTTTCAAAATATTTATCCAACTTTTTCTTCGCCAAGCATTGATGAAATTGTACTAGTGGCTTGTAAGGGGCAGTTTTTGCGATTGGTTAACTTGTGGGTTGCTCCTTATATTCCTTTTTCTCTCATGGCTCCTTTTGCTGTGATTAAAGATTTTTAATTAATGTATGTGGCCTCAAATTCCTTATTAATCTCAAAATTATTCATCTCTATTCCTGGCCTCACTATTTCGCATTTGGGTATTCGTATTATGTTAGTAGAGCATAGTATAACAACCTAAGTCATTACTAGGCTAATTAGGGCTGGACATAAAAATCAGGATCCTAGATAACTTCAAAATTAGGTCAAACTAAAAATATCGTTGGATAGAGTATATTTTTGTGCTTGTAATACCTATGTTTTAGAGCAATCTGAGTAACAAATACTCATAAATTTATTTTTGAATATTTAAAATTTGAAAAATTAGAAAAATTAAACACAATCTTAATTTAGTGATTTTAGTCTCGTTTGATTAAGAATATTATGAAAATATTACATAAATTTTTGTCAAATTTGAGGCTCTGGATTGACCAAAATTAATTTTTAATGTTTTTATCTTTGAAAATTAATATAAAATAAAATATAACTCTAAATTGAGAAATTTTTGTGCATGTGTGTTCGTCTCATCGAGATACACATCTAGGTCAAGTTTCATTAATTTTGAAAATTAAACGATAAAAAATGCAAAAATTTATTTGAAACTAAATTATTTGATTTTTTCCCTCATTCCCCCCCCCCCCTCCGATAATGAGAAAGACCACAAAGTCACACCACACAAAAAAATCAACTATGAATAAGATGATTACAGAGTTACAAAAAGCTTCACCTATACATGAACAAGAAGGATCTACAACTTACAAAGTCTCCTGATGTGGCGTCCCGCCCCCTAATCCATAAGATTAAACTTAAGGGGTGGTGTGCCACTCTGGCAAATCCCTCACTTATCATTAGATTATGTAGAATCCACAATCTATTAATAAGGGAGAAATATACCAAGAATACGTGCAATAGAATCAATCACTAAATACATAACATTTCAGAGTACGGAAGCAAGAACGATAACAAAGCACATTCAGTTCCAACATAATATGACATACACCACAGAATAAACAGTAAAGTAAAAGAAAATACATAGAATATCTGAATTATTACATCAATTTTACATAACTTTAAATGAAAGAGAATATCACATCCTTATTATAGAAAAGGAACTTATACTAAAGCTCTTCAACTCTGAACTGATGCTCCTTCTGAAGTGGCTCTACTAGAGGTACTAGATCCTCTGATTGCTCAAAAATTGACATTGTCGGTTTCACAATACAAAGGCCCCAGCCAAAAAAGAAAAATCTGGTTAGACAATTTTCTAAATACATTTTAGGCTGATTAAGTTCATGTATTTAATGATATCACGACGCTTTAAGCAAATCTAATCAAACTTACTCATACAAGTTTTTATGAAATAAAATTTGAAAGAACAATACTGAAGTAAATCTAGTATCATAACATGCTCATATTATACATATGAAAAATCAAGATTCTATAGAACATGGAAGGTAAATAAATGCTACAGAAATAAAAACTAATAGTATAAAAGTACTGTTGAAACATGTAAGGAAAAAAATTAAAATAAATAATTTCAAAGAAAAAAAAACTGTGTGAAATACTAAAATAATACTGAGGGTAAAGTCCTAAATCAAGTACAGAAGCATCTAAGAGACATTTCCTAAATTAACAGAAATATCAGAAGAATACTACTAGGAGACATTTCCCAGAGTATAAAAAATGCAAACTTCCTGCATTTAGGAGATTTTTCCTAGATTATAATAAATACCAAATAGAGATCATTTAGAGGACATTCCCTAAATATACATGATATAATCATCTGGGGGACATTCCCCATATAATCAGGCATACATAATATAGGCAGTAACATTGTGATGGTAGAATAAGTGAGACACATCATAAAATGAGGCAGAGTAAATAAAGTTATTCTACATTATCAAGTGTGACAAAATAATGTTATTCTAAATCATATAATATGGCAAAGTAATTGTGGGGCCCCGTACCCTCCGTGGCCATGCTAATACTGATATTAGCATAGGCATGAGGAGTGCAGTGCTCCAACTGTAGCAAATTCCTAACTTAAGTAAAGTCAGGTAAGACCCAACCTGCCTTAGGCCAAGGACTTGTCACCTGGAACTGTGAACATACATCAATACAAATCAAAGTAGCGGAAGCAGAAAATAATATAACATAACATCCACATCACAGCATAGTATAAAAGAGTAAGAGAAACAGTAACTCGGTTCAAGTGCAGAAGGTAAATACATCAAGAGTTTAATTATTACAAATTGAATTAAAGGAAAGAAAATAGCTCTCAATCTCACTGCAGAAAATGGAAATTCTAACTAAACGGTAGGAGGAAGGTCCTCCTCGTGCACTGGCTCCTCTTCTGTAGAAATACCAACGAGCAGCTCCAAATCTGATATTTGTCGGTATCACCAATGCCAGGGCCCCAGCCAAAAAAAAAATTGCAATTAAACAAATTATCTAAGTACATTTTAGGCTATTTAAGTGTACTGAATATTTAAATATATCACATTTAATTACTTTTAAACATGCAAGCAATATAGGGTGCATCAAGCTATAAGAAGAAGGATATCTATAAACTAATCATTTATAATTGAGCAACAAGTATGCATAAAAACATGAAACTAAGCAAGGTGAGGCTAAAGAACAAAAATAACTGCAAGTACTGAAATAAACTGATACTAACATACTTATGATCACCTGAAGATATGCTGGTCTTATAAAAGTAAATTATACTAAAAAGTGCTGAAATGAACATATGAAACTAGCATCATAAACATGCCAATATCTAATACTACTCAATAGAAACATATATATAAGCATACATATTTAAATATATAGAAGGCCACTGAAGCATGTGCCAAAAACAAGCTAAGTACATGAATAAGTTACAAAGTAAAGCCACTGAGACATGTGGCAAAGCAACTGAAAACACAGAAACATAAGACCACTAAAGCATGTGGCAAAGAAAAATAAGCACTGAAATTGAACTGAAGTAAAAGTAAGCCTAAGACATAGTACTGTCATAACAGAAATAGGCCATACGGGGCCTCTGAACAAAAAGTTCAACATGTGTCAATCCTAAGCACCATCAGAGCTAGGTCCGAGTTGAACTTATAGAATAAGACATATATCCATCCTAGCCAAGCACTGGGCTAGGTCTGAGTCTATTCTATAACAAAACTAGAACTGAGGAGGCAGATTAAGCTAAGATATACCCTACTTGACAGAAAAGAACTGAATGTTATGCTTTTCAAATACTAACTTAGGATGTATCTTCCATATCCTAAGTTCTCCTATTATGCTTAAGGAACAAGGCTCAATATTCAAGGTGTATAGAGTAAACAAAGTCAAAGTAAGCAAGAGACTCAAATTAGACATATGTGATATCTGTTGTTATCTAAATTATTAAGATATATTTCCCTATATACTTAGGCATTATTTGAACCCAAATGACTTAAATTGCACCTAAAAATACTTAGAAGACCGCTTAAATCCATAACTGTGCTTCGGCGGGCACTACTGTGCGTCGGGCGTCCCAGTATCGAACCACAGAGCACCACAGTGCATCGAGATGCCCCAGTATAGAACCACAGGGTGCCACAGCATGCCGTGGCATATGTCCCTCGGCTTTAAAAACTGCAGGATGCACTAGAGAGCTCTAGAGCCCTCGACTTGTCCCGGAACACCTCGGAATGACTTGGGAACCCACCAGAACTCAATTGGCAACTTTACGATGATATAAATGGTTTCCACATCCCAATAATCTCCTACTTGGAGACCTATTAGGATCATTCCTTATTTAATCTTGGATATTCATTGTCCTCTTTTATCCTTATCGAAAGCATGGTGTGGTTCACCCCCATCCTTTCATCATGTATTGAAGACAGCTGAAGCAGCACATAGATTCAGTTTCTCTATTGTTACAGCTTTTGTAAACGTGTTAGCGGAATTCTTCAAAGTGTGGATTTTCTCCAATGCTAGCTGACCTTCTTCCAATAGTGTCTGAATAAAATGGTACTGAAGCTGTATATGCTTTGTCCTAGAATAAAATATAGCATTATTTATGAGGTGAATTGCGCTCATACTATCGCTGTAGAGTTTCACATCCTCCTGCTACTTGACCAATTCTACTGTGAAGTTTTTTAACCAAATCATCTCCTTACCCGCCTCAAGGATGACGATGTACTCAACTTCTATGGTGGATAGAGCAACAATGTTTTGTAGCCTGGAGATCCAACACATCGTTGCACTTTCTAATATCAACACATATCCATTAATTCTTCTTCTGCTATCAAAATCTTGTACAAATTATGAATCCACAAAGTCCTATTGAGTAATATTAGACCTACTAAAGCAAAGTGCATTATCTGTTGTTCCCTTAAAATACCTCAAAATCAACTTGACTTCTTCCCAGTGGTGCTTCTTTAGATTACCCATGAATCTGCTAACTACTCCCACTACATGTGCAATATCTGATCTCGTGCAGATCATCGTGTACATCAAGCTCTCAACTACTGAAGCATAAAAAACTTTCTTCATAAGTTCCTTCTCCTTTTCATTCTTCGGTATTTGATCTTTTGATAGGATGAAGCGACTTGCTAGGGGAGTGTCCACTGATTTTGCCTCGCTCATGTTGAACATGTTCAACACATTTTCAACATATTCCTTCTAAGACAACTTCAGAATCCCTACATTTCTCTCTCTGTTAATTCTCATTCAAAGAATCTGTTTGGCCGACCACAAGTCCTTCATGTCAAATTCCTTTGACATTTACTCCTTCAACATCTTAATCTCCTCCATATCCAATCCTACAATCAATATATCATCCACATACAGTAAGAGAATGATATAGGAAGACTTACACTATCTTATGTAGCAGTAGTGATCCGTATGGCACCTCTTGTACTCAGTTTTTGATATAAATCTATCGAATCTCCAGTATCATTGCCTAGGCACCTATTTTAAGATGTAGAGAATATTCTTGAGCTTGCACACAAGCTCTTCTTTACCTTTTTTTGAGCCTTGTATCCCTGCGATTGTTTTATATATAATTCCTCTTCCAGCTCTATGTGAAGAAATACAGTTTTTTCATCCATTTGCTCAAAGTGCAAATCTTCAGCTATGACGATATTTAGCACTACGCTGATGGTAGTCAATTTCACAACTGGAGCGAAGATCTCACCGTAAGAGAGAAAAGAAAAGTGAACCCTTAAGCTTTCGAGATTTGTTCATATTGTTCAATAGAGCCTTATACGTGTGATGCTTCCCCAAGCTAAACCCTACTAAACAATTAGCCCAACGTTTTTCCCCTTCGAGAACTTTTTCCCGAGTGACACTCACACCAACAGGAGAGGGGGAAATAAAGGAAAGAGATATACTTTTGCATTTTGAGCTTATTGCTGAAAAGAGAGATTTCCAAGACAAACCTTGAGAGAGTGAAAAATCATGTTTGAAGAAGATGGTTGTTGTCCAAAAATACCAGGGAGAGTGCGGAGGTGGAGCCCAATGCTTATGGTTGTCCTGGCAACCCCATCGGGTCACCGAGAAAGGAGATCGCCTCTAGAATCACCTTTCGAAATCGCCTCTTGTGTAACCCTAGATCACCTCTTTTGCCTTTAGAAATCCACCATTTGTGTTTGAAATTTTTATTTCTTTTAATATTACTATTTCTACTATTAATTTACTTATATAAGCATATATTTATTAATGGTAATTCAGATTTTATGTGCTAACCTGCTAACATGATATTTTAAAATAGCATTTAGGTGATGAAAAATGTTAAGGGAAATCTTAAATCAAGTGGCATTCAGTTCATGAAACATGACAAAGTTTTGTTATTGTTTTTTGCTTGTTTGTAAGTTTTGAATCTATACAAGTCTTTGCAAATATTATAACAGTCAAATTTTAAAAAAAAATGTGTTGGATATTTTGAATATATATATATATATATATATATATATATATATATATATATATATATATATATATATATAGGAGAGGCCATAATGCAATGTAATAGTATTTGTTAAACTTAAACTATGTTTATAATGAAAAATTCAACTAATCCTAGAGTAATATGTTCTGAATGGCACCAAAGATGCGATATTTTGGGAAACGTGTTAATGGCGGTCCCAATATGTTACCACTATTTAAGTTTGATGCCAACTTTGAGATGAACTAGCTCAATCTCAAATTTGCATTTTTTTATTGTGGGAAGAAGCAAATAATGTACAAATCAATGTTTATGACATTGTGTAGTAAAATCTCATTGTATGTTTTCCTTGTTAATATCTTCTATCAAATAGGTGAGATTGATCAAGAAAGGCAAGTCAATGCTCCAAAGTTTGCTATTGTGTTCATCATAGTTGAATCAATCGTTAAGGATATGCTTAAGACTTGTAAGTTTCCAAATATGTCTTCCAAAGGCATCTTGGATCTTACTCTTGAGATAGCTTGAGTTATGCATTAATCATGTTTGGAGTGTTGTTTCAATTTTAATATCTCTTTACCATATTTTACTCTGGTAACAATGTTAGATTTGAAGGCATAGCTTGAGGAACTAATAAAGACTTAATTTATTTATCTCAGTTCACCAAAGGAAGAGTTAATATTCTTCGTAAATAAAGATAGTTTGTTCAGGATGTGCGCTTTGTTATTACAAGTTGAACAAAGTTATTGTTAAGAACCAGCACTCATTTCCGCGCAAAATTGGGTCATACAAAAAAAAATATCTCGTTGATTTATTGTAATACCATACAATGCGATGCCATAGAACCTATTTTTTGTGTAAAAATATTTTCAACGAACCATCATATTAAGATATTTTCTATAGAAATGCGTTTGGTGAATGGCATGAGTAAAGGATTATGTTGTGCTCTTTTTTTATAACCTCATAATTCATATCTACGATCTGAGACTTCCATTTATGTTTCACTCTCTTGTGCAATAGGGGCTGTAGCCCTCACGATAAGAATGATCTAAGCCCAAACTTTGGCTTGCAAAAATTTCTAATAATAGGGTGCTTAATCCCCTAAGGAAGAGCAGATATGTTCCTAACTACAACAATGACTGACTATATACTACTAAGATGGTGTTCTACATTGTTGTTTTCTAACTCTTAGTAATGTACTCTCACAATGTGTGCGACAAAGCGTAAAATCCCCTGGCTCTTTCATTTATGCTTCTACTATTGTTTCTGATTCTGGCTTTTTATTTTGCATTTGACTTGACTTAGCTCTACATCATTTTTGTTTTGACTTTTTCTAATTTCTTGGTTCAGCTTTTTATTGATGGGTTCCCAGTTTTTGGTTTCTATTACTTAACTAACTACTAAGACTACTAGTAATACTTTAATGCTTTAAAGTTAGCTTGCAATAGTATCCATAAGTTAAATTTTATGTTTTATTTTTGCACGAAGCAGTGATTTGATTCCCTCCTGTGGATCAAATTTTGGTGGTGTTGAGATATACTAGATTTTTTTGCTCTCCTATTTTAGTGAATGTTGCAAGCGCATGTACTAATGATGTTGCAAAAAGGGCCCAATTGTGTTCAAATGTGCACATTACTCTGAGTCTAAGTGTCATATGCTCTTTTCTATATTTTTTTCACACTTTTTGTGAGCTTGTTGGCGAGCTATGAGCAATCCATACTAAGAACTCAGAATATGTAAGTAAAGATATTAATGAAATTTTTTCTAAGATTATCTTTGATTCATGCTTTCTTTTTATTTTGTACGTAAGCACAATAGATTTGCGAACTCTGGTTAAGAGTTTTTATTCGGTAGTAAAAGTCTGTGAGGCATTTGTCTCTTTAAGCATGATAATTAGAGTATGAGATATTAGAATAATACCCATGAGTATATGAAATTTTCAATGACATATAATTATGGCTAAAACTCTACATTCTAACTTAATGGCATAAGCAAAGTAACAAGTCTAAAATGAATATTAGATTATCTCTAGTAAGAATTATCACTAATATAGGAATCGAAAGCAATGATTCAGATTACAAATTTTCGGTTTGATTTATTGTTCGAAAGCAAGTTTTTTTGCTTTTAGTTCGATTCCCTCTATAAGAAAACCAAATCAACCAAAGAGCTAAGCATTCATACATAAAAAAATAATATATATTCTTGATATCTATATGGATATTATATGAAAAAATTTAACCGATGGGATTAAATAATATCATACATTACTTATTTTTTCAACAATCTCAAATTGACCAAAACCGATGCTCGATGCTCGAAATCAATTGGATCTTCTATACAATCGGTTTCAGTTCCAACTAAACCATCCAAATGCATACTCCTAAAAAGAGCTCGGCTTGTGCTGAGAAAGGATGATAGAATACTCGGATTGCTAAGGATTCAAAAGCCTTGTTGATAAAATTATATTCACTTCCCTCACCAACTTGATTAGCATCTAAGAAGGCATGTTCCGACCAAGCAAGCCCTTGAAGAAAAGGTAGAGATCCTTGTTGTCGTGGCCAAAAATCTCCTCAGCCTTCTTCAAAGTTTCCTGCATTTGTTCACTAAGCTTCTGAATAATAAATGATCAAATGATTGATGAGAGAGGGACTGAGAAAAGAGCAGCGACAAACCTCTCGTGACTGTCTCTGGGTATTTAGCTCTTTGACATTGGCTAAAAAGGCTGCGAATTGTTCGTAAGTAAGACGATTCCTGAAATGCTCACAAAGACAATACCTTTGACTAATAACTAATAATTGCAAGATTTCATAAGATTAGATATTTTAACTTATATAGCACCCCAAAACTTTATAATATACATACTTAGCACAAAAGGAAGCACTATCATCTCAACATTTCTAAAGGGTATACCATCTCATGTATTCTAATTAAAAAAAATCTAAAATTGGAGACACGATAATAGCTTATTTATAAATAATAAAATTTGGGTGCTGCATATGTAAAATATAAAGATTCGAGTGCTATGTATGTAAGGGATTATTGTGTACTCACTTGGCTTGACGGAAAAATTCCTTGCCATCAACACGATTACGCCCTGAAAGAACTCAAAATTGAATTAATGGTCACCCTTTCCGCATTGCTAATGTCAAATAGTTTGATGAACACAAAGACCAAATGTATTCTTTACCTAAATTAGTCCCCCTATTATTTGAAAATATTACAAAGTAGTCTCAGATATCCAAATTGCTCAAATTAATCCCTTGGCTTTCATGATTTGAACAAAATTAGTGCCAATGCTATTGTTTTTTTCAATTCATTTTGATGTAAGAAATAATGGTATTTACAAAATATATATTCAGCAGCTAAACTATAAATTAAAAGGAAAACACTATCACTTTATTGATCTAAAATTATTTTGTGAATAATAAACTTAAGGTGTTGGAAATGAAGTATTTAAAATTTTAAACAACACAAATAAAATCTCAAAATTTGATTAGAGGACATTAATGAAAGAGTATTTCAGTAGCTTATCTATCAAGAAAAACTTTTTTTCAAAAACCTTAAATTTAGTCTTGATCTATTTTTTGCTTGTTCAAATAAATTTTTCAAGAATATATCTTGCAAGCTAAATATCACAACTGAAAAAAAACAAGAATAAAAATATTTGCTCAACAAATCTCTTTTTTATCTAAAATGAATAAGAGCCTTGAGAGTAATTTTTTGTAAATTACATAATTTGAGACTAAATTGATTGATTTCAATAGTCTGGAACTATTTTGAATTATTTAAAGTAATAGTTCCATTTTAGTAAAAACAACCCCCCCCCCTGATTGTTACTAACAAAGCAAGCATGGGTGAGATTGTGAGGAACCTTGCAAAGAACGACCTCTAGGAGGAGAATTGGTTGCAGATGACTGCTTGCTTGAAGGGCACCATGGCGACATTGAAGTGTTGTTGTATACTTCATCAAGAGCTTTTGATCTCATATCATTAGTACCATCTTGAATAATTGAATTATTTAAAATAAAAGGAGGGACATTTTAGCAAAAAAAAAAAAAAAAACAAAGACATCCGGAAAAGTTAAAGCAAGCATGGGTGAGAGATTGGGAAGAACCTGGCAAAGGACGACTTCTTGGAGGAGAATTGGCCGCAGATGATTGCTTGCTTGACTGGCGCCATGGCAACATTGAAGTGTAGTAGCATCCTTCAGCTAGTACTTTGTTTCTCGTATCAATAGTACCATCGTGAAATGCATTGCCCATTTCTGTGCTTTCAGAGGTCGAATTTGGCGTATTCAGACCAGTATGCCCATTAACTTTCATGCCATAAATATCAAACAAGTGAAAAATAAAATGAGAATAATTGCAAGAAAAATTCATTAAATTAAATGCATTTTATGGGGCATCAAATAAGGAAAGAACCTTTCCGAGCTGTAGTTTTAGCAACAGACTGATCGCAGGTTCCAATATCCACAGTTTCCGTCTGATGCCAAAACATGAGCAAAATAAAGAATTATAAATGAAAATATACTAGCCAAGGATATTAGAAACAAATAAAAAAACTCAATAAATGAAACTTACAGACTTATTATCATCATTCAGAGACTCCATCAGATGCCTTTTAAATGTCTCCATCTGTAATTTTATGGACAATAAAAAAAATCGAATAACGATTTTGGCATAACCGAACTAGAGAAAAACATTTAAGTGATCCGCATAGATTTCAAAAATGTAACTAGACCAATATACATTCAATAATTAAATGTAATAATAATAATAATAATGTACAAAATGAAAGCAAATTTTGAGTTTTTTTTTTTAAAGTATCGCAATACTCTTTTAATGAAAATGAAGAAAAGCTAGAATTTGCTACTAACATTATGCTCATTTTTACAATTAAATTTTAATCAAATCACAAAGAACACGCCCAAAGAGCAGTTTATTAATCAACATCAATAATTTTTGAGAAATAAAATTTAGGCTTCATTTTAAGTTACCGCTAATTGGTCAAGGCTAACTTATCCATCAAAGTGAGTTTAGCTAGAATGACTACTACTAAATCCAAGATCAATGCTTTTGCATATTGATGAGCTTTAAGAACACTAAGAAATAATGGGATTGTCTGGGGAACCATAAGCTAGTTTATTGAACCTAGTACCTCTCATTGATTTACGGATTGGATAGTGATAATGAAGCTATTGCATAAACATTGGACTAAGGTATACCCCAACTGATCGCAATTGAACACTTTGTCAACCTTAATTGCCCTTGAGACCCTCAATTGCTTTATTCCAAGTCAGCTTTTGCCATAATCTAGTGGATCCTAAGCCATGTAAACTTAATCAAGACCTAGTGTATCCTAGATCAAGTCTTCTACATCTTGGTGAATAATAAGGCCCCTATCAGCCGTAGGTTATCACCAAGTTAGCCTAGATAGCCATAGGTTAGTTCATTGACCTTAGTATATTATGATTGGATTTTTGTAATGGTGCCACACAAGTATTGAACTGCAGTTTACCCCCATTGAACTGCAGTTCCTGTTTGTTCTGGAAAATTGTTTTGCTGGGCATACTTTGGCCTGTCCCTTTGATTCTATTGATGGGTGGGTGCCCTCATTCTGGGTTGGCAATTGTAATGGTGCCTGTGCTCGCTTTGCTATCGCTGGTGCTGGGTGGTGGAGCTAGTTTGATGAAAGGTCTGAATGCATCTGCAGCTCTATCATAATTTCTAGTTTGTTGTTCAAGTTATCTTCATGTGTGCGCTCTTTTATGTTGAAGGTCTCTGGTTGGTTTGGTTTTCTCTCCTTCTATTGGAATCATTGACTCCCAGGTTTGTTGGATGTTTAATTATCGGGTAATTGGTTTAGTAATGGCTACCCCTTGTTGTTGGGCATAAGATTCCTTACAATGCGTGTATTTATTTATTGTTATAATGTTTACTAAATATAGTGTCCGTTTGAAAGAGTCCACAGGTAGGGTTGGTGACACACTCCCTACAGACCTGGGCATAGGCTCGGGGCCCCACCCGGACCAACAAGCCAGCCTAGTAAAGCAATCGGGCCTGTACTACCTAAAAATGGCTTTTCTTAAAATCAGGCCCGTTTGGTTGTATGTACAGTAAGGAAAGATTGTACATTTTGTTTAGATCAGAGCTAGATTTATTCTTTCATCTTTGTTACTTCGTTTGGTGAATCAGGTATGTTGTTTTATGATTTCATCCAAGGATTATTTTTCATTATGTTTTCTAAATGGCTCTGAATAGTTTTTTAAATTCCATTAAATGAAATCCATTTTAAATATTCCTAATATAATTGAAAACTTGCACTTTTAAATGCCTACTTAATTCTTGCAACTAACATATTCGCCTAAAGCAAGTATTACTAGATCAGGAATGCTAGTTATCACCCATAGATGTTTTACTTTTAATCTTAATTTTGTTGATTTCTTAATCTATCCCCTGTTATAATAATATTCATTTAAGATTTAGCAGCCCAGCCCGGCTCAAGCTCGATGCAGGCCACACTCAGGCTATTAAAAGCAACCCGACCACTGGGTCTGGTTAAGTCCAGCAAATAATGTTTTGTTGTTGAGCCTGATCAAGCTAGGACCGGGGTCTATACTCTACATATTGATCATAAAAACTGTTAACAATCATGTTTCATTATCACTTGAGGAAATAATCCATGTTCAATTCAAATCACTACGTTTCCACGCCTACATGGAAAATGTATGATCCTTAATTGACATAAGAATGGGGAGAACTTAGTCAAATCCATAATTAGGACCTAAGAATGATGAAAAAATACTAAAAAATATCATGTAAAAAAAAATTGAACGCAGATAAGTTGTAAAATAAACTGATGCAGAACAACCACCATTGGTTCGGCCCCGTATTGTAACGCAAGGAGCTGAATATTTGAAGAATTATTTTCAGTTTATTTTCTAAAGTTTTAGGAGTAATTTCATGAATAAGCATGTGGGTCTAGTGTTAAGCCGATTCATTGAATAGGTCATAATTAAAGTTTTTGGGTTAATTAGGTGGACCCGATTTTTTTTTGTTTTAATTAAATATTTTCATGTATGAGGCTGATGATAAATGTTGTCATGACGCATTGGATCGTCTTTCATCAAGTTGAGGAGTGGAAGAGTCACTTGGAAATCCAAAGGGTGTTAAGGAAGGGTATTGTGGTCATTTGATCAAGGGTTGGCCCAAGGGTTTACAAGTGCTATATATTGTAATGTTTCTGAATTCTAATGGTTAATGAATGTTTTCTTTGAATTTTGGCTTAAGCTTTTTTGAGTTTTGTTATGGCCAACCGTGACGATCGTTGTTGTGCACAACCGACAAAGCTTTGAGGTGTGTACAGCCTCGAAGGACTAGGGTGTGGATAATCCCTGGTAGTTATCCTTTATTTTCTTTTTTTGTTTTCTATGATTTTTTAGTGTATTTCGAGGTGCTTTCTATTAGCT
The DNA here is from genome assembly GCA_016760335.1 of Gastrodia elata. Lineage (NCBI taxonomy): Eukaryota > Viridiplantae > Streptophyta > Magnoliopsida > Asparagales > Orchidaceae > Gastrodia > Gastrodia elata. The sequence continues at coordinate 8,989,201 of CM028682.1, read as the reverse complement.
TCATAACACATCCTATTTCGTTCGATTATGACTCCATTTGCCAATTCAATCGTTCACTTTACAAACATTATACGAAGTGTGATGTTTGGACCCCTCCACTCATCATATTTTTCTCAAACCTCCACTAATTCTTTTGAAATCAGTGCCTACATTTTTTTCAACATCCATCCACAACATTCTAAAATTACATAACATTCCGATATCTTTTGATTCTCCAAACTATCGTTCAAAGTCGAACAATAGTTTTCCCGTACGCAAACCTCTTTCACCACTTCACCCCATCATTTTGGCATCAGAGCCCAGTTTCACGACCCACCAAAGAAAAAAAAAGTTGTTCAGAACGTCAAAATATATCTACACATTTTTTCAAATTTTTTAAAAAAATTTATCCTTTTTATCTCACTCCTCGTCGGAAATCATCTATGCTGCCAACAGCCACCAGCAATCTCCTTCCATTCCTGAAACGTCTGGTAACCGGTTTAGCCGATCAGAAGAAATCCGTCTTCTGGCGACCGGTCCAGCAAGTCACCCGAAACATCCATTTGAAGACAAATTTGCACAATGAGCTTCCGCAAAGCGCTGCAAACTAATTCGAACTCGGAATTGCAATCCGAAAGTTGTGTTGGATTCGTGGCAGAACAAACGTAGACCCAAAAGTGACAAAAAGTTCAAAATCATCTTCAAAAGTGTGCTAGGAGCTTTAGAGTTGACAATTACACGTTCATCCCGCACGAATGTATGATCTTGCAATTTTTTGTTTTAAAATCAATTTGAACTTGTTAATTGAATCTCTTGTTGAGTCTTGGGTTATTGCATGTCTTGTTGCAAATTTGAAAAGTTGATATTGCACTCTAGTTCATTAGTAAGCTCCACCACCAAACCTAACCTATTTCCCTGCACCTGTCGAACCAAGTTTGAGTGACCACCTGCGAGGGAGCGTTTTCACGAAAAGAGAGGGCCATCCTAAGGTGCAAACCACATATTTTGCTTATTGATTATGTTTTATTATTGTATTTTCTTGGGTTAGTATATTTGAAGTTGATTGTTGTTATTTGTGTTTTACTTGATTGCGCTTGTGAAAACGTGTGATAAAAGATAATTACAGCAATGTATAATCAAAACACTCCCCAAGAACCACTTAGAAATAATTAGAACATAGGGTGCAAGGAGTAGAAACCACTTTAGTGCGGGAAATGAAAAAATCGCATCAATTAAATATGGCTATTAGAGAAAATCCTCAAGCTCCACCACCCGCACAGTCGAATCCACAACCTTCACAACGGTCACACTCTCTCAATCATCATAGACAGGAACATGAAGAATATGATGAGGGGAGGAATCCCAATTATATGAGACATAATATCCCTAGGGACGATTCTAATTTAGATGAGTTTGAAGATGATCGATACAAAGGATGTTATTACCCCACTAGGCGTAGTCATGAGAGGCCTAGGGTTGAGCCGCAATTTAGACATACTGCTAGAAGATGAAGTATAGAAAGAGAAGAAAATGAATATGACCCACTGAGAGGTATTAAAGTAGAGGCATTCACTTTTGATGGCACACAATCCTAATAGATTTCTTGATTGGCTAACACAAATTGAAGAACTCTTTGAGTGGCATGAGTTGGATGACTATTAAAAGCTAAATTTTGCGAGAATGAAGCTAATTGGTCAAGCTAAGATATTTTTGAACAAATTTTATTAAAAGAAGAGAGGGGAGGTAGGAGAAGGATTAGTTGGTTTGAGATGAGGAAAGTGCTTAGGGACAAGTAATGTCCATGTTATCACCATAAGCAACTACATACTAAGTTGATGATACTCAGATAAAAATCCATGAGTGTTACAGAGTATCTTGACACATTTGAGGATTTAGTAGCTAGGACTAAGTGTCAAGATCTTGATTGGCAGTTGGCTAATAAATTTGTGTTGAGATTAAGAATGGATCTTAAACATCAAATAAAGTTGAGCGATCCACAAACTGTAGAAGTCGTACATGACACTTTATTGTTAAAATCCCAATCGAAGGCATCATCATCAAGATCAAAGAGTGATGTAATGCCAACTCCAAAGGTAAGTTAAAAACCAATAGCAACTTAAACTACTCCTGCTCCAAAAACACTTGTAGCACAAACTAGCAAGACACTCAAGAATATTATTTGTTATAGGTGTAAGGCCATTTGACCAACAATTTTAGAAGACTCTGAGGAAGAAGAGTGAGTCTTTTCATGAGGATGATCAGTTTGAAGATGAAGAGATTGAACTCAACGAAGATACACATATGGGTGTAGTTCGTTGTTTGAGCACCACTATTGGTGAGCATTAGAGGAATATTTTTAGTGTCTATGTCATGCAATGGGGTGGGATGTAGATTGATCATTGATGAAGGTAGTGTGATGAACGTAGTATCTACACGCACATTGTCTAAAGGCCAAATTAGTTCCCGAACTGCACCCAGTTCCATTCAAGGTTAGTTGGATCAATCAAGCATCTCTCTATGTGACTCAGAGATACTTAGTACCCATCAAAATGAGAAGTTATAAAGATAAGATCTAGTGCAATGTTCTTCCTTTAGACATAGCTCATATAACTTTAGGGAGACCATGGCTACTTGACATGGATGTGATTCACTATGGAATGGAAAACACTTGTGTTCAAATTCAAACAAAAAATGATCAAGTTGTATCCCATGAAACCAATGGTTAGAAGACCACCATCATCTACTTCTAGTGCAGCATCTACATCATCAACATCCATACTATCTGTAGGCCCCATGACTTCCAAACCCACCACTAGTCAGCCTTTAAGTGTGAAACCATCTCTAAAAGTAAGTAAAGGAGCTAGATTACAGCTGATTACCATATCACCATCTATTCTACCATCCAATGGTTGCCCACTTCTAACTATAGGACCACCATTTGTAGACCCTTCATGTTGAGTTTGTCGAATTGAAGAGACTAAAAAAAGAATGTGTTAAGATCTACAGCGATGCATATTTTACATGTGAAGAAGATTTTACCTAATTTTGATGGTGTGCCTGTGCCACCGTGTGTTGTGATGTTACTGAAAGACTTTCCTGAAACAAGCTTGGATGAGTTACTATTGCCTTATTTTTTTGGTGCTCAATTGCCAAATTTACCTCATTATCAACTTAATCCCACTGAGTAAGCTGAGTTGCAATGTCAAGCTGATGAGTTATGTTCCCTACTCCTCCTTGCCTGGATCATATGTTAGATCTGATAGCCAATTCCACTTTATTCTCCAAGATTGATCTCAAGAGTGGCTATCATCAGAATAAATAAGACCAGAAGATGAATGAAAGACTGCTTTCAAAACACTAGAAGGACTTTATGAATGGCTTGTTATGCCAATTGGATTATCCAATGCACCAAGAACTTTTATGAGACTAATGAATACGATGTTAAGACATTTTCTTGAAAAATTTGTGATCGTGTAATTAGATGGCATACTCATTTACAACACGAATGAGGAGACACCTAGAACATCTGAGGATAATTTTGGAAAATCTTATAGCAAAGAAGTTGTTCATAAAAAAGAAGTGTTCTTTCATGCAATTTGAGGTTATATTTCTATGATTCATATTATCACCTTTAGAAATAAAACATGATCCTGTCAAATTCAAGCGATTGTTGATTGGCATGCACCTGCAAGTTTCACTGATGTTCAAAATTTTCATGGGCTAGCAACATTTTACAAGAGATTTGTTAGAAACTTTAGCTCTATCGTGGCCCCTATTACTAAGGTATTAAAGGGGGACAAGTTTGTTTGGACCCATAATGCCGATAAAGCTTTTCACCGTATCAAGAGAGTCATGACAACTTCACATGTTCTTCGACTACATGATTTTGGAAAGATTTTTAAGGTCACTTGTGATGCCTCGAGGAGTGACATAGGTGAAGTGTTACAGCAAGATGGACATCATGTCGCATATTTTAGTGAAAAGCTGAATGAGAAGCAATGATATTCCATATACGATAGAGAGTTATATGCTATCATTCAATCACTCAAGCACTGGTGACATTATCTATTACATAGAGATTTTATTCTGCACACAAAGCACCAAGTTTTAAAATTCATAAACACGCAAAAAAAGTTAATCCATTGGCACTCCAAATGGATAGAACATCTATAAGGTTTTTTCGTTTGTTCTAAATCACAAACTGGGTGTTGAGAATAAACCTATCGATGCATTATCTTGGGTAACTTTAGTGGTATCTTCTTTATCGAGTGAGATTGTGGATTTGATAGACTGAATGATGATTCGAGTGTTGTCCTAATTTCTATATCATATACATCCAAACGAGTGACACTTTGTTGCCCACTAGTATTGATTATCACATTGTCCAAGGGTATTTATTTAGAAGTCCGATATTGTATATCCCTAGAACTTCCTTAAGAAGTTTTCTGATTAGTGAGTTGAATTCTTGAGGAATTGCAATACACTTATGGAGAGAAAAAATAACCCATCTTGTTGAGGAGAAGTTTTACTAACCATCACTTTTACTAACCAACACTGAAGAGAGACGTGGGTAGATATGTGTCTCAATGTCTAGTTTGTAGAAGAACAAAAACGACTAAACAAAATCTGGTAAAATCCGGCCCTACTACCTGTTCCATATAGACCATAGGAGGACCTATTGAAGGATTTTATTTTGGGATTACCTAGAACGATGTGTAACATTATAGTATATTTGCAGTAGTGGATAAGTTTTCCAAAATGGCACATTCCATCCCATGTTCTAAGACCACAGACGCACTCGTGTTGCTAGGCTTTTCTTTAGAGAGATTGTTAAGCTACAAAGAGTAGCCAACACTATAGTGTCTGATCGTGATGTAAAGTTTGTTACTTATTAGGTACTGCTCTAAAGTTTTTTTTTGCTTTCCACCCCCAAACCGATGGTCAAACCGAGGTAGTAAATAGGAGTTTGGGAATTTGTTGATGTGTCTAGTTGGGGAGAATTTAGGTAATTGGGAACTTCACCTACCTATTGCAGAGTTTGCATATACTAGTATAATCTCCAAAAACACAAAGAAAATGCCATTTGAGGTTGTATATGGTTTTAATCATAGAAAGACTGTATATCTTTTAGAGCTTCCCAATCAACCATATTTGGATGCTGCATATTCTTTTGCCATAGAATTTCAAATGTTGCTATGTAAAATATTATTACTATTATCACAATTTTCTGTCGTCATCGCTGTTGAGTTAAAATAATAGACTAGATTAAAATAATAGACTAAATTGATATTACTATTATTACTATTTTCTGTCGTCATCGCGTACCAACATATAATCTCTCTCTTTAAGTTTTCTTTCAATTATTTTTTGCAATTTGTTTAGCATATTTGATATTGAAAGTTCAATTTGTGTTTTAATTGGACCCTCCACTCATCATATCTCTCAAACCTCCATTAATACCTTTGAAATCAGTGCCTACAGTTTTCCAACATCCATTCACACAATATTCTAAAATTTCATAACATTCCAATTTCTTTTAGTTCTCTAAACCATTGTTCGATGTCGAACAGTGGTTTTCCCGCACGAAAACCTCTTTCACCACTTCACCCCATCACAAACTATTTACAATGTCTACAATAATAACTTGCTAGAGTATGCAACATCCACTTAGTGAGTTTGTTATTGCAAGTTCTCACTACCTATATGATTCAATAGAGTTGCGCAACTTGAAGATGGTGTTGATGACTAACTCCAAGTGTCCTGGGATTTTGCATTTTACGAACACCTTGGGAATCGTTATCTAACACTACTTGAATCCTCAACAAAAGCTCAAGAAATTTAGGAACTATTGTCTGACCGTATGATATCTTGATAGCTTCACAAATGACTCACATCAAGATTGGTTCATCAGACACTAGGTCAATCTTACAAATTGATCCCCTAATCACATGCAAATATGACCAAAAATTTAATTCACTCATGTGAGGTATATCTAACTCCAACTCTAAAAGATGAAGCTTTTCGCTTTCAGTCGCATACCATTTAATTTTTCCATTTGGTTCACCCTTCCAATCCGATAGGAAATCTGCTTTCCTCTCTAGGTGTTAAAAGTCTACCACAAGCAGTTTTTCCTTGCTGAGAGTTTCTCCCTACATGTGGTAAAGCTCGTCTAAGTTCAGCAGCATGATCCTCAGTTAATTTTTTCACTCGTTATACACAACTTCTACCCCTTGTACTCTAACTTACCTTGATAGCTAAACTCAAGATGAGCATGATTGTTTTTAGTTATCATCAATGATAACTTGAGGATCTTCTATGACAATTTGACACAGCCCAAATCTCTAAGAAATCATTTCGCATACTCTTTTCCATAAAGCTCAACACTATCATTGTCAACTTCACAATGATCATCAACATCATTAGAGGCCGGGATAATTAAATGGTCAGCTTGTTCTGCACTCCCTTCTTATATTTAATAATCATGTTTAACTGTTGAAGGCAACTCATCCACTTTGTGTCTTGCTTATTGAAGCTTAGCTTAAGTCTGCAGATATTAATTAAAATGATTTATAATCAGTATGCATGATCATTTCATTCCCCATTATGTACTTCCTTTAGTAGTATACTGCCTAATGAAGAGTTAGTAAATGATTATCATAAATATAGTAGTTCAACTGTGGCCTTGGGTATTTTTAGGTGAAAGATGACCAGTTTCCCAACTCCATTAGAGCAATACCCATAGAATGGCAGAAAACTTTGGTTTCAATCTCAAACAATTTTAAAAGTTGGGTAATGCTAGCATTGAGCCTGATTAATACCTTTCTTTAACTTCAAAAACATTTACTCTTCTTCTTGGCCTTGCTTGAGCTTTTGCGTTATTTAATACTTAGCCAGTAAAGAGGTGTGACTTTAATAAAAAGGTTTTTGATGAAATTTCTAGCATATTGATTTGATCCTAAGAAGCTCCTGAGTTCAATCATATTCTTAGGTTGAGGCCACTTAATAATGACTCGTACCTTGGAAAGATCTCTGGTTGCTCTACGTTCAATCTCTAAATACAAATAAAAGTAGGCTTAACTTGAAGAAGTAACACTTCTTCTGATTCACCAATGACTAATTATCTGGAAGTACTTTCATCACTCGATCAATATGCTCCTTGTTCTTGGTTTCCCATGGACTATAGACTAAAATATTGTTCAACTATACTAGAAAAAATGCACAAGCATTGGTCTCAATACCTCATTCGCAAATCTCATAAATACTGTTGGAGCATTACATAAACCAAACAGCATAACTAGCCACTTGAACAAGGGACTGCTGTCTAACTACATTCTGACTTGGTGATTCCCTGATTTCAAGTCACGCTTGGAAAATGCTTTAGCTAACTAAAGCCAAATTCAAAAGATCATCTATCGCAAGTAATAGATACAGTTCTTCACAGTGATCTTGTCATCCTTCAATAATCTATGTTCATATATTAACTTTCATCCGTTTAATAACACCAAAAAGATATATGATCCACATATAAATGTACTCAGCTGATTCAGCACTTCATTAAATAAACTCGGTCCTCTGTTTTTTGATCTCCTCATTCACCAAAACTGAAATCTCTATACATGGTCAAGTTAGAAATATAGAATTTTGAGTATAACCAAATCTCATGCTTGATAGCTCAATTCAGTGGTAAGCCTCTGGGATCTTCAAAAAGCTCTTTGTTTTTCTCTTTCGGTCTTCTCATCTTCAATTTTTAAGTGTTAAGCAGTGATTGGCTGTGTGAAACTATCGATTGTGATCCTCAATGATCATTTTCCTCTCGTTCCTTCAAACAAGTTTGAAAGAGGGCCCTTCTAACTCATAGGAATCATTTATAGCAAAAATGATATCTTGCACTTGACCAAGTAACCAAAATGTACTTCTGCATGATTGAAGGAAGTTTATTGATCATTACAGCAGTAAATAACACTGCCCAAACTATATCATCAGGACTCTATCCATGTCAAATTGACTTGTAAAAATTTTTATTTATGAGTTCCTCTGAACGAGGGCATGACTTGACAACTTCAACCAATTGAAATTGATCTTTTCTCAATTGGCGTGATGCTAAAGTTCGAAATAACCTTCTAGTTGATCAATCCATGAGTCGACCATCTCGTTTCAAGTGATCCATTATAAGAAGACAGATAAATCTTTGCTTCTACTTCAAAAACTCAATTTCCTACTGCTTTTGCTCTTCTTGATCAGAAACTTCTAATATAAAATTTTTCTCTCAGCTCAGGTCAACAGAGCCTCATAAAGACTCAATTGAACCTGCAACACTAAGAGTTGCATCTGTTGTTGTAAGCGCATTCAAGCTTGCATTTGAGTCTGCATCAGTTCAAGGGATTCCATCATCTTAGACATTTGTTTGGTTAAAATTGCCATATTGTTGAGGGAATCCTCACTTCTAGATTTTGTAAGTGATACCATTGTAGGTTTGTTTCCTATTAGCCTCTTCTTAACAACAGAATCAACTCTTCCCTTTAAATCTTATAAAATTCATGTGCATAACCTTACACGATCTTCGCTTTCTTCAATCAGATCTCAACAATTAACAATTTCCACTTTTAATCGAATTATTGAACACTTTGGCTTTAATACCAACAAATCTATAACTACCAAGGTCAACAGAGCCTCACATCGACTTAATTGAACCTACAACATTAAGAGTTGCATCTATTGTTGTAGCTGCATTCGAGCTTGCATTTGAGTCTCCATCGATGTAAGGGATTCCATCATCTTAGACATTTGTTTGGTCAATATTGCATATTGTTGAGGAAATCCTCACTTGTAGATTTAGTAAGTGATATCACTGTAGGTTCGTTTTCTATTAGTCTCTTCTTAACAACAGAATCAACTCTTCCCTTTAAATGTTATAACATTCATGGGCATAACCTTACGCAATCTTCGCTTCCTTCAATCAGATCTCAACAATTAACAATTTTTGCTTTTAATAGAATTGTTGAACAATTTGGCTTTGATACCAACAAATCTATAACTACCAAGGTCAGCAAAAACTCATATTGACTTAATTGAACCTGCAACATTAAGAGTTGCTTCTGTTGTTGTAGCAGCATTCGAGTTTGCATTTGAGTCTGCATCAGTGCAAGGGATTCCATCATCTTAGACATTTGTTTGGTCACTATTGCCATATTGTTGAGGGAATCCTCAATTGTAGATTTAGTAAGTGATACCATTGCAGGTTCGTTTCCTATTAGCCTCTTCTTAACAACAGAATCAGCTCTTCCCTTTAAACCTTATAACATTTATGGGCATAACCTTACACGATCTTCGCTTCCTTCAATCAAATCTCAACAATTAACAATTTCCACTTTAATTGAATTGCTGATCACTTTGGCTTTGATACCAACAAATCTATAACTACCAAGGAGCCTCACATCGATTTAATTGAACTTGCAACATTAAGAGTTGCATCTGTTGTTGTAGCCGCATTCGAGCATGCATTTGAGTCTGCATCGGCGCAATGGATTCCATCATCTTAGACATTTGTTTGGTCATTATTGCCATAATGTTGAGGGAATCCTCACTAGTAGATTTAGTAACTGATACCATTGTAGGTTCATTTCATGTTAGCCTCTTTTTAACAATTGAATCAACTCTTCCCTTTAAATCTAATAACATTCATGGGCATAACCTTACACGTCCTTCGCTTCCCTCATTCAGATCTCAACAATTAACAAATTCCGTTTTTAATCAAATTGCTGAACACTTTGGCTTTGATACCAACAATAGAATCTATAACTACCAAGGTGATGAAGAGAGCTTAATCCACTATAACTAGAAACTATGGGCAAAGGAAGAATACTTGGCAACTTGATTGAAAGCAATGAAAGCTTTTCATTAATAGAATTCCACCAATACAAATTAATATGGAAGATTGAAGTAACTAAGGAAGAAGAAAATAAAAAACTAACAGTAAGAAGTTGAGCCCCAACAAAATTGTAACACAAACTCTTTATACTAGCTACAGCAATAACTAGGATTAATGGTGTGGTGACCTGCAATAGAATCGCCACTTGACTAGCACTAATTCTATTATGGAGCATCACTCATACTTTGATGAGTCTTTCAGAATCCTAAGGATTTAATCAGAGTTGGATGACATTAAAAAATAAAATAGAATCAAAGGGAAATAAGATAAAATTAATATCGCACAAAACTTGCATTTATAAATATTACAACAATTGTTATCATTTATCTCACACGCCTCTCCACAGAACACTCAAACTCACAAAACACATTCACAACACCACTGGTAACTCTTAACATAGAAAAATCACAAACACAACACACTAATAACATATAATTCAACACAGGCTTTCACTAGATTTCTAGCTACTCAAACATTGAAGCCTTTCCCTTGTCCATGCTCCTTCGCTTTTACTTGAAAATATATCTAACAACAACATACACAAAGCCCGGCAGTTCCAAACACTACTAGGGCTCTAGTTTAAGGATAAGCACTAGCATGAAAAGAAGTAATATGTTGAATGTAAAGGTGTACCAAACGAAATAGCATAAAACAAAAGTGCTCCATAAATAGATTTAACTAAAGCTAAGAATAAGATTCTAGCCTTACTATTTAATTTTATCATAGAGTTATAAGCTTAAACAAATTTATTATTTAATTTGGCACACATTAACTCTTACATTATAGTGGGCATGGGCACTAAGTAGGACTCAAGAACAACAGTGACAATTACCAATAGGCTCTACAACTCCAAAACAAAAACTAACGGGCGGTTACTTGTTGATCAAATATAAATATGGATACAAGGGGTTGCCAGAGTACAGAGAGAACATAAGAAACTAGAAAAAACAAAAAAACTACAAAAATTTAGTCAACTCAAAAAGAAATCGCCTAGTGTATATCCTAAAAGGCAGTTTCAACTCAAAATCAAAACTCACATGCCAAAACCACATAATAAATCACAGCACCTAACAAATAAAAAGCCCAACTAGCTTTCAAAAATAATAGTTAAACAGATTAGCATAAGCCATCCTGGCGCCAGCCTCCTTTGCCGCATAATATATATATATATACATATAACTTGGATCACTACAAACCCAAGGAACCAGTAATACATTTTCTTGCGTAAAGATCAAAACCCAAATATACCTTGAGAATGGACCTCAAGGTTCAAAGACCATAAAGCCTCCCAAAATTAGAGCACAATACACACATATGCCTTAACTTGACGCATCACATTAAAATGAAGTATAAGATGTGTCATAACATCATGTTTTTACATAATCACAAAGTTAAGAAGGTTTACAAAAGTATTCCCAATGGAAGACATGCTGATGGTGTAACGTGGTGAAAGTGGTTTGTGAGCTGGAAAACCACCGTTTGACTTCGAACGACAGTTTGGTGGGCCAAACGGAATTGAAATATTATTAAATTTTAGAATGTTATGTGGATGGATGTTGGAAAACTATAGGCACTGATTTCAAAGGAATTAGTGGAAATTTGAGACAGATATAATGAGTGAAGTGTCCAAACGTCACACTTTGTAAAATATTTGTAAAATATTCGTAAAGTAGATGATTGAACGGGCAAACAGAGTCAGAATCGAATGAAACAGGATGTGTTTCAAAGCTAATAGAAAGCATTTTGAAACACACCAAAAAATCATAGAAAATAAAAAGAAAACAAGGGGTAACTATCAGGATTATCCACACCCTGGTCATTCGATGTTGCAAGCACCCGAAGCTTTGTCGGTTGTGCACACCAACAGCTGTTCTGGTTGTCCACACCAAACTCAAAAGCTTTAAGCCAAAATTCATAAAAGAAAACATTCATTAACCATTAGAATTAAGAAATATTACAATATATAGCCCTTGCAAATCCTAGGGCCAACCCTTGATCAAATGACCACAATACCCCTCTTTAATACCCTTTGGATTCCCAAGTGACTCTTTCACTCCTCAACCTTGATGGAGGACGAACAAATGCATCATGACAACATTATCCATCAACTCCATACATGAAAATATAAAAATAAAACAAAAATAAACAATCGGGTCCACCCGATTAACCCAAAACTCAAAACACAACTCATTCGATGAATCGACGCAACAAACTAGACCCGCATGCTTATGAAAATAAAAATGTAATATTATTGCATGAAATTACTCCTAAAACTCTAGAAAATAAACTAAAATTAATTCTTCAAATATTCAGCTCCTAGCATAAGCTCACGTCACAATGTGGGGCGGAACCAATGGTGGTTGTGCTATATCACATGCTTAATAGTTAATTTGTCTGAGATTAAAATGTTGACAAAATTAATATTTACTTTCTTCATCATTCAGCGAACGCTTAACAATCGTAGCATTAAACAGATTACACAAAACATTCATTTACCATGTTGGACAATATCCTGTTTGTCGAACCAAACAGACTTCTCAAATTGACTTACATTAGTCTCAAATTTTTTCCAACTCGTTTAATGGACGATCATTAAACGTTAATTGCCCATTCAACATAGATCTAAAACTTATGATTATGGTCTCAATTAATTAGCTTGTTCAAGGAGTAATAGTAAATGTTGCTTTATGACTTAAATGACAATTGTTCAATGAGTTTCACAAAAATATAAATCTAAATCCTGAATCCCTTAATTGCTAATTTCTCATAAGATATTATGCATGAATCATAATCAAAACAAAGTTTTCATTAGGAGAGGACAGATCCTTGAATCTTCAAAGCAAAATCATAACTCTAATATGTTTGACTGATAAATGAATTATTATCAAATTTCTGAATCAATTTACTATAGCCAAGATAGCGTACAAACAAACACAATGTTTGTAAAGAAGGGCTCACATGCTAATATTTTGCAAATCAATAGAAAGAGTCTAACAGAGGCAATATTATATTATTGAAAGCTTACAGCAGCAACATGAAGCCAAAGTCCCACTAGGTAAGGTAGGCTACATGAATTCATATATTTGATTGTACATGATCAAATAAAAACCACTACCTAAGTTCCAAATAGCCAAAGTCCCACTAGGTAGGGTAGGCTACATGAATTCATAATTTTGATTGTACATGATCAAATAAAAACCCCTACCTAAGTACCAAATAGAGAGATCCTTTCTAATGGTTTCTTCCCGTTATTGTTCTTCCTCCTCTTTTAACATAAACAAAATTCATATACTCAATTTTTCTAACAAGGCCGAATGGTCTACTCTCAAAATACTCAAACCATTTAAGATGATATTATATAATCATATCTACTAATGAAGCTACTACCACCTTGCTACGAATGAAATCATTTCTCATTCTATCCTTTCGAGTATACTCACTTATCCACCTTGGCATCCTTATTTCTATAACACTTATTTTATCGGGAACTTTCTCCTTAGTTAGCTAACATTCAACCCCATATAACATGGTTATATATCTTCTCTACAAAATTTCCTTTAAATGAGTGAGATTTTCCAATCATACAATACTCTAAAAGTGCTCCTCTATTCCATCTAGCCAACGTGAACCCTATTTCGCTCTCAATTTCATTATTATTATGAATAATTGAATAAGGTATTTGAACCTCTCACTATTATTGATCACATCATCCTCAATAGATATTTCCTCAAGATTAAGACTTCTATTATAATTTAACATATACTTCATATATTTTATTTTAGATCGATTAAGATCAAACCTTTAAGTTCAAAGCAATCCTCCACAGCATAAGTGATAGTATTTTGTGGGTCCTTGAGTGCAGCCCAAGGTGGTGTAACAAATTTGGGTGCACTTGAACATCTTGAAGTGCATCAACACAAGTTCTAGTCAAATGTTATGAAGCTTCAAATGCAATGAAGTGGTCCTGAAATGAACTATAGATCTTGAGTTACAGTGCAAGGAGAGCGAATTTTGCTAGTCTTGTGATGCGAATCAAAGCTCATGTTGGCTCATGGGTGTTGGCTCGTGGAGCAGACGGTACCTTTCTTTGGCAAGGCATCTCTTTCTGATTCGGACTGTAGTTACTACCATACCCAGTTATACTATGATGATGGCCCCGATTCCAAACTCCTGCCTTCAGGGACATTGAGGTTATCATCCGCAAGTTCCTCTAGGAAGAAGCGAAGGCTGGCGGCATCCACTACATCTGTTGGCAGAAGGTCTATCAACCACTGTCTACAGGGGATTTGGTATCCACAGCTTGAGGTTGTAAAAAAGCATTATTGTGGCTCGGCACACCCTCATGTTCATTCAACAGGATTATCTTCGGTGGATGAGAGCCATGGAGGCCAGAGGAGGGAGACGACTCACATTGAGGAGAATCGATCCAGGTGTCTGGCGGATCCTCTGCATGGGATGGTCAATTGTTCAAAGATATACTCAGTTAGATCAGGATTCATTGCAGAGGCTATATGACAGCCTCAATGAGAGCCTAGTGAGTCAAATTTACTATGCTAAGATAGGGGACCAGCAATGGGAGTTCCATACTCTTTGGGAGTTTCAACTGGATCTGAGGGAGGCCTGCTTTATATAAAGATTTTTCAGAAACACTAACCCGACTAGTTGTTAGTTGCGCATTGTAAGTCTGACACAGTTGCCCAGGTGTGTCTGGGGTTGTGATGATGAGGATATGGAGCACTTCATCATCCATTGCAGTTACTCCAAAGATATATTACAGGTTTTTGTCAGTTGGGGTCTTCTATCTGCTACACTTTCCTCCCGAGAGCATTTTGATTCGCTTTTCTACGTGCCACCTCCAGTCATCGCCACAGGTTTATCGATCAAATTGTGGCATACCTCTACCATGCATGGAGAAGCCGAAATGAAAGGAGACATGGGTGGGCCCTACCCTACCCCTCTGATGTGCGCAGGCTCGATACTTTCTGCTATGGTCAACTCTAGTCTATGCGATGGGATAGACTCCTGGGGCTCACCCGAGCCCCTCTACCAATACTAGAAGGTGCCCCCAACCTGTTGGTTGAAGGTCAACATCGAAGCGTCATTCAAATATGGCAAGCAGAACGCTTATGGCAGAGTTCTTATCCGATGACCATGGCCAACTAGTGGCTGCCTATGGTGCTCATTTCCAAGGTCACTCCCCTCTCGAGTCAAAGATTAGAGCGGCCTTTATGTTGAGACATGCCCTCCATGACATAATTCCCAAGTTGGATGCTCATTATTGAGAGTGACTGCTATGATGCCTTGCACGTACTCCGACAAATTTGGGAGCAGACACAGAGGACCCATGGCGAAGAGAGACATGCAACTCAACTGGCATTCCTACTAGACTTCCCCTATATTATTTTTGTACATAACATGTGTGTTTCCATTCGTGCAGCGAATTTTTGTTCTTCTGGCCCGGAGGGTGACTTTTCATTTGTTAGGGTCCCAAAGAAGCTTTTTGACCTCCAACTCATGATACCGTGGAATTTAATCCTAGCTAATTGCATATTGTTGATTAATTATATATACATAGACCTGAGCCGGCTTTTATGAATGAGCCATAGGTTATCTGTGAACCTTTAAGATCAAGTTAGCCACGGATTAACTGAGTACGAGCTGGATGTAAATCAAATCAAGTTGAGTCTGAAATTGCTAAAGAGATTGGATTGGCTGAAAAGTCAACGCTTGGGCCACCCAAGCCCCAAGGCTTGGGAGCTTGGGAACACCAAGGAGTTGTTCCATAACTCAACACACCGAGGCTTGGGTGCTTGGGCCCACCTAAGCACTGAAGGCATTGATCAGATACAATAGGTCGAAGCTTGGGTGCTTAGGCTCGCCGCCACACCCAAGCACCAACACTTCCTATAGGCAGTGGAACAAGTCAAAGATCTGGACGCTTGGGCTAACAGCAAAAATCAAAATAGAAGCTTGGGCGCACTATTTGCTCTATGCATTTCAACCCAACTAAGGCGCTTGCGCGTCCAAGCGCCAAGTGGCAAATGCAGGATCTTGTAGACATTTTGGCGAGCCTGAATGAAAAATGAACACTTGGTATGTCCAGGAGAGGCATGGATGACAAGTGGAAAACATCGAATGATTCCTAGAACTAGATGGCAGTTTTGGGGGGGCTGTTTTGAGGGCTATAAAGTTCTAAGAGATGGTTTGTATGATGCTTGGAGTGTTGTGGTATCTAGAGGTTGTTAGAGATTGAGAGTTCTGAAGAAGAAGCTGTGAGTTGGGTTGGGAACAACTTTGAGAGCTCCTAAAAGATATACCCTTGCATCTTCTTCTTGATTATTATAGTGAAGTTCTTCGTGGTCTGGCTCAATGATTCTTTCTTGATCTTGAAATTTTTCATGTAAAATTTGTGTGTATTTTGAATGCTCTATTCTCTTTTAGCTTGTTTGCCTTTGTTTAAAAAAGTGATAAATCCAATGATCGCTTGGTGCTTCCGATGTAATGTTCATCTTTTGTGCTTTGATGAGAACTCATATGGGTGTCTAAATCACTGCAAGTGGTATCAGATCAAATCGAGCTTTATTCAAAGGGAGCAATGATGGAGAAGACAATGTAAAGGATGGAGAAGTTTAACCAAATGAACTTTGCATTCTAGAAAATGTTGATAGAAGATTTGTTATACTAGAAGAAGTTGTACATTCCATTGGAAGACATCAAAAAGAAACAGCAATACAAGACAAATGGAGAACGGCAAGTTCTTGACACAACGGCCTTGGGATTAATTTAGATGGCCCTGACTTTGTGTATGGCGTTCAACATTGTAAACAAGTAAATCAACGTGGATCTAATGGCTGCCTTAACAAAAATGTACGAAAAGCCCTTGATGTTGAACAAAGTGTTCCTAATGAAGTTGTTTAACATGAAGATTGTGGGCTGCGGCTTGGTGATGGAGTATATAAATGGCTTCAACACCATCATGAGTCAGCTAAGCTCGGTTAATGTCCAGTTTGACGACAAAGTTCGAGCACTGTTTTGGTTATCTTCATTGCCGAAAAGATAGGATGGCTTGGTAACGGCAGCGAGCAACTCAACAAGAGCTTAAACTCTGATGTTCGACAATGTGTCGAGCTAATTCTAAACGAAGAGGTAAGGAGAAGATCCAATGGCGAGGTGATAAGGCCATCTTAAGATGGATTGCGAGTAGTAGAGAAAAGTTTAAGGAGCAAACCGAAAGAGAGGCAACGCAATGAGCACAACATCAGTAGATCTCGCAGATGTGTTAATCATGTCTCTAGATGAGGCAATGTCTTGGGTGGTGGATTCAGGAACGCCGCGTCATGTGATGCCTTGCAAGGCAGTGTTCAAAAATTACACTATGGGCGAGCTAACTTGCATGAACACAAAAGATGACAACACATGCAGCATATCAGGGCGATGAGACAGACATTAGACTGCCAAACAATGCGACATGGACATTAGACTGTCAAACGGTGCGACATGGCAGCTAAAGAAGTCCGGCATGTTTCGAGTCTGAACAGGAATTTGATCTCTATCGGTCAGCTAGCACAAGCTAGAGCTATGACCAAGTTCATGGAGGACTCCTAGAAAGTGACCAGCATGCGTTGGTAGTAAGTAGAACATGGGAGCAAAATTGGGTCACTATACATGACGAGTTCGACTCCAGCAGCAATGCATGGGTCTAACAGGCATAAAGGGATAGGGTCTAAATCTCCCTTATCAAAAGAAGACATGAACATACGACAGAGGAGAATCAAGTTCGCTCTTGACGAGGAGTCCTGTAATGACCCTAGATCATATGGACAAATGACGTTAAAATCCCAGCTATATTTAATTTTAATTATCTACCTGCAAATTTTCGTTTTCTGTTAAAATTCTTGCTAAAATCAGTTTTTCATCAAATTTCTATTAAGTATTGATTAAATTGAGAAAGTTTTTCAAAGCCAAATAATGCTAAAATAAAATTTTAAGCTTTGCTATTAATTTCGAAATTAAATGAAAATTACCTTTCCTATAACTGACGGAAGCATCTCTCCCACACCAATCACGCACGCAAACCTTTCCTTTTTCCGCTCTAAATGCACGGCCAATTGAATGCTACTGTGACGAGCGTAGTTCCCGTCCGCTTCTGAAACCGTCGAAATTAATTCGGCAGTTTACAGAGCATCCTATTAAGAGCCACCGAGCGCCCTCGACTCGTCACAGAATCGCTACCTCCTCCTCAACCCCTCGCTGAAATGCTGACCTTAGAGTCTGTCGAGAAGAAACAAAGATGTCCCGAATGCCCCAGCACCCGACAGCCGATTCTTCTCTCCCGCACGATCCCCTTCTGCGCTCGACAGCCTCTCTGCTCGGGATCAGCGATTCGTAGGAGTCCGCAAGACTTTCTTCTCTTTCGCTTCAGCACTCAATATCAGTAAAGTTCCCAATATATGAGGTACGAATTTCTTACCAAGACATCTGCTATATTGATTTTGAGGATTCATTCTTGATGAAAATCTAAATATCCATAAAAATTTACTTTAAATTTTTTTTCTCATTTTCTTCGATACTTGCATCTTCACGCAATTTATGAATCAGAAACCTTAAACTGCAGTGAAGCTAAATTTATAAGAATTAAATATGAAATTTTTAGTTTAGTACGTTAAAATAGATCCAAGTTCTGTTTCAGTTATTAGTTTTGAAAATCACTAATTCTCTGTTTGGATATAATGGGGAGCTGTCTATAGATACAGTCAATCGTTCCTATTAGTTTCATTGAGACCTAAGATCCAACTGCATTGTTGAGAGGTATGAAATTTTACTTAGAAGATCGGAAGATTAAGTGTTATGTGTTGAAGCTTGTTCAATAATAGGATGCAAGTATTTTAGAATAGAATCAAAACTGTGAGATAGAGATTTATAATTATTATACCGTTTTAGCAATTTTCTTATTTCCATTGTGATCAATTTGCAATCTGAATGTAATTTAGTATGTGAAGGTTACAATGCTATTAGAAATCACTTGGATTATTATCAGAATACCCTATGCCGCTATTCGACCCTGTATAGAGATTTAGATTAATCTGATTTAGCTAGAACGTAAGATTATTATTAAGTATTCTGATCTTGAAAGATATTATGCTTTTAACCCAACAATTGAAGTTTAGGGATGAGTAAAAGATTATCAATTGAGCACCAAACCCAAATTGAGTCAAACCAAGTTCAAAGTCAGTACCAATGTCATATTGAGTTCGAATAAGTGAGAATAATTAAAATATAAAATTCAAGTCTTAGCTAGTCCAAAACTTTAAGAAAGTCTGGGCTTGAATACATTCAAGTTCCAAGATCTAATTAGATAGTTTTGGAGTAAGACAACCTTCTTAAAGAGATTCAAAGTTTGTAAATTAAAATCAGGCTTAGAAATAAGATTATAAGTTTTAATCTTATAAATAGTTCATTGCAACGTTTAATAAAATTTTAATTATAACTTTCGCAGACACATCAAGTTTGTGAGTGATTTAAAAGAGAACTCTTGGTTAAGAAATGTTATTGTTCTTAAGCCAACAACAAAATGGGGGTAAATAGAAATAAATAAGATCAAAATCTCATGATTATGTCATCACAGGTAAAGTTGGCATCCAATCTGCCAACATCAAAGGGAGATTTAACTGCAAAGTTCAAAGATTTTTAATAGCAACCACGAGTTATCTCTTCTCGAAAATCTCAAACAAAATGGGTGGTAATTGTTCAAGATCTAATTTTTTGATTGTAGTAATCCTAGTTTAAGTTTTTAAGGCCCATTAGCATTATACTTTTGAACTCAAATTCAATCTACGATCACACAGATCCACTAGGAATCTTGCATTTTAACTTGGGGCAATTCATCTAAGATTATTTAGATCCTACTATGAACTAAATGCACTAAATTCTCTTCAAATTGTTGCTCTTGTTATTTGTTGGTACACAAGTGCTTTTTATAATTTCAGATTCTAGCATATTTTTATACACATTTTATTATTTATTATGGAGCATAAGCTATTGACCATTTTGTGTATACATGCAGGCAGCAAGTAAGAGATAGTGTATGCTTAGACTTGGGAATCAAGATGCTAAATGGTGGCGTAAAATTGAAGTCAATTGTTCTGAGTGTTCAAATGATCGTTCAACATCGAAAAAGCATTTGGTGGGTCAAACGAAGTCAAAATTAGATGAAATTTTAGGAGAATGTTGTGGTGGATGCTAGAAATCTATAGAATTTTATTTAGTAAGTTTGGTGGTCATTTAAAATATTTATAATCAGCAAAGTGAAAGGGTGTCAAGGCTTTCTAAGGTTTCATTGGAGGAGTGTTTGATGACTGAAATGGAAGCGGAATTTGGTGAAATAACATGAAAATGGTAAGTAATAGAGAATACTATAAGATCAAATAAAAAAGCAAAAATATAAATAAATCCCAAGATTATTCACACCTTGAGTTCTTGAAAATTATACATACCTTCAAAGCCTTCGATTATTCATACCAAAGAAGAGTGATAGCTATTCACACCAACACAAGATCTCTCATGTCTTTTTTCAGGAAATAACATTCATTAACCATTTCAAAGAGAGTACAAAGCAAATATATAGAAAAAGGCAGCCCATCATATCCCAAGGTGTCTTTTCACATTCTACTAACACATAAATATATCATAAAGGTGTCTTTGCATGGGCATTAACAGCATACCCTGTAAAAGTATAAAATATCAAATAATATGCAATGCTACCAACATAGATCAATAAAAATATGACCCAAACACAACACTATGATGCAGCACCCGCTCAACCTCCAGCTATGCTCCGTTCAAATGCCCGACTCATAGGCCTCCTCCACATATGAGTTGCCTATCCTGCATCTCTAACATAGTAGCAAAAGTCAATGCAAAGAGGCTTGTGTTGTTGAGGGTTTGTGAGCTTGCAAATAAGAACCCCGAAGATAGCACTTTGTACCTAGAATGACATAATTTCTTTTTGAGATGTGGTTTGCCTTTTGAGGGGTGTGAGCATAGCAATATGAATGCTCAAAATCATATATTAAATGTGGATAGTGAAAACATCTCTTCTTTTCTTTGTTTCTTTTCTTTTCTTTGTTATTTTGGTTCGAGTAGCAATAGTAACATTTATTAGCATTTGATCATTTGTTATCTTCCTCAATGCAATGTTTTGACTTGAAAAAGCAACCACAATTTGCAGTTTAATTTGTTTGACACTTTATTTAAAAATTTAGGCTTATCAATTTTTGTAGATGTCTTCCCATAATTAACCATCACAATTAATTAATTTGATTACATAATTAATATTATTATTCAATATTTTTAAAGTAATATTATTAATTAACCATCACAATGCATCCATGTGCTTGTGAGACACCACTCCTCATATCCAAAAGCATCGATTTTTGTTCAAGAATGAGACTATAACTTGCTGAGTCACTGATGGTTAATTAATAATATTACTATTAAAATATTGAATAATAATATTTTAATAGTAGAAGTAGAGGTATGTTCTCATATTTCTTCTTTTTAGTTCTTTTTTATAGGCACGGAAGGAAGGTAGTTTGAGCGACAGTTTCCAAGAGTGGTTATTGGGTGTTTGTGAGCAGTTCCCAAGCAGTTAGGGGATTGTGGGTAGGCTCAATCCGTGGGAAGGTGGTGGAGAGCCTCTCAACCATTAATCAAAACCAATTGGACATTGACCTGTGATAAGGTGCCACATGAATTGAAGGCTTCTCTGTTTCCCTTTGTTTCCTATTATATATCCTAGTCATCAAATATCGTGGGCACTAGTCAATTGGTGAAAAGGCTTACCAAGGTCATGCATGTGATCAATGATTCCACTAAAATCAAGAACTCTGGCAGATAAGGTTCAACAAGTTCGACAAATTGTAGCCTTCTCACACAAACAAAAATCAATGCTTCAAGATATGGGCAAAGGCGTACCAGGCAAGTGCAAAGATGTAGGCAAAAGGGTTGAGTAGGAGCTAAGGCTTGTTTCTATATTTCTTTTTCGTTCTTTTTTATCATAAATATACATATCTTTAACAACATCAACATATAAAAATCAAAAAAATTCTCTCTCCAAACTTTTCAATGAACTTCTCTTGGTATTCTATTACATGTATTTTCAAGATTTAACGAAGACCTTCCATTTTTTTATAAATTCTCCATCAAACTCTTAGTACATGTACAGCTTCCATGGTATATCAACTTAGTATAAAACGAAACTAATTTTGTGTAAGACAAATATTCATTTGCCATTTGTATCCAATCAGTCTCTCCCAATATTTTCATGTATGGCTCATTAGCTTAATTCCATATAATTTGCATAATCTTGAGCATCACCTTTATTCTTATAAATAGGTGCAATAATACTCCACTCATTTGGCATATTTTAGTCTTTAAAATAGCATTAAATAACTTGGTAAATCAAAAAAATTCTTCATCACTCAAATAATTTTACACCTAAATAAGGTTGTCATCTGATACTATATTTCTTCCACTCATCATTCTCTTTAAAGAATTCAAATCACAGTTTTACTAATATGTCGAATAAAAGTGCAACGTATCTTATTTTTAAGGCTATTAAACTTATTTTAATTGTATTAGTATATTTTTATTAAAAAATATAGAAATAATCCAACAATTTATATTGAATATGTTCATCATTAAGAAAATTTTGATCATCATATTTAATATATTTTACTTGAGTCAAACCTTTAATTTTTATCACTTGATTTGGCTAATTTATATATGTAGCTCAAACTCTTAGCAATTTCTAATTTATCATATAAATTCTTGAAAGATACAATTTTAGCATCACAAACTATTATTTTGAATTCACGACAAAATAATTTGTATTTCTTCCTATTATCACCATTCTTACATCCAAACCACTATTTATAAAATACTTTTTCTTTAAACTTTACTTAAATATTTTGTTTCAACCACCAAATACATTTTTTATAATATGATCTCCTTTTGATTCATTAAGTATACTTTTAGTTGTATTGGGAACATAGCAACTGAATTTTATATAAAGTTGGCTTAACTCAAGATTTGATTGTTCATATTTTGAAACTTCTCTTCGAAAAATAATTATAAGACTATTCCTACAATTTTATCATCTTGTTTCAAGGCATATTTTAGATTAAATATCACTTTTCTTACTCCATATCTTAAAATTTAAAACCAATAACTGAAGTTAGATCATCAAACCATAATTTGGAAGATCTTACAATCCTTGTAATATAAATGATCTGTTTTCTTTAAAAGACATAATCAACCAAAGTTTTAGAAGCCCATTATTATAAGTTATAATATATTCTTTTTTTTTATTTGAAATAATAACAATCATAAGATTATAAGTTAAATCGAGCTCTAAAATAATTCTTCTTTTTCATTAATCTCTCAATGACCAATAATACCATGCTAGTTATTAAATTATATAATCACTCTTCTAACATATCCATTAATGAAAACATACTACACTAAAATATTTGTGCAACCAAGGTAAGTCGAACAATAAATTTGATTTCGGAAGTCGCATTTTCAACTTGAAATAATAAGAACTAAAGATAAATAGCAAGCACACTATAGTACAAGAAGCTCTCCTTAAACCATGTAATATAGAGATTGATCAAAACCAAAAGAGACACAAAGATTTTCATATTTGGAACACTTTTTATAACACTACGAGGAAGGCTCTCCCTTCATATAAAAAAAAAACTCTCAGCAACAATAACCACAACCAAGAGCAAGAGAGTAGAAGAGTTGCTTTAGAAAGAATTTAATGTTATAATTCTTAGGCTATGATTGAATATAAGCAATCCTATAACATAATATTTGTGGAATAACCTTTGTTTAACTTCCAATCATAAGAGCAATTAGAATGTAATTAAGCTAGTTAAGATTTCAAATAGCACACTCTATAACTTAAGGATATTTCAACATCATCCGCTCAGCATCATCGTTCAACGACAATGTTCAATGATGACAAGAAGCGCATTGAACGAAGGAGCAAAAATTTGCTATGTTATATGTAGTGCTTCATGGGTTTGTTATTGCACATTCTCCCCAACTGTATAATGTAATAGAGCTATCAACTTGGGGATACTGATGGTAACAAACTTTAGTTAGCTCATGTTTGTGCAGTTATGCATGTCCTCAGATATTCCTGGATGTTTACCCAAAAGCAGTTCAAGTCCAAATGAAGTTTGGGCAACTCTTTAATAGCTTGCCTCATGTAGTAAGAATTACTTGCTTGTGAATTCCTAACTCATACATGTCGTAGCTGACTGATTTCCACCAATTTGGGAGGGTGGTTCATCCAACTCTGCTTAATGCTACCAGAAACTTGGGCGGTTCAAAAACAATCATCTAATCATCGAATGACTTGGTAGATTCACAGAGGATTCAGCTACATTAGGAATGGATCGTTGGGCATTCAAATAATCTTACGATTGATCCCTTGATTAGTATCATTAGTGTTGTAAGCCCAAAACTTTCTTACTAATACAATTTTACTGTTTTCTATGCATAAAACACCTAATACAGATCATCAGTCAAGGAGTTAGCATCATGTCTCTACTTTGTGTTTACTGTAAACTATGGAGCAAAATTCAAAAATGTATAAGCTAAGGTCAATTTATTTTAAAATTTGTGGAGGTAGAGGAACTTGTTGTAAATCATCCATATTAATCAAAAACATAATTAAAGTTTATTTGAGAAGGTTTGATTGAATTATTATAACCCCTAAGTTTCATGTTTATTACAAGGGCTGTTTTAAAAGAGACTGCAAGTAAAACTAAGGACTTGTAAAAGTTGACGATGCAATGTCTAATATTTGAAATAAAATAGTTTGGTTCAGTCATGAACTAGAAGCAATAGGCACCAAACCACACAAATCTTCTGTGTTCATGTGTACTTTATTACTCTTACATTTATTCTGTTTGTTGGCTTTCTCAAGAGAGTTTAGAGTATGTGATGTTCATTCATGCGGCTTTCCCAAGTGATAGAACGCTAATAACATCTTGGCATAGGCAGGCTAACCAGGGATGCAACAGATTCCCAACAAAAGCACTAGAGCATGCACTGGTTATATGATTCCTATGAGTTGGTAACAAAGCTACAAATGCCAAAGGTGTTGGTATGTTCTATCAAGTGGTATCAGTGCTTCAAGTGAAAGAGGAGAATGTGATCTATGGTTGTAGATGGGAAAGTTATGGACCAACAGGTATAGTGGCAGAGACTTCGATTACAACAAGATATAATTAGAGGATTATTTATAACAAAAGTTTCGTGAACTGTTTCATTCAACTAAGTCACAAACCAGTTCAACTGTTTAAACCAAATGAATCATTGAACGAATAGCCATACCGAGTTAATGTCCGATCCAGTGCTACATATACTGATTTGAAGAACTCTTGTCAAAAAGTTTTACAAGTGAGAATCATAGACAATGCACTGCAATTGCCTTACAAACTCCATAAACAAAATTTTGAAGAATATGTATTCATAATGGAATAAAGGATCAACACAATTAATAGTATACATTCTTTAAACCACATTTGCATATTATAATAAATTTGATATCAAGATCATTATTCTTCTAAGAAATTAATCTTACGAGCGATTACCGCCAAACCTAAATTGTAATGAATAAGAATGTCAACATAAGAACTGACAATATAACTCGAATTGATCTTAACCCCAAATTGTGCTTGGTTAGAGTAAAATAGTAATTGGGTTGAGTTAAGGTTCAGTATTTTAGACATAAAAAAATCAAGTAGGATTTAAGTTGACCCACATAACCTGAAATGACCTGATTTTGAAATAAATGTATAATTTATATGATAAACATATTATGAAGGTTAGATTTAGGCTATTCAGATTCATATAAGTCAGGTTTAAGTAATACCAATGCTAAAAAATGACTTCCACAATAAACAAGTTATAGAAGTTAAATTATGGTAATTCAAGTTTCTATTGGGCAGAGTTTGGATCACTGAATTCAATCCACATAAAGAGGGGGTTTGGATCACTGAATTGATAAGTCATGAAGATAAACAATAAGTAACTTAAAGATGCTTAATGGTTTATATGAAATTGATAGTAATGAGTTTGAATTTTCCAATATGCCTATAGCGTACATTAAAAGCATGAACCAAGTTCTTAGTCAATGTCATGGAAAACTTTTTATCATATAATTTGATGATATCCGTACTTACAATAAGTGCAAACCATATCACAAGTCATTTGTATATTTTGGGCCTTCTTTTGGAGACATTTCAATCTGAAATCAATATATCAATTTAAGGAACTACAAATTATTTGCCATCTGATCACATTGTTTTGGAATTTGGCCCACAAAAAAGTAAGCTAGTGGTAAGCTACAGCAACAATTTTATCCTCACGATTCCACGGGTTAATCATTTTTAGCATATGTTTATCAACAACATTAAAGACCTTCTGTAACGACCCAAAATCGTTATTTTGCGATTTAAGGTCAAATCCCGCCTCAGAAATCAGGATCCCGGGGAATTTCGATTTAGGGCAAACAAAAATACCATAGAGAAGAATAATTTTAAAGATCAAAGTGCCATAGTTTGGGAGAAATCCGAATAATGGAAGCTCCCATTTTATTTTCTGAATTATTTAAATTATAAAAATCAAGACATTGAAATACATGTCCGAATTCATCATTTTCAGTGTCATTGTGTTAAGTATATTATTTAAAGGCTGCTCGAGAAATTTCATCAAATTCTAAGCGCTGGTTTTATAGTAGCTAATTTTTGAATTTTTTAAACTAAAAAATTAATATAAAATAAAATATTACTCATAATCGAAAATTTTCAACGCGAGGGTGTTCATAATGTTGTAACACACCTCAATGACAAGTTTAGTTGCATTTGGACGCTAAACGACGAAAAAATACGATTATTTTAAGTTAAAGTAAATTTTTATAATTTTCCTTATTAATTCCTTTTTCTTCTTCTCCCCCATTCGCTCGACCCGCCTGCTGCGATAGCAGGCTCTGTCGCAAGACAGAGCCTGCGGGCCGAAATTTCCGCCTGTCAGAGGGGGCTACCTGCTTCGTTTTTGGCGTAGGATCGGTCGGCCCTCTCAGCCGACCCCCCCATCCCTCCCCTCCTCTATATAAACCCCATCTCCCTCCTCTACACAGCAGCCCTCATCTTCTCCCTGACAGCAGCAGCATCAGCTTCACTTCCTCTCCCCGCAAGCCCCTCCAACCCAGCCCCTACCAGCCAGCCAGCCGCCAGCCAGCAGCCCTGCCAGCTAGCAGCAGCCACCTTACCGGCCAACTACCTCCTCCGATCGGCCAACAGCAGTTCAACCAACCCTCCTCCAGCCTTCGGCCACCCAGTTCCGGCTTCCCTCCGTTTTTCGGCAGTCCTAATCCTAAAGGTATGAAGAGAAGTTTAAGAGAAAGAGAAAGGGGGGAGAAAGGAGGAGAAATTATTTTGCTATTTTCTTTATTGTTATATACGTAATAATCTTTTGAAGATAAGATTATGTCATCACATTAGCATTTTGCACTTTTACTGTTGTTTAGCTTTGCGTATTTGCTTTGAGCTAAATTCATTTGAAATTTGGTTGGTTATTCGGAACCAACGTGGTAATATTCAGGGGTTACTGGAAAATGATATCAGTAACATTAATGTTTGGTTGGTTGTTAAAAATCAACATCTTTTTCATTTAGGGGTTACTGGAAAATGACATCAGTAACATTAATGCTTGGTTGGTTATTAGAAATCAACATCCTTTTCATTCATGGGTTGCTGAAAAAATGACATCAGTAATATTTGTGGGTCACTGAAAAAATGGCATCAGTGACATTCATGGTGGGTTACTGGAAAAATAACATCAGTAATCTACATTTTGTGATTATACTTGTTGCAGGAAACTTTTATTCATTTTGCGTTATTAACCAACTTTTCCTGCATTTTTATCCTTATATCTGCTAATCGCATATATGCTGTTATAAAAACGTAATAAATTTTGTTTATTGTGGTACTTAGAGTATTCTCTAATTACTGAGAATTCTAATTCTGATATTATTTTATGTACAATACCAGGTCAGGTATTCCTGTAAAAGCTTAACCAAGAACCTTGAAATTTATACTGGCAGAAGAATCTACTGCGCAACATTTACTTTTTTTTTTACTTTTTCAAAGTTCATCTCATGTTCTAGCAGATGAACTTTGTCAGAAGTTTGTTGACTACATTGTAAAATTTGAAATATTATTAAATGAGAAATGTCTTATGGTTTTTATATGTGTTCCTTTTCTTTCTCAAATTGCTCAATATGATCCTGCGATATGTGACCACCCGATGTTGGAACAGTTTCCGCTGAACCGGCATCGGGACATCACACATTCATACTCTTTTAACAAAGATTCTTAATTATAACATTTATTCAAAATCTTAACATTTTTTAGTGAATACAACTTAATCAAAGTTAGGAATTTTGCGTCTTCAATGAATAAGCTTTTCACTATTAATAAATAATTTTAAGTATTCTTTTAAGGCATCAAGATTGGGAATTATCATTATATTATGTTATGGAATGATAATATAAATAACAAAGACACTCAGTAGTGACAAGAAGTTCTATCTTGTGGCACAATTGTTATATGATTAGCACCATTATCTTGTTCATCATGAAAGAGCTTTACATTTTGACTATTAGGCCAAAATATTATTTGCAATCTCAAAAGTAATTTTTGCATAAACAACTCTTTTATTCAACAAGTTTAACCAAAATTTAAAATCTTTTTTTAAAACGAACAGAGAAAAATTTGTGGGTCAAGTGAGATCCCTATTGATGTGTTAAAATGAATGGGTGAGGAAAACATTTCTTGGCTCACCAAATATCTAATACAATTTGAGGAATAAAAAAAATAGCGGATGAGAAGAAGAATACAATAATACATATGTAAGCGAACAAAGACAAGTCGTCAAGGTTTCACAGAAACAATTTGATTTCATGCTAACAAGGTCGACAATAAAAATCATATATTTGTTGATAGATTTGATGGGGATATTTAGATAGAAATAAAGTCTCAATCTCATCTTCGTATATTTCAAATAAATCAAAGAAAAGGTTTTTTCAAAAGTGTATTGTAAAGAAGAAGTTTATGTTGTCTATATTATAATTACTAAAGATACATCTTTAGAAATTTAGAAAAACAAAATGATAAAGTACCAAGAAAAGTGTTTTTGGGAAAATGTAGATATTAAAAAGGGCATGTGTTAATATAATTTAAGTTATTAAAGGCAAATAATAGAGCAATTACATTTGTTCAAATGCAAGATGGCTTATCAAACAATTTTCCTATTTCAATCAAATTACAGCAAAAAATCAAATCCAAGCTTATATCATTGTACATAAATTATGGAATTGAAAATACCCAAAGAAGATGAATGGTTTATGTTATTTATAAATGATATTCTTTTTATTTTAACTTAGTAACAAAATATATGGAGCTTAGCTTAATCATAATAGTAATTATAATATCAAAAATGTAATAATTGAAAATCATATTATCAAAAAACTGAGGGATTAAATATTTTAGTACTATCATAATTGTGAAAAAAGGGCAATGCAATTAAGAGGGTTCATGTAGGTTATTGAAATGAAGGAGCTATTTTGAAGTGTTGTGAAATCCAAAAACCCCACTTAAACATAAAGTAAAGTTTGGTAGAATAGTTATAAGACCAGCATTGAGGAGTAGAATGTTGGCCGACAAAACAAAAGCATGCTAAGAAAAAAGTATTGTGGAGATATCTTGAAAGAGGAAGAGAAAGCACTACTTATTTTTGAAAAATACATTGTCCATGCATGTCTATTGTACTAAAAGTTTGTTAACTAATGTAAGAAGTATTCAATACATACATGATACCCAAATATTTAAATAATACATTTTAGAACCTAAATTATAGTACTTACAAATAAAATGCTATTGTTCCCTCAATCTTAAGATCCTTCAAATTATAAGTATATACAAGGTGGCTTGCATTTTAGAAATGTATGAAAGGGCTTATGTCACAAAAATTAAACTTTAACATCAAGTAATTTAAATCTTAGGATTATGTATGTAAAAATTATTTCCTGCAAAATTAGGTAAACAAAATGACATGGACCAAATTTTATCCTTTATTCATCCCTAGCTGATTGATAAATTAAAGATAAAAATCTCAAAAGAAATTCAGTGTCTGCCCATACATGGTGAATTCACAAGCAGCCTGAGAAGTTTTTTAAATAAAACGTTTTTCAATAGAAGGTAAAATAACAAACAAGACACCAATGCAAAAATCACCTGCTTCACTATGAGCTCCTAAATATCTAGTCACAACCATTAAAAGTGATTTAAGAACCAAAAATAGGCCCCGGGCTACAAACTTAACATGATAAGGCAAGTTGTGTGATTCTCAAGTAAAAACTATGCAGAGTTGGAAATTCCATCAAGCCCATAACTTGTGCAAGACAGTTCAAAATTACATAGCTAACAGGCAATATCAGACCTAAGCACTAGATATGGGCTGATTTTATATTTGCATCACATATTATTATCGCAAATCGAAGAGAAATATCAGATTGAAATTTAGCCAATATCACTATGACTATTTTTTCATAACCACAACTGATTCCATAAAGCCACATCTGAGGTTCGCAATCCCTTTCAAGTGATTTAAGGGAAATTATGGTTCACCGGAATCTTGATGTCATGAAGAAGTCGTTTATATTAAAATGTCATGTTAATTAAATGCCAATAATTTTATGTTGTTAGAGTATATTTGGTTAAATGTTATTATATTCAAAATATTTAAATGGAGTGCTTCTAGAGTAAAACCACCCTTAAGAAAAAATTTTAATTTCTTCTCCTATGTTTTTTTGTTTTTTTTCCACACTGCTAGTAAACCCTCTCCTTCTTCAAAGCTAAGAACCTTCTCCATTGCCACCTTACCAACTACTGCCTTGTAAAGCCAAGCCAAATGTTATCATCCCTGATTTCGCATTCTCTCCTCTACAATGATTCAAATCCATCTAAATGTCTCTTGATAAAAAGATAAATGAAAGCACTTAATATTTTGGCAAGTGTTCTTTTTTTTTTTGTTCATACTGGCAGTGAACCCTTGCCTCTATCAAAGCTCAAAGTTGTATCCATTGCCACATTGCCAGATATAACCTCACTAGATACCTTATCTCCACATGTTGACTTTACTTTAACAACTGTTGAGATAACAATTCAGCAAATCAAGCACACAAAAGCTCCCAATAACATTATTGGTTGTTCAGTTGTTAACACCTTGATGTTATTGGGTGTTATCATTATTAAGCTATCATATCATATATATGTTAGTAAGCTCACAACCTGTCTCCAGCTAGGGTGGCAACAAAAATCAAGATAGTCAAACTTGCCACCATTTCCTCACCCACTCGCATTCCCCCACATGCCAACAACCACGCCAAATGTCAACAATAACACCTGATTTTTGGTGAATTTGATGAACTATGCTGTCTTAGCTGACGCTTTGTAGCATGTGACCAACAAATATAGATGTTTACGCAAGGCTTTCAAGTGCTATTTGAATGTAGCAAGAAAAGACATTTTAATTATGTTTAATGTACACCTCAAATTTTGAGACTGACATGAATGCAATGCATATGGGTCTCGTGACAAGGCACTCCTTTGGGGGATCCCTTAAGTGCCCTTGAAATAAAATTATTTTGTATAAGCATAACAGAATCTTTTTTTGTTTTGTATAACTCAGTCACATCAATATACATGCTCACGATGAGGGATTAGGGTATCCAGTTCAAATTGTGTTATCCACCTTTTGTTTTCTACAATGCAGTCATTCATCTAATATCCGTTGGTTATTTTGTTCCGTGTTTTCCATATAAATTCATGTGTTTTGATGTTGTGATTGAGAAATTATGTGTGTTTATTCATTGTAGTGTGTTAGCTGTTCTCAAGCAAATTAATTTTTAAGAGCTTAACAAAGGATGACACCAAACAGAATGATTATTATTTGCGTGCAATTAAGAGATAACATAAGAAAGCATCAAAATGTCAGGGAATCAAACAACCTCAACATAACAACACTGCATAGCGCCTAAATGACAAAGAGAATCAACATTATACTTGTGTTTCAACAACAAACCTTGGCCAAATCCCTGCTCATCTTCCTCGAATCTATTAGCAAGGAATCCCTCTCCTTCAACAGCTTAGTCTTCGCAATCAAAAATAAAGCAGACGCAATAAGATATAACTTTGAGATGCAAAAAAATGATTCAACAGCAAACATAGAAAGCTTACATTCTCCTCAATGGCCGCGCTGAGACGAGTATCAGTCTCCCGGAATCTGCTCTCAAGATCAGAAATCCGACTCTGGAGCTCGAAGATGACGCGGTCCTTGTCGGTAATCTTCTGGCGCATAAGGTCAGACTCGGATTCCAACTTGGAGACGCGGGACGCGATGGCAAGCGAGGTTATCTTTCTGGCAAGGTTCAGCTGTTCGTAAGGATCCGTTGGGATCACGGAAAGAATCTCATCAGGGAGTTGGAAGTCTAAAGTTGATCCGCTCTCAGCCATTCGCTTGCTCCGTTAAGCTGGTTTGCCGTAGAAATCGACTGGCCAGACTGAGACCGAATAGAGACGAGGGAACAGCTAGGTTTGAATGTGTGGGGATTTGAATTTATTTTTCATTTTTTGTAATGGAATTTTTAAGAGCATATCACTCAGTTTTAAATATTGTATTTCTAATACTTAAATTTTATTTTTTAATAAATTATTTATTTTAAATAATAATTAAAAAAGGTGCTATAATATCTCCATTAATGCCCCTTTCCAATGACTTAACATTATTATTAAAACTCCTAAATATAATATTTAATTCATAATAATTAAAATTTATTAATTAACATTATCAATCTATTGAAAACATTTGGAGTGAGTATTTTTGTAAATAAAATAAATGTGATGGCCAATGACTAATGTCCTTCGTTATGCAGAGAGAATATATATTTGGCATCATAATTGCATAAGAGCAATGCTATTTAGACTCGTTGGGGTAGCATCCAAAAAAGCCCATTGCATAAAGTGTTCATTAGTTTTAAAAGAAAATATTTTATTTATAAGATAATATACATACATTATTTCAATCATATCTTAAAAAAATCTTTTTGTCTATAAAAGTTAGGTTTATATAATACTTGTGATATTTTATAATTTTAAGAAATTGTTGTTAAATATAAAAAAAATTGTCACTATTGCCAAATTACAAAGTAAAAGAGGATGAGATGTGTTAGGTAAGTGATAATTGTCTTAAGATTATGTCCAATATTGTATAGCATGAAACTCTTAAGAAATTGTGTCAGAATTAGGGCACTTTCTAGAAGCCATGTGTCACGTTTCCTTCAGTGAGAAGTGTGCAGAAACACTGCATCAGCACGGGTGTAGTGACAAATAAGCGAATATTTCATAGTATGGATAAATATAAGTGAAGAAAGGATTATCTCACTAAATTAAGAATATGTAGTCAAAAGATTAACACTAACAATTTTTTTGAAGTGATAGATATTATGATTAATATAATGATAAATATGTTATACTCAAAAGAACAAAGCAAACAAAATTTAATGTTTAAACTTTTAAGATTGATACTCATGTAAAAATCATCATAAGAATGAGTGGTGTCATACTATATTAGAAGTTTAAGGATATGTGGTGAAGAAGATGGGAGGTAATATTATATTTTTTTAATATTTTACTTAGATGGAATTTTTTTAATATTGCAAATCTCTTACTCATCAAAAAAGATTGAAAATGAGTACTAGAGAAAGTTTTTGGCCAAAATTGAAGACTTTGGTTGAGAAACCCAAGATGTGATTTTATTTATTAAATAAAATTTAATTAAATATATTGATATACCAACAAAAGAATTTAAAATTACTCATGACATCTCTATTATTTTGAAAAGTTAGTAAAGATAGAAGAATAATTTTAGAATATGTTTTTAGCTTATGATTTTATAATTGTTGATACATAATTTTAAAAAAGAGATGATACATTATCACTTACAATAAAGAAGACTTTTAGAATTTGGAATGATTATTTCTTAGGAGTTATTTAGCTTGTATAAATTAATATACTTTAGAAATCTAATACCAGTGTAATCAAATAAAATTACAACTATTTGATTGTCTGTAAATATCTTTCTAGCAATTTAAATTTTATCTAGAATAAAATAATTTGTAGGATATACTATTGCAAATAGTTGATTGATGAGATTACCATCAAGAACTAAAATCTAATTTTATTGCTAAATCAATATCAAATGCTCAGTTTTTAAGTTATTAAATAATTAATAATTATTTATAAAATTGAATAATTTTTATTTTTTCTCAATATAAGTCATCAAATATAATAGTTTTATAATTTTCATTGAAATCTTGACATCAACATTAAAGCATTCAACACATTTAATATATAATAAAAGCACATCCCAAATAATAAAATTATTAAAGTCCCAAAAGCTACTAATCTCTAAATTAATCAACATACATATCTCAAAAATTATAGAGATAAATATCAAATATAACAAAAGGCATACAGTATTACTAAATTAATTACTGGCTCCTACGCATCTATCCAATTTTTTACTCCATCAACTTCTCTATATATTAGTGAATAATTGTTATATTTTGTGAAAATTTATCATAAATTTCATCAATCTTCTCATCTATAAAACTTGGAATGCGATTAAGCACTATCATTAGCTCGTAAAACTTTTTTTTATCAAGTCTAGTAAACTTATTTGCAATTCTCAAGTTGTATTTCATTACAATCTTAATAATTACAACACTTAGCTCTCATATTGACACTGATGGGCTCCTACATGTTAGCTTCTTGTGTGTCATCGATGATTTCCTTTTCTTGTTTCAATTACATTAGTTGCTAGCAAAACATTCATGTTATCATCATGCTCATTGTTTTTCATTTATCACTTTAGCAAATAATTTGATAAACTCAATGTGAGAGCCATTGGGTCATTCTAAGCACAATATTCAAGCAAAATATGAATTTCATTTTATATACTAATGTTTATACAACATTTAAAATAAGTAAAAATAACAAATTTTCTTATTATTATTACAACATTTAATTAAAATAGAAACAAAGGTAGTGATATTTCTTCATGCCCCTCTTCATGAGTCCAAAGGCTAGTCTCTGTCAAACACTCCTTATTTTATAAATCTAACACATAAAAGGTGTTAATATTTTAATTTTTATTAGTGTTGAACTAAGTTCACAAAATTCTATAAGAAAATTCATTAAATGCAAGAAATATAAATTTATGTGAATAAGAAATAAAATAAATATTTTTCTAAAGTGCATTCATGAATTAAAGCTTGCATAAATAATTCCATTTGAACTTGAACAAATAATGAAAATAATATATATTACAATACAACATCTATATTTTGCTAAGCTTTTCAAAAAAAGATTTTAGCATATATTCGAGGAGGTTACTCTCCTACTTTTGTATATTTTAACTTATATACTATAGCTGTACATGCCTTTTAATAATATATTTTTTTCACATCAGTGTACTACAAAAATACTTGTGATTATATATCATGATTCTTGTACCATAGTTAGGTTGTATTGATTTATTTCAGACATGTGTCTTTAAGAATATAATTTATTGTGTACTATGACATGTATAATATACATATTTCATTTCAAACACATGCATTATAGTAGTATAAGATTACATAACTATAAAATATATAGCTACTTTTAGAACTTTTTACATAGTATTGAATTTATATGAAAAACTTACATTGAAGTGATAAAATATCTTTTATTAGCTCTGATGTATGAAATTATGTAGCATATTGAATAATGCTAAAATAAATTATATAATTTCATGAAATCGCACATTTGGAATTTTACGGGAAATACATAAGGAAAGGAAATATTATAATATTTGCATACAAATTGAGAGAAAGAAGCATATTAATGAAATTATAATATTTGTATACAATTAGAAGTTTAAGGGCAATAAATAACCATAATGAGATTATAACATATATGTATATGATATAGCAATTAATATTTCACAGGAACATATGATGTGCTTCTATCCAATCAATAATTATATATGATTCTTATATTAATGTATTCCATATATGTAATTTATATATATATATATATATATATATATATATATATATATATATATATATATATAAAATAGAATGCTAACTAGGTTTCTTAAGCTTAATGAGGTAAGAAAGAGAGAAAATAGGATAGAGCCACATGGATCATAAACTTCACATATTCTCTTTTATGCCAAAATGATATGGATAATTATCCTAAGTTATGGGATAACTTTCAAATCTTTCCCATGGAGAAATTATTTATTCTGAATTAATTGTGCCAAAAACTTATGAAAAAAATTAAAACAATTTAATAAATAAAATTAAAAAAAATATAATTTTTATTTAACAAGTTAAAACATGTTCATGGGTAAATTTTCATTTAATTTGGATTTTAAATTATTTTAAAATACAAAAAAAGTATTTATTATTAATTGAAAATTTTTTCTATGATTTAATTTATTTAAATTCTCATTTATCCCTTATATAATGGTAGAAGTGATCTATGTCATCGAATATGCAGATTAGATCGAACAACAGATGTAGATCTAGACATTGGATTGCATTCAGCCCGTCAAATTATTAATTAATTTATGATGAACAATAAAATATCCAAAGTTTTGAGCAAATAATCATTGTTGGATTTACATAGACAAAGAATCAAGCAAGATAAAATTTCTCAGCTGTTATACATTTAACCCGGGGACTGGCCTGCCCACTCGAGTGAACAATGTTATCATCCCCAATTTTTGGATGCCCGACAGCCCTAATATACCAAAAAAGAAATGTGTTCATGAGTTGTTGACCTCAAAGGGAATGATTCGAATCGAATCATAAGCTTCTTAGGAACATGAATAGATAGATCACAATCATTAATTTTCCCTATACAGAGATATTTAAGATGTGATCAAAGTCAAGAAAAATGCATAATTCTCCAATAATAGTAAATTAATTCATAGTATCTCTTTGTGTGAGGTCCCAAGATCATATTAAGGTATATTTACACTTAAAAAGTAATTATTCCACAATAAATAGTATAATGCGACAAAAAAAAATTATTCATTTAAATTAATATAATTCAAATAAATCTATATAGTAATTCTCACCTTTTATGCAAAAGTCTTACTCTCAGACTAGTTATTAAATATTGTAGCTTCACCTGAAAATGATAGCTAAAACACTAGTTAGATTAAATACATAATAATCTAATTTTATCATAATTTTATTCTTATGTTAGAACTTATTATAGAATATTGCAAGAACTAATATTTTAGTTTTCATTTCATAGATTTGCATTAGGATGAATAATAAGAAAAAGATTATTCAAAAGATTAATTCTAAAAATATTAAGTAAAGGGTCCTTATTTCTGTAATTTAGCTTGCCCTTGGCTATTTCAATTAGCAACCCCTATTATTTTAAATGTGAAAGCTTTATTTATGCACAAAGTCTTATATGAATGATCAAATGAAAAATGCTCAAAGCTAAGCAATCATTCAAGGAAAATTTCAATAATTGCAACTAAGTGATATTCAAAGTTATCTAATTTTAATGATCTACTTAATGATTAGAGCCAATTAAGTTTCCAATTAACTTTGAGATATTTATCTCAAGTTAATTGTAATTAATAGTAATAATTAGAGTTTTGAAAATAATGATTTCATTTCATTTATTATGATATGATAAAATAATTTATAAGTATAATCAATAAAAATAGAAGCTAGTTTTAATCTAGTCCTAAGCTATAAAATTCAAATAATTTAACTAATCATGACTTAAGTGACTAGTAGGAAAGGATTGATGTTATGAAATTATCAATATAAGAAATTATAAGTTAAGATTTAATTCATCAAAACTCACTGGCTAGGTTGTAACTTGAAAGTTTTATCTAAATCAAATACTAATCTAGCTAAATTATAGTTTGAATAATCAAATCAATCAAGTACTAATCTAGTTAAGCTATAATAAAATGAAAGATTTAAAGTTAAATACAAGATGGGATTTAAGAACTACAAGTTCTAAGTATCCAAATAGTTAAAGTTCAAGGAATCTATGATTCTTAAGCTACTCTAAGTAAATTGGGATTCCTATTACTAGTTCTTAAAAAAATCAAATAAAGATTTTAGGGATTAGGGTGAATAAACTAGGCTCTAATTTAATCACCAAAGGCTAGTCCTAGTTGATTCAATATTTTACAATTACAAAGACATTAATGCTAACTACTCTTAATGGATGTGATGAATAGTTCTAAGGATCAACTATAATTCATGTTTAAATCAATCTTAGAGTTTCTACCTTATGGTTGAAAAGTGAATTAAGTAATTAGAAATTGATTTATATAGCTAGAAAATGAGAACTAAGCTCAGATATAAGTAATCTAATTTGACATGAGGAATAATAAATGTGGTATATTAGCTATCATAATGTTTTATAAAACTTAAAACATGCTATCTAAGAAATTATGATTCATCATAATAACACTAATTAAGAGTCAAGAACCTAAAATCATAATTTGTTATCTAGTGGAAATGGTATACATAAATTTGAAACCCTTATATCATAAGGAGAAAAAATGACACTAAGTAGGTCAATTTTGAACAACATTTAAAATTTAGGGTTTCCAAGACTCCTAATTAGGGTTAAAAAGTGATTAAGAAAATTATAATTCAAATGTTAAATTTTATTTCATATTATTGTTCCTCGCATTTTTGTGAGTGAAATGGACTATTTGATCATTTAATTTGGACATTAAATGAGCAAATTAGGTCACATGAAATGATGGAATTAATTTGTAATTATTTAATTAATCTTAAATATTAACTAATTAAAATATTTGTCAAAATAGAAATTAAGTGGCATATTATTAATTTACATATTTTTGTGATCAAAATGGTATATAATTTTGTATACTTTGGTTAAATGCTTTTAAAATTATGATTGAATGAAACTTGAAATATTTATAATTAATTATTTGCATAATTATTAATTAATTGAATCCATTAATCCCGATTTAATATTCAGCACAGAATAAAAGGAGGTGCTGAATATGATACAAGGCGGTGGCACGGAAATTGCGTGGCACCGAAACTTGCTCATCGTTATACACACGGCGGGACAAGAGCGTGACACGTGTCCTTCTCGCATTTTGAGAGATAGCACGGTTGAACCATTTCGAACCGGCCCGATTCGGGTGGATAGCACAGGCCAAATGTGGTATAATTTGACCGCTTCATCCCTAGTACTAATTGAAGGAACGCAACTAGGGTTCGACCTCTCAGTCAAACCCGGGAGTCCCCTGCCACGTTCCACATATCGGCGGCTAGCCCACGCCATTGCTGGCCTAACTAGTCCATTGTCAAGGCACTGGGTCAGCTGTGGCATCGGTGACTTGATGCCCTAGATATCTGCAGCTAAGACCCTAAAAATTCATTTAGGGCTTTAATTTGCATGAGCTAAACTCGTTCTAATTAAGATGGATTAGGAATCAATTAATCATTCACAAAGCACGATAATACCAGATGCACTTAAATGAAGGAGAAAATGAAAGGATGAGTACCTGGATTCCTCAAAAGTTCAGATTCTAGTGATGATTTATAGAGCTCCATAAGGTAAGGTCATAGCTCTCAGCTTCCCGAATTCCCTCAGAAGAATCAACCCAGCCAAAAGAAAAGATTAGGGATCCTATAATAGGCCAAGAGAGGGAGTTCTGACGATTCGTGCTACGGCCAGCTAGCGCACGATCGTCTCTACAACAGAGACATACAGGGAAAACATCATGGCCATTCGTTCGATTTTTCCGATCTAACAGTCAAATCGAAGATACAAATCAGGTCACTTATAGACCGTTGGATTGCGTTCTAAAAGCACGCAACGGCTCAGATAAGCGGACACAGCTGTCCCGTGTATCGATCCTTACAGCGGATCAACGTGGCAAATAAAAATTTCATTGAAATTAAACAAATTTTATTATAGATATTAATTATTTACTTTAATTAAATAAATAATTATAAATTAATTATTACTCAAAATTAAATAACCAAATGCACTCCAAAAAATCCCAAAAAATCACTCTCACTTAATTGAGGTGTGGGGAACTCAAAAATGTAATCCGAATTTTGATCAGAAGTCAATTTAATTATCTTAATTTTCTGAGTATTTAAATATTATTAAAATATTCAGAAAAATTTTGACGACTTCCAAACACTTCCAAAATACCACCCATAACTAATTTGGGTGTGGTGAGTCCAATGGTGGATTCCATTTTTGATTCTAAGATCAAAATAAATTAGGCATTCTCAGAATATTTAGAAAATCAGAAAATGTTAGAAATTGCCAAATGATATCCAAATCGCATGAATATTGAAATAGAGGCTTCTAATACTATTATAAGACTAATGAAAAATAATTAGAGTCAACTAGATCACTAATTAATGGGTAACAACACTATGGTTGTTACACTCATTTTGATACTAAATTTGTAATTTTTGTAGTTTGTTTGTCCATTCAATCGAAGCTTGAAATTTTGAGTAGTTTAGCCACTCGATTTTGATCAAGTAGCTCTTAGTAACTTGATTGAGTTTATATAAACCCCTAATTTCCTTAAACCTATTTTTCCCTCAAACGATAATTTCTTTTCCCTCTCAGCTTAATCTAAGTTATGAGAAAATATAATCCTAAATATTCAAATTAGTAAGATAATAATGAATGGTAGATAACCTTACCTAGTTAGATTATTTTCTTTAAAGAATTGTCTTATTGAAATGATAATATTGTGAAATTTAAGAATATAGTAAAGCCATAAGAAATGTAACCTTATTTTATGGTAGAATCATTAGATAAACTTAGATGATGAGGAGGTTGTTAGAATGAGATTATAACCCCCAATCAACATTTAATTTATAAATTATTTTGCCATCATATAAAGCTTAAGGAAAATATTATTTTCCAATATTATATTATTATATTATTATACTTCAATTAACTTAGAGATCTTTGATACATAAATTAATTAAGGGCTTAATTAGCCCCAATCATTATGGTATACAAGAAAATAATGGATATCACATGATTTACAATTATTTGATAACCCTTGAAACACTATTACGCATTGAGATTAAAACATTGAATTCATTTCATTAGACATTGTGCATAAAATAAAAATTTTAAACATTTAAAATATGTTTCAGAGGGGTCCTTACTTAATGGATTATAGTATAGCTGTCATTAAGCTTGGCCAAGGCTATTGGAGTATCGGAAGATCACATAATTTCTATGAGGGGGAATGTGTGTGTTATTTTGACCATACTTACTTTTAGTTGAGTAGACGTACTCAACTCCTCACATGTTCTGCGCTCACAAAACCAATTACAAGATAAATAAATAATATTTACATTTTACAATCTCTTATGATTGTATTTATAGTACATTCAGTCCTTGAGACTGAGATTGTTTACTTGCTTATTTTGTTGCAGTACTTTATTTTACAGTTTTATATACTTACAGCATGGCTTTACTAACATACCATTTACATATTTTTCTACATTATCTTTTACTATTATTTAGCATTTGCTTATTTGGACATATTCATGCTCCCCTTATTTATTTTAGTGCTTTTATGCCTTATTAACCTATTTAATGTAAGATTAAATAGCTTAAAATATTGAGTAAACTTACTTGCATTCATTATAGTCTTTGACATTATGTTTTCCTTTCTATTCAATATTTTGCATTTTTGCTCCGCTTAAATAAATTGTAAATAACAAATGTGATATCTGCTTAATAATATGTATAGTTTATTCTTAAATTGTACTTAGACTTTTAAAAGTCTAACCACTTGTTTCTTTTTATTGCTGTGCCCTACTGTATTATAAACCAAATACGGTAGGTTCGAGAGCTTATTTTGGACCATGACATGAGGTGGATAGTGTCCAATTTTTGTAGTTCGTGCACCCTTCCTAGCTTTAGTCTTTTACTGCATCCATTTTAGAGGACATATGTCCTTCATTAAAAGCTTGTATAAATATTATTAAATGTTGTATATTACTTTACTAATCTGTGATGTATCTATTCTTTTATTATATGAATGATTGGAATGGTATGAAGATTTATTTTTATTGGTTATTCATCTAGTTTTTCTCCTTTAAAGATCATTAACTCCTCGTATTACTTAATAATATATTTAATTTCACTAATCGAGTATTAAGTACAACATTAACACTCATTATCAAGTTAGATTACTTAATTTAATAAAGAGGCATTATAGTACTAGAAGTGAATTGGAGTTGACTAGGCTTCTAATTAAAGGGTAACAACTCTAGGGTTGTTATAGCTCTCCAGACCAAAGGAATTTACCATATAACAGCCTGTTAGAGACGGTCCTCCATGATTCCTCGCATCACCAACATCTATCATTAGTGGTAAAGATCTTCATCAGGCCATCTCGGCCCGATCTCACCCCAAATAGAAGTTCTTAAGTGATGTTCGGGTCGACTCAAAAGCCCAATTACTAATCCATAAGCCTCCCTCAGGATATTTAAAACCTCCTTAAAATCTTCAGAGCAATCCTTTGATTGACTTCTAAACTCCATAAGTCATAATTTCCTCTAGCAGCCACCTAATTCACCTCAGTTTCCATCTTCGTCCTCTTGAACCTCGGTGAGCTCAGGAGCACCTCCTGACAATCCATCCAGTGGATGGAGCTCGTTGCTTAAGTTTCCGAAAGAATGCCCAGATCCTCAAGAAGAGATTTGACCAAGACCTGCTAGTTTGATAAGCATTTGCCCTCGAACCTTCGATGCCACGTACCCCTTCCAAACTAATGGGGACAAAATGGCAAGGGTGGTTTGCGAGTAGGAAAACCATCATTTGACTTCAAATAGTAGTTTGGATGACCAAACAAAATCGAAATGTTATTTTAGAATGTCGTGTGGACCAATGTTGGAAAACTATGTCCACTAATTTCAAAGGAAAAGTGGAGATTTGAGAGAGATAATGTGGCGGCCGCCCCCAAATCACCCGAATTAGGAGGTGGTCATCTATAACAACCCAGGTTGTTACTTTGCTCAATTAAGACTAATCTAAGTCTTAATTAAGGATTCTAAGTCATTAAGTAATTTAGAACTCGCCTCTGAAACCTAGGTCAAACCAGAAGTCAACAAAGTCAAATCAAGAATTCTGGAAAATTCCAAACCCTGGAAAATTGACTTTTTATCTAGACCTCAAATTGAAAATCTGACTTCGCCATTGCATTCAGAACACTCAAATTAGCTATGAGTGAAATTTTGGAGGCATTTGGAAGTCGTTGGATTTTTATCGAATATTTTAATAATATTTAAATACCTGAAAATTAAAATAAATAAATACTCATCGAAATAAAAATCCGAGTGCGCCATTGCATTCCTCACCCTTCAATTAGCTAAGGGTGATTTATTGGAAATTTTTGGGATGCATTTAATAGGGTAAATTTGATTAATGAAATCTGTATAATTTAATTTAAATAATTATTTAATTATTTAAATATAACGGCATCGTCTGAGTTAAGGTAACACCGTCATCCTAAATCTATTTTTCCGTTAGATGGAGCGGAGGTTCTGGACCGTTCGATCGAGCGATCGAACGGTCCTCAGTCGTCACCTTCACGGGACGGCGCGTGTCGAACCCTAACACGCGTCCCGTCTGCTTCGCTCGCAGGTGGAGTCCTCGCAGCTGTCTCCACCGCTAAGCCCTCCTTTAAGAGCCATGGCAAACCTCTAGCCTCGGTTCCACCTTTTGAATCAAGCTCGAAAGCAAGAGGAGTCACGGTTCCCTATCCCGAGTAAAACTTAAATTCTTACTTTCGAACTAAGGTACCTCCTTCACCTCCTAAATTTTTTTTAGCATTCTTACTGTATTAGCAATTGATTGCGTGTGTATCTAAGGCTTGATCGATCGAACTAAGCCTCGATCGATCATGCCTCTTTTTCTGCGATTAGGGTTAGGGCTCGTATGCGAAGTGAAGGAGAAGATGAACCGCCGCGCGTCTGCAGCCGTCAGATGAAGACCTAATCCAGCCGTTAGATCTAGGATATATTAGATCTGCTCCGATCATTCTGAATCGGTTCAGTTCAAATCGGTTCATCTGGATCAGTCAAAGCATCCGTACCGATCTGGATGGGAGGCGAATCGACGGATGGAATCTGGCCGTCGATTCAGATCACGTATTTTTCCGTCCGTCTGATTTTGATTAATGCAATCTTAATTAATTAGATTTCATTTAATGCTAATCCTAATAAAAATTAGGTTAACCCAATTTCTAATCAACCGTTAAATTGCTTAAATCATTTTGA
This sequence comes from Gastrodia elata, assembly GCA_016760335.1. Classification (NCBI taxonomy): domain Eukaryota; kingdom Viridiplantae; phylum Streptophyta; class Magnoliopsida; order Asparagales; family Orchidaceae; genus Gastrodia; species Gastrodia elata. Next base: position 8,944,748 of record CM028682.1, on the reverse strand, counting down.
ACCGTCCGTTCCTTTGATCTGAAGGATCGTGACCGCCGGATCCTGAACCGGTTCTATCGGTTCACCTTTCCAGACCGGTTAAGCCGGCCTGCCTCACGGATCTGCTTGGGCTGGTCCGGGACGGCCGGGGCCCGGCCCATGGCCCGTTGCCGTGGCGCTTCGGCTATCACGGCAGGACCCACCGTTCAGCACGCCAGCCAATTGCAGAGCGACGCGTGGCCTGTCCTGCTGTCGCTCTGACCAGTGGGGACCGCCGTCGTCTGCTGCGCCAATAACGGCCCGCCATGTGTCCTGTAATTAATTAATAAAATCAAATATATATAAATATATAACAGATATATTAAATAATCAAAATCATATATAAATATATATACATATAACAGTTATATTAATTAAATCGGTAATTATTAATTAGATTAATATCAAACTTTAAACCTTATTAACTCCTAAAATACACATCCAAATTATGCAAATAAATATATCAAATTGATCAGAAAAATATGAGGAATTTATTGATGCCAATAATTTTGCATTTGGACATGTATTTAGCAAAATGATATTTAGAGTTTAATTAAGTTCAAATTTATGTCACAAATTTTCATTTAACCATAACTTTGTGTAGGTTAATCCAAATATACTCAATATGGGTCTTAAAGTGATCAAAAAACCCTAATGATTAATTTGATAGTGTTCACTTTGCTGTTTGGATTAGTATTTGATTTATCACATTTTGGACCTAATCATAATTACCCTATTTAGACCTAGAACTTCAATTGACCATAACTTGGTCAATTTAACTTCAAATTGGATGATCTAAATATCCATTTAGATCAGAAATATATAATTAGCAGTAATCTATAAAAATATTTAAGATCTAACTGTTAGATTTGCTAATCACCCTTATTTACTCTAAATTTTGATTAGTGAATATTAGCAAATCTAATAATCCAAATTGAATGATTTAAGTTTTAGAGGACTCATAGAGTCATTTAGGATCTAGCTGCAAGGTTAGATTAGTGTTTGAGTGATTAATTTCACTAATTAATCACTAATCACTCTTAACCCTAATTAGATCATAACTTAGTCAAATTAGATCCAAATTGAGTCTACCACATGTCATTGTGATCAGTTGACTATTTTTAAACCATAGTCACTAATTTTACTCAATTTGGACACTAATTGGCAAATTTAGGATTTTTGACCCATAATTAAGAATCCCTTAATTAACCTTAAATCCTAGATTTTGTATTGACCATAACTTGGTCAATACTTTTCAGAATTTAGCAAATTTAGATTCTATGGAAAGCTTAGACAGTAGAGAACATTAAACTGAAAGAAAATTTAACTTTCATTTAGCCAAATTCCTAATTTTCCCTTATGAGTCAAATTTACTAATTTGATCTCATATGGTTTAATAATCACCCAAAATTAATTTAGTTGTTGTCTAATCTTACATTATACAGCAAGAATCACTTTCGAACAGAAAATTTCAGAATTAAAACCTTAGATCAAAATTTGATCCTTTGAACCCTTAAGTAGGGACAAAATGGTCATTTTACCCAAATTTAGGGTTTAGCCTTTAAAAGCCCTAAATTCAATTTCTAATCATTAAAATCAGTAAATATAATAATTTAGAACTGAAATTAATCAAATTCAAGTCTAAATTAGATTTTGATTAGAATCTAAAAATTTGCTCCTTAAGAAAATTCCTAAGTAAATTTGAGTGTTTTTCTCTCCTTAATCACTCTTAGATCATACCTTAAGTCTTATAACATTAGTTAGGATGTGTGTCTTGAGAGATACTCTTAGTAATTAAGAGCCTTGATTCTTAAGATTAGGGATAGATCTTAAGTTAGAATTCATCTATTGAGTAAATTGGGTTACCCAATAGGTGAAACCTTGAGTTTTCTAGTTTATAGATTTTCTTAGTTTATTAAATGATTATTTGATCTTTAAACTCTAAAATTAAGAATAGAGATCCATCCTAATGAATTGATTTATCATTAGGATTTGCCTTAATTTAATCTGTGAGATTTGGGTTCTAAACTTAGACCCTTAGATTATACCTTTAGATTAAGTGATTAGACCCCATCATCTGGAGTCTAATTCTTAATCTTTTCATCTTGATTTGGCTAATCAAGATGAGGTTGGGATGAATTAAAATACAAAATTAGGTCGATGATTTGTTCAATTTTTAACCAAATAGTCATCTTCTGATTAAGTTATAATTAGGACTTGGCCAGTTCTAATTATCTTCAACTAGTATGATTCGTGATTCTAAGTTACAGAGTGTGTAAGAATTGATAATTCTGAAACTTATGTAACTTAGAGTAGATAGAACGAATAAAGTAGATAATAACAGATATCACCTGTGTTTTAGATAGAGTTTCTTGCACTTTGATTTTGATGCTTCGCATTCCTTGAGTTTGATTCTTATACCTTGAACATGTATTATGTACTTAAGATATTTGATAAATATCTTATGTTAATTTGGAAAATTTATAAGCAGCATTGTGTTTTCGTTTCATAAATGATTTGTAAGGTGTAGCTTGATTAGTATACCTCTTCGATCAACTCGTTCGGGGTCAGCAACCTTTCGAGGGTTTAATGTCCGACAGTCTATTGGCCATGCCTAGTCCGAGTGATAGGATGGATAGACTCTCGCCCTACTGACTATAGAGTCGGGATTATGATATGGATATGCTAATTCAAGTACACTTACATTCAGTTCTGTCTTAGCTCATCAGGCTAAGAGTTTTTAGTGATGTTCAATTCAGAGTTTCTTAGCTCATCAGGCTAAGATTTTTTGTATATGTATTCAGTATGGGTGACTTAGATAGTCACTGCAGTTTCAGTTTACAGTTACTATTTTACTAGCATATTCTGCATCTCAGCACTGTTTTACTTACAGTTTTCCTGCACTATATAGGATGCTAGTTTTACTTACTATTTTCATATGCTCACATAGTATGTTAGTATTTTCAGTTTTTCACTGTTTAAATTTTGCATGTCACTCAGCATGTTCTGTTTGATCATAAGCATGTTTAGGTTGTACTTTTCTTACAGTTTTATTTAGTATTTTGCTTACCTGTCTTTGTTGCAGTTGCTTGGAGGAGGTATGTATTACTTCCTATTTGTTTAGTTATAAACTATAGTTTATAACTTATTACTGTTCTTTTGTACGCTTTCTGCACCTTTTTGCTTCAGTGATGGTTTGTGGTGATATTCAAGTAACTTAATAAAAATTGTTTGCCCTAAAATGTACTTAGACATATTGTCTAACCAGTTTTTCTTTTGTTGGCTGGGGTCCTACCATTATAAAACTGATAATGGTAGGTTCTGAGTTTGTTGGTGCAGCAGATCCAGTGGAGAGCTTGCCATTAGGAGAGGAGCCCGTTCTTGAAGATTTATAGCTTTAGTTTTCTTTCTTTCAGTGAGATTGAGAGTCCTTTCAATTCTTTTAAACTTATTAAATTATTGTAATAATACAGGTTTATATTTCTCTTTTAGCACTTTACTTATTCTGTATTGTTGTATTTATACTGTATTGGATGGATGTTATACTTTTTATGCTTCCGCACTCTGAGTTCATGTATAGTCATTTAGTGATAAATTCTGGGATAAATGGCAAAGTCCTTATTTAAGTGGATTAGAACATGTGCCTAATTTAATTCTAAGTGGGGACCTTATCATTTGGTGACCCCTCCACCGTAATCATATTAACTTAAGGGTTAACAGGACTACGGCAGGGCAGATCGCCACATCGTCACTTAGCAAACCCTCACTTAACATTCAGATTAAGGAATGGATCTTCTTAATCAAATGTCAAGGGAGGATATGCCTTAATAAGCAAAGAGTAATAACAGAAATAATCACTTAAATGAGTATACTATAATTTAACAGAGTGCAGAAGAAAAACAAGAGTAACATCCATACAATCCAGATATAAACTGTATAACTCAAAATACATAAACATGAAAAGTAAAGCAGTTAAATCATGTATTATTACAAAATGATGTTAAAGTTTATGCACTAAAAAGAGTAAAGTCTCCCATATCCTCACAATATCAGACAGAAACTACTGATCTTATCCTGTATGCTCCTCCTCCTGAACCGGATCTCCAGAAGGTCCCACAACCTCGAACAACTCAGAATCTACCATTGTCGATTTCACAATGATAGGGCCCCAGCCAACAAAAGAAAAATCTAGTTATACAAAATGTCCAAGTACATTTTAGGCTATAAATTGTTAAATTTTAATGATATTACAATAATAAGTAACATAGGAGTAGTAAGCAGTAAGGAAAGGTAACAAAGTTATAATTAACATAATTATAACTTAACAAGATGTGAGGTAAGCATATACCTCAATCCAAGCTGCAGAAAAGATTAAGTAATACATAAAGAACTTTACTAAACACAAATGTAACTTCTAAGTATATGATCAATATAAAATATGCTGCTTTTATAATTAATCTGAAAGTATGGAGCTAAAAGTAAAGATCTAGTATCCTAACATGCCAAAAGTAAAAGTGGCTGCTGAAAGGTAAAATGAATATTTCAAAGCTGTGAGTACAAAGGAACTACAGAAAATGAAAATATAGCAAGATGCATACTGAACTATAAGACAAGTAAGAACTGCAGAAAATGAAAATGTAACAAGAAATGAACTGAACTGTAAAGTAAGAGCTAGCCAAAACTATAAAGTAAATAAAAGACAATTGCAAAGTGACTGTAATACAAATGAAGTAACTAAAAATTAAATGTAATTATGAGATATTCCTACTTAGTCCTGCCACCAGTAAAGTCCATCTACTTATCTGGAAAAGCAGTCCTATATTAAAGTTAATTCCATCAAAAAGTACTGCAAATCATCTGGAAAAATAGTCCCAGAATCACTAGGAAAGTAGTCTTAGTCAGAAACAAACAGTATTTAGAAAAGTAATCCCAAATATACTAGGAAAGTAGTCATACTCAGAAATAATATGTATCTGAAAAAGTAGTCCCAGATATACTAGGAAAGTAGTCCTAATCAGAAACAGCATGCACTAGGAAAGTAGTCTTAGCCCAAAAACCATTCTGAAGTAAAGTCGTACTACATGGCAAACTAAAAAGATATATCTCCTCAAGTTTGGTAAAGCTATTTTCCATCAAATTTCCTTATAACAATATGAAATGCCATATGAATATAATCAACATAGAATTAATCCTCTAATGCAATGTATCCAAATGTAAAGAAGTTCAAAGCAAAAGAAAGCATAGCATACAATTTTCATTGAATATAGAATAACACTAAATGATAGTTGTGATATCACTTTGTTTTCTATTTAAGACATTCTAACTACTCTAAGTTACATAAGATTCAGAATCCTCAATTCCTACACTGTCTGTAACTTAGAATCACGAGCCTACAAGTTAAAAGAATGTTAGAGCTAGTAAAGTTCTAATACTTATAAATCACATGTCGCTTAATTAAGTTAAAAAAATAAATCAAATGTCTTAAGTTTTTATTTTATAAATCCCAAACTAAATCTTGAGTAGTCAAATTAAGATTTAAAGGATTAAAAATCAAAATTCAAAGAATGAAATTTAATTCTTAATCACAAGGTCATCTTAAGGACTAAGGTTTTAATCCCATTTCACTGATTAAGTGTTAAGGCAAATCCTAATGATAAATCAATTCATTATGATAGATCTCTATTCTTAGTTTTAAGGTTCAAAGATAAAATAATCACTAAATAAACTAAGAAAATTTATAAAGTAATAAACTCAAGGTTTCACCTATTGAGTAACCCAATTTTACTCAACAGATGAACTCTAACCTAAGATCTATTCCTAATCTTAGGTATTAAAGCTCTTAATTACTAAGAGTATCTCTCATGACACACATCCTAACTTAGTGTTATAAAACCTATGAAAAGATCTATGAATGATTAAGGAAGGGAAGCACTGAAATTTTACTTAGGAATTTCCTTAAGGACTTTAAAATGAGATCTTGATCAAAAATCAAATTATGGATTAGATTTATTTAATTTCTATCCTAAATCACTTTATTTATGTTTGAAATGATTAGAATGTGATTTTAGGGTTTTAAAATGCTAAACCCTAATTTTGGGGAAAATTACCATTTTTCCCCTACTTAAGAGTCTAAATCTTATCTTTATAAATTTAGGGTTAAATTCTGAATTTTAACAAAGTGGAATGATTACTTACTATCTAATATGAGTTTAGACAGTAAGATCATAAATTTTGGTTTAGTATTAATCCTTATAAGGTCAAATTAAGGAATTTGACCTATAAGGGCATATTGGTAATTTTACCCTAATAACATGATTTTTCTATCTGTTTATTAAAGGTTATGCCCTAAGGTTTCCATAGAACCTAAAATTATTGAATTCTGATGTGTTTTGGTTAAGTTATAGCCAAAACAAGATCTAGGGTTTAAAAGGTAATTAAGGATTCTTAATTAAAGGCCAAAAACTCTAACTTTGTCATTTGGTGTCCAAATTGAATAATTTCAGTGGCTGTATATCACAATTGATCCACTGATTCTAATGACTAGTGGTAGGTTCAATTTGGACTCTATTTGGCTAAGTTATGGCTTAATTAAGGTTTAGGATAATTAGTGAATGATTAGTGAAATTAATCACCTAATCACTAATCCAATAATATAGTTAGTTTCTAATAGGTTCTAGGAGTTCTCTAAAACTTAAATTGTCTAATTTGGATTATTAAATTTGCTAATATTCACTAATCAATTTTTAAAGTAATTAGAGATGATTAGCAAATTTAACCTTTGGATCCTAAATATTTTTGTAAATCTCTGTAGATTAGGTTTTGTTGATCTAAATTAGTATTTAAATCACCTGATTTGGAGCCAAGATGACCAACTTATGGTCATTTGAAGTTCTAGGTCAAATTAGGCTAATTAGGGTTAGGTCCTAAATATCATTAGTCAAGTGCTAACTCAAACATCAAAGTTAATACTACTAGAATATTCTTTAGAGTTTTGTGAGTATTTTAAGATCCATATTGGGTATGTTTGGGTGAACACACACAAGATTATGAGCTAATGAAGTTTTGTGATAATATTTGAATTTAATTAACACCCTTAAATGTCACTATGTGATTTATAGCTTCAAATGAAAAATTGATTATTTCATTTTATTCCTCTTAATTTTTTGGATTCAATGATATATAATTTTGTATATTTTGGTCTTATAAATATTAAGATATTATTACTTAAAGTTTTATACTTAAATTAATTAATTTACATCTAATTAAACAAATCAAATTTAACAGATTTTAATAAATCAATTTTAATTGATATAAATATATTTAAATTAAATTTTTAAGTCTGCAGGTGGGACCCAGACGGCAGACGCGTCAAGAAGAAGGCCACGTGGCGCAGCCTCATTGGCTGGCAGGACACGCGCGGGACCCACTCTGCCTCAGACGAGACATATGTGTCAATGCGGGCCCCACTCTCAGCCAACACATTGGACATGTGTCTGCACGAGAGCGTGCCAACTGGGCTTGCGGGTCCCACCATTTATTTGTGATGAATGATGTTAGACCGGCCCGAATGATAAGCGAACCGGTCTGGATTGAACAGGTTCGAAATTAATCGGATCAGATCAGATCCAAACCAGATCTAACGGTTGGATCTGATTTGAATCCAACGGCTGGAATCAATGAACAGTTCGCCTTCTTCTTCGATACACCCGACGAACCCTAACGCGATCAGACGGCATGATCGATCGAAGCTCAATTCGATCGGTCGAGCCCAAACGTTTATGCAATCAATAGATAGGAAATTAAGAACGCTAAGCAAATAGGAGTAAATGGGAGTACCTTAATGTCGCCGAAGGAAATTAGGGTTTGTTCGCTTTTGATTTAATCGGTGCTCCCACTTGATCTAGGAGGTGAAATATGATCGACACGAGGAAATGTAAACTTAAATGGCTTCGAAGGCGGTGACCTATGCGCTGGATACCCCTATCGATCGACGCTTCTGCTACGTGATGCATTCGCCTCCACGCGCCAATCCCGTGTATACGATCAGCCACAGCCGTCTGATCGATTGATCAGACGGTGCGGACAGCCCGTTAGATCAAACGACAACATTAGGTTATGGAGTGACGGCGTCAAGAGTAAATGGACGGTGCCGCTTAAATTTATAATTAAAATATTATTTAAATTATTTTATATACATTTTATTTAATTAAATTTAGCTAATTAAATGCAGTCTTAAAAATTCCAATAAATCACCCCTAGCTAATTGAGGGGTGAGGAATGCAACGGTGCGATCAAATTTTTGATTCGACGAGTATTTAATTATTTGAATTTTCAGGTATTTAGATATTATTAAAATATTCGACGAAAATCCAACGACTTCCAAATACATCCAAAACTTCACCTCAAGCTAATTTGGGGGTGGTGAACGCATTGGCGAAGTCAGATTTTCAATTTGAGGTCTAAATAAAAAGTCAATTTCTAGGGTTTGGGATTTTCCAGAATTCCAGATTTGATTCATTTGACTCCTAGTTTGACCTAGGTCTTGGAGATACATTTTTATTGACTTATTTAGTGAACTAGAATCTCAATTAAGACTTAGATTGACCTTAATTAACCTAAGTAATAACCTAGGTTGTTATAGATAAGATGGGTGGAGTGTCCAAACATCACACTTCATATTCGCAAAGTGGACAATTGAATGGGCAAATAAAGTCAGAATCGAACGAAACATGATGCATTTCGAAGCTAACAGAGAGCACTTCAAAACGCACCAAAAATACACAAAAAATGAAAAGAAAAATAAAGGATAACTACTAGTATTATCCATACCCTGACCCTTCAAGATTGTATGAACCTCGAAGCTTCTTCGGCTGTGCATACCAATGACCGTTACGGTTGTCCACACTTAAACTCAAAAGCTTAAGCCAAAATTCACAGAAGAAATATTCATTGACCGTTAAAATTCAGAAACATTACAATATATAGCCCTTGTAAATCCTAGGGCCAACCCGTGATCAAATGGCCGGAATAGCCCTCCTTAACATCCCTTGGATTCTCTAGTGACTCCTCCGCTTCTTAAGCTTGATGGAGGATGATTCAATGCATTATGACAACATTCTAGACCCACATACTTATAAAAATAAATACAATAAAACTCCAAAAAATAAATTAAAATTAATTCTTCAAATATTAATCTCCATAGCATAAGCTCCAGAGATATGATGGGTGGAGTGTCCAAATGTCACACTTCGTAGGATGCTCACAAAGTAGACCATTGAACGGGCAAATGGAAAAAATCAAACGGAATATGATGTGTTTCAGAGCTAATAGAGAGCACTTTGAAACACACCAAAAAATCACAGAAAATGAAAAAAAAAAAAAACAATGGATAACTACTAGGATTATCCACACAGTGATCCTTCGAGATTGTACACACCTCGAAGCTTCGTCGGTTGTGCACACTAACGACCATTATGTTTGTCCACACAAATACTCAAAAGCTTAATCCAAAATTCACAGAAGAAACATTCATTGACCATTAGAATTCAGAAACACTACAATATGTAGACCTTGCAAACCCGTGATCAAATTGATCACAATATCCCTCCTTAATACCCCTTGGATTCCCTTCTTCCTGTAACGACCCAAGTCATTCTAGGTCAATTAAGGCTAATACAACTCAAAATCAAGATCTCATGCAACTTCAAAATTAGGTCAAACTAAAAATATCGTTAAATAGATTATATATTTATGATCACAATGTTCAAGTTTGAGAGCAATTTGGATATCGGATACTCCTGAATAAATTTTAAAAAATTTAAAAAATAGAAAATTAGAAAAATAAATACAAGTTTAAATTCAATAATTTTAGTACCATTTGATTAAGAATATTAGAAAAAGAATATCCTAAGAGTTTCATCAAATTTTAAGTTCTGGATTGACGATAATTAATTTTCAAAATTTTAATTTTCAAAAATTAACATATAATAAAATATAGCTCCAAATTGAGAAATTTTGGTGCAGGTGCGTTTGTCTCGTTGAGATACACATATAGTAGGTCAAGTTTCGTTAATTTTGAAAATTACACAACCAAAAAAACACAATCTAAACTGCGTTATTTGTAAAAATATATTTGAATTAAATAAATCATAAGCTATAGCACCCTAACTCTAAACACAAGCAGGCAGCCCCCTCCTCCGATCATGGCGTCACTCTCCCATGCACGCGGACGTCACGGGAGGCAACCTATGGGCTGCACGCAGCGCCGCCTAGTGCGTCCCGCCGGCGCGTGGGACCTCGCCGGCCAAAACCCCCATTCTTTCCAATCCTCTCTATAAATAACCCCCATTTTCTTCCCATTTCTCCTCTCACCAAAATCACCTATGCCTCCTCCCGTCTCACCGGCCACCGCCTCCAGTGTAGCCGCCGCCGCCCACTTGCTCCGGCTGCCGATGACGAAGACATACACTACAGCTGCGAAGGGAGGGAAGAAGGAGAAAAGTAATTTTTTTTTTTTCATTTTGATCTATTTATTTATTTTGTTAATAATAATAATAATAACAATAATAATAATAGTTTTATTATTATTATTATTATTATTATTGTTATTATTAATTATTCTTAAATGTCACTATTTTCATTTTTATTATTATTAATATTATAAAGTATTAATATTAATAATAATGATGTTGATATTACTAATATCATTAGTAGTAATAATATTATTATGTCATTACATTTATATATTTATATTATTATTATTATTATCATATTCATTAATATTGTAAAATGTTATGTCAATATTAATTATTTTTTTATAATTTTCTTATGTTATATCTCATAAAGAGAAATAAAGAGAAAAGAGTAAAAAAAAAGATAAATAGAGAAAGAGAAAGAATGAAAGAGAAAGAAGTAAAGAAAAAGAGTGATAAAAAAAAGAAAAGAGAAAAAGGAGAGAAAAAGAGAGTGAAGAAATATTATTATCATTAAATTTTCACATTATACATATAGCTATGTGATGAATGGAAATCAACATAGAGTTCATGTTAATAGATTTCAAATCAAATGGAAAATGAATTGGACACCTTAGGGCACTAGACAAACGAAGAATTGAATATCGTAACATTAGGGTAGATTCGTGAAATTCCAAATGGATATCCCCTCGTTCTTCACGCGTAAGCATTCTTATTGCAGGCGTGGTGAACGAGGAATAATTGTCAAGCTCATCTGGGCTTGAGGTATCCCATATGAGCCAAGATGTGTTCAATCTGAACAATGTCAAATAGTAGGATCCCACCAAGTAAACTTCCAGTATTTTTATTGGGCTCAGACTCTAAGGATAGGTTCGATCGAACTGCCTGGTGACGATGAACTTGTAGGGATCATGATCCAGCTCAGGCGACACCAGTGGAAGAAGAATTTTACCTGCACAATAGACCACCATGCCTCTAGTTCAGCCAAATAAGCTTTGGCTGACGCCACCAACAATACGACTTTTTGTGCCAATGGATGCGCCTTGAGACGGTGAACTTCTTGGTATAAAGGTTGTGCCCGGAGGTGGCCTGTAGCGGCGGGATTCGACAACGGAAGCTAATCCTGGCTTGGGTGCTCAGGACGAACTGCAGTCACGAGCACAATGCCGGGCTAGGCCGACTCGTGACCCGCACTGTTTTGGGAGAATATTCCATGATTTGTCAAGCTTCGTCGACCCGCACGTAGCCCAAAGATGGAAAAGGAATATTCCGAGGATACTCCAAGTTAGTTAAACAGTATAGTAAAATAAAATAAAATCAAAAACTTTATGAAATTAATTCAGAAAATACTATTAAATAATTTGATGAAAATTAATCCAATTATTAGATTTTTACATATATAAATAATATTTTTACATAACATAATTTCTTTAAATATTACAAAAAGACCAGAAACATTTTAAAAAACCACAAAAATCCCATTTTAACGCAAACTCTCAATCACTTCCGTCGTCACCAAGTTTTTAAGGGTGTCCTCCGCCTCCAAGTGCTTAAGCCCGAGCTCGTCATCCCTCAACTTCTTGGCAGCCTTGGCGGTTTTGGGTTTAAAAGTGGTTAATTTGTAATATTTAAAGAATTTGTGCTAAATATATAAAATACTATTAAGTTTGTGTTATGTATGTAAAAATCTCAATTATACATTATTTTGATCAAAAAAATACAAAAAACAATAAAATAAATATATCAAAAGTTAATGAGAAATTAGCTAATCCCTTTTAATTGTGATTTAGATTTATTAGTAAAAATTATGACATGTATAATTCAAAAAGTCATGTTTAAGGTGTCAATGGACTCATTAAATTGTAAGGAACAATTATGTGAGAAAATTGGAAAATCTTGATACCAAATTTGTCTGGTATTAAAATATTAGTATTTTAATCAAAATGATGACCTTATGATTGGGAGTGAAATTGGAATCCTATAACCAATTTAGATAGGTGAATTGAATCATTAAATGAATTTACTTCAGATTTAGAGCATAAAGATGTCAAACCCAGATTTAAGTATTTTCTTAGAACGTGGTATCAAACTTATTAAGATCAAAGAGAAAGTGAATCTTAAGCATTGAAAATAGTCAAGTTATCAGATAAAAAATCATAAGTTATAATTTTATGAGAAAAAGAGCATTAGACTAATTCAACTTCAACAGGAGGGAAATTTACAAGATTATTGAATTTTTGAAGAGAAATCAAGATATCAGTCAAACTTTAATTGCAACATATTAGCTAATTTAATTAACTAGGATTCTAGTGGAAACTTCAGAATAGTTTCCAACTTATGAAATTAAAAATAAACCATATAATTTAGCAAGTAATATAAGAAATTTAGACAATGTCTAAATTTTGATCTCCTTCTAAGATGAAGTATCTTATATTTGGGAAAAGTTAGATTTGACTCTTAAAAAACATTTTAAGTAAGAGATTTTGAAGTCATTGAGATACTTATGAGAATCATTAAATAGAAAATGATCCTTAATAAAATCACAGGATTTCAATCAACTAAATTAGACACTCTGTTTGTATTAATTCAATAAATTTAGTAAGTACCGATAAGACACTTAGATTGTGAGTTAACCATATTCAGAACCATAACAAATAGTAATAAAACCCAATTATGGGTTTAAACAGATCATGATTAGTAGACTCAGTATGTAAACTAAGGCACCGGTTTGTGTCTTAATAACAAAACATCAAATTTCAATTAGGATATACATTAGTTAGATAATTTAAATTATTGAAATATAGTCAATCAAATTAAGACACCAATTTGTGTCTTAATATGAACATAAGTTAAATTTCAGGTAGAATTCAAGAATTTTGAATTTAAATCTCAGAAATCAATCAGTCAATTAAGATAACAAAGGTCTTAACATTGATAATGAATTTAGATCATAATTATTTAACTTAGTCGATAATGAATAATAACCACATCATATTCAAAATTTCAGTTAGTCGGGTTAAGACACGACTATAGTTGCGTTGAGCCAAATTCCTTGTTGCATAACACAAGATTTTGAGCATGAATTAACATAATCAAAATAATCAGATAATTTAGATCATAAGTACTCAGTGGGTTCACTCATAGGGGAACAGTTTGTACAGACAACATAACCAGGTCAATTTTTGGAATAATAAAGAGGCTGCATGTATTCTTGAGGGGAATCATGTAGTTATTTCAGAAACCCAAACAACAAGAACTTGGTAAAATAAAATAAAATAAATAATTGCATTTGCATATTCAATTTCAAATATATCTTTGAGTAGTTATTCAATCAACTCAATTCAATCACCTAGTATAGATTGATTTGCTTTTCAATTCAGTTCAATCACCTCATAGTAATTGATTTACTTTCAGTTATAATGACAATAATTGTTCAATTTTACTTCAATTTTCAATCAATTGCATCCATTATTCAATATTTACTTTCAGTTTAGTTTCAACTGCTTTTGATTTTTAGTTGTTGTAAGCATATTTACTTCAGTTACAATACATATTAACATGTATTTATTTGAACACGTTATGTTCTATTTACTTTAGTTTTCATGCAATTTATAATTCAATTCCAGTTTTCAATTTGCTTCTACATTTACTTCAATTCTTCTATGCATTTTTGCATCTATTTAAAAATTAAGTGTAACTATGATATTATAAAATACAAAATATTTAACTAATCTAAAATGTACTTAAATAATTATCTAACATATTTTTTATTTTTAAATAAGACCTTGACATGTAAAACCAGCATATCAATAACATCTAGAGGAGCCAACATGCATGGTGAAATACAATGTGCCAACAACCTAATCTTCATTTCTGCTTTTTTTATTTTTTTACTTTCAGTCGTGAATATTATTATGATTTCATTTCATTTCAATTTGTATTAAACTTAGATTTTGAATGCATTTTCTTTTCCTTTTATAAGACGTTTTTTTTTTTATGAATGTATGGATCTAGATGTACGAATGTTCAGTTCCACTAGCTTGTTACCTTTGTAGGCGCGCTATTATGCTTCATCTTGATAAGATCTTTAGCTGGTTAACCATCTGGCGTTGAATTCGGGTCGTTACATGAACGATTCCACCAGCCCACAGAACAACTCAACATATCAAAGCTGGATCAACTCCGCCAAGCAAGGAGTGAGACAACGAGGATGGAAGCCTACACAAATAACGACTCTCATCCAGAGAGACAGCACGTGTAAACCCTACGGGAGCGCCACATCGTGCACAAACCCTACGAAAGCACCATATCGCGCATAAACACTACGAGAGCGTGCATGCTGTGTATGTGTACGTGTGTATGTATGTGTCTATATATATATATATATATATGCTGGAGGGAAAATAGATTACCTAGTCAAAATGTTTTACTAATTTTCACATCTGAAGCCTATGCAAGAGCATTAAATCTAGCATAAGCAATTCCATATGCTCAATTTATTTTCAAAAGCATAATTTCCAATTAACCATATTTCAATGAATTCCATTTTCACATATAAAATTAAGCTCGACCAAAATGATTACACCTAACCGCACACGTTTAAACAAAAACATACAGCCAGAATAACAATGGCTAAACATAGAAACTTTAATCACAAACAAAAACTGACAATACTCCATCTATTTCCTAGCAACCCTTCATCTATTATTCGCTTGTTATGGATTGATGTTACCAATAGAATCGGTACTCTCCTTAGAAATCATACCAGTTTGTGGTCCGCAACTAAGATATCCATAGAGAAGTGTTTAGTACACATGCGACTTGCTGTTCTAGAAGAATTCCTTGATCCTGCTGGTCATCAGTAATGTAAGAATATCAAAAAGTATGCCCAAAGAAGAGAATTTGCAATAACATCCCATAGCATACGAACTGCCAATCACGAAGAACATTTTATACTAGTGATCATATGCTCCAAGGACTACAAGTGAGATTTCGAACGAGTGCAGAACCCGAAGTTTTTTAGTGCGGGAGCAGGTTGTAGATTTCACAAGAAAAGAGGTGCAATGTATACAAAGATACAATTTTTTTCTCATAATTAGGTTTATAACTCGGATAATCTAACGAATAGAGAAATCAAAAAGAAATATTATAGCTGATTTGTAATTTTTCACACGTTCATAGGGAAGCTTCACACATTCACAGCTCTTATAAGATACAGATATACATGGTGAAACTTTTAAGCCCTAAACATCTCACGAAAAGGTAACGAAGAAAATAAGAAGCTGACAACTTTTCCTAAACGAGTAACCTTTTTCTTGTTGTATTATTTCAGAAAAATGTGTACAAACTAATTAAAAGGCACAGTTTCTTCTTTTGATTTTCTGTCTAACAATTGCATAGATGAAGTTACAGACCACTTACCAGATCCACACAAAAAGTTCAAGCGCCCTTTTTTCGAGCAACTTCAACTTTTAGAATAAGATGCACCTCCCTCTTGAAAATTGACCGCAACTCTTCATTGGATTCGATGCCTATTCTCCTGCCCATTTAATTTCAAGTACATATGAAGTGTCATGCACCAAGAATACTATAAGCATATATGAGGCATAATGAAGACTTTATATACGTGCATAGCTCCCAAATCTTTATTATTTACAAATAAAGTGCTAACATCTCTCTGATCTTAGAATTCTGGAAATTATAAGAAACATTTAGGTGCCATGCAAATGCGGAGATGGTGGTGCTTTTTGTATATATTAAGGTTTGAGGTGCTGGATATGTATATATAAAATAATTAGGTTGTACAGATGTAAATATTCAATACAATATATATATATATATATATATATATATATATAACAAAGTAAAGCATAAGCAGACAAAAAAAACCAAGAGACGAGTATAAACTATCACCCTATTTTAGAGCCATTTTTTCCAACAAGAATTTGCCGTTGAGAAGATTTTGGGGTGATCAAGTGCTGTTCCACTCTGAGAGAACCATCTCTCAACTCTTTCCAGTCCATCAAGTGATGCTCGATAGCATAAGGAATTTCCTGAAAAAAGAGGCATTTACTGCCACAGCCTCGCAAAGAGACCATCATCAATTGGCTTACAGTATTATAACTAAATATTACCTGGTGAATATGGTTCATCATTTTTTCTCTGACAACCTCCAAAGAAATTGTTTTCATTGTCTCTTCGGTTAGTATAGTGGGTTCCTCATCCCATGGCCTTTTTACTGCCTACAGTTCAATGTAATGACATGAAACCGAGATCAAGATTTAGAAATGATGTAACAATCATTTGAAAAGCATAGACTTGATGCTGACACCTGGTCCATCAAATGCTGAATGAGATCTTTCACGCCAGACCCCTTTAATCCAGATATCATGAAGTATCTACATAAATCAAAAGCATGAAATAAATATTAAAAGTAAAAATTTATGTATAAAACTTGTAAGAAACATGGAATAACCTTTCATAGCCAGGAAGATCCTCAAACTCTTTGGCAACCTTAAGTAAAGTTTTCTTATCTTCTACTAGGTCAACTTTGTTCATACATAAAACTCGTTTTTGTTTTTCGTGTGCTTTAGCTCCAAGATTTTTTATTAAATTTTTCACCCTTGTATCAGGTCTGCACAAAAAGACATAAAATACGATATGTTTTCATCAGCCTAACAACAGTATTTTCCTCGGTCATCAGAACACTCAAAATTAACAATAAAGAATTTAAAACTTTATCTAAAAATTCAAAAAAGAAAACAACACGAATAAATACACCAAAAAGTTCCAAACAATATATAAAATATAAACATATTTTTGTTGCCATAAGTAGAATATTTGAAGCAGAAAGATAGTAGAATCGGTCTGCAACATTATACATTTGAAGCAATGCACCTGCCCTAGCAAAAGACAGGCCAACCATAAAACATAGTTATGCCTGAACGGCGCACTGCACAAATTGCAGCCAACATTTTTGCAAGAAATAGCAAAACATTGAAAAAACTACATAAACAGCAAGACTAAGTCACATATACAAAATACCTCACATATAAAATCCTATATAATATCTATATATATATATATATATATATATATATATATATATGTGTGTGTGTGTGTATGTATATCCAATTTGACATGCAAATAATTCTGACCATCCTTTTTTGAGCTTTAACAAACTTAACCAATTTGTCACTATGTCCAATCCATACCCCCTTATCCATTCTCAGCGTCCATCTTGTATAATTTATTTTAACTTTGTAGCCAATTAATCTCATTATCCTCAAATTTAATTTAAAAAATTCTGAAGAAAAGCTTTGCAAATAACTATCATCTACAGTAAAATCCGATCAGATGGTCTGTCTACGACGATTTACACAACCCAAGCCAAAAAAAAAAAAACTACCACAGAAAAGTATCGAAAAAAAATAAACTAAAGTTATTACACAACCTTAGAATGTTTTGGTTCACTGCAGATTGCTGCTGGAACTTCCAGAATCATAATGTCAATGCTCACATAATCTGCTTGTTTGCTTGCTCACTCTAAAATGCTTAAATCATGAAGCTCTCTCAACATGAATAAGAATGAAGACGAAAAGAGCCGAAGAGGATGTGAAAAGAGTTTTACCAGTAAAACTTATGAAGACCCGAACCCCCAAACGGAGCTTTCATAAGGTTATGGCTGAGTCATCAGGTATGCAAATTTCACTACTCCGAATGATCATCTAGACATTAGTACGATCATCTCAACTTCAACAAAATTAAATGGATTTTGTTTGGATCATTAAAAAATAGTCTCCCATATAAAAATAGGTTCCCAGTCACAACTAATAAGCATAGGCATGATATCACAACAGCTAGTTATGCTGGTTGAACCTAGAATAAGATTCACTATATAATTGGGTGTGGTTTCTAAAGATATGCCTAGAGCTTATGTAAAATCTAAACAAGAAAAAAGCATGAATACTAAAAAAAATAAACGACTAATCAGACAATTTTAAAATAAAATCCCGTTGCAATTTAAAATATAACAGTGATACTTTAAATAAAATTTTGGTAAGTATAACATGTAAATGTTTGCAAGAAAGTTGGGACAGAAAATGTTTCCAAAATAAAGCAAATCCAAGGCTCATGTTGAAAATAGAAGAAGAATCCCCAATCTTACTCCGCACTCAAGAACACCACATTTAGGACACCTCTTAAGTTGAAAAGAGATCAAACGTTTTTATTTTAGAACAAGCATTTTATAAGAAATTGAATCATACTTAAGGATTTACAAAAACAAAAAAAAATGAGATCTATTGATCATAGAGAGAGAAAAATTATGACTAATAATCTATGTGCTATAACTTGATGACTGTAATTGGAAAATCATAGAGCATAACACTAGTGATTCATGAAATATAATATGACAGATATGCTACATTCAATACTTGATGTAATCTTGCTTTTTCTTAAATATCATGTTTAAATAACAGCTTGCTAGACTAACTGTCATGTGTCATGACCGTGGGCTGAAGCATGATCCAACAATTGATTCTAAATCTTAGTACATAATCCTCCCAAAAAGCACTAGTATTTATAGCATGCAAATTACTACTTAATTCTCCTTGAATATCTTAATAATATCACATTCTCAATCAAAAAGATTTCCCCACCCAAATTATAGTCCTAATCGCGACTTAACTCAAGCAGGATTTTTTGTATAAATCCTTAAATTCTTTTTTAGCAAATCCTGTAAATTATTTGGCACGTTATTTGTTAAATCCTAACATTATGTTCAGTTTTCATCATCTAAAATTTAAGGATTTAGCTAAGAAATGTAGACATTTTACAATAATCACTCTTAAATCTTTATAATGATTTAATTAGCTATTAATATACTTCACTGAGCTTTTAATTTGTAAACTAGTTATTAGTAGCAAATTTATTGTTATTGTTTTAAAAAGCTTTCAATTAATTTGATTTAATTTAAAAATAAGTGCTCAAATTAAAATAAATATTTTTCTAATTATTTTCATTAAAATACTTGATCATATTTATTAATTAATTTTATTTAATTATTAATTACAATTTCATTAAGCACAATAAATCGATACTAATTAATAATAATTAATTCAAGTATATCACCATGATTTATCAAATGCGAGACTCACAAGAATTTATCCAAACAGCAGAATTTACGAACTAGTTAGCCTAATATTCGACAAAATTCCTGTTTGGGAAAAAATAAAATGAAATAAAATTAAAACCAAATTTCCTATGAGGCATTGTTTTTATTGTTGTGGTCTTGAACAACTAAAAATGATGAGAGATTATTTTGACTATTTGTTCCCTTGTGAAGGGAGTAAATTGATTAAATATTCCCTTGATATTATCATTAATCATGGTTTATATTTGATATTATCATTAATGATCACTTTGGCTAATATTTGGATTGGAATTTATAATGTAGATTTCAATAAGATTATAATTGACTTTTGTAGAACTAATATCTATAATAGAACGATCAGGATAATGATTGATTTAATCAATGATGATTTCAAAATTGCAGCCATATTGTCCTCTTAATCCTAATAACCATCTCTCTGTATGATTGCACCACTAAACTTTATCATAATTTAGACTGTCAGTTTTAAAAAATTAAAAAAGCGGTAAGGCATCAATCAAAAAGTGAGATACAATTTTATTATCAATTTAATACATGAAAGAAGAAAAGGTTTAATAGAGGATCCTAAGATTTAACAGAAGTACCTATCAGCAGATGTAATTGATCCAAGTAGACAGCCTAAAAGAAACTAGATGACAATATAAGAAAATGAAAATGCAAGGCAGATAATTACTTGGTGATATGCCTGTGGACATCAAAGATAACTATCAACAAATCATACAAATCGATGAAGCTCCAAGTGCTTTCAGCACGAACTTTAACATCGGTTTTGTAAGGGTATCCATGGTGTCTTCTCACAAGTCCTGGAGTGTCAAAAAAACACTGAAGAAGGCAGTCAGTGCAGAACAAATTGACAAGAAAGAATTTGCATGCATAAAAATAATTGATATTTAGGAATGGGAATAATTTAAACACTTTGTGTGATTCAAGGCAATATGAAGTTGGCATCCTTTTATAACAGCAATGCTTTCTCTCCTTCATAATTTAACTTTGGTTCAATGAGTGAAGCAAAAAAAGTAAGGGAAAAATTCCCATCATCTCAGTCAGTTTGATGCCAAACTTTGAAGCTTGCCCCTCCAAATCTACTTAACCAATTGTTTCAAAATAAGCAGTGTGGCTTTAATTACTTGAGCACAACCAATTCAAGTTATTTTCAACCATGATAACATTGGCCACCATTTTTTTAATAAAGCCCCACACTTCCATATTGATATTCTCATTTTACTAGTTTATGGCATCTTTGTTTGCTAGCGTACGTACATAACAGATGGGAAACAGTCATAATTGTAATGATCTTATACTTCAAAACATGAATGAAATCTAATTTAGTAGGCATTAAGAAAAAAAAAAGTCAAATTATGTTAAAAGCTACTGAGAATTTGTTTGTCAAAATAGAAGAGGTTGTAGAGTAAAAGACTACTCGTAGTATTACAAAGGATAATCTTAAATGTCTTCTTTTTATATTTTAAATGTCCACTTTTTATATTTTAAATGTCCTCTTGATATATATTTTTTCTTATTACCTACTAAATAAATTTTAAATGCGTCTTTTTATTTATTATAACAAAGAAGTTAATTAGGGGCTGTTTTGATAACCAACAGAGTTTAAATCAAATAGGAATTAGTAAATCTTTGAAGTTTTGAACTAGTAAATCCTAGGGATACTAAATCCCAAAAAAGGTTTGGTGTAAAACTTTATTAAAGGAAGGGAAATCTTAGCGGTACAGTGATAAACTCCATATTGTCCACTTGCTCCAAATGGCCCAACTCTTCTCCATGCCCCACATTGGTGGGAAGCTTCATGCATTGGGCTGCCCTTTATACAATTTATAAAATCCTATTAAATCCTATAACATTGTTTAGTTATAACCTAATTAACAAATAAATTACAACAAATTTTGCTTATAAATAATATTTAAGGGATTACTAGCCTTTAATGCCTTTTGATTATATATACTCGTATTAAATATAGTAATTACCTTTTATATTTGTATACTATTATACAGTTAATACTCTTAATTTTTAAATAAGTGTTTAATTAAACTTGTAATAAAAAATTATATCTAATGTTTAAATAGCTTTAAATAACAACAACAACATCAAACCTTAATCCCACTAGGTATGGTTGGCTGCATGAATCAATTGCTTCTATTGTGCATGATCATATAGAAGCTTCTCCCTAAGTTACAAATAGAGAAATCCATCATAATAGTTTATTCCTATATCTTTTTTGGTCTTCCTCTTCTCTTTCGGTAACTTTCTTCTTTTTTGACCAATATTCAGCATCATATAACATAACTGGTCTTATAGCAGCTCTATAAAATTTTTCTTTCATTTTAAGTGAGCCTTTTAGATTGCACAACACTCCAGGAGCGCTCCATTTCATCCAAGCACTATGGATCCTATTAATCACATCGCTCTCTATTTCGTCTTTATTTAGAATAATTGAACCAAGATACTTTGAACCTCTCGCTCTTCTTGATAATATGGTCCTTAATAGTTATGTCCTCGAGAATAAAGCTTCTAATATAATTAAATATACACTATATATTTTATTTTAGATCTACTAAAATGAATACCTTTATATTTTAAGATATTTAAAGAGCTTTAAATATTTTATTTAATAACTTAATTGTCATCTAAAAGTATAAATTAAATTATTAAACTTTGAGTGTTATTTAAGTTTCACTGCTAAATGAATACAAATAAATTTTCCTAAACTTCTCCTTTTCCTCTCAATTTTATTTCCTTTCTGTTTGAGCAAAATCCCCTTCCTGCACCCCCTCTTCCTACAAGACTGCAAAATCCCTTAAGTTTGTCTCACTCCTAATCGCTAGATCCACATGAATTTAGCCGGTGTTTGAGGATTTAAAAGGACAGCTAGAATTATCAAGCTGTTAAATTTACTTTAGCACAAAAAATGGTTTGCAGACATGGATTTACTATTGTAAATTCTGCATAATTCGCACTACCAAACAAGCTCTTAAAGTAAAGCCGAGTTGACTAATTTTACTGTACCTCTTTCAATGATAAGTTACAACATTATAGAAAAACTAGATTACACATCAATTACAGAGATGTAGAAGTAATAATTATAAATCAATAAGAATGAAAAATAATGTTATATGTAAACCTGGAAATACCCTAAAATAATTGTATTAAATTAAGCTTAAGAATATACATAAATACAATTGCTCAAAGTCGAAGTATGTGATATTAAAATAAAGTGGCTCAATACTATTATGCGGCAATAAAACATCAATGAGTCTAAAGAACAAGCTGAAAATTAGCAATCAGATGAGTTCTGACGTATGAATTCAAGCTTTAGGGAAATAGACAATGTCAAAGTTGATTTCAATAAGAAATGAGAGCTTATAAGATGGATAGCAATAAAATGAGATTCGACAGAGCACCAAAATGACCACACAATCATATGTTAAGGATTTGATGGCATTAGACCAAGTCAATGATAAGGGGATGCATAATACAGTATATAACAGAAGAGTGCTGCTATGCTACCTCAATATCTCCCCAAAACTCTCAAAAGGTTGAATGCCCAAGTGTTATTTAGGGATTAGATCGACTTCTAAAACTAGCTCCATTTTATCTCTATTCAATTACTATTACCTTTATCTTACTTTGGGAGGTATTGCGACATTTTTGTTAGGCAGTATTAATGTAAATGATTAAAAAAACAAATAAATTGACCAAAAATAATACATAGAGCTTTTGAAATAAAAATCATGCCAAAGATTATAATATTTTAGGTCATTCAACAAAAATATTAAAAAAAGGTCATAAAGCCACTACAAAAACAGTTGAGTTGAATCCAATATAGAATCTCGGAGGCTCATATGCTTTTAATAAAATCTAGCTTTTGCATCTTAAATCTACGTTTATATCCGGTATGAACATATCCATAGCACTCCGGTGCTCATTTATACTTGTTAAATCTGATTTTATTCCATTAATCATATTAACAACAATTGCACTATTAATAACTTCTTTACATTTTCCACCCAATAATTTTACATATAACTATAAAATCTACTTAAAAACTTCCTCCTCTATATACACATGTTAGCATTTCAAGCATAAAAGAATTACCTTTTTCCTGAAAAGATGTTAATACTATTCTTCTTTGATTTATCATTCCTCAATGCATCTTTCAATAATTGTGACATCAACCTTGAAAATTATTTTTTATGAAAACCATATCATTTATTTTAATGTTTGATTATTTGGCTAACACAAATGCAAGCAATCATATACTTTGACGTGTCACAAATTATTTTGGTGGCTGGTGGCTAGTTTCTACTCACATATTGATATCTATTAAAATATAAATAAGAATTCCAATTAAGCATGAAGCACACCCATCCCTAGTTACCTATTTTGCCCTTAGCTACTTATTCAACTATGCCAACATCCCAAATTTCTCTGCTGTTTGCACTAACTTTACAGATTGCTTTGTGCATCAAATTCATTTCACACATTGCTTTGTGCATTAAACTCACTCTACGCACTTTGCTTTGTGCAAGCTTACCCAACAACCTCCAACTTCGCCACTCACAACTCATTGTTCTTCCACCTTCCACCTTCCACCTTCCACCAGTCATAAACCACCACTCCTCCTGCCAACAAACTTCCTGATCTCACAAGCTTCCTTCCTTACTCTAGCATACAACCAAGCACATAACCCTCCACTTGGAACCACTGTAGACCAAAGCTCCTAGCCAGCTAGCTAACATATCCATGAACCTCTCAAACAAAGCTCTAACCCTTCACCTGGGAACCACTGTAGACCAAAGCTCCTAGCCAGTTGTTAACATATCCATGAATCTTTCTCCAACAAAGCTCTACAACCTCACAGGTTTTTAATTTTCTTCACCCACCCAGATATTCAGTCCAACCCACTTCAACTCACCCGCATTCCATCAGCTCCAGCATCACCCGCACCCAGGCCCAGTTAACAACTCCTAGCAACTTACCTTGCTACCATAGTGATGCTACCAAAAATAGTCAAATGGACTTACCTTTCCACCACTCTGTTCCCTCTCAATCAATCTCTTTAACTACCTCTTTCTCTGCCTCAAATAATTTCATACATCATCCTTAGTGATATCACCTTGGGTTCAATGCAATTCTCCAGGTTAGTTATACTTGTTCCTTCATGCAATTCAATTCCTTTAATGCATCCTACACGGGATAATATGTCACCCTACATGCACACTTGATTATCACATAATTTTGTGTATGGTGATATATTATTTGCACGCAAGAACACTACTCAAAAAAGTACATGTGCTTTCTTGTAGTGGTCTCATAGAAAACCACATTCAAATGGCTTGACCATCCATAAGCACTTTTCATAAATCTATGTTTGAACCAAAATGACAGCTGTGGTGCATGTTGCACAACCCATGCAAGTCCTCAGTACTATAGTATGCAAGCATGTGTACACCCTGATACCACTACACGGGGATGCCATAAAGATGTTGATATTGTGCTAAAAGCATACTAGAAATGAACAAATAATCATTATTGAGATGATGGCAAAAAATGAAGTGAAAAAACAAAAAACAAAAAAGTAAAACTTTAAAATGTGCTAGAAATTGCACAAATTAAACAAACATGAATAGAGAAAATCTTGCCAGAGAACTTTGCTCTCTTGCCAACAAAAGCAAGTAAGAAAATAATTTTTTTGTTCACAATGCATTAAATGTGTTGTGTTGCTCCAATTAACTTGCAGTCACCATGCTTAAAAGGTAAACCACAAGGCCAATCGTCAAAAAAAATCCTCCGTGAAAAGGGTAGGGCGTTAGCAAGGAAAACAGGCTAAAAACCTAATAGAGTATAATTTGAGTCTGCTTGAGAAATTGTTATCTTCTGTGAGGAAGCAATCTCCTTTACGTAAGCAAAGAAAAAAAAAAGAACTACAAGTAAGCTGATACATGATGTAGAGTGGTTTGCAAGATTTGCTTAGGCACACAATGGCAGAGAAAAACATTAGATCAAACGAATTCATTATTGCAAAGCAAAAGAAACAGCTGAACTTCAACAAATTTTAATATACGATGCATTTCAAAGCAAAAGATCAATTGTTAATATTGTGTCTACAAAGCAAAGCAAGAGATCAAAAATCAATTCAAACTACAGTCTCTATAAACAGCCTATCAAATCACATCAACTCCTTCAATCTCCCATGCAATTGAGCTTGTCACCCTCCTCCTAAACTCCAACTAACCAAAGATCCAAATCCACAAAGCATCTCCATATTAGGTTTGTCGAGCCTCGAGTGCAGCCCTAAGAGGTGAGCCAAGGTGGGGTACACCTAGTACACAACAAAGATTGTGTAAGCAAGTGGAAACCATAGTTGATGGTGGAATCTAAAGCACACTGAAGTGGTCTAGGATGGGCCACAAAACAATCCAAAGAATTGGAATGTCTTTGAGATGTGAGATGAACATGGAATGGGTCAATATCAGGCTAGAAATGTTGAGGAGCCTTGGTTGGCACTTAGGCATGCTAAGACGATGAACTGGGAGCTAAGAGCACCCAGGAGCCAGTGAACTTAACAGGAGTTGTGACCTGGGCACTTAGGTGCACCCAGGCTCCCCGTTGAAGACAGCCAGACCAAGCATCGACCCCTTAAGCACGCCAAGGCACCAACAAACCAAGACAACTAGCGAAGCCAGACTGAAACCTAGACACTTGGGCCAGCACTGGCTCCAGCTGAATGAAGCGTGGCGTAGAGGCTTGGGTGCCTGGGTGAGCCCAAGCACCCTATTAAAAGCCCGCCCAGGTGCCAGATGAAATGTGAACACAAGCTAAGTCATGCTGAAACATTAAAATGAGGCTAGTGGGAGTAGGTTTAGAGTTGTTTTTGTTAGGGATATATATACCTAAGAGACATAGGGTTATGTATGTTGGGGAAGTGTTGATTTATACTGCGGCAACTAAGGGCTTGTGAGGATCTATGAAGTGCTGTGAAGAAAGAGAAAGTTGTGTAAAGCTGAAAATAAAATACTCAGAGAGCTCCAAAAGAATGTGAAATTTCTTGCACTTTCTTCTTGTTTTCATAATGAAATATTTGTGGTGCAACTTTACTATTTTTCTTCAGACTTTGGACTTTCCATGTAAATTTTTGTGTTTGTGGTGTGTGATTTATGTGCTTATTTGTTTACTTGTCTTGCTTGTGTTTCGCATATTTCATTAGTGTAACAAAGTAGAGATCCTTTTGAAGTTTTCGTTGCAAGTTCCTCAATGCTAGCAGACGACAAGTGCTAAAAAGGGTGATCAAGTTCATAAGAATTGGTATCAGGCGAATAGAGCTTTGTTCAAGTGAAAGCAATAAAAGACGAAACACAGTTCAGCATTAAAAGTTTTAGCATTAAGAATTTCAACGGGATGAGCTTAGTATTTAGGGAAATGCCGACTCAAGATCTGATGTACCAAAGAAAGTTGTACCTATCGTTGGGTAGCATAAAGAAGTAGCAAGAAATAAGCAATGAAAAATGGAGAATTCTTGACAGATCAACTCTGGAATTGATTTGGCTTTCCCTAACATCATTTCTTGCATTTAGCATAGTGAACAAGAAAATCACGATGGATCTAATGAACCCCATGGAAAAAACAGCAGATTGAGAAATCGTTAA
Source organism: Gastrodia elata (assembly GCA_016760335.1). Classification (NCBI taxonomy): domain Eukaryota; kingdom Viridiplantae; phylum Streptophyta; class Magnoliopsida; order Asparagales; family Orchidaceae; genus Gastrodia; species Gastrodia elata. The sequence goes on along the minus strand of CM028682.1, from coordinate 8,917,428 downwards.
ATCTAGTTTATACACCAAATGCAAAGGTTGAGTGTCTTATATCCTAATCATTCATTTATAAATACTTATAATCATTTACAGTTAATACTTAATTTATTAATCATTGAAGATATTGTAAAATAAACTTTAAATACACAAGGAATAGATAAAATTATCAAAATTTCTCTTCATTAAGTAATGAACAGGTCAACCAGTTTTGATCGAGTCGATCGATTCTCACCAAGTAAACCAGTTCTGATCAGATCGATTGATACTAAACAAACTGAATGGAACTAAAATGGACTGGGCAGATGTGTTTCAAAACACTAATATGAGGTCATATATGAACACTCAACAAATCTCAAGTGGATAAAAAATATTATAACTTTCATACATAAAAAGGCCTTGCAGAAGAACCGTTGAACAATGCATCAATTTTGTAAATAGAGATGAAAAGCGTCAATTAACCAAGATATACTAAGCCAAATGAGTGCAAAATCCATTGCATGAATACAAGCAATAACATATTTGTAGATGAAAGCTCAAAAAAAATCCTAAAACATTTATTTATCAAAAAACATGCATGCTTCTCCATAAAGAAACAAAAAATAAAGCCACAACAAATGTCTCAAAATCAAGCAACTCTTTAGAACTATATGCCTATAGGGCAGTGTCATATGATTCATCTTTTGGATCCAATCCCCCAAAGGTAAAGGTGAGCCATTAAGTTGTGCCTTGCCAATCAATCTAGTGTCAAATGGACTCCACCTCCCTTTCCCCAATATAATTGAATAGCCTTATCTCATTATAAACTGGAAATAAAAAGAACAAGATCAGGGATTTAAAATACATTGGTAAAAGGCCCCTTAAAAAAAAGAAGTTGTTTGAAATGAACTCTCGGATGAGTTGCCCTGCAAAATCAATGCACCAAATGCACCACGTGGGAAGCCAGCACAAGAAACCATCATAAAGCAAAAAAAAACTAGCCCTAGTAAAAGTTATATCTAAAATCAGGTGCGGTATTTAACCATGGACTAGCGACGAAGCTCTAGAGTAAAATTTCCAGGTAACGCTGCACAAACTATCTATTAGCCAGCAAGAGAATCGATCTATATCATGAGCCATACCAAAGGTGTATGATCTTTCAAATTCAGTTTCAAGCTTCATCTAAGAATATTATACATCTAAAATCTTTCTTACTAACACAGATTTTAAAAGTCAACCCGAAGCTAGACACCATCTGTAACAATTCAGGCACATTCAATTATGTCTAATGCTTCAACAACAAATTATTTGAATAACGATGTAAGAAACGTTCATTCAGGAACAGAGATGTAAAATTGAATGGGAACACAAAAACAGGCATAAATAAGCTAGCATAATAAGAGTACAAACAAAAAGAAGAAAATAAAAAGCTTTTCATTCTTTCATTCCTAGGTCAAAAGAAATGAAAAACAAGGTACGTACTATTTGTGTATTTCCTTTTGTCATTACTCCTAATACCTCATGAATAGTGGTATTGGTCTTCCTTGAAACAGCAGACACTTTTGTCCCAACCTACAGAAAAGAGTCAAGTCAAAGCAATGAAACATTGAAAAAAAACAGCAATAGAACGTTCACAAGTACTAAAAAAAAAAAGAATAAAATATAATATAATATAAAATTTAGATTTTATAAGCATTATTAATAGCATATTAACTCGTCCAAGGATGCAGGATACAAGTGCAAATGAGTCAAGTTGGCCTAACAAACTAGCTTGAGATTGACTCATTAATAAGCTCGCAAATTGAACTTATCGAGCTTCAAGTTCAAGCTCATACGTTGTATAATCTCAAGCTCGAACTTGAATCAAATTGGCTCATTTGCTTGATAGTTGGTACAAGTAATTTAATATTAATCCTTGATTTTAAATAGAATGGATGAAATTTTTAATTTACAATATGAGCTGAGCTCAAGCTATATAAGCGAGCTCAAATTGTCTAAGGCTTGAAAAAAATAAATTGTATTTCAAGCCAACAAATGAACTGAGTTGAATTATACAATTTAGCTCAAGCTTGCAAGCCAACTTTAAAACATTGTAAGTTAAACAAGTAAAGCCCAGCTCAACGGAGCTCAAGCCAAACAAAAAACACACAAGCGAAGCTTGTTCAGATACTGGCATGAGCTTGATAATGTCTGATTCAAGCTCGGCTCAGCATTTTGCATCCATAATGTAGGCAGGGTATGCCAATTGCACTGCGCATGTAATAAAGATATTTTATCTTTCACCAAATTATGATGACAACTTCATCTCCTGGGGACTAAAGGTAATCAAAAATATCTTCATCAAACTATAGACATATAAAGGTGACAAGTGAAAGGCAACAAAGGTTCCCAATACAATGATTATATAACTAAAATGCCTTAAAATCAAATACATAATAAAAATATAAATTATCAAATGATATTAGATGTGCTCACAAAATGTTCAAATTACAAATCATTTATCCTTGTGACTTTTACATTGATAGACACATGCCAAGTTAGAATTAGAAAAGAGAAAATTATCAAAATGGTCGCTTGACTCTTGCAAAATATTCAAAATAGTCATTAACTCTTGTAAATATTATTTTGGTCCCTTAACTTTGTTTACGAACTATTTTTTGTCCATGCCGTTAACTCCCCCCGTCCCTTCCGTTAAATTTGCATCTTGCAGCTAAAATCGGCCACTATATTCAAACGGCCGATTATGGCTAAAAAAACACTTATGGGCTATTTGGCATGAGAAAATCTAAGAAATTTGAGTGTAAAGGAATCTGGTTATAATGAAATTTGATTACAGTGTAATCATGTTACTTTATTGATGTTTGATAATTTTACAAGAAATTTAACATTTTTCTGTTTGTAATGAAATAATCTGTGCATGGTGTTTTGAGTAAATTAAGGGTAAATTTATTCTAAAATAGCTTTTTTACATTTTTTAGGGTTTTATTTGCACGAAACAAACAAGCAATCATTCATTTGAACGAATCCTTCAAACCTTTTTGAAATTCTTTTAGGGGTTCGTTCGATCGAAACGAACGAATCGTTCATTCGCTTCAAGAATTCTCCAAATACGCACAATTCGGGCCAAATTTCTTTACCCCATTCCCATATATATTAATGCAAAATTGAATTACAGTGTAAACATTTTTCACCCGTTTTACTCCATGCCAAATGCCACTAATTTCAGTCTACCCGGAAAAATTTTACTTTACTTTGATTTTATCTCATGCCAAACAACCCCTTAAACAAAAATTAAAGACCTAAAAAATATTTACAAGAGTTAAAAACTTTTGAATATTTTGAAAGAATCAAAGGGCTATTTAATAAATTTTTCAATTAGAAAATATTGCATGAAATTCAGCTTTATGTTCAAGAAAGATTTTCATGCTTACATGCTTTTTTTTTCATATTTATTGTTATTTAATATTCACATAAATTAGAAAAACAAAAACTTATCCTCTTAATCTAATTTTTTCAACTTAGAAAGAAATGAAAGTTCTGCGAGATAGTACATCCTGGCAAAGGATGCATTCTTGGTCTTCTAAAACTTTGGTGAATTCGTTAGATCCAAAAGAGCTTTATGCAGTGGCAAAAATAGCCTCTTATGAATATAAGGAAAGATTGTGTACAATTAACCAAAGTGGTTCAAGCCTTCCCTGGACCCCGCATTGACAGGAGGATACTATAAGCTTTTGGCTGCCCATTGGTAAACTTGTTAGGTTAGTAAGTCTCAATATTTGTACAAATGTGTAGAAAGATACAGTTTTCAAGATATACTTGTGCATATCTACTTTTATATTTAGTTGATTTGCAAGTATATGAATTGGACTTTTTGCTCTTTTACACATTAGAATTTTCTTATACTGATGAATGAAAAGAAAATTAATGTGGAATGATGAACCTATAACTATAGCACAACCCTACCTTATACATCAAGCACAAAGTCAAGGTATAACTTTCTTCACCTCACTTCATTTGTCCAGTAAAGGCATCCAAGCTAAGAGAAGAGACTATCGTCTTTTGCAAGGAAATGCCCCCTTCTTATGGCTTCTTTTCGCTCTTCTTTTTTCATCATTTGTGTTGAAGGTGGGAAGTTAATTTCGTCTCCTTGCCTTGCTGAAGGAAAATTGCATTTTGGTTTGTCAATTTTACCTCCATACATTTTATTTTTTAAAGAGATTTCTCTCAGCATGGGGTTCAAAAATCCCGCTTTAACTAGCATTTGTCTCCTCCGTAACTGATGCTCAGTAGTCAAAATTGATGCTTCCCTTTTTGTAGCCCTGGTCTCTAGGAATGTGCCTAATTCTTCCCTTTTGTTCCCTTTTGTTGCCCTGGTCTCCATTTGAAGGAATTTCACTTAGAGTTGCCTCTAGGCTATCCTAAATCCTTCTCTATTTAAATATTGTCCCGAGTACAAAAAGTTTTCCAGACGAAGGCTGTCAAGATTTTATTAATCTTGTCCCAAATAAAGTTTACAGGCTGCCATTATAAACTGATAAACTTCTTCAAGAAATCACAACGGTTAAGATATGGAATCAACAAATGTGATAAAGTCAGGAAGGGAGCGGGAGCAATGCAGAAAGTAATGAGGCGCACACAAGAAAGGCATAAAAGCACAAAAAAGAAAACAGTAATTTATAATATATTTCCAGAAGAGTAAATTTCTCCAGATGTTTTTATACAGATTATAAGCTTAAGAAGAGAGAGACGTGGAGATATTTTTAATATAGAGAAGTAAAAGGGGAGAATGCAAAAAAAAAAAAAAAGTTGACCATAAGGCCCTAGAGAAAGTGGTGGAGCTTGAGGGATGGAGAACTGTGATGAACAACGAGGACTGCAAAGAAGACCAGCCCTTGGGTCCACGCTTTTGAGGATATTTCTTGGTGAATGATATAGTAGAGAAAAATAAAAGATAATGCTTCAACGATTACTTATGATCAGCGATCATGTTGATGTGATCTAACAATTATAAGCAAAGCTAAGATAGCATTGGTCATGGCCAGGGTACCCTAGCCGTGGTTAACTGGCAGTAAATTGTGGGAGAGCTAGCAAATTTCTTTGACTGCCCTGCTTAAAGATACCCTGTTAAAAATTAATTGCATTACACATGACAGCCCTTAAAAGATTGAGCGTGAACTACTTTTGAGTTTCCTATATGAAAGGGAGCAGGCTGCAACAAAGAACCAACTAACAAAACAAGCAGCAAATATTTCAGATTCTCAGCCAAGTGTGTTGAGTCTACATAGCACACGAGATAAGATGAACTGCATATATTAAAACTTAAAGATCCATCTTAAAAAAATAATTACAAAAAAAAAAAAAAAAAACAGCACAATGACTGAGGTGAAACTAAACGATCACAAAAAATAAAAATGAATATGATTGGACCTCTGTCTATGTCCAACATATAGATCACCCTCAATCAAGAATATTTCCAAAATTCATCAAGCTCCTAAAAAAAAGACACTTTTTTCTTAGTGGTTCAGTCTATACCTATATCCACAACCTAAATCACTAAACAAAAGATTTTGAAAAGAAATGATAAGATGGTTTCTTTCTTCTCCCAAAACTTAAAACGTAGAGCAAAAATAAATATTATCACAAAAAAATTAAAAGGATTTTAAATCAATCTCGATGCTTAAAAAGGAACAAAAATCCCAATGCTTTGTAATTCAGTATGACGTTGTACATTTTAAGCATAGTGAAATTTTCCCCAAAATAAAATTAGAATAAGATAGTTAGGCTCAAAAATGTTGATGGGGAGCTTAGAAAGAGGGACTCCCAAATAATAGTTGTAAGCTCATACAAAAAGAGATTATTCACAATATTCTTGGGTTGTCTGGAAAAGTAATCCAATAACGAGAAAAATCATTAAGCGTTTTACCTCAACATGATAATACAATTGCTAATTTTTCTATAACAAAGAAGTTCAAAAGTCTAACTCATGTTTGATGCTTAAAAAGGAACAAAATGTTGTCAAGTGATATGTTGGATCAAAGGGCAATTTGTTTGTTAGTTTGCACTTTTGGCTCAAATTGAAAGAATAGTTTAAACAAACATCTAGATCGTATGTCAATCATCATTGGGCAAATACATAGATCGACGAACAACCTATATAGTTATTAAAATGAAGAGTTAATTTGATTGTGCTTGAAATTTTCTCTCAGCCAAATTAAATTACAGCATTAAGAAATAAAATAAAGATACTATAATATAAATCTTCCAAACTTTGATAAAATGTGCAATTTTGGATTTTCATATAAATTTTTTTTCTTGGGTGTTGCTTGGACGATTGCATTTTGGGTGAAGTAAAACAGTTACATATAAAGTTGATTTACATGTGCTTGGCTTGAAGCAAACTTTTTTAAAGATTTATTTTATTTGTGGGCCCACAAAACACAAAAAATTAAAGATCAAGTTTTTTTTCCTAAAATCAAATAGGGAAATTTTACAGCACGACCAGCACGGTTTAATAAAAAAAGTTATGCATGCTACCCAACCATCATCAACTTCAAAGGCTGTCACCACTCATCCTACAACCATCATCGAGCTTTCCCAATCATCCACGGCTATCGCCAGGTTTCCCGTCCGTCACCTATGCTCAATCATATCCTCCCAAACATGCTTCACACAACACCGATTACTGGAACAGATATCCCCTAGCCATAACTGGTCGTCGTTAGTTTTCTCTAGCCATAACGAGCCTCCTCCAATCATCGATGGCTTCCCGATTCACCGTTAGTCATCCTTTAACTGATTCCACTAAGATTTTTAATATTCTTACTAAATATTTTATTAACTTTACACCCTACAATTAAGCACACAATCACCTCTTTAAATTTCTTCTCCAATGCAATGATGTCCAATTTATGATGGAGCATTAGTATTTCAATAAGTCCTCTAGTGCCTTAGCACAGAAATTTTTAATTTGAATGTTCATCTTCAAAATATTGATGTCCAATCAACTTAGTTTGCACTTTTGATCCTCTATTTGCAGTTGCACTTACAACTTTTAGCCAAACGAATATTGAAGATCAGGATACAAGAGCTTGCTCGCACTTCGTTGTATGTTGCAACAACCACTTTTGATAGCCTTATTATTGCTTTCTTCTTTAGATCAACACAAGAATCCTTGAACGCTTTTGAAGAAAGCAGCACTAGAACAATTTTTTTGAGGAGGAAGTCTTTCTGCTTGGTAAATTATTTAAGAGGAATATGTTGATGGACAAGGTCAGTCTGTTCCCTAAACCTTGTTAATAAGTTTTGCGATATTGACATAATCTTCTCCCCATATCATCCTTCTTAATAAATATTTTAAGCAACAAGGGTTTTGCAACTCATACAACGAACCTTTCAAAAGCGCCCAAACCCAGTCCTCTTGTACAAGTAACCCTAGTTTTTAAATGCCTAGATAAGTGAATCATAAATGATATGAAAGGTTTTATTTTTCAAGGGAGCAAGAAACTCAGGGTTTCATTAATGATCAACAATTTATCTCTTTTTTATTTCCTTCAATCACTCATATCTGAGTCTTCAGGTCTCTTCATTTCCTTTATACTCCCTAAGGCTCAAATACTTGGTTACTCTGATATTTCACTAAGGGATAAGATCAAAAGCAAGACCATTTTCTCTTTTCCCTTAACCTCCCCTTATGGCCCTCATTTGTTCCACCTATCAAACTCCTTTTAAATGAAAAAAACTCAACAACAAAGTTTTATGGAGTACAGAGTTCGCTACAAAATTGGGTGAGTGAAATGTACATAATACATCATACTTATTCCTAAAAAAATGTGATATAGTTAAAATACATGGGAGCAAGCATAAACTATCAAGGAATGCCTTTAATCATGGAGAACGTGCATTGGGATTTCCAAGATACTTCAACAGATGAGCCATAATTGTGGGGGCTGTTGTAATTGCTCTACACTTCCCGAACTAGAATAACTGCTTTCTTATGCTTTGCCGATTTGGAGGTTCCCAAGTAGACTCAATTTCCCAAACTCTCAAATTCTCTCACACAAGTTCTTCCCCAAGTGGCAATAACTTACTTAGGTTGGCAAAAATTATCTTGAGACCTTCTCAATCAGAATGTCCCGAAATGGCAATATTGCTTGGCAAAGCTACTTAGAAAGTTTTTTAAAACGTTTTAATATCTATTGCCACTCATTTGACCTTGAGCATCCGTATGAAGATCTCATGAATAATCTTGACAAATGCTTCCTCAACATTTGGCATCCAAGCATTATGGAGAACACTTCACATCCATCAATGTCCCATTGACCGGGTTTCCTAATCGATTGTTGCATTATTAAAATTGTTCTCTTAATCATCATGAAGGAACAAACAAATTGGTTGTGGTTGCTAGTTGTTGAAAGGATTGAAGAATGTCGTATAAGAAGTAATAAGAAAATTGAAGTGGAGGTAGACAAGTTTGGCCATATTGTTGAGAGTGTGAGTTAAAGATGGGAGAACAATCAAAATTAGTTTCTAAACTGATGACCCTAAATGAGAATCGAACCCCAAGTACTTATCAATGACTTATCCCCACCAAGTAACAAAGTAACATAGAAAACTCAATAAACAATTACATTTCTCGCCAATTAATTAAAAACATGTGAGTGAGCTATATATATATAACTTGCTTTCAAAGCTATAAAAAAAGTATTTGGAAGGCGAATACAAACAAAAAATAACAAATTTTGACAGAGACTCAAGCATTGTCATTATCAAGTTCCAACACCCAATAAAGAAGAAGGATTGCGTTAGATAACCAATAATCAGACAAACTGTAGGTTAATAAAAAATATATAAATTTTTTGAGAAATTATATTAGAATTATGGTATCCCTTGCAAGCAACTTCGATGTATTGCCAAATGTGGTGGAATGTATACAAAGGTTGCTACATTAACATCTATAAAGGTTCCTACATTATTGATAAAAGTTGATAAAAAGCTAATTCAAAATACTATATTGAGAAACTGAGTTAAAATAGTAGTAATCTAACAAGAAAATTTATGATGTGCATCTTACTATTAATAGAAACTTGCACGCTCCCACAATTCTTTTATAGGGTGTTAAAAGTTAGCAATTAAAAAAAAAAATTTAATATTTTTATTGTACAACATTAACATTAGAATAAACTATGTTGACTACACAACTTGTGCAAAATTATGTGAATTTAATTTTACAAACCTCATTCAAGAAAAGATGCCTTGTTGTGGCTATTTATAAATGATATTTTCTTCTTTTTAATAATGCTATCCATAGGGTTAAAGCAAAACTTGGATTAATAAAGAACCTTTGAATCTAAAGGATCTAAACACAATTTATCCATAACATAATAGACGAAATGTAAGTTTAATCATAATAGAGGATATGATGATGATGACTTTAAATTATGTTATCAATAAGATAGAGAGGTTCAAAAAATTTATTTCAAACATATAAAATAATGGCGAAATAAAAGGTAAAGTGAAATAGGATCCAAGCAAGTTGGGTGAAACGGAGGAGCACTTCACGTATGTTGTGCAATTGAAAAAAATCCACTCAGTTATTTAGAAATTTTTTTAGAGCTGCTACAAAGCCAAAAAAGCTACATAGGATAGAAAGTTGGCATGCAAAGAAAAAATATGTTGCTAAAAAAAGTGTTGGGGAGATGAAGATGTCAAGGTGGATAAATGGGAATAGATGACATAATATTATGAAAAATGATTTCATTTGTAGCAAAATTGGAATAGCTCCTATCAAAATAAAGCTCAGAGAAATTCATTTTGAACACTTTAAAAAGATTAAATATAGACAGTTTGATGTCTTGAATAGGAAGGTTGACTGTTTAAATTTTTTGGTGTTAAGAAGAAGAGGGAGATCAACAAAGCAAGAAACCATAAGAAAAAGTTTCACATACTTAAAGCTTAAAGAGGTGTTGTTATTTAAGCATGTACAAAAGAGAATATTGATTTATGCAGCTTTCCCCACTTAATGGATCTAAGGCTTGGTTTCATTGGTATTGTTCTTCAAGACAAATTCACTATGTCAGCAATATATTGGGAAACAACATATACTGTCTAGATCTTCTCAATTTTTTGGATAGAGGAACTTAAGATTTGTCGAAGTTTTGAGAACACCATTGGGGAAAGCTATATCCAAACCATATTTTTGTATTTTCATCCTTTATGGCGCATGCTGGCATAAAACTTGAAAATAAAATGAGTATCATGATATCCTTCATTAATGCTAGCTGATGGGCATGCATCATCTTTGAATCACAAATACAAGGTTTTTCCAGAAAAAAATATTCAAGTAAAATAAACAATGATTTTATGTTTTATATCACACAATTCTCATAATAAAACAAAATAAACTATGTTCATTTAAATTTTCCTCGAGCAAAAGAATACTAATTTAAATTTAAGTATTTTACCTTTGTATCCATGGATATTTTATTTCCACTCCATCAAATTCTTCAAACAAAGCAAGTTAAATGAATGTATGGTTTGAGATAAAAGAAATCCCAAAATAAAATAATTGCAATATAAATACTTTTAGGTAAAATAAAAACAGAATGAAAAACATTTAACGGGTTTAAAACTCTTATAGTGTAGTTGATTATTGGTATTTATTTGAGCAAAAAACAAATCCAATGCATTTTAAGAAAAATTTTCATAACTAGGATGCTAACAAGGGACTGGCAGGGGACCTGCACATGTCGTTAGCTTAGCTACCAGCAAGGCCTAGCATCAAGCAACGACAGTTTGGTGTGTCTCCAATGAGAGAGATAATATTAAACTTCTATGGTGGTTCTAGTTAAACATAATTTTTGAAATCAGTGAGCACCTTGCTAAAGCCAAGTAACGGTCCAGCAAGAGGACCCTTGTTAGGTTCGATCCTTAAAACAAGTATTTGACTATGGCATAACCTAATAAAGAGGTGAATATAGTAGGCTAAAAAATTTTCAAAAAACTAAAAAGCATGTGCTACAATTTGATTTGAATAAACTTGTTTTAATCACAACCACCTACAAGAGAAAATAGCAAAAATATCTAAATAACAATAATATGTAAAAACTAAAAATAGGAACAAGCAAACCAAAATTTACAATTATTATGATCAAACCTAAATCCTATATCTACTATTTGAAAAGTTATCTTCTCCAGTAATCTACTCCTTTATATTTCTAGACAAAAGAGGATCATGATGCATGAGCTAATTTCATGTTGTGGTAAGTAAGAAATCAAAATATGTTATATGATAACTTTTCTCATATTCTACACTCTAAATTTGAATTGTCATGCACACACAATTTGATTGTCTTATTAAATATCTACACAAAATCTCAAGATAAATTATTGGGAATACATAATAAAATTATTTGTTTACTTAATCAAAATTATAAAAGCTTGAGTTGTTAAAAATCTTTTCTTTTTAATGATAATAAAAAAAAATTATTTTTAATAAAAGTGCATTTATAAAATAAATAACCTTAAGCTAATCACTCTCAAGTGCAAATAATAACATAAATTCAAATATAAACTCAAAATATAAGCAAACTCCACCTCAAAATATGTTTTTCATTCATTATAAAAAGAATACAAATATGATTCACCCTGAGAAAATAGAAAAATAGATCAAGAAGACAAAAACAAATTGAAGGCCCCCATTTATCAACACAAAAAGGACCACTAATAATTGGGCTAAAGCGATGGTATTCGAAAATCAGGATAATGTGGGTAATACTCAAATATAGCACTAAATTGTTCAGTAACAGTATGAATGGATCAGCAAATAGGTCAATGTTATCAAGACAGGTTTCAACAGTTTCTAGACAATGAGAAGCATCATCTCAAACTTCCAAATCCATCTTCTAGAAAATAGGCACAAGTCTCTACATTTGTATATTTTTTTTTAGTGTCGTTTGTCACACAACATTAAGTTTATTGCATGTTTTCAGAATTAAACATGTTCATTTTTATAGCTGTTTACATTATTATTATTTTATTGTTAGACCCAGCACGTGACGAATATTTTGATTCGTTGACCAACCCAAGTAGTAATCGGAGACACATTTTAACCCTTCGGGTGCTACTACAATAATCTCGTCATAGAAGATTCACTTACGCCATGCTAACTACAATACAATACTCTTACTTTGTAACTCTTAAATTGTTTCACAATCCCAATCTTAGCAATGACTTTCTAAAGACTTACGCATGTGGTTTCAAAAAGCTACAGTGGTGAATGATGTCAATCATCTTAAAGATAAGGGCATCCTTTTGTGGGATTGAACAAAGATCATATCGCTTTAAGGATCTTCAAGCTCAAGCACGCCACATCAAAGACTACCCCATATTGTCCAACCAACCATCAACCTCTTTCAACATTCAAGTTTTTTATTCTTTTCAGCCCTCCTCACCACAGAGAATTTAGATTGTGTTCATATACTTTATTTCAAAAAAAATTCAGCACCAATTCATGTATTGTGTACTCTTACATGTGGCATTTACCCTCATGATCTCGAACATCATCTTCACCCCACCAACAAAAGCATCAATTCTCTTTGTAATGTAAACCACATGGAGAATTCAGAGAGAGATTAAAGAGATTTTAGCCAATCTTCATATACCTTGTCACCTTCTCAAGATACATACCTAACCCCCAATGCAAAGTCCCTTTCCAAGCTGAAAGCACTAAGAGCATAAAATTAGAATTCTATTATGTCACTTGTCTAATTTTTATTGACCAGAAAATAAAACATCATAGAAGTGATTATTCTAACCCTTAAAGATAGAGAAACAAATTTGTGGAACTTCAATTACACAAAAGCCTAGCAGCTCCCAAGGTTTTCATGTTACTTAATGCAGGGGTGTGTGACAGAGAGAGTCAGTGATAGATCAAATGTTAGAAAGTCATTTGCTATGTTACGTCTTTTGGTTCTTAGAGAATGTATCCCAAAGTAAACCCAAAATATTTAAAAATATTGTAACTTAATGATGTCATAACACTCTAAATTGATACTATTAAAAAATAACATTGTTATTCGGTATTCATATTTTTCTTGTAATTGGCTTGAGATTTTCGCAATAACAAGGGTTGCATTCACTATTGCCAATATTTTGCTCCATTGTCCCCTTTTGCCTTTTACAACTCCTACATTTTCTTTTTTATTGATATTATTTGAATCAAGTAATGTGAGTTTATCATCTCCATTGTCCCCTTTTGCCTTTTACAACTCTTACATTTTCTTTTTTATTGATATTATTTGAATCAAGTAATGTGAGTTTATCGTCTAGTCTAAAAATCAAAGAGAAAACAAGCAAAATAATATAATAACTATTTCACTTATCCGTTCACCCCTTGTTGCACTTATCTCACCTCCACTCAACTATACTTACTTTCAAACTCCTAAATTATCTCACAATCACAGTCTTAGCAATAACTTTCTAAAGACCTGCTCATGTTGTTTCAAAGAGATATAATGGTGAACTAGGGGAATCATCTTAAAGATGGGGGCATCTTTTGTCAGATCAAACGAAACTGTCGCTTCAAGGATCTTCAAGCTCAATCATTATTTTCTACTACAGTTTCAGATAAAAGTTGCACACCACATCGAAGTACCCCCCTATTGTCCAACAAACCATCAGCCTCTTTCGGCATTCAAGTTTTTTACTCTTTTTAGCACTCCGCACCACAGAGAATTTAGATAGTGTTCGTCTATTTTATTCAAACTTTTTTCAACCCCAACTCCGGCATTGTACTCTTACAAGCAGTATTTGCTCAGCATGATCTCGAACGCAATCTCCACCCCCACCAACAAATGGATCAATTCTCTTTGTGATGTAATCACATTAAGAACTAGAGAGACATTAAAGATATTTTATCTAATCTTCATATTCCTTATCACCTTCTCAAGACACATACCTACTGATGCAAAGTATGCCCAACTTGTTCTTAAGTGCATCTCTTTCCAAGACGAAGGCACTCAGAGCATAAAATTAGAAATCTGCTATGCCACTTGTCTAATTTTTTCTGACCAAAAAAATAAACATCGTAGAAGTTTTTATTTTAATCCTTAAAGATATAGCAAACAAATTTGTGGAACTTCATTTACACAGGAAACCCAATTTGTGCATGGTACACTCATTTTTGCCACAAGATTTGAAACATATCGTATTGTTATATGCACACATCATGAGCACCTTCACTATTTTACTACAAACAATTTTAAATTTAAGGAAAAATAGCAGCACAACAGGAAGGCCCTGCCAATTATCAAAGTTCACTACAAGATGTTCGCTTAAAAACATATATGAACATCTCAAAAATTTTGAAACTTATGTCTATGTTCGAGAAAAAGAAATTGGAAGCCCACTTTAACGGCATTTATCGAGATTGTCGATCCATCAATAGAACTCAAACAGTTTAGCGGGTTCTTTGAGGATAACCCACCGTATCCAGGTTTTCTACCACCATCGCCTCTATTCAGTTATGAATGACTCTATTCAATTAAAGTAGTAGTAATTTCCAGCAAAATGTTTTTTTTACTTCTTGATGTATTATTGTTTTTTTCATAAACAACATTTGTAGTCATTTATTAATGAATGGAAAGTATACTTTGAGGAAGAATTTAGTTATATTTTGAGTTTACTTTTGCTTTTAAATTTTGTTTGTATTTGATAATGCTTAGCTTAAGCATTTTTATAATTGTTCTTTTATCAAAAACAAAATCAATAATTTTTCAACATCAAAAATGAAATGACTGTTAATCCCATGAGGTTTTATAAATTTAGTGTAAGAAACAAATAATTTTGCGTTTTTAATAGCTTATATTGTGATTTTGTACAGAAATGTAATAAGAATGATAACTCAAGACACCAAAAATAGTCAAGCTGTATAAGCGAAACAATTGAAGCTTACAAATAATAATCTTTAAGATTTTTTTTCTATTTTATTTTGTTGTATAAAACCTTTAAAAATGTGAAATTGTGTTGTAGAGTGAAAGCAAAGTTAACCAAGAGCATGTTCTAATTTTCTACTGATAATGGTGCAAAATTAGCTAGTGTCATGATCCTCTCCCCAAAAAACCAAATTATAACTGTTGGAGTATATTGGAAAGATTAGACAGGTGCCACGACATTTACTTCAACCTACAAATCACAAAACTCCAAAAACTAGCTATTGGAATGAAGTAAAGCTTATCGTTACTAAAAATTATCTATTGTTAAACTGACTAATTGTCATACAAAATATAAATTGTTGAAGCTCTGACAGAAAGTTAATGTTGGTTGTTCCAGAAACTAACTACTGGAGAAGTATTATAAGCCATAAATAACACAAGCAAACAGCATTTTACAAAGTTTAATACTAATCCTAAAAAATGGTATCTTACTCTCTCATTTGCAATATCATTACAGAGAAACTTTAAATAGTCCAATGGATGTTGAGCAAGAAACTGGCAGCTCCACTGTCCAAGGCTTCAAGAATGAAGGATTGCTCGATCGTTCCATCATTAAATCCTAGGAGGGTAGTATAAATTTTTCTGCCTACGGTGTACGTGAAGAAAAGACTACTTGACAAGTGGATTTTCGAAGAAAATGAATCACCAAAGAGTTCATGTAAGATTTGAGTTTGATCTGAAACAACATAATCTTGATTTGATTGTTCTTGATCTTAATTTTGTAATTTCTTTCAGCATAAAATTCAGTGGTTTTCTCTTGAGTGTGATTGTGATCAAAAACCTATCTCAGATCAAATTAAAAAAACTTAAATGTTTTTATTTTCCCAAATAATCAACTTAATTCACTTCCTCTTAAGCTGTGTTACTATCAAATACTTTCCAAAAAGTTTGAACTCAACACTAATGCTATTAAGGCACTTTTATGGTATGCATCATTGAGATGGATTTATATTTTCCTAAAATTAGAGGAAATCCAAATTCAAGAACTATTGGCCTTACTTTGCTTTGACATTATATAATACAAAATACATAAAATTAGGTAAGTAGGAGTAGTAGCGCTAAAGTAAGGTGATGAGTCAAAAGTCCCAAGTCAGAAAGTGGATATATATATAAAGTAAGCATGATAGAAAGCTGGCTTAGGTGAGATCGTAGCCCTTTAGATACCCGGGATCTCTCGTAAGGATAGAGAAAGAAGACTAATTTCAGTAGATATCCACCACTAGTTCTAGATTTGTAGTTGTAATAGTAAGCATGTCAATTTTGAAGCAAACCACAATGTATGTAAATGAAAGATCAAGAGTTTGAGCCAGCTTGAAATAGCTTCAGTACCATGAAGAAAGGAGAGTAGCGAAGCCTATCAAAGTTTCATAGTAGTTTTAGTTGCATTTAATCAAACGATGGCAAATCGGCAGAGATTGCGATTTTCATACGAGATCACTGTAAAGGCTCAGCCGCACCTCTGACTTTTCCCAGGCACGCTCGCGACTTTCCAGGCTTTGACCATGTCTCCCGAATGTAAAATATTTAATTTATGCCCCAATACAAAAAAAACAAATAGCCCTTAAAAAAAATAGAAGTGAGAAGCAATAAACTTGTTGCACACTTACTCAAGCACAAATGGGCTAATGTAAGCCAAGTAGTGAATAATATAAGCTTATAAAAATTGCCTTAATTTTCTCTTAACATGCTCATAATAATCAAATGTATTAAGAAAATGTTAACATGGAAAATGATAATTTACTATGGGTATGCATAAACTTTTAGAGGTTGTTTAGTTCAATATTATTAGATAACAAGATTATTAAGATGTTTGTCATTAAATGTTAATATTATTAAGGATTAGAGCTAGCACATTTGTTCAAACCTCAAAATTGACTCAAAACCAACTTGAATTTTAGTTCAACTAGAAATTGAATTGAAAAATTCCGAGTAGAGTCACAAGTCAAGTTTCAAACTAAATATTTATTTTTAAGTCCAAAAAACCAACTTGAATTTCAGTTCAACTCGAAATTGAATTGAAAATTACAGAGTAGAGTCATAAGTCGAGTTTCAAACTAAAAATTTATTTTTAAGTTCAAGTTAACTCGCTCAAATTATGATTCGAGCCAGCTTAAAATTAATGAGAAATATATTTTGTATGCATTACAAATTAAACAAAAAACCATGATATTAAATGAGGCTGCATAAATGAAAGATAGGTTGTAAGTTCGAATCATAGCTCTTGCAGAATTTATTTGTTTATTTTGTGCTATGTTTGAGTTATTAGACTCAAATCTACTTCGAGATCGAAGTCCTAAGATTATTAATATTAAAGTCTTGAAAAAAATATTTTAAGCTAACTCGATTCGATTTCAAACTTAACTCAAAATCTAATTATTTCGAGTCAAGTTAGCTCAACTCCAAATAGAATTTGAGTTCAAACCAAGTTCGAGTTGAACAAAACTTAAAAGAAGTTAAAGCCAAGTTTGACTTGTTAGAACTTGACTCGGAGTTAGCCCTATTAGAAATTTATATGACACTTTGCTTATGTTATTATGATGGTAAGTGTTATGAAAGTAAAGATATATTTTTTATCATGTCTCTTGTATTAGCTCTTTTCCTCGGGAAAAATATCTCTTTTTTTTCAATTGGAGAGATTTGTGATCACTCTACTTCTCCTCTCAAGCTCAGTTTTTTTTATAAAAATCTTTTCTCTTGAAACATATCTTCCTCTCCAACTTCGGTTTGACTCAATTTCTACTGTGAATCCCTCCATTATCCTAAAATCGTCAATTAACCCAATGAATTATAATCAGCGATCTCTAGATGTAGGCAGATTTGAGCAGACATCTCGATAAACACTGGATTTTATGTAATTATTTGAAAGTGGAAGATAGCATCGCTACAAACCAAACTGCGGCAAACTCCAGTAGCATCATGTTACATCAAAATATTGGTGAACCAAACAGCCCCATTAATCTCATCGAAATCCCTAATCAATTAATTCATCACATAACTTGGCATTGCAGAATATAAAAAATGCATCATGCAACTTCCTTCATATCTGAAACATTGAAAACTAAGATACATTTTCATGCACAATTAGCAGGCGATTACCATGTAATTGGTAAGGGATGATTTCCCGGCATTAGGAGCGCCAACGATTCCAACGGATAGCGATTTCTGGTATTCCACCTTTACTTCCATATTTTCATCTTCGGCGTCGTCCGGAGGCCGCAATGCAGATTCTAAGAGAATCTTCGCGAGCATATTTGCCCTTTCTTTCTCCTCCTCGGGCGCCTCCTCTTCCTCATCAGGTAATCGAGAGCGTTTTACTTCACCAAATAAGACTTGGTCGGCTTTTTCCCGATATTTATTGTCCCATCGTTGAAAATTCTTCTTTCCAACAGAAGAAGATCGAGCAACAGTGACGGTGGGGGAAGAAGAGGGGAGGGAGAATTCCTGACTGTCAAAGTCCGGCACGCTGTCGTCCGAGGTATCCGCTGAGGCTTTCTCGAGATGAGCGGAGGAGAAGAATCGAGAAAGGGGATTGAGATGAAGGCGCGAGATCGAGGAACGGGACAGCGTGAAGAGCCTAGCTGCTCTCAAAGTTTTCATGTCACTTAATACAGGGATGCGTGACAGAGAGTGAGGTTAGGTCATCCGAGCGAAGGAGGCGTTGAGATGGCAAGAGACGAATTTGGAACTTTTTATTTTAAAAAAAATAAAATTGTAAAATAAACATAAAATAATAGTATAATTTGAATTCAATATAATTTTATTATTTTATATCTATATCTATTTATCTGTTTGTAACATATCTTCTTTATTTTATATTTGTTGATATAATTTTTTGGTGATGCTGAAATTTTTCTGTGATTTTTAGTTTTTTTTAAATATTTGTAAGAAAATAAAAAAAAATGAATTGAATAATATGATAAATTATGTGAAGAAATAAAAAAAGTATCATTTGAATTGAACAATTATCTAAAATCATCAATAGCAATAACAGCAACAAATCTAAAATCATCTTAATTGAACAATAAGATAAACTATAAAAGATAAAAATACTATCTTTGCAATATTTAAGATGCCTCATTCTCAAATCAATGACATAATCAATAATTAATATTATCAGACTGAATGCATCATATTTTCATCAGCAGTATGCAAAAACTCGATCAAATGTATTTTTCATTAATTGAATGGTGATTTTAATTTTCAAGCCAAATATTTTTCAAAATTTTTTGAATTGCTTACATTGAATTGGATGTGTGTGTGTGTAACAACTCAAGGTTGTTATATATGTTAAACCTAACATAATATGTCCCAAACCTCTTCCATTAATCATTAATTATCATTAGAAGTGAATACTGAAGTTTTAATCCGATTTGGAGATCTATCGAACTAATCGTCGAATTTAGCTAATTATTTAATTAAGAAAAATAAGGTACTTATTTTGAACTCCAAATCAAAATTTGATTTTATCGTTGAATTCTTCATCCTCAAATTAGATATGAGGGAAGTTTTGAGAATTTTTAAAAATCGTTCGATTTTATAGAATATTTTAATATATTTTAAATACTTAGAATAATAAAATAGTTAAATAACTTTAGATCAAAAATTTGATCACATTTTTGGGTTCCTATCATCTAAATTATGTATGGATAAATTTTTGAGATTTTTTGGGATCCCTTAAATTGAAATAACATTTTTGAATTTTTAAATATTATTTAATTAATAAATTCCAAACAGCTAACTATTTTAACAGATCGTGTTAGATCCGCTGTGTAACAAACCAAAGGTTATTAGCCAGTATTTATTAGTCAAATAAATTTGTAATCATCTCCATTGGTCTCCATAAGGTGTTTAGATCAAATCCTTCAAATTTGAAGTGATTTGGAGCTCAATAGAATATAATGAATATTTTAGTATATTTGATTAATTAGAAATTTGAGATATTTAATTTGATCTCGAAATTTAAATCTGACTTCGTAATTAACTCATCACCCCAAAATTAGATATGGGTGAAGTTTTAGAAGTGTTTGGAAGTCGTTGAATTTTCCCAAATATTAAATGTATTTAAATACTCAAAAAATTAGGATAATTAAATTGATCTCAAAATCTAAATCTAACTTTATCGTTGGGTTACTCACTCCCAAATTAGTTATGAGTAAGTTTTTGGAATTTTTCAAAACTTATTTATTCATCTACTTTTAATTAAAAAATGTGTTAACTAAAATTAAAAAATAATTAATTAAAATCCTTCATTTCACTTATGTGCTGGGCCCCACTCCCCTCTTCTCAAGTCCTGCATGCGCCTTTTCTTCCTCCACTTGCGCACGCAAGACCCTTTCCATCCCCATGCTGCTGATGGGAGAGGACTTGCTCCCTCTCCCAGCCTATATCTCCTCAACTCTATATTAACTGCTCCAATGGCCTCTCCTCTCTACTTTTTGCAGCTAAAGCCTCCTCCTCCCAAGCTCCATCCTAAGCTAAAAAAGAAGATCCTTACTTCCCAAGTTTCATCCCAAGCTAAAGAAGAAGCTTCTTCCTTCCAAGCTCATGTAAAAAACTAGCTGGAATATCTATTTGTAAGCTAAGGTACCTCACCCTTGTACCCTCCTCGTGCCACTGTATATGAATTTAATCAATGCCTTTGTGAAATGATGTTTTGAGTAGCTCTTGCATGGCATTAGGCTTTATTGTCGAGCCTCAATCGGCCTCGATCGAGCCCGATCAAAGCTCATTTTGCCCATTAGAAAACAATTCATGCATTAAAATTTTTGTATACCTGGACTTAAGGCATTATTGTTTACTTATTATAATGATCATTTCATGTTGATTTTGGTACCAGGAAAGACCTTTTCATCGGCCACACTTGAGGTGCCCTAAATCGGGAGTATTTTGGTGACATATAGGAGGAGTCTGTAACAATCTAAATTGTTACTTAGGTTAATTAGGGCTAATATAAGTCTTAATTATAGTTCTAGTGCATTAATTAAGTCATTTAGAACTCACCTCTAAGATCTAGTCCAAATCAGGGATCAAATGATCAAATCCTGATTTCTGGAAAATTTAGAAATCCTAAAATTTGACCTGTTTAAATTGACCTCAAATCAAAAAACGGACTTCGCCATTGTGCTAATTGCCCCCAAATTGGCTTGGGGTGATATTTGTGTGTCAATCGGATTTCGTCAAAATTTTGGCACCCCGAAAAAAATTAATTAAATAAATACTCGTCAAAACCAAAATATGATTGCACCGTTGCGTTCCTCACCCCCTATTTAGCTAAGGTGATTTATTGAGGATTTTAGGAATACATATAATTACTTAGTTTAATTAATAAAATTTGTGTAAAAGGATTTAAATAATAATAGTTATTAAATATTATTAACGGCGCTGTTATTTCCTTAAGCTGTCGTTACTCCGTTAACGTCAAGATCTAACGGCAAGATCGGGCCATCCGATCAAGCAATCGGACGGACCCTCTTCATCTTCTCCAAACCACACACAAAACCTACGTGTGGCGTGCAGAGGGGAACACCTCCTCCTTCCTGCCTCGCCAGATGGCGAACACCGCTTCCAGGCTCCCATTAAATCCATAAATGATCCTTTCTTGCTGTTTTTCGTGCTCGGAAGTCACGGAAAAAAAAAAGGAAGGAGATCACTCGCATCTTGAACCCTAAGCCAAACCTTAAAGCTCGAATCAGGTACTAGCTTCCTTCCTTACATCTGCTAAGTTAAATTATTGTGCATGCAAGGTTCGATTTAGGTTATTTTGAACTCATGTGATTTCGATTTAAGCCTCTTGCATAAACCCTAAAATGCCGATCGCAATAGAAGAAGTAACGCCATCTGGGTAGGGCTGAACCTGACCCGCGTTGGCATAATTTGGGTCGCACACAGTCCAGGTGGGGCCCACCCGTGAAGATGTTCACGGGTCTTTTGGCCCACGGTTTAAACCGTGGTGGGTCCCACTGACTCGGCGGCTGCGGGACCCACACCTTAACAGGCCGCTCAAATTAATTTGAGAGTGTGGGGCCCATCTTCGTTCGCCATCCATCGAACTTCTGACGCATGTTGCTGGCGGGGCCCACCTTGACAGGTGTCATGCTGTGGTCATCTCGTGCAAAACATGGGGCCCAATGCTGTCACTTTATTTATTAAATACATAACTTTAAACAAATAATATAATACACACACACACACATATATATATATATATACACTTTATCAAATGTTGTTAGATTAATTAAATTAATTAATTTAAACTCTAAAATTTTAGGTGCTTATAACTTTCAATCCATATATCCAAACATAGCATATGTATGTGTTATTTTCATCAAAAAAGTATGAGAAATTTATTGACATTATCCAAATTTTCTTAGGATTTATATTTAATATAGTGACATTTAGGATTCTCACAATTTGCCATAAATACCACAAAACTTCATTATGTCATAACTTTGTATTCATCAGTCCAAGCATACCCAACATGGGTCTCAAAGTAATCAGCAAAGCCTAATGATTAATCCATTAGTGTTAATTTTGCTGTTTGGGTGATAATTTGACTAATTACTTTTGGACTCAAAACCTAATCTTCCATAGTTCATAATGTTTCACACACTAGTCCAAACCTAATCAATATGGGTCTTAAAATGATCAGTAAATCCTTTAAAATAACTTAATAGTGTCAATTTCTCTGTTTGGATTAATATTGGCTTAATCACTTTTATGACTCATTCCTAATTATCCTAATTAACTCAAGAAATTCAATTGACCATAACTTGGTCAATTAAACTCTAAATTAGGTCTTCCAATATATGATTTTGATTAGAAAGACCTGATTAACAGTAAATTACAAAAATATTTTAGATCTAATGGTTAGATCTCTTAATCAACCCTAATTACCTTAAAACTTGATTAGTGAATATTAGCTTAATTAATAATATAAATTGAGTAATTTTAGCTTTTGATTACTCCTAGAGTAGAATAAAACTTGATTGTGTAATTAGTTTAGTAATTATATGATTAATTTCACTAATCACCCTAAACCCTAATATTAACTCTAAAGCTTGTATTGGCTATAACTTAGCCAATACTTATCAAAATTTAATGATTTTTAGTCCTATGAAAACCTTAGAACATAATCTTTAATAAACTGATAGAAAAGTTAAATTTTATTAGGATAAATTACTAATTTGCCCTTATAGGTCAAATTCCTTAATCTGTTCTTATTAGGCTTAATACTTGACTAAAATAGATGTACTTACTATCTAAACTCATATTAGATAGTAAGTAATCATTCTACTTTAATAAATTTTAGTTTAGAGCCCCAATTCATAAAGTTGAATTTTAGACCCTTAAGAAGGGGCAAAATAGTCATTTTGCACAAATTTAAGTTTAAATATTCTTAAACTTTAAAATTATAATTAAACCTCTAAAATCAGTATTATGACTGATTTAGAATCATTTAGGATGATTTATCTTATCATTTTTCTACTTTTAGAAAATACCCTAAAATTCATTTAGTTCACCTTATGCCTTCCATAAGTTAATTATACCATAACCCCAGTTAAGTAATATCAAACTTAAAGCTTAAATATTCTCTTTAGGACTTTACCTCTGTAACAACCTGAGTTGTTACTTTAGATAATTAGGGTTAACCCTAAGTCTTAAACATAATTAGATGTGCTAATTAGGTCAATGGAGTCAACCTCCTAAACCTAGCACAAATCAGGAGTCAATTGGATTGAATCCTGATTTTTTTAGAAAATCCGAAAACCCTAGAAAGACCTATTTAAATTGACCTCCGATCAAAAAATGGACACCGCCATTACGTTCCTTGACCCCAAATTAGCTTGGGGTGAAGTTTTCGTGTCAATCGGAAGTCGTCGAAATTTCAACGAATATTTTAATAATAAAAATATCACGGAAATAGAGGTATCAAAATACTTGTCGAATCAAAAATCCGACTGCGTCATTGAATTCCTTGACCCAAAATAGCTTGGGGTGAAGTTTTCGTGTCAATCGGAAGTCGTCAAAATTTCAACGAATATTTTAATAATAAAAATATCACGGAAATCGAGGTATCAAAATACTCGTCGGATCAAAAATCCGACTGTGCCATTGAATTCCTTGACACCAAATTAGCTAGGAAAAATATGTTCAAAATTTTCTGAAATTTTTTCAAAAAAAAAAAAAAAAATTTATTTTTTTACTGTAGCTAACGGCGTGCCGTTAAGTACTTAACGGACCCGTCACTGTAGCTGATGGCGCCGTCAATCTGGACGGCGCCATCTCACCCGTTGGATCGGCCCAGATCCAACGGCTGCGGAGTCGTCTTCCTCGACGACTCCGCCCGCGTAACACGCGGCGGCCCGTCGCCATTTCTGGCCAATCCGGCCGTATCCAGGCCTCGGCAAGGTCGCCGTCCGGTCTATAAGACCTCGGCCTACCCCTAGGCTCTGAGTTTTCACCGATCGGAGCCCGGATCGAGCCGGAATCAAGCCCGGAAGTCAGCCTTTCTTTTCCGCCGAATCCTTCGTCGATCCGAACTTCAGGTACCCCGATCTCCCTCGTTTACCGTTCGATCGTTGCAAAAATTGTAGGATAGGTAGATCAACATGTCCTCTTCACATCCACCGTTCCGATCGGGCTAAAACTCACCCGATCGGGTGCACCAGGTCCCCGAAGTGGATTGGGTTCGGTCCGCCGAACCCCCGGAAGGCGAATGGTCATGCCTTCGGGTCGGGCCGGGCCGACCCGAGCCCGACCCGACCGGATCGGGTCCGCGTCAGCGCTGGTGGGGCCCACCCGGCCACGTGGCAGCCTACGGGCCCGCCACGTGTCAAGTGGGGGCCCACAGCACCGTCAGCCAGGCTGAGTCAGCAGCCGTGGGACCCACAATGCCACGTGGCAGCCTCTGGCAGTGCCACGTGTCAGGTGGGCCCACTGTTCAGTCAGTCGGGCTGAGTCAGCAGCCCGTGGGACCCACAGTGCCACGTGGCAGCCTCTGGCAATGCCACGTGTTAGGTGGGCCCACTGTCTAGTCAGCAGGGCTGAGTCAGCAGCCCGTGGGACCCACAGTGCCATGTGGCAGCCTTCGGCAGTGCCACGTGTCAGGTGGGCCCACTGTCCAATCAGCCGGGCTGAGTCAGCAGCCCGTGGGACTCACCGTGCCACATGGCAGCCTCTGGAAGTGCCACGTGTCAGTGGGGCCCACTGTTTGTTAATTAGAAATTAATTAAATTAATGTTAGTGTTAATTAATTACTGTTTAGCCCTAATTAATTACTGTTAGTAGTTAATTAAGTTAGGGTTAGTACTAATTACTTTTAAACAGTAACTTTAATTAAATAATTATAATTAAAGATTAATTAAGGATTAATTAACTGTTAATTAAATCTTAAACAGTAATTAGGATAATTAATTACTTTTGAACAGTAAATTTAAATAATTAAATATATTAGAGATTAATTAAGACTAATTAAATAGTAATTAGTACTAATTACTTTACTACAGTAAAATTATTTAATTAATTAATTAATAATTAAACAGTGATTAATTAAATAAAAACTTTAGGAATAAACAGTAAATTTAAATAATTAAATATAATTAGAGATTAATTAATATTAATTAAACAGTAATTAGCACTAATTACTTTACTACAGTAAAATTATTTAATTAATTAATTAATAATTAAACAGTGATTAATTAAATAAAAACTTTAGGAATGAATAGTAAATTTAAATAATTAAATATAATTAGAGATTAATTAAGATTAATTAAACAGTAATTAGCACTAATTACTTTACTACAGTAAAATTAATTAATTAATTAATTAATAATTAAATAGTGATTAATTAAATAAAAACTTTATGAATGAACAGTAAAATCATTCAATTTGAATAAATGAATAGTAAATTAATTCAAATTGTATTTTTGAATAGTAAATCTTAAAAGTTTAATAACTTTTTGTATGATGATCCAAACATTGCCAATATGGGTCTTAAAATACTCAGAAAAATATTTAAGAACAAATGGCATAATATAAAATTTCGTTTTGGGTACGCATAACGAGGTAGCATTTTAGAGCCTCTTTAAGACACCATAACTTTTTACCCGATTATCGAAACATAGTCAATATGGGTCTTAAAATGCTCAGGAGAGTGGCCCCATCACCATGGTAGTATTAGTTTTCCTATTTGGACATCAGGATAAAAATTCAACTCTAGAATTTAGAGTTGACTGCAGTGAAAAATGACCAAAATGCTCTTGGACTTCAAATGGCCATAACTTGGTCAATTTAACTCCAAATCCAAAAATTCAAGAAGCTACCTAGTTTAGAATTTTAATGTCATCATTTTCACAAAAATAATATTTAGGATTTGAACCCTAACATTTAGGGAAATGACCAAAATACCCCTAGCCTTATTTTAGCCATAACTTGGCTGTTTCTCGTCCAAATTGGACGTACTTACTGTCTATCTTCAAGTTGTGAAGATAGACAGTAAGGAATTAGTTAGAGAAGATAAAACTCAGTTTAAACCCCTAAATCAAAAGTTGATTGACCCATAAAGTAGGGGCAAAATAGTCATTTTACCTTAAAATTGGAAATGCGCAACTTTAGCCCTTAATTAAAATCTTAGAATACTAGGATTAATAATGTAATCATATTAGTACCATGTAAGTAAATAAAACAAGTCATTAAATTGAATTCCAATAATTTTTCCTAAGTCTTAAGCATCCCACCTTAAGGACCTTTCCTGAGAGTATGACTAGATCCTAGGTTAGAGTTCATTCATTGGGTAAATTGGGTTACCCTATGGGTGAAACCTTGGTTTTAGTAGTTTTTAGATATTATTTTGTTTTACAACCCATTCTGATTAGTTTATCTTTTAACTTTAGATTTAAGATAGGAGATTCATCCTATTAAGTTTGATTACTTAATAGGATCTGCCTTAACTAGTATATCACTTATAGTATAAAACCTAGAACTTAGGTCTTCTCTAGTTGGGATTATGTGATTAAACCTAAAACCTCGTAGTATTTAATCCATAATCTATAGGTATAGAAGATCTTGATCAGATCTTAGTTAGAACGTCTAAATTCACAAAAATTAGGACATATGATTTATTCGTTTAATTCGTAGTCGTCTATCTGATTGAACTAGATTTGAACCTGATCAGTTCCAATCCTTTTTAACTTAATAAGGACGAATTTCTGAGTTACACTCAATAGTAGGAAAACGGTGATCCTGAACTTGTGTAACTTGGAATAGTTAGCTGGTTAAGTAGAAAACAAATGATATCACCATGTGTAGTCGAGTCTCTTGCTTACTTGTTATTTGTTGCTACGCATACCTTGTAATTTTGTGCCTTATATTTTCTTTGAACATATCATATAAGACATTTGATGCATAAATAAAATATTAAGAAATTATGGAGACTCATTAGATTCCTTATGAAAATATTAAAGTAAATAAGTGAAATGATAATGAATTGATGTGATTGAGCTGCCTCTCAGTGTTCTTTTAATCATACCGAATGTTGCCCTAGCCGTATCGTGCTAGGAGTTGCCCTAGCCGTACTGTGCTAGGATATTTCGGTATGATAGTTGGTGACCTAACCGTATCGAACTAGGAGTAGCCCTAGTCGTATCGTGTTAGGGCCATATATGTGACTGTTGTTGGCTTAGTCGTATCGAGCTAGGAGTAACCCTAGCCGTATCGTGCTAAGATCTTCAGTTTCTTTTGGCGAGCTAGTGTAGCTCTTTTCTGTATGGCAGTTGATGTATTATAGATTTATATGCAGTTATGGTTGTTTCAGTATATTCTTTTTTTTTTCAGTCAGCTATTTTCTTGTACTGTTTTATATATATTTAGGATGTTAGAATCTTACTGCTATATGTATATATCACTGCTGAGTTATTCATTTTTAATTAGTATATTATTTTTATTGATCACCAGCATGTTTAGGATGTAGAATTTTTCTTCCAACATTTATTAAGTTATATTTACACTTAAATGCCATTCCTTGATTACTTGTTATACGAGGCATGCTTCAGCCTCTTTTCTTTGCCTTGTTTATACTATAGAGCATAGTATATAGTTTGCCTTTTTACTTGTGTTGCTTACTGCTCCTGTATTTACACATCATGCTTAGAAGTAAATGGTAAAATGGTGATATTATATAACTTTATTAAAAATTCAGCTTAAAATGTACTTAGACAATTATCTAATCAGATTTTTCTTTTTTTTTGGCTGGGGCCCTATATTGTGAAACCGACAATGGCAGACTCCTTTCAGTTAGACGAGCAGGAGTTAGGTGTGGAGCCGTACCCCGAGGAGGAGTCCATAGAAGAAGTTGCCGTTTAGTCCCTTTATACTTCGAGTGAGAATGAGTGGTTTTCATTCTATTTTTATTTAACCATTTTAAATTATGTAATAATACAGGTACCATTGACTGTATATTGGTTTTTATGCTTATATTCTGAGTCTATTATTCTTATTTACACTGTGATGCTTGGATAGTTTACATTTCCTTAAATCGCTTCCGCACTCTGTTTATTTACTTATATAGTGACTATTTGATTAATTCTGAGTTAACCTTCCTCTAATCAGGTGGATTGTGGGATTTATCCTAATCCAATGCTAAGTAAGGGGTTAATCAGAGTGACACCCCACCCTTAATCTAAACCTATTGAGGGTTAAGGGTGAGGGTCGCCACAACCTCAAACCTTTAGGATCTTATTTCCTTATGGTCTAGCTTAGAAATTTATATTAGAATTTATCTATTAAGTAAATGGATACTTAATAGATCAAATTTTGGTTTTATAGTTTTTTAAAATTTCATCCTTTATTTATAATTATTTTGTATTAAAACTTTAAATTTAAGATTAGATATCCATCTTATTAAGGCTTTATTTTGCTCAATAAGATAACCTTAATTATAGCTCGTGAGAATTTAGGTTTAACTTTATACAATTAGGATTAGAACTTATTAGATTAAGAAGTTAAAATCAAATACTTAGATTTTAACATCTTAATCCTCCAATTTTGATTCATATTAATCAAGATTAGCTTGGGATTCGTAAAATCATCAATTATGACATTTGATTTATTTATTTAACTTAAATAAGCGTCATGTGATTAATATATGTTAGAACTTGATTAGTTTTAATTTCTCTTAACTTATAGGACTGATATTCTGAATTTATACTTGATAGCTAGATGTTGAAGATCTTAAACTTGTATAAGTTCAGATTAAATAAAATGACTTAATTAGAAAATAAAATGATATCATAAAATTTATTTAGTGTTATTTTATTCATTGAGATTTGTATGCTTTACTTCCTTATTTTGAACTTTATACTTTGATATTTTATCGAGCATAGTACATTTCTATGCGTATTTGATTCATTCGTAAAGCATATTCATAATTGAAAGAAAGAGTTTAAAGCAATGAATTGTATGTAACTTATAGTGGAATATATCTTATTTAGTCTGCTTGGACAGTGAGATCTTACTTTTACACTATGATGTTTCTCCTAAGTGCTCAGATGATAATTTACTTTTGCTCTAGAATGCTTCTTCTAGATGCTCAGCAAGTATTTTGTAGCAATACTTTGATTTGGGATGTTCTCTTAAATTTCAGAAGGAACTAATTGGAAATAAATCATTTTGGATATGGGATATTTCTCCTTAATATTTACAGATGGACTCTTTTAACATGCATTTACTTTTTGGCAAGACTAAGTAAAAATATGTTCATATAAGTTAAACTATTTTTACTTTACATTTTTAGCATACTTATTTAATTATAACATTTTTTAGTATATTCTTCTTTATACAGCACTTTAGCTGTATTCAACAATTTCTTTAGTACTTGCAGTTTTTCATGTAAATTGTATTATTTCAGTAGCTTATTCTCACTTTATGGCATGTTAGGATGTTAGAACTTTACTTTCAGCATAGTACTTTCATTTTATATGGTAAACCAGCATATATTAAATTGATTATATTACTTAGGAATTTTTTACACTCAGTAGATTTCATTATGTATTACTTAACCCTTTTCTATATCTTGAGTCGAGGTATGTGCTTATTTCATATTTTATTTGAATTATAATTAAGATTAATTATAACTCTTGCCACTTTTATTTGATGCTTTTCTGCACCTAAATTTGCTCAAGTTAAGTTGTGATATCATTTAAATTAATAATTTGCAGCCTAAAATATACTTAAATATTTTGTCTAACTAGATTTTTTTTTGTTGGCTGGAGCCCTATCATTGTGAAACTGACAATGGTAGATTCTGAGCTTTTCGAGGTTGTGGAACCTTCTGAAGACCTTATTCAGGAGGAGGAGCATGTAGGAGAAAAACCTTAGTTCTATCTTTTACTTTGTGAGGATTGAGTGACCTTACTTTTATGCTTAAGCTTGTAAAGTTATTTTGTAATAATACAGGTTTAAACCACTTTTCTTTTCATGCTTATGTATATTGAGTTGTATAGATCTTATCTGTATTGTATGGATGTTATTACTTATCTTTCTTCCACACTCTGATATATTATAGTATGCTCATTCAGTGATTGGTTATTTTGCTTTGTTCCCCTTATTGGGGTGTATCTTCCATTAGCATTTGATTAGGAAAGTTATTTCTTAATCTAAATGCTAAGTGAGGGTTTGCCCATTGACGAACACCTCTTAACCTCGGATGATTAAGGGGCGACCACCACAGATATCCCTCCTTTCTCCCGTATGTATTATTCATCAGGCAATGCAGCACACCGTAGAGCCTGGATCTTGGTCAGAGAGTACTCCCGCACGCTGCAGTGCCCGAGTCTCAAGTTGACTGTGCTACCGCATGCCAGAGAGCCAAAAAGCGCTGCAGCGCGCCGCAGTGCCTGTGTCTCGAAAAGTATGGCACTGGAGTGCACTGAAGCGCCTATCTCTCGGCTAGGATGGCGCTACAACACTTCGTGGTGAGTAGAAATGCCCTATTTTGCACAAACTTCATATTTTTTGTATTTTGTCGATCCCTGAACTGTAATAACGTAAAAATTCACTAAAATAATTACTAGCTATAATGAAAACATGCATTATGTGAATACAAAGATGACTTTTAAATATGAAATCTATGCTTATAATGTTTAGACCTTTGAACATATGCTTACATGGCAAACTTGCACTTGTAGGCATTTTCTTTTGATTAAATCAATGTGTTATTATTTTTTAGAACTTAAGAAAACTATGTTAATTAAATAGACTCATTTTGCTGCTTGAAATGTGGAATGTTAGATTTGAAATAATATGACAAATTATTATAATGCTTATAAATTAATTTACTCAGTTATATTTAAATTCTGATTTGCTAATTAAGTATTAATTGCTTTGGATCATAATTAGCGAATGTTAGCGTTTATTTAATAGTTAACATTACTAATTTATCATGTAATATTAGATTAATTAAGTCTCATAAATGATAATGTGATTTTCTTCACTTAATTTTAAGCTTATTTTCCTTTGATTTTCTCTTAAAGAGATCATCATGAATTGCTATTTTTAAATCGGTAAAATTTGCTTGATTATCAAATGATCAATTCTTAATAATAATATGATTTCACCCCATGACTTGATAGTTTAGGATAATTTTAAGAATTTAAGGGATTTGCATAATTAATTTGCTTCTCAGCATAATGATTAACCTTGTAAATTTGCATAAAATTCACTATTTAATTTATAATGATTAAGTTGAACTTGATTAATCACTGGTAGTCCTAACAAAGATAAATCAGTTCTTGTGGTTAAAATAAAGTATTAGTTCACCGTTAATAGAGCTATTTTGAGGTAGGAAAATTCCTTATTTGTCTCTTTTGGAGGTAGGACCTTAGATGTGCCTCAATAATTTTAAGCGGTTGTCCTTATGCCTTATGGTAAGACAACCTAAGAGACTTAGTTTGAGATTATTTTTTGTGATAGTATCCTAAATTGAATGATTTATATGTCACTCCCTTGGAGCCATTTGTATAGGACTTACCATAATGAAGAAATGATTCATTAGCTTAAAAACCCTTATTCATTAAATATATTGTTAGAATGAGAACTTAAATTTTATTATATGGGGATTATAGTGCATATCCATAGAACTGAGTTATTCAATAGAATATAGAATTGGTTGATTTACCTTGAATAGAACTATAGAGTATAGGTCTTATATTAGGTAATTAGATAAGTACAGTTCAATTCAGGATAAACATCATAAGTCCATAGTGTATTATAAATAGGGGATTGAATATCTTAATTTGAGAGAATAAACTGTAAAAGAATCATGTCCCTTATCTTTGTGTGCATCGATAAGTGCAGTTAAACAAACTAAGTGTTTCAAATTACCTTTCTTAGGCCACTCCAAGTTATGTTATAAGTAGGGGATTGAACAGTTTAAATTGAAAGAATAAACTGTAAAAGGATGATGTCCCTTATCATTGTACGCATTAATAAGTGTAGTTAAATAAACTAAGTGTTTAAAATTACCCTTCCTATGACATACTGATCATGCATACGTACTCTTAACATATGATGCATTAGGATGTTATGAACTTATACTACGAATTAAATATTAGATTCAGTGGAATTAAAATAAAATAATACAGCCTATACAATTAAACTTTTAATTTATTGAGGCAAATGAGTATTTACTTTAGTTTATGATTATTTTCTATTTTTTTTTAAATAATTTAAGAGTATTCAGTTATTAAAGTATTGGCATATCGCATAAGCATATCATTGCATTAGCGGAGCATTGTGCTCACCTAAAATTTGTTAGCGGAGCAGTTCTACTCTCTTAGGATTCTGTGAGATGTCATGTGACATCAAGTTTATGCATATTTGAGGCATAAAATTTATGTGGCATATTCAGATATATACATATTTTCAGTGATATACAACACTTTTTATTCAGTTCAATTTCTTTATAGCTTTCTGGTTTTAGCACCATATTTTTTAGTTACTATTTTACTTCACTTTCAGTTCTGTATAATTTTATACTTTTTTCGTTATCTTAGTGCTTTTTCTACAGTAATGTTTTGCTTACTTAAATGTTAATTATTTTTAAACTAAAAAGTTATTTAGAAACTTTTGATATGTTAGACTTATTATCTAACACGGGGCACTTCTCTCTTTTCTTTTGCCCGAGAAATTAGAATTTTGGGATCCGATAATTTGTCGTATCCAGTGCAATTTGAGAAGTATGCTCTAGAGATTTCTCAGGAAATTTAGGAGGAGTTTGTGGAGCACTAGCTGTCCCTTCTCTTTTACATACTGTTTTGTTTAATTTTTGTTGTGAGTGAGAGTGTAATAACCCTAGATTATTACTATCTTAATGATAAGTTTAATCACACTCTAATTTGATTCTATTGCATTCATGTGATCTTTAGGAGCTAACCCTAAAAATTTGGGGCTAATCGAACCTCATTAGATTTAATTGGTAATTTTGTCAAATTAGGAACTATAATTAATAGCCAAAATATTTGATCTCCAATCCAAATTTTGATTGCATTTTTGAATTTCTCACCTCCAAATTAGCTAGGGGTGCAAGTTTGAGAATTTTTGGAAGTCATTTAGGCCATAAATGAATTTAATTTAAATTGAGAAAATTGCATAAATGTATTTGATTCAATTTGAAATTACAAATATATCATTAACGGGTTTACCAGTCTAGAATTCAATGTGCAGACCACGAGCAATCTGTTATGGAGCCTGGGTCCCGCAATAGCGAATTTGATGTAAATCCATCCATCAACCCGTGGATCCTATGGCTTGGATTTAATTTAGCGTTGTATAATCTCGAGCGTTTGATCTTACCTGTTGAGCATACGGCCTGGATTAATTTCAAGATCGGTCGTTAGGATCCGGGACATCAGGACCGTCACGTCTTTTCTACGATCGCCAGACGGCTCCTACCCCTCCCACTGCTGTAGATCTTTATCCCCACTCATGCGATCTCCCAACATGTAAAATTCGATTGTATGATAGCTGCCAAACCTGTCTCCCACTAATTCATCCACCTTAGCTTAGTCGTTAGGCTCTTCCTGTAATAACCCAAATTGTTACCCAAGCTGATTAGGACTAATCTAGGTCCTAACTTTGATCTTAGTGCTCTAATAAAATAATTAGAAATTCACCACCAAGATCTAGTCCAAATCAGGAATCAAATGGATCAAATCCTGATTTTTGGAAAATCCAAAAAATCCTAGAAATTGACCTAACTAAATGAACCTCAAATCAAAAATCGAACTTCGTCATTGCGTTCATTACCCATAAATTAGCTAGGGGTGATGTTTTGGTGGCAATCGGAAGTCGTCGAAATTTTGTCGAATATTTTAATAATATTTAAATACCTTGAAAATTAGGAAAATAAAATACTCGTCAAATCAAAAATCCGACTTTGTCATTGCGTTTCTCAACCCTCAATTAGCTATGGGTGAATATTTGAAATTTTTTAAGACATTTAATTAGTTTTAATTAATTTTGGAATAAATAATTTTAAATTAATTATTTAAATATTTTTCCCGGCGAGTGGGACCCGTTTTCATTAGCGGGTCGGATGAGGCTTGCATCTGCGGGTCAGATTCGCTTTTGAATCATGCTAGCTGGATCCTCCAGCCCGATCAGCGCGGACCGTTCGATCGGGCGATCGATCGAACAACCTAGACCTCATCATCCTTCGTCCTCGCGGAAGTCGTCCCGCGACACGATGCGTACTTCGCAGTTTCGCTCGCCAACCGCGGCCTCCCGGACCTCGACCGCTCCGCCCAACCGCTCATAAGGCTCCTCCCAGCATGTAAGGTTCGAAGTTTTGACGTTCGGAGCTCGGATCGTCGCCTTCAAACACTAAGGATCCCGACTGGCAAACCCTAAAGGTACCTCTACTCCTTTCGATCTTCTTTCAAGTTTCGTTTAAGTAGCATATGATCAAGATTATTGCACACTTCTTCTTCTTCGACGGCTAATCGACGTCGATTTGGATGCGTATCGAACCGTAGAGCTCGCCCTTGCGAGCTCTTTCGAAGGCGAAACACCTTCTGGTGTCGGGTTGCGCAAGACCCGACCAATTTCGATGCTCACGAGCCGCCCGTCTCATCTCCCTGGGGACCCGACCCGCTCTCCCTGCCGCGTTAGTGCTGATGTGTGGATGCAGGCCCGACCCCCTGCCTTTTGGCGGGTCTCCATTCAACTCATGGGCGTGGGTCCCACGCGTCAAACTGCGTCGTTCTGTGCTGCGGGCCCCACCAGTCATGTCGACTGCTCGTTGTCTGCCAGCTGTCATCTCGTGGGTCCCACCTGTAGAAAAATTTGATTATATATATATAGTTATTTATATTATATAAGTATATATATAACTGTATATGTATAAAAAATAAAACTGTAGTTATATATGTATCTATTATATATGTATTATTATTAGGATTAACTTAACTCTGTTAGTTATTTGATTAATTAATAATGAATTAGTAATTAAGTAATTAGTCATTAGTTAATTTATTAGTTAGTTAATTAACATTAATTTAATTTAATTAATATAGTTAATTAGCAAAAGATTATTGAATTAATAATCATTAGAATACTTTAATTAACTAGTTAACAGTAAATATAATTAGTTGATATTAAACAGTAGTTAGTCTAATTAAATTAATTAATATTATCTAATTAATTTAATTGAAAACATTAAACTAATTTAAATTAATATATAGTAAAATTATTTAATTTAAATCAAATTAATACAAAACTTGAAAGTCTCATAACTTTTAAAATAATGATTCAAATATATCAAATATAGGTCTTATTTTACTCAGAAAAATAAAATGAATCAAATGTCGTAATTCAAAAATTTGATTCAGGGAATATTCAACCTAGTGATATTTTAGGTCATAAACACACCCCCATAACTTTTAACATATATAATATGGGTCTTCAAATACTCATGAGAACAGTCTTATCATTGTAGTAGTATCAGTTTTCCAATTTAGAGCTAGTTTCTAAAGTAATATTTATGACTCTCACCTAAAAATGACCAAAATACTCTTAGATTTGAATTGAACATAGCTTGATCAATTCAGCTTCAAATCCAAAAATTCAAAGTGCTAGTAAGCTTAGAATTATAGTGCCAATAGTAATTTAAAATAATATTTAACTTCTGAATCCTAAAAAATTAGAAATGACAAAAATACCCATAACCATAGTTAGGCCATAACTTGATCAATCGAAGTCCAAATTGGGTCTACTCCTAGTTAAAGTACTCAGTGTGTTATATGAAAGTTGTATATACTGAGCTTGCTAAATTTGGACCTCAAATGGAAAAGTTCAGTTTTTGCCCTCTTTTACCCTTAGAAAATTACCGAATTGCCCTTGCATTTTAGAACCTTCATAACTTAGCCATTTATCCTCATAATTCAGTGTTCTTGGACTCTATAAAATTTTTGAGCAGTAACCAATAGTAAACTGCATAAAAACTTAGATTCTCTTAAGTGTAAATTACTAAATTGCCCTAAGGTTAAAATCCTTAGTTTGGACCTATAGGACCCGTTTATTATCCAAATTGAGTGTATTTACTGTCTATCTTCATGTTAGACAGTAATGATTCATTTAGCGATAAGAAATTCAAATTTGTAACCCTAAATTAAAAAGTAGTATTTTGGACTATTAAGTAAGGACAAAATAGTCATTTTGCCTAAATTTTAGGTTAAGTACTCTTAAGCCCTAATTTATCTTTAAAATCACTAAAATCAATATTAAAATTATAAAAGAATCATTTAAGTGAATAAAATTAACAATTTAATCAAATTAGTTAAATTCTTTGAAAATTTCCTTAAGTATTTCCTTACACTTTATATTAGGACTATTCCTAAGACTAGAATTAGATCATAAGTTATATTTCATTCATTGAATAATGGGGTTATTTAATGAATGAATCTTTAGTTTTATTAGTTTCTAAATTTTACAAATTAGTTTTGATTATTTTATCTTTCAACCTTAGATTCAGGATATGAGAATTATCCTATTAAGTCTAACTTTGCTTAATATGACTTGCCTTAATCATTAAATCACATTTAGATTGAAACCTAGATCTTAAGTTTTACCCTTTGGATTATGTGATTAAGCCTAATCTCGTAGTATTTAATCCATAATTACTGATTAGCAGATGTTGATCAGATCTCAGTTTAGAATATCTAAGTTCACCAATTAGTATGTTGTGATTTATTACTTAATCTATAATTATACTTGATTGATTTAGATTAGAACATGATCAATTCTAATTCTTTTAATTTATAAGGATGTATTTATAACTTACACTCGATAGTAGGAATTTGAGATTCTGAACTTGTGTAATTTAGAATAGTTAGAATGGTTTATTTATATAATAAATATCATCATATTTTAGTAGAGTCCCATGCTTATTACTTGATTTTATGCTACACATTTCTTGAACTTTATGCTTATTTTTTTTGAACATGTCATATAAGAAAACATTATTGCATGAAAATAAAAATATAGAAAATTAGGATAACAGTTGCATTAGATTCAGTTACTGGTTGATATGGCACATTTTACCCTACTAAATAATGGTAAGGAGAAATATAGATACTTAACATTGCTCATTGAGGAGTGTGTGTTAAGCTTGGAACTCGTATAGTCTAGCAGACGTGCTTGACTCCTAGACTGTTTCTGGATATGACCACAGAAACAAATATAAAATAACTAAAAAATTTTGTATTTATATTTACTGCCTCTTCAGCTATACTATTCTGTTATGTATGCCATAGCCCAGAAATACTATGGGAATTTGTGTTTGCCCTAGCCCATAAAGACTTTGGGAATTACACTAGGCCAGATTGGCCAATTCTTTCTGATATGGCAATTATACGTATTTATGTTAGTTTCAGTTTACTGTTTACTACGTTATTAATGCATGTTATTTTAGTCAGCTGTATTTTTTTTCTTACTTGCTCACTTGTACATATTTATAGGATGCTAGATTTTACTGCTTACTATATGTACCACTTTCATATTTCTATTTTAATCTGCATATGTCATATGATCATCAGCATGTTTAAGAATAGACTTTTATTTCAGTACTTTTACTTACTATATTATATATGTATGCCTATTTCTTACTTTGTTTACTTGAGGTGTGCTTTTGCCTCAATTCTTGCTTAGTTATAAATATTGTATTTATAGCTTATCATGTTCCTTGTATGCTTATTGCTCATAAGCTATATAGTTATTTTAGTTTGATAAGTAAATTAGTGATATTAATAATTCATATAAAATATTCAGCCTAAAATGTACTTAGACAATTGTCTAATAAGATTTTCTTTTATTAGCGGGGGCCCTGGCATTGTGAAACCGATAATGTCAGATCTTGAGCAGTTTGAAGATCCAGTTCCTGTGGAGAAACTATATCCGGAGGAGGCACCTCAGGGTGGAGCAGAAGATTTCTAATTCTTTTATTATTCGTGAGGATGAGTGATATGCTTCATTTTATTTGAAACTTTAAATAAATATTGTATTAATATATGTACACTTATAATTGTGTTTACTTTCCTGCACTGTTATTTTTTGAGCTATATTTCATTTTATATCTCATTTGATGTATAGTGAAATGGATGCATTATTTACTTATATGCTTTTGCACTCTATACTCGTTATTAATTTAATGACTGATTCCTTGTATTCATTATGTGCACATCCTTCTCTTATTAATGGATTGTGGATCTTACCTAATCCAATGATAAGTGAGGGATCTGCCAGAGTGGCACACCACCCCTTAAGTCTAATCCTGTGGGTTAGAGGGTGGGGCGTCACACTTCCCTCTATCGGTAAGATGCCCCGATCGGGCCCCATGGCCCAACTATTCTCAATTGAGGAATTGAGAACTCAGCCTTGGCTTAAGCTCTTAGGTAGATCCAGCCCATCAGCCTCACTTAAAGCTCTTCCCTGAATAGCCTCAGGAATTATCTAGAGAGTTGTTTGCTCTCTGTGAATCCTTAATTGGAACTCTCTTTTCCAATTAGAATCCTTGTTCTCTCAGTGATCCCTGCTCCTTCCAACTGCAATATGGGGGATAATACTGGTGTTCAGGATCTCTAGTTCCTTCCTACATCTTGGTCAGACATTAGGATCATCTCTAGCAGCATTAGTCAGTTCTCCCGATCAAACAAGGTACCTCCCTTTACTATGATGAGTCATATAGGCTCAACACTTAATTCCATTTAATTCATAATTGATCACCTAATCTTGACGAATACAACGCTTGCATTCTTGAGGCCTTGGCTAGCCCCAATCAATCGAATCGATCGATCGGGCTAACACCCTCTCTAGAAGCAGGGTCTGAGTAAATACCCAATGATTGGATGCACCATAAGCTCTATAACCTTAAAGGTTTGATCTATCTCACCTCCCTGAAGGTGTAGGGATTGATCCCCGGTGAAATTATGGTCTCTATGGGGAGAATTTAATCCCCACAGTAGATTCTAAGTAGAGTCCTCGGGCAAGTAAGGTCCGAGAGTCTCTGGCCTCCTGACAGAGGTCTTAGTTATAACAACCCTAGGTTGTTATCTTGCAAAAATATAGATAACCTGATCAAATTTCAAATAACATTGCTTATAGAACCTCAAACTAAGCCTATCTAAAAAATTTGAAGTTCATTGGACTTCTCTAAGTCTAAATTTACTTTTTGATCAGTCTAGATGCCTTAGGTTAGACCCAAAATATTTTGATCTCAAAACTAAATTCTGATTGCATTTTTGGATTCTTCACCCCCAAATTAACTAAAGGGGAAAATTTGGTGCAATTTGGAATTCATTTGGGCAATAATTCAATTTAAATTAAAATGGTTCAATTACTATTATGAGTTTCTATTAATTCATAATTACATTTATATCCTTATAATGAAATTAATGGCCGGGATCCGCTGTGCGGACCGCGGGCGATCCGCTGCGGAGCCCGGGTCACACGACAGCGGAGCCCCGCACATCTGTCCGTTGCGCCTTATTAATCCTACGGCTAGGATCAGATCCCGCAGAACTGCGGATCCATCATTGGATCTACTCCGCAGATCCTACGGCCAAGATCGCTCCCGCAATCGGCCATTAGGATCCGAGCGATCCCAGCCCTTCCGCCATCTCATCGATATATCAGACGACATCCAAGGGGTCTGGCACTGTGGATCTTTGTCTACCCCCATATCCCGCACTCGACAGGATATTTTCATGTACTGCCAGCTGCCCCTCTGCCCCCCACTCACGCCTCAAGCTCAGCAAGCTGTTGTTGAGCTTCCCCTAATGGCCGAGGGACCCCAATTGGACCTCGTGACTCGGCCGAGCTCGAATTGAAAATTTGAGAGCTCGGCCGTGGCCCGACCTCTCGGGCCCTCTCCAGCCCTCCAGAAGCTTCCCCACACCTCGCCAAGGCTATAAATAGCCTCAACATTCCTCCCTCTGCCCCTTTGAGCTCAATTGATCCCAATTTCCCCTCTGCCCTTGTTCTGCCATTACCGTCTGTCCGAGCTCGAGTAATCGACCTAGGAGCTCCCAAAGCACTGATAGTAGGCTATCCTGGTGTTCAGGACCCTTTGCAGCGTTAGGAACCACAGCCAGAGCTAGCCGATCCCTCAGTCGAATGTTTGTAGCCAAATCGTCAATTAAGGTACCCCACTTACTGGTTTCGAGCCAATGAGGCTTGGACCTTGCTCCTTTTGATGCGCCTGAGTTCGTATTGTCATCTCAAACACAAGGGTATCGAGATTAAGATCTAGGCTAGCCCTGATCGATCGATTCGATCGATCAGATTAAACTTCTTAATGATCGCCTTGGTCGAGTAAGGACCCGGTGATCCAGACCATCCCAAACCCTCAGACCAGAGGGCTTCGATCCGTCTCACCTCCCTGATGGTGTAGGGATCGAGCCCGGGGTCTGGCGTGCCCTCTGTGGGGAGAATTATCTCCCCACAATAGTTCCAATGAAGGAGCCTTCGGGTGAGTAAGGTCTGGCTGATCCAAACCGTCTCACAGGGGGCTTCGAGTCCCATCCAATGCGTTTGACCACGGTGATCGTATAGCGATTGAGTCCTGGCCGAGCTGTGGTCTGGATGCGTCGGAATTTGGCCATTAGGGTTTCCCTAATCAGCCCTATCCGTCGAGACGAAGGAGTGGGGACGACGACACTGGGCAGACCGAGTCGACCCACGACTCGCGCGGTGCGACAGTGCCGGGTCTCTCGGTCCCTGGTCGACCCGCGCGGTTTGGATTACGGGCCGAGCCGTTTTAATTAATATCGAATTATTGGAATTATTTTTCTTAAGGAAAATAATTCCAATAATCAAATCATAGGATTTGGGTTAATAAAAATACAGAATATATTATTTGAATAACTTTTAATCCACTAGTCCAAATCCTTGATATTATACATGAAAATGATCAGCAAAACATAAGGGACCAAAATATAAAATAAAAATGGACATCTGATGGTTAGATCTATAATTATTACTTAATTACAGTAGATCTTAATTAGGGTGATATAGTAGTTGTACTTATCCAAATTACATGTTTATGGTGACATTAGTTCACTTATAATGAGTAGAAGGCATATGCTAAGGGATTTATTTTTCTGAGTTATGTATTAAATCTTGTTAAATCATGATTAGTGAAAATTAGGGTTGATACTTTCTGGATCTTAGGAAACTTATGCTCTGATTTATTGTATTATTGGATAGAACTTGTGTGTCAAATTGTAATTAGTTTTAATGGCTGGATTTGTAATTATGTGCTAATTTATTTGAATAGATTTAAGTTTTGATTAGTACTAACTACTTTTTGTTTTTAAGAACTTTTTTATTATTCTACTTCATAAAGGTAGGGTAAATGTATTAGAAACCTTATATACCAATTTATAATGCATATCTGGACAAATCAAATATTGGAGATTTTAATACCTTAATTAACTTAAAAAATCTTAAAACTTAGATCAAGCTTTTAAAACTTGATCTAGATCTGAGATTACCACTAATAATATATCATTAATTCACTGATTTGGACATTTGACCTGTAACATACACTTGATCTTAATTAAGATAAGATTAGGAGTCAAATCCTAAACTACTTAGTGAGATCCAAACTCCTAAAAGCCCTAACTTAATTAACTTGATTATAAGAGATTTACCTTGACATTTTCTAACATTGCATCTGATTTGACATTGATTCTGAACATTTGAATTAGACAAATTAAGGTTAATAATAGTCATATGTGACTTTTCAATCTGAATCAAACCTTAAGATCCTTGATTTGCTCATAAGCAAGACTATTGGCATAAGAGATTAATAAAACCATCTGATTTAATAAATGATCTTAAAGTTTAATAATATGTTGGATTTAAATCCCTTATCCTTACATTAAGGTGTGATTAGATGGCTTAATCATCTGGTCTGATCATTCTAACTCTAAGTACATAATAGAATCAAAAGTGTTAATATTAGAATGGAAGACCTTAAGCATTTCTTCATAAGATTGTCCTGAAAATATTTAAAAGACCTAAAATACATCTACCTTATGGTAGGAGATCCTTGTGTGATTCATTGAGATAGTAATCTAGATAACCTTTGAAACCTTAGAAATTGATCTTAACCCCTTGTGGTAGAGTTCACCTAAAAATCTTAGAGTGACACTTCTCCTCGTGGTAGAATCCATGTTGGGTGATCTTTGTCACAAGCTAGTGAAACCTTGTATAATTCTCACCCATTGAGTATAAGTATTACTAGTTCTGATAATTCTTTGGTCTATTAAATAGTCTTGTGAGAATCCCGATTATTGGGTGGTGTAGTATAGTATACCCATAGTATTGGTTCTCCAGTAATATTCAGAATTGGTTGATTCATTCTAATAAGGACTTATGAGCATGTTCTATCCTGCGGGATTATACGAATATAGTCACATTAGAATAAATCATTCAATCCTAAGAGTGTATTAAATGGGTACTCATTCCTTAGTTTAATTGAAATACAAGTTGCAAACGGGCAATGCCTCCTAGCAAAGACCTCTTCAATAGGTGTGGCTCAAATATACTAAGTAATGAGATTTACCTTCCTTAAGACACTGAGTATGATTGTGAGTATAGCAACTTAATACTTAGCTTGAGATACAAAATCACCATCGGGTGGTGCCTCCTAATGAAGATCATTTTGTTATGGTGGCTTAATCAAACTAAGCAATAAGAATTATTTTCTTACAATGTACTGAATATGTGTATACAAACACCCCATCTAGTAATCTTTAAATAAATATGCAACTTCAATTAATCATCGATCTAGAAGTTAGGAGTCATAATCCTTTTAGAAATGATTCTGCACAATGGGGACTTAGAATTTATTATTGTTTCTTACTAAACTCTTTATTGATTTCTGAATTTTTCATTCAATCAACATAGTGGCATAAGCATAAGCATAAACATGAATTTGACTCATTCCTTCTATTGTGATACATGGGTATCAATGATACTGTATGGGTTACGGAATGTGATATACACAGACTGGGGAATTTCAGGGTGCATCTGCGTCACCATACTGACTTCCTAACTAGTGTATCTACATTTGACCATACTACTCATACGCCTTCAGTGATAGTTCTGGAATATACC
This sequence comes from Gastrodia elata, assembly GCA_016760335.1. Classification (NCBI taxonomy): domain Eukaryota; kingdom Viridiplantae; phylum Streptophyta; class Magnoliopsida; order Asparagales; family Orchidaceae; genus Gastrodia; species Gastrodia elata. The sequence continues at coordinate 8,873,803 of CM028682.1, read as the reverse complement.
GTGGTGTAGCATATTCGTGTGCATCATTTTAGTGATATATAGTGCAGCATATAGCATCTCTTTCATCATGGTGTTTATTTTACTTTCAGTTTTTGTTTGGCAATAGCTCCACTTTAACTGGTCTTTACTGCTCTATTTACTTATCATTTACATTTTTCTTTACTATGCGCTTTTCCTCAGTTCTTTTATAGTTTTGCTTTACTTTTCTATTTGTTATGTTTAGTATAGTTTTGTATAGTTAGTTGTGATGCGTTAGACTTCTTATCTAACATGGGGTACTTTTGGGATCCGGCAATTTGCTAGATTATGAGGAGTTTGTGGAGACAGGTTAGGAGGACGTACCGGAGACCCAGGAGGAACATGTGGAGCTGTAGTGGATCGAGCACCTACTTTTACTTATTAGTTCATTTCAGCATTACAAATAGACTATTTATGTTTCTGCATTTTAAATCTGTTTGTAATAAATTATGGATGTATTTTACTTTTCTTTTCTGAGACGAATGGCTATTACTGCTTGTGATGAATGTATTCTGGATGATTTATTTTTAGCTTCCGCACTCTGTTATACTACTATACTTAGTATTGTGATGTGATCAGCATACTAGAAATATTGATATATATTGATAACATATATCAAGTTCTTATTTACCTCCTTGGACCTTATATACGTACTAACCTAATATCTAAGATAAGCATTTCACTCTTATCTTAGGTATTGGATCTTGATCCTACTCTTAGGATTTGAGTCAGCAGCCTTCAGCATGGCTCAGTATTTTTACCCGCCTATTCAGGAAGATGAGTTTTGCTAGTCTACCCATCCTCCCGAGTAGCGCACCGCTTCACCGCCAAACTATATGTATTACTTGTCTTTTGCGCGCGGAGACGGGGCGTGGCGCTATATTAGTAGTGCGCTCGACACATCTCAGTTCACTGATCGTGTGGCGATTGAATTGGAGCCGTAGCATGGTTAGGGCTCTCTGCAATTGGGCTTAGACCTTAACCCTAATTCCTATAGCATCGAGAAAGGAGGGATGGTGATGACGCACTATCCCGCGCGGTGCGATAGTCATGGGTCATCGGGGCCCGGCTGTAACAACCCAAGGTTGTTACCTAGCTTACTTTAAGCATAATTATGTCATAATTATCATTCCATTAAGTTCATCTAGTCATTAGAACCAAATCCTGAAGGTTTGGAGCAATTCGGAGCTCAATCGATTATTTTGGAATATTTAAATATTTAATTAATTAGAAAATTGAGGTATTTATTTTGACCTCGAGATCGAAATCCGACTTCGCTATTACGATCTTCACCCACAAATTGGCTAGGGGTGATGTTTTGGATGCATTTGGAAGTCGTCGAATTTTCGCAAATATTTTAATATAATTAAATGCATCGGAAAATGGAGTAATTAAATAATCGTCGAAATCAAATTCTGACTTCACCGTTTGAATTTCTCATCCCCAAATTAGCTAGGGGTGAATTTTTCGGAATTTTCGGAGCGCGTTTCAAAATTTTGAATTTTCAAATAATTAAGGAAAATAAATAGGTAAATATTCGGTCCCCAAATTGCAATTTTCCCCAATTTTTTATTTGCTTTAGCTAACAGCCCCTCCCTTTGCCGGTGCCCCATACCTCCATGCCCCTTAGGCTCCTTCATGATGGCTCTCTACTCCTCTTCTCCCTGGGCTCTTGATGGGGCTCCCTACTCCCCTACTCCATCTTCCCCCTTCCTCTTTTTTAAGGAGGAGCACAGCCCCTTCTTATTCTTGCTGAAATTTTCTCATCTACCCCCCCGCACCTCCATTGCTAAGTCCTTGTGTTGAAAAAGAAGGCTCCTCCACAAGGTCTTGAAGAAAGCAATGGTCCTCTTCTTCCTCTCCTTGCAAGGCTAAGGTACCCATTTGCTCATCTCATTTGTCTTCTTCATACTGCTACTATACTTATTTGTAGCTTTAGAAACTCATGATAGAGTAAGGAAGCCATTAAGGCTCATTAAAGCTTCTCATTTCTGTGAAAAATGCATGCTCTATTTTCGTCCATTTTGTATACCCTGTCCTTTATCCATATTTTTCGTATAGCTAGAATGCTCCGTTTGTGCCAATTTTGGTGTTGATGGAAATGTATCGGAAAGACCTTTCCATTGATATATAACACGCTCATTGAATATTCTGGATTGGGAGTATTTGAGCTCAAAAGTAGGCCTTACAAGTTTCGTCCAAACGAAAAATACCGTCTGGCGCTGTAGCGCCCAAGATTGCAAAATGGACCGCTGCAATGCGCCATAGCGGGCTGCAGCGGTATTTCGAAAGAAACCATATAAAATTAATTATTAAACAGTATATCATAAGTTGGACCGCTGCAGCGTGCCATAGCGCGCTTTAGCGGAATTTTGGAAAAACTTTAGGAAATGTCAAAAATAAATTAATTAAACAGTTATTTCGTAAGTTGGTATACTGTAGTGCGTCATAGCGCACCACAGCGGGCCGCAGCGCTGAGAGCGCCACCGCGTGCTACAGCAGCAGAAGCGCCACAGTGCTCTCTCGCAACAGAGGTGCTGCAGCGCGCTAGAGTGCCCGAAATTGCAAAACTGATCAAATTTTGGCTAAAATGGCCACAACTTCACTATTTTTGCATTTTAAGGTCCCTAGGACCCTAGTGGGACTGAACTATATCAAATTTCATCATCTTTTAGTTATAATTGAATATTGCATAAAATTTTAGGTGGAAATTTAGTTTGAAACTTTGTAGCTTAAATGTATTGTGTGAATTGCTAGGTAGCTTAGAATTCTGGTGCCAACAATAATCTAAGATAATATTTAAGTTTTGAACCCTAGAAAAATTGAAATGATCAAAATACCTCTAACCATAATTAGGACATAACTTGACCAATTGGAGTCTAATTTGGGTCTACTCCTCGTTAAAGTACTTAGTGTGATATAGGAAAGCTATAGCCACTGAGTTGCTGAATTTGGACACCAAATAGAAGAGTTAGCTTTTTGACCCCTCTTAACTTAGAAAATTACTAATTTACCCTTAGAAATTCAAATAACTATAACTAATTCATTAGACTTCAGAATTTAGTGTTCTTAGACTCTATGGAATCCTTGAACAGTAGCCAATAGCAAATTGTATACAAAATTAATTTTATTAAGTGGAATCTACTAAAATACCCCTTACGTCAAATACCTTAGTTTGAACCTATAAAATCCATTTCTTATCCAAATTGAGCGTACTTACTATCTATCTTCATGTTAGACAGTAAAGAATCATTTGGCAATAAGAAATTCTAATTTGGAGCCCCAAATCAAAAGGTCACTTTTTGTACCCTAAAGTAGGGGCAAAATAGTCATTTTACTCAAAATTTAGGTCAAGCATCTTTAACCTCTAAATTATCTGTTAAAAAACTCAAATAAGTATTATGTTAGAATCATTTAAGTAAGAAAAATCAGCTATTAGGTTGAATTTATTAAAATTTCTACAAAATTCTCCAAATCTTTAGGATCATTCACCTCACATTAGGATTACTCATGAGATTAGGACTAGCTCATGGTTAGATTTTATTCATTAGATAAATGAGTTATTCAATAAATTAATCCTTAGTTTTATTAGTTTCTAGATATTATAACTTATTTGGATTATTTTGTCTTTCAACATTAGATTTAGGATAGGAGATTCATCCTATTAAGATTGATTTGCTTAATAGGGTTTACCATAATTAGGAGATTTATCCTTTTGGATTATGTGATTAAGCACAATCTCGTGGTGTTTAATCCATAATTTATAGCTTAGTAGATCTTAGATAGAATATTTAAATTCATCATATTAGGACATTATGATTTATTAATTAAACTTGTAGTTGTATTTGATAGTATTAGATTAGAACCTGATCAGTTCTAATCATTTTAACTTATAAGGATGAATTTCTAAGTTATACTTGATAGTAAGAATTGGAGATCTTGAACTTGTATAGCTTAGAATAGTTATAATGGTTTAATTAGATAATAATAGTGTTAACATGTGTAGAGAGTTCCTTGCTTACTTGAATTATTTGTGCTACGCATTCCTTATTTTTGTGCTTAATTCCATAGACATATCATATAAGAAAACTTTATGTATGAAATGAAAACTTAGAATAATTAGGATAACAGTTGCCTTTGGGTTCAGTATATTTAATAGCATCGGGTGCATATTTATCCTAATGGATAGGGGTAAGGAGTAATAATAATGCTTAACATTACTTATTGAGGAGTGTGTGTTATGCTTGGAACCCATATAGTCTTATAAACGTGCTTGACTCCTCAGCTATTTTTGGACATGTCCACAGAAATAAAGTAAAATAACTAAAAGATTCTGCATTTTTATTTACAGCTTCCTCAGTTCTGCGGTTGGATTCTGTCTGCCCTAGCCTAGAAAGGCTATGAGAATTTCTATCTGCCCAAGCCGAGAAAGGCTTTGGGGATTTTACCGGCTCGATGACCACCTTTATGATTGACAATCTTTACATACCTGTTTCAGTTTTCAGCTTACTGTATACTATGTTCTGATGTATATTTCAGTTAGCTATTTTTCTTTACTTACTTGCTCAGTTGTATGTATTTATAGGATGCTAGACTTTACTGCTTACTATATGTACTATATTCAAAATTCCATCATTTAATTTGTATATGTCATATGATCATCAGCATATTTAGGATTAGACTTTATTTTCAGTACTTTTACTTACTGTACTATACATATATATGCCCATTTCTTGCTTAGTTATTGAGGTGTACTTTTACCTCATTTGTTGCTTAGTTATAAATGTTATATTTATAACTATCCATATTTCTTTGTATGCTTACTGCACCTATGCTTTTAGTTTAGTTTTGTTATGCTTAAGTATAAAAATGGTGACATTAATAACTCATGTAAAATATTCAGCCTAAAATATACTTAGATAATTGTCTAACAAGATTTTTCTTTTATTGGCCGGGGCCTTGGCATTAAGAAACCGATAATGTCATATTCAGATAGGTTTGAGGAGCTGGGTGCTGAAGAAGAGGTGCTTTATATAGAAGTGGAGCTCCAGCCAGGAGAGCCAGATACTATTTAGTTCCTTCTTAGCTTCTTGTGAGAAAGAGTGATTTATTTTCAGTCTTTAAGACTATCTATTTAATATTATAATAATACATGTACTGTAATTATGATTTACTTTATGCATTTTATTATTTTCTGAGCTATCTTATTACTATTTCTTATGTAATACATGGTGAATGGATGTACTATTTACTTCATTTAGCTTCCACACTCTGTCTGTATGTCAAATTTAGTGACTAACCCTCTTAAAAGTTCTGTGCACGTCCTCCTCTTATTAGTGGATTGTTGATCTTATTTAATCCAATGATAAGAGAAGGATTTGCACAAGTGACCTCCACTCCTTAGCCTAATGATTGTGGGTTTAGGGGGTGGGGCGCCACACCGGCCGAACCGCGCCTTTTGTTATTGGGTCGACCCCGTGTAAATAATAAATGGAGTATTATAATTATTTTCCTTAAGGAAAATAAATTGAATAATGTATATTTAATTAAAATCATTTATATAAATTAATGCAATAACTTTTTAATTACTTATCCAAATAATATAAAATTATATACTATTTTGTTTAGAAAAATGCAATGAATAAAAATATAAAAAAATATTTTAGTTTCTGTGAATATATTTTCTAATTTTGTCTAATTATTTCAGTAGTTTGATTAGGGAAATTTAACATGTATAATTAACTAAATCTTATGATTTTAGTTTCATTTGGTTCCTTATACCTTGTAGAATGTATGTGCTAAGTAGGATAATTTTTAAATTTGTATTTTATTAACTATGCCATAATTCTTGAATTACATAGTGAATATTAGGATTTGTAATTAGCCAAATTTATATTTTATGGTTCATAATTGTTTACTTGATTACTTAGAGCTTAATCATCAAGTTGCATTCAATTTAGATTATTATTCTTGTATTTATGTGCTAATCTTTTTAAGACTTGTTTAATAATTAATTAGCATTAATCATTCTCTGATTTGGTTAATTAAACTTATATGAACTTTTTATATAGTGGTATGCATGTTATAAAATATAATTTTTGATTTGGACACTTGAATATTTTAATTACCTTAATCAAGAATGAAACCCTAAATAGCTTAATTAAGTGCTTGAAGACTAATTACTAAAAGATCCAAGTTTGAATTGAACTTCAGTAATTGGCAATTAGCCTATTGATTATCATATAAGTCAAATATTTACATAAATAACCCTAATTATGTCAAGATTATGTTCAACCCTAACTTGATTTGATAATTCTTAAGATTAAGTTAACTTAAAATAAATAGTTTGATTTGGACATTCAATAATTTGCATGGACTCAATCAACTCTTGCTGATTTGACATCAATCTTAGATTAGTAAATTAGAAGGTTTAAGGACTTATAACAACTCATGCGATTGATTATCTGAACTCAAGCTTAAGACCCTTGATTTTCTCATAAGTAGGACTATTAGCATAAACTAATCTCTAAAATAAGATTGATTTATAAAAAAATCAATCCTCAATAACTCATATAAGCTTATCCCATGATCGATGTGTTGGATTAAGTTACAAAAGTTAGATTTATATCTTTAATTTAGATGTCTTAATTATGTGATTAAAATGGTAATTATAAATAAGTTCATAACTTGGAACTTAGCTTGTAAATGAATGTGCCTTCTTGTAATGCCCCGTTCCGTCGCCACGCATAATTTATGTAAGAGAGAACATATTGGTGGCAAAACGACGTGTCACTCGGGAATGAATCAAACACGACCTCCCCAAATAATTGCTAAACAGATGCTTCATAAGGCATACTTGTAACAACTCAATGTTATTACCCAACTTAATTTGAGCCTAATCGTATCATAAGTATCATTCCATTAAGTTCATCTAGTCATTAGAACCAAACCCTGAAGGTTTGGAACAATTCAGAACTCAATCCAATATTTTGGATTATTTTAATATTTAATTAATTAGGAAATGGAGGCATTTAATTTGTCATCGAAATCAAAATCTGAGTTCACTGTTGTGATCATCACCCCCAAATTAGCTAGGGGTGATGTCTTGGACGCATTTGGAAGTCATCGAATTTTTCGCGAATATTTAATATAATTAAATGCACCGGAAAATGGAATAATTAAATAATCATCGGAATCGAATTTTGACTTCATCATTGAATTCCTCACCCCCAAATTAGCTAGGGGTGAATTTTTGAGAATTTTCGGAGTGCGTATCAAAAAACTGAATTTTTAAATAATCAAAGAAAATAAGTAAGAGATTATTGAGTACTTAATTTGCAATTTCTCCCCCACCCCTCCTAGCTGGCACCATATTCGATGCCCCTCCCTCCATGGAACGTAAAAGATGGCTGAGAGCCATCTCTTCTTCCCTCACCCATGCCCTTATGCTCCTTCATGATGGCTCCCTACTCCTCCCTCTCCCTAGGCTCATCATTTCTCCTTCTCCTTTAAGAAGCAGCTCAAGCTCCTTCTTCATCCTCATTTGGCAAAATCTGTATCTCTCTCTTTCTCCATTGATGCCCTTGTGTTGAAGAAGAAGAAGTACAGCTCATCTCCAAGCTTGAAGAAAACTGAGGTTCCTTCTTCTTCCTTTAAAGCTAAGGTACCCATTTGCTCCTCTCTTTTGTCTTCTTCATATTGATACTATACTTATTTGTAGCTCAAGAAATTCATGATAGAGTAAGGAAGCCATTAAGGCTCATTGAAAGTTCTCATTTCTGTGAAAAATGCATGATCTGTTTTCATCCATTTTGTATACCCTATTCTTTATTCACATTTTTTGTATAGCTAGCATACTCCGTTTATGTCGATTTTAGTGTCGATGGAAAGGTATCAAAATGACCTTTCCATTGATATATGAAACTGCTTATGAAATGCTCTAGATTGAGAGTATTGGAGCTCGAAAATAGGCCTTACAGGTTTCATCCAGGAGAAAAATGCCGTCTGGCGCTGCAGCGCCAAAAGTTGCGAAATGGGCCGATGTAGTGGTACTTCGGTAAAAACCATATAGAATTAATTATTAATCAGTAAATCACAAGTTGGACCGCTGCAGCGTGCCATAGCGCGTTGGAGCGGGTTACAGCGCGCTGTAGCGGGCTACAGCGGAATTTTGAGAAAACTTTAAGAAATGTCAAAAAATAAATTAATTAAATAATTATTTCGCAATTTGGTCCGCTGCAGCACGCCATAGCAAGCTCCAGCGAGCCGCAGCGCTGAGAGTGGTACCTCGCGCCGCAGCGCACTGCAGCGGTAGAAGCGCCATAACGCACTACAGCGCCACATGGCATGGAAATTAAGTTTAAGTGATAGAATATTGCATAAAATTCTATATGGAAATTAAGTTTGAAACTTTGTTATTTTTATCAAGTGCTCAAAACTTACTTTGTACTTGAAATGTATATTATGCCAAACGCTAAGTGATAAAATTTTAAATGCTTGTATCAAATAGATATATTTTAACAACTTAATGGCATGAAACCTATTCATTTAAAATTATAATCAAGTACTAATCCCTTTACTTTATTTAAAATTTTGTTAGCCTTAATTACTATTTTTATTCTATTTCATCTTTATATTTAGATGCTTTCATGATATTATGATGTATATTAGAAAACTCTAAATATCTATTTGGACACCCAATCATGTGTAAATGATATTAAACTATAATTAAACATAAGAATCTTGCTTACTTGATTAAGTAGATGATACTTAATCTAAAACCAAAGTTTGACATCAATAATACACTAATAACATTTTAATTTGTCATTGACCTATAATAACCTTCGTCTTAATGGTAGAAAGGTTAGGGGTTAAATCCTAACTTATCTTGATTAAGATCTAAACCTTAATCACTTTAATCAATTAATTTGATTGAAAGATAATTTAATTGACATTGTTCTAATAATGCATATGATTTGATATTGATCTTAAATCATTGAATTAGAAGTGCTAAGGTTAATATTGAATATGTGTGATTGAATCATCTGAATCTAAACTTTAGATCTTTGATTTTCTCTTATATAAGACCATTAGCATAAAATAGATAATAAAATTATAATGATATATGAAATGATCTAACTCTAATAAGATTTTTGATTTCATCCAATGATTGTAGAGTAGAAAAGGATCAAATGAATTTTAATTATCTGATATGATCACTTTAACCTAAGTCTAATAAGTAAACCTTAAACAATAGAAAAGTGAGATCTTAAAGGTCTTGTTTTATGATCATTCTTAAAATATTTAAAGACCTTAATTATTAATACCTTGATGCAGAAAGAGCTTTTGTAACTCTTTGAGGTAGAAATTTAGATGATCCTTCATAACCTTAAAAGTTGAACTTGATATCTTGTGGTAGGAATCACCTAAAGTACTTAGAATATGACTTATTCCTTGTGGTAGCAACCTATGTTGAGTGATCTTTTGATCACATCCTTGGAACCTTGTGTAGGATACACCTACTTAGAGTAAGGATTAATAGATTTGATAGATCCTTATTGATTAAATAGAATCTTCTAAACTCAGATTTATGGTTGGGTATAGTAGGGTATACCCATATTACTGGATTACTTCAGTAGTATTCAGATTTGGTTGATTCACTCCAATGTGAACTTATGACCAGGTGCTATCCTGAGGGATTCGATGAATATAGTCCCGTTAGAGTAAATATTCTAAGACTATGAGTGTTACAATTAGTGAACAATATCCTTAGTTTGAGATATAAACTGCGACCCAATTCTGCCTCCTATCATAGTGCACTTTGATAAGTGCAGTTTAAGCAAACTAAGTATCTTAACTCACTTTGCGTAGAACACTAAGTATGCTTGTAACTAAGGTATTTAACGACTTAGCTTAATATATAAACAGTGACCGGATTCTGCCTCCTATCGTAGTGTGCTTCGATAAGTGCAGTTTAAATAAGCTAAGGGTTAAATTCTCTTTTCTTACAAATATGTTAAATATGTGTATACAATCATCACAGCTAGTGATTTTTAAGTAAACACTCAACATTAACCAATTATCAAAGTTAGAATTGTAGGAGTCAGAATCATTTTAGCAGAATTCTGCATAATGGAGACATTGAATTCATTATTAATTTTTAAAGCATTTTCTGGATTTTTGGATTTATTTCATGTAGCCTAAAAGCATGAGCATGAGCATAAGTATGATGTGTGAGTATCAAAATATTGTATAAGTATCAGTGATGATTTATGGGTTACGAAATATTGCATATATTGACTGGGGAATTTCAGGATGCATCAGCATCATTAGTAAATGGTAATCCCAATTGGATGTATGTGTACATTGAACCGTACTACTCATAGCAGTTCAGTGATATTTTGGTTGCATATCAGTGGCATATAATATTATGGCATATTCAGATGCACAGTTTCAGTAACATACAGCATAGTTTTACATATGATTACTCAGTTTCAGATTCAGTATCATTTTGGTTTATTTTCAGTATTTCAATTTATAGTTCAGCTTCACTTTACTTTACTTCAATTTTGTATAGTTTTATGCTTTCAGTTACTTTTATAATATTTCTACAAATTTAATTACGTTATGTAAATGTTAAATGAATAACTAGAAATATTTAGACTAGTTTCGATATGTTAGACTTATTGTCTAACATGGGGTACTTTTGAGATTCTGCAATTTGCTAGATCCTGAGCAGTATATTGAGCCAGGTCAGGAGGATTCTCAGAAGATTTAGGAGGAGCCAGTGGAGCACTAGTGAACTCTCTTCCAGTTTCACTACTTTTCTACTTAGTCTATTTTCAATTCAGTACTTAGCTCTATGTCAGTTATTCAGTAAATGTTTGTAATAATTTTGGATATATTTCTTTTCTTTTCTATGACAAACATTTTCATACAACTTCTGTGATGAATATTTCTAGATATTTGATTTAAGCTTTCGCACTCTGTTATATACTACTTATACTTAGTATTGTGATGTGATCAGTATACTGGAAATGCTGATATCTTATACATATATTAGATTCCTATTATATTATAAATCCAATGTATATATTTGTCTAATACATAAGATAAGGATACTACTCTTATCTTAAGTGTTAGCTTTCAACCCTCCTTGAGGTTGAGTCAGCAGCCTTTCAGACGAGCTTAGTTTTTAGCTATTTGGGGAGACGAGATACTCCTCCCCGAGTGGCGCACTGCTCCGCCACCGAAATTGATTATAACTATCTCTTTTGTGCGTAACAATGGGGCGGGGTGCTACACTACTAATACTCAACCTCAAGAGAAGATAACCAAGCACTAATCCTTAAGATAAGTGTAATTTCCTTATCTTAAGTATTAGGTAAGGTACTTGTGTATATTAAGTTAAGAATATAAATATAATTCAAGTTACATGAATACTAACATTTTATGAATATTCAGATCACATCACAATACTAAGTATAAGAATTAAATAGATAGAGTGTGAAAGCTAAGTATACATCCAGAGACATTCACCACAAAAATTGAAATAAACATTCATCTCAGAAATAGAAAAAGAAACTATTCAGTTATTACAATACTTTTAACAAATACATAAATAAAGTCTAAGTACTAAACTAAAAAATTAAATGAAAATTAATTGCTGAAGAAGAGTCCACTACTACTCCTCAAACTGCCCCTGAATCTCCTGAGTATCCTTCGAATTTGGCTTAACGAACTGCTCAGAATCTAGCAAATTGCTGGATCTCAAAAATACCACATATTAGATAAGAAGTTTAACACAACAAAGTGTGTGTGTGTGTGAGTATTGTGTATATATACTATATATTTATGTGTGTATGTGTGTGTATGTGTGTGGGTGTGTGTGTCTCCATGTATACCCCCCACACACATATACACACATATGGGTTATATTGTGGCGCCCCACCCCTTAACCTGCAGGATCAGACCTAAGGGTGGTGTGCCACTCTGGCAAATCTCTCACTTATCATTAGATTAGATAAGATCTACAATCCACTAATAAAGGAAGGATGTGCATAGAATGAATATAAATAATTAATCACTAAATCAATACAAGTACAGAGTGCGGAAGCATACAAGATAAACATCACATCCATTTCACCATACATCAATAAGAAATAAGAATGAATAATAGCTCAGAAAATAATAATGTAGAAAAGTAAACACAGTTACAAGTGTACCTGTATTATTATAACATTTAATTAAAGTTCAAAATAGAATAAAAGCATCACTCATCCTCACAAACTATAAAAGAGTCTAAGGATCTTTAGCTCTAATCTATTGCACTTCCTCCAGATAAGGCTCCTCCTCGGATGCTGGATATTCAAGCTGCTCAAGTTTTGACATTATCGATTTCATAATGTTAGGGCCCCAGCCGATTAAAGAAAAATCCTCATGGATAATTATCTAAGTATATTTTAGGCTGAAAATTTGTTATACATTTATTAATATCACCATTTACACTTAAACTCAACAAAAATGAACTATCTAGCATAGGAGTAGTAAGCATACAAAGAATATGATAATCTATAAATACAATATTTATAACAAAGTATAAATTAAGGCAAAAGCACACCTCAGTTAAACTAAACAAGAAATAGGCATACATATATGATACATTAAGTAAAAGTACTAAAAGAAATTCTAATCTTAAATATGCTGATGATCATATGACATATATTGATTTAAAATTGAAATCTAAAAGTGGTACATATAGTAAGCAGTAAAATCTAGCATCTTATAAATATATATACAAATAAGCATATAAGAAAAGTAATACAGCTAATTGAAATAACATGCATCAATAACGTAGTAAATAATAACTGAAATTGAAACAAGTACGTATAACTACCATATCAAAAAGAATTGGCCAATCCAGCTTAGTATAATACCTAAAGCCTTTCTGGGCTAGGGCAGACATAAATTCTCATAGCCTTTTTGGGCTAGGGCAGACAGAACAGAGCAAAAAAACTGAAGAGGCAGTATATATAATGCACAATCTCTTAGTTATTTTACTTTTGTTTCTGTGGACATGTCTAGAAATGACTGAAGAGTCAAGCATGTCTGCAAGACTATACGGTTCCAAACTTAGCACAATACTCAATGAGTAATGCCAAGTACTCCTTATTTCTCCTTACTCCTGTCTAGTGGAGTAAAATGTGCCAGATCACCAATAAACTGAACCCAATGCAAATGTTATCTTAATATTCTATGTTTTCATTTTTATGAAACAATGTTTTCTTATATGATATGTCCAAGAAAAAATATGCACAAAGTTCAAGGAATGCGTAGCACAAAATCAAATAGTAAGCAAGAGACTCTACTAAAATATAGTGATATAATTTATTATCTAATTAAACTAATCTGACTATTCTAAGTTACACAAGTTCAGGATCTCCAATTTCTACTATTGAGTATAACTTAGAAATACGGCCTTATAAGTTAAAAAGGATTAAAACTGATCAGGTTCTAATCTAATTCAATCAAGTACGACTACGAGTTAAGTAATAAATCATAACGTTCTAGTTTGATGAATTTAGCCATTCTAACTAAGATCTGCTCAATATATACTAAACTAGAGATTATAGGTATAGTATTTACATAAAATTTACATTCATAAATGTTGTTATTTACATAGAATTTTCTTGGGCATAATAAAATAAAATAAGATTCACTAACATATTGAAATTGGCCATACAACATTATGCGACATATATGTTTATTTTTATATTGCTGATTATCTTGTAATCAACGTGTTAATCATCTATGTAGAGAAAATGATATGTAAATACCATTTGATCTAACATTCGAAAAATGATATTTTGGTTTTATTTATAGGATTCAATTTTATCATTTGAATATCTAACACAAAATGTGTAAATGCTACAACTAATTATAATAATAAAAAAGTGCATATAATTAATTGATAAAAATTATAATACCCACCTTTGATTGATTTTGGTAATTTGGATAGGTTGGCCCACAAGTAATCATTTTCAATGAAAATCAACTTAATTCAACTGATTAAGATTTAAATCATATTTATTTGATTTTCCAAATAAAAATTCATAAATAAATCTATGAAATCATAAATAAATGAGATTTGTACTTTGGAGATAGATACTAAGAACACCCAATTTAGCTAATGATTAAGGCTAATGAGCTCAAATTATGATTTAAGCTCATTAAGAGTTGATTAGTAAAATTACTTTGAGAATTTAATATTTTTGCTATACTTAGGTTCTGTTTTGTCTAAGGATTCCATAGAAACTAAGTTTGCTAAATTTTGAAGTTAAATGACCAAGATATGGACAAAACAATGTTTGACCTAAAAGTGTAATTAAGGAAGATTAGGAATAAGGTCTAAATACACAACTTCGCTAATTGGTATCCAAATTGTGTTAAGTCAATGGCTATGAGTTTCCTATAGCACACTGATCACAATGACTGTGAATTTGCTCAATTTGGACTATAATTAATTAATTTAGATTATAATTAATTTAGGGTAAATAATGAGTGATTAGAATTAATTAAGAAATCTAGCCATTAAAACTAAAATTTTCTTATAATTTACTATTCTTTGTATTTTTTGATCAAAATAGTATATTTAATCCATTATTTTAAGCTAAAATGACTAAGTTATAAGCTAATGAAGATTTAAGGCTAAATGGGGGTTTAAGAGGGCCTAAAATGTCATTAGCAAAATATACATCTAATAGAAAATTAAACACTACCATAATGATCCTCACATTTTTCTGAGCAAAATAAATATAAATTTGCCATTGTTGGATTTTTAGATTTAAAGTTATGAGGGTTTGAAGATTTGCAATTAAATTAAATTAATTAACTTAATCCATTTCCTTTCTAGCGACTTCAACCGAAATGGCGGGACCCACAACCTGGCGTGGCAGAAGGTGACAAGCGTTGGCGGGACCCACTGATGGCAGTTTGGAAGAATAGGGGGCCCACTCTTTGACAGCTCTGCATACGACAGGGCCCATCTGTAACGGCCCCAATAATTGGATAGAAGATTAATCCAAATATCGGGGTATTACCTTAACACCCAACACTTGATTAGAAGAAAACTATTCAAGTGTTGATGCTAAGTGGCCAAATTACTTTTTGAGCAATTGTTAAGTTAAATGAAAATGAAGATACATATAAATGCAATATTGCAAATATCTACAATACTAGAAGTTAGATAAATCCACTCATTCATCCCAAGCAGTTTATAGAATATACAACACAGATTAGTAAATGTAGGCAAAAGTAACTTAAATAGTTTATTACAAACTTTAAAAGTAAGAGAAAAATGCAGTATGTAAATCACTCTCTCTCACTTATACATGTAATTTAAAAATTAAGCGGAAGCAGAATTCTTTATAAGTCCTCCAACTACTTGGACCTGCATCACCTGAATAAAAGGGCCTTTGGTCTATCATATTTTGGTATTTAAATATGATAGGGCAAAGCCAAGAAAAAGAAAAAGTGTAGTTAGACTAAACAGTCTAAGCACATTTTAAAATTGGCTATGTTTTTAGATTAACAAGATATCACAATTATGATTTACAATTTAAGTATGCAGTGGTGCTGTAAAAGCTATATAGTATGGGAAAATAATGAGCGCAACTGTAAGGAAAATAGTATGAAAATCATTGAGTAAAAATACTCATTTTCTATTTAAAATTCTAACATTTTCCTGAAAATTTAAAGTTAGAAATTAATATGCGCGCGAAATGTAAGCAATTTATGATCAAATGAAAGTATGCTAAGTAAGCAATTGACATACAGTGAAGCATAAATTAAAATTAAGCAACATACACTGTATTCAATTTAACTGAAGCAATACTCAAACTGAAAATAGAGAATGTAAGGGAAAGGAGAAAATATCTTAGATTCTCAATCTAAGATAATCATAGTCTAAGACTATGATTCGAAAGCATAACTAAATAGTTATGAATAGATTTTTTATTTATAAGAAAATCTCTTATATTTAAGTTAAAGTTATATTTAGGAAAAACCTCATTCTGTAGGAGTACACAACAGAATGAGAGAGGAGTTAAGCACGTCTGCTTAACTAGATACAGTGGGGAAATTGAACATTCACATTTACCCTCTCTAAAATATGAAGTTCTAAAGAAAATATTTTCATTTGTACTCTAATTGCCATAAGGCATTCCCCTTTAAAATTTTAAGAAAAATCTTTATTTATGCACAATGCTTCTTGAATGAATGTTCAAGGAAATGAGGTTCAAAGCTATGCAAGCATTCAATGGATCACAAAAATTGTAAAGTATGTGATATCTTCTTGTTTATCTAAATTTTTAATAATCTACTTTATAATTGGAGTTAATTGAACTCCAAATTGACTTATAGATATTTGGTCTTAAGTCAATTTTAAGTAAAAGTAGAATGAATTGCAACTTTATTTACATGAAATTTGAAAGATAATTCAAGTTGAATTAAAAAGAAAGCTATCTAAAGTTTAAAAAGGAAAGAAACTATTAATTTCAATTAAGTTGATTGAGAGCTAAGATTAATAATGAACTATTGAAATGAATGATTTGAATTGAATATTAAGAACTAAAATTTTTAAAAATTTCGGCAGAGTCTCCTTTATTTTTGTTCAATAAACAATTTTTTTCTCACAAACAAAAAGTCAATTTTTATTGACTATTTCCAATTCTAAAGTAGAGTTCAATCCTTTTTATAGGATTGCTCATTTCCAGTTCTACAATAGAGTTCAATCATTTTTATAGAATTGCTCATTTCCAGTTCTAAAATTAGAGTTTATGTCCAATTATAAAATAGAGTTCATTTCCAGATCTATCAACTTATAAAAAAATCAAACAAGCAGCTTACTAACTTATAATTCATACATCCTATATCAAACATCTATTGATAAGAGATATAGAAATAAAATTAATAATTTATAAGAACAGCATTTATCACACATAACATTTAATTCAGTATTTCATTTTGTATTAATTTACAACTCAACCTGCAATGATAATATTGAAGTTAGTATTTATATACAAAAGAAACATAGATAAATGATAACATTTATCTTTACTTTGGAATTAAAAGTACATTTGATTAATTTAATTCCATTTTGAAATAAAAGGTAGCATATGATCTTTGATAGCATTTAATTTATTGAGAAAAATAACGGCATTCAACTATTTGACTTTATATATAAAAATGACAGCAATAAAACAACATTTGGATTCTTTGCAGGTAAATCTATAAATAGCAACATATGTTTCATTCTTTAAATAAATGATAGCAACTATCCTTATCTTACAAGGAACGTAAAAGCACTTACTTCTCCTTAACATTGATAGGAACATTTGTACTTATTGCATATAATAGCAGTACTTGGATCATATCAAATCTTACTTTAATTAAAAAGGCAACATATGATTTTACAAATGATGAATAACGGCATTTGATCCTAATATGAAAAGATAGCATTTATTTTCATATGTTAAAAAAAAATGATATGACAATCTATTAGACCACATCCTTCAAATAAGAGTACAATAGGACAACTAAATGTAATACATAATTTATAATTAGTTTGATATGAACTTATTGCATATAATGGAGAAGTATCAACTTAGTACTTATGCCAAACATAGTCCTCAACTATTTAACAATCATTTAATTACAGCCTTTACTCAAAATACATTTAATTTAACTCATAAAGATGTCTAACAACACTTCATAGATAACTTTATCTAAACTAAATCTGAAATCTTAAATCAAATATCAAATTAATATTCAACAATTAAATGTAGAAGTATGCAGTACATATGACTGTAGATTTAAATGGATTTGGCCACTGATTTTCTTCTTATATCTTCAGTTTAACTAAAGTGTTTGATCTCAAATGTTTAATGGCAGCAGTTGTAATGAGAAGACAGCAGTTTTCTGCTATACGCATAAGGTACAGCATTTATGTCCAGCATTCAAATGATACTAGTTTACATTATACAATTATAGAATATCGTCTTAATGATTCATCTCGAACTAAAGAATAGCATTCGCATTCTATAGCAGCAATATGATTTACAATGAAATTAATGTTAGCATTTAATCACAATTGAACTTAAATAGAAGCATTTGATCTCTTATGATGGCAGCATGTGATATTAAGGAGATAAATCACAGTATTTATTCCTCATTTTACATTATTCCATTCTCATGTAATGATAGCATTTGGATTTCTTATGGATAATGTGCAGCATATGAATCTAGCAAAGCATGTCCCAATAATACATATACTCATATATAGTCAATGGCATCACATGGCATCATATATTTCTTTAAATGAATGAACAGCATTGGCTTATTTAAACTCAACTGCATATGATTCTTTTGACAAGGTACAACAGCATTTATTCTGATAACATAAAAGAAACGGTAGCATGTGATGCTGAGGACAGCATTTCATTAACTTATTCAATTGATGGCAACCATTGGTTTGATACATATTTAATGGCAATATGGCAGCATATGTATTGATATCTAGTGTTAGACATATAAAGAATTTTCAACCTTTTTCTAATACCCAAATTACAACATTCAATATTAATATCTAAAATTTAGATAGAGCATTTATTTTCAGTATTAGTAGGATACTAAAATAAATCCTAAAATCACAAAATACAGCCCTAATAACTTAACATTTAAGATACAGCAACCTGTATGAACAAAAAGAAGAAAGATCCATACTTATATGTGAAACTGCAGCATAGCACCTTATAACATTTAATTCATTATTAAAATAAGGGCAGAAATTAATTTAATAAGATCCATTGATTTCACAAAATGTATAGACAGCATGTAATCTTTATTAAAGTATTGACCACATTAATTCTCATATAATAAGGCAGCAATCCATAATGACATCTAAAGTTACCACATAGCCATTAAATCCATCCTATTATCATAATAGCCTATACCATATTGAGAACCTGAGCATAATTAAATAAGCATATATTTTTTATTTCTCGTTGTCCATGAGCACTCCTAAGTGAAGCAACTCGCCTATAAGTATACAGTTGTTATTCAATAGGTATTTGATAAGATGAATATGTTGAAATTTATAAACAATTTATTGTGAACTTAGCTGAAAACATATAATAATATAAATACTACAAAACCTTCTAAGTATAATTTCATCATCAAATAAGAAGTCATACTTATGATTTTTAAAATTGTATTTGACATGTATCTCAGCATATTCATTTGGGTGTCAAGAATAGATGAAGTGTTCTTTTATTTTTGCATTGAACTTTATTTCAGAATGATTTGAGGGCCAACTTTTAAAGAGAAGCATGGTAATAAAGCATGATTTTAGTTATACCATGAGTAAAACAAAAAATACAGTAAAAACCAATATCATCAATAAGTATGGCTTTATAAGTTCGACAATAGTCAACCAAACCACAACACTATTCTTTTCTCCTCAAACATAAGTACTTATAATTTATAAATTTCTAGCAATTATAGATCCATCTAGTATTGCTCGATTGAGAGAGAGACATTGAGCATCAAGTTGATCTACAGGTTAATGTTAATCAAATCTTTACAGATTTTCAAATCAGTAATAATTCATCTGGTGGCAACCATTATAAGAGAATTAGCCAATAAGTAAAATTAAGTTCATATATCAAACTAGTCAATTTCAGAAGAATGATAAAGAAAAGAAAATTGTTAACTGAATTAGGAATACATTTCAGGAAGATTTATTCTCAATTAAGTTTAAATAAATCCGAAAGTAAAATCCCTAGTGAAGACGATTGTATGGAAGATTGTATTGAAAGTTCTAAGCATATGATCAAGGGTAGGTGAAATGAAGAAGTACAGATGTATGGAGGTCTTCGGGCATATATTTCACAGAAAACCAAGATAAATATAAGCTCAACTACTGTTGGACTTATTTGGACAGCAACTGATTTTATTGCTAAAGTCAAATTGAAAATGATATTACTTAACTTTTCTACCACTTGAAAGAAGTTAACCATAACAAAATTACTATGTTCAGTTTCACTCTTTAAAAAAAATGATAAGAAACTTTCACTACTTGACAATATAAAGAAAATGAGAATCCAAATAATCAGTTGAATCTCTTGTAAGACTTTAGTTCAAGTAATCAATTTGAACCCGATCTAAGAGAAAAATACTCTTTATTATAATTAATTTATCCAGAAGAATAGTAAGAATTAAGGTACTAATCGTATCAAAGGTATCTCACTTCTTCATACTTTCAACTTAGGGTTAGAGTAAGGGACGCTCGGTCCTTTGAGTATTATGCCAATCAAAATAGAGATATGGAGAAAATAATGAGGTACCTTATACACTGGCTTGAGGTCAGCAAAACTTAGGGTTCAGCGAGGGGAAGTGTTCGGCTATACATACTTGTCCTCCTTTTTATGTCGCTCCCGAAATGATGAGTAATCGTCGAAGGATAAGGATGAAGCGCGCTTATCGCCTACTATGGATAGCTAGAGTCCTCCGAGCGTATGGGAGGAGACGTCCCAAGGAGGATAGGGACGGGATCGGGACTGGAGAGGGAACGCGTGCGATTGGGATAGGGTCGGCCGAAGGATTTAGGGCTTGCCGATTTAGATGAAGATTAGAGGGAGTGTTTTAAATATGTTTGGATGTATATATATTTATGTTGATTTATATAATTAATTTATAAGTTTCATTTAATTAAAATTATATGATGAAATATTTCTAAACCAATTTTTGAAAAATTGCTTTTTAGCTAAATTGAGGGTCACGGACTCAAAAATAAAGTTGAAATTTAATTTGGAAGTCATCTTAATTATTTTAATTATTGAATTATGAAAATGCAATAAAATAATCAAGAAATTTTGACTTTCTCCAAAATTCATCAAAATTTCACCCCAAGCTAATTTGGGCGTGAGGAATGCAATGGTGAAGTCCATTTTTGATTCTGAAGTCAATTTAAATTAAGCATCTTCAGAATTAATAGAAAATCAGGAAACGCTGAAAATTACCAAACGGTATTCAAATCGCACAAAATTTGAAATGGAGATTTTTAATTCTATTGCAAGAGTAATGAAAGAGATTTATAGTCAATTAGAGTACTAATTGATTGGTAACAACCTCTGAGTTGTTACACCATCACTGCGAATGACACTATGACATGCATGCAAAGCGCGGGTCGGGTCTGACCCGAGATGGAATCAAAGGGACGCGACAGACCGAAGCGGGTGACTAGGGTAGCCAAATTGTCGGTCCTCCCGGTGTACTCGTAGGCCAGCCTGCACGCCGATGGAAAGGTCTTGGAGAGACCTTTCACTAGGCAGCCGAGCCGTTGCTAGAGGTGGGCTGGAGCTCTGGCAATCGACAACCCTAGGTGGGCTCTAACGGGACGAAGGCTAGATCGACGACGACATTATGGATCACTGTAGATGCTACGCTAAATTGGTTCGATCGAGCCCGATCGAACCCGATCAAACCTTAATCTAAACATTGAAATAACATTTCGAATTGAAGAATTGCAATTTGCATGAAGAAATCTGAAGATTGGCGGTACCTGGATTGACGGCCGAGACGCTTGGAACGAGATTGATGATGCCAAGCTTCGATTAAGGTTTCACTTAGATCCTAAAGTGGTATCCGCTTTTTTTTGGCATTCGATCGGGCTAAAACGAGGGCTTGAGGTGGAAATGGCCATCTGCACGTTGCTTCGGTCGCGTGCCCTCGCGAGCGCCACACGCAGAGTCGCACAGGAACGATGGATTCGAGCCGTTTGATCGGGACGGCCCGATCGATCGCTCGGATCAAGCCGATCTAACGGGTTTGAACGGCAAGCGGGAGACGAGCCCGAACCAATTGAAATGGTGGCCCCATTATTATTTAATAAAAATATACCAAAATTTCTATTTAAAATTGAACTATTGAATGGGCTCCGAAAAATTCCAAAATTTCACCCCTACCAAATTTGAGGGTGATGAACACAACGACGAAGTCGGATTTTGATTTCAATAACAATTTAATAAATTATATTTTCAGGGGATTTTAAATATATTAAAATATTCAGGGAAAATCCGACGAGTTCCAATGAAAACCTAAAATAGGCCACAAAAAATAGAAAACTTAATCAGTTTGATTCCAAAGAAATATCTTACTCTTTGGACTTACAAAAAAAGGGATGAAAGTAAAATTTCTTATTATTAAGTCTTTTTGCATCATGGCATTGCTACACATGTGGAAAGTGGATCATATTTCATCCCAATGCTAGGTAATTAATGTTGACCTTAAGCTACTTTGGAAATGCACAAGCTTACAACTAATGAAGAAGAAATATATCAAGCTTAAAAAAATAATAAAGCTTTAAAATTAAGTTTTTGGACTTAGCCTTTTCTTTATATTAAAGTTTGTGTAAGTTAATAAAGTTCCTAGAATTATAGAAGGGAAATATGATATTTCTATAAATAAAGATGTGATTATTTTACTACACGATTGTTATTATTATAATAAATATGATTTAAACTACTATATCAAATATGATTATGATCATTGTGGCAAAAATAATTATGATTAATACAACTTGGTTATTATAATTCTACCAATAACTAGGTTGATTAATACATTTATAATTTTTGCTTAAACAAAATAATAACTTGAGTCTATAGTTATCCCTCACTTATAAGAGCATTAAAATTTTTATAACTCATTTCTTTAGCTCTAAAATCTTAATATCTTACATAATCTTAAAGATGAATCAAATCTTGAAGGCTTCATCTTAAGACATCGCACTTCAACTTTTTTTTCTTTCTTTCATTCTATCCCATATAATCACCTTAATTTTAAGCCCATGAAGACAAAGTCAATGATTGTGAATTATTAAATTTAAATAGATATATAAAAGAGAAAAAGATTCAGTACTTATGTAGAAGATAAAACATATTTCACTCATGTTGAGTGAGAAGAGAAAATTTTGTTTTGGTACTTATAAGAACTAATCTTTCTTAAAGAAAGAATCCAACCTTAAATATTTTCTTCACCCTAATTATAAATTTATTTTGTAGCATCTCTTCAAAAGTGATGAGCAATGAGATTGGGTTTTGTAATTTCAATATTTTATTAATTTTAACTTTTTTATCTTATGATATTTTTAAATTGAAGATTTTTATTAACAAATGTTTTCAAAGACTATAAATAAATTTTTTAATAGTAACAAGTTGATTAAATGGAGATTTAGATGCTACGTGTCTTTTTTGATTATTTTATTTTTTACAACAAATTGCAACATTTCTTAGATAGCTTGGGTGAATGGTGTTGTGAGCTAGTGATTATGATTATTGAATATAAACTCTTGACATATCAATGATTCAAATTCTACCGATCACAAAAATGTTTCATTGAGGCTTAAATTCTTCTAAGAATACAAACTCTTTTAGATGGCATGAATATAGGGAAAGATTTTTCTTAAATAACATTTGCATTTTACATTTTTGTCCTATTAAAATTTATTTATATATTATAATAATTATAAATGGGGATTTGTTCCATGAACTCTTAATACCATGATGTTCATTTGATTTTAATGATTAAGAACTATAATTTTATTTTTATAAAAAATCAAGAATCTTCTATTTTTAAGAACTATGTTAGCTCAACATCCAACTTAAATAAGAAATAAATCAAGTTAAATGAAACCTTAAAACTAGAACATAATTATGTAAATTTTAAGATTACTAATTTTTATCTTCAATACTTTTGTAAACTAAGTCCTTGGATTAAGAGTATATTAACTCTTGGGTTTAAGAATATGTGACTTTGATCGCAAGTACAACTATTATTGCAAAATACAATATTAGCAATGATGAATAGGATTATCATAGCATTGTATTTACGATTTTGCCAATAACTGGTTGTTAAACTGTATAACTACTAATCATTAAAGTAGTAACATAAGTACGATACTTGAAACTTCGTAATAATGATTATGGAGGGGAAAATTAACTAGACCTTAAGAGTACCCTCACTTTGAGAGGATTTAATGTTGTTCATACTAATTTATGCATCTCTCACCCTACAATCAAAGCACTAAATTCTCAAAAGCTTAAGGATTATCGAAGTCTTAAGGATTTCATTGCAAGGCATTGCCTTTTAACTTTTCTATTCTTTTTAACCTATTATGTGATACAATTGTAATAGCTCCAATTTTGCAAAACATTTAGAATGATATTTGATTTGCATATCTAGAATACATGCTTTGAGATAAGGAGCAATGAAGATCTTGGTACTTGGCTAACGATTGCTATGATCATATGTGGCGCCCACCACCCTTAATCTGCCAAAGGATTAGGTTAAGGGTGGGGTGTCACTCTGGCTAACCCCTCACTCATCATTGGATTAGGATAGACTCCATAATCCACCTGATTAGGGAAGGATTAACACAAAATCAGACTAATAGTCACTGTATAAGTAAACAAACAGAGTGCGGAAACAATTTAAGAAAATGTAAGCCATCCAAGTATCACAGTGCAAATAGGAAAGAAAAATAGAACTCATAATATAAGTATATAATCCAAAATCACAGTCAATAGTATATGTATTATTATATAATTTAAAATGTTTAAATTGAATAAAAAAAACTCATCCTCACTTGAAGTAAAAAGGAATTAGACGGCAGCTTCTTCCACGGGTTCCTCATCTGGGTAAGGCTCCACACCTAACTCATGCTCGTCTAGATGAAAGGAGTCTGCCATTGTCGGTTTCACAATGTAGGGCCCCAGCCAAAGAAAAGAAAAATCTTGTTAGACAATTGTCTAAGTACATTTTAAGCTGATGAATTATTATAAGTGTTAAGTAATATCACCATTTGACAATATCTAAGCAACATATATATATATATATATATATATATATATATATATATATATATATATATGAAAAGGAGCGGCAAGCAATACAAAGGAAACAGAGAAGCTATAAATCATCATTTATAATTTAAGCAAAGAAAAGGAAAGAGACTGAGACATGCCTCACATACAAACTAAGCAAGGAAGGGCATATAAGTATACATAACTGTCATGTGCTGTAAGAAAAGTTCTACATCCTAAACATGCTGGTGATCAACAGAAAATATGCCAATTAAAATAAATAATTTAGCAGTGGTACATATAAATAACAGCAAGATTCTAACATCCTAAATATATATATAAAAGCAGTACAAGGAAATAGCTGACAGAATAAAATACTGAAAGGTAAACTACAATATCTGCATATAAAGCCACAGTGCATCGATTGCCATACAGAAAATAGCTACTCAAGCCCATCGAATACCAAAGAAGCTTAGCACCATCACGGTTAAGTCATAAATTGTGTACCCTTAGCGACATAAGGAGGCTAGGCAAATAAGCACACAAAGCAAATGAAGGGTCTTAGCACCAGTACGGTTAAGGCTCAACTGTATGCTCCTAGCGATATAAGGAGGCTAGTAAACTAAGCATACAAGGCAACCTTAATGCCAGTACGGCTAAGGCACCAACGGTGTACCCCTAGCGACATTAGGAGGCTAGTAAACTAGGCACACAACAAAAGCAGATCCTTCCCCTAATGACATAAGGAGGCTAGGCAATAAGGACATAACTGAGAGGCAGCTCATAAAACCATTATCTTTTCATAAATTACTTTAATATTTTCATAAGGAATCTAAGGAGTCTCCATATTTTCCTAAGATTTTATTTATGCATCAAATGTCTTATATGATATGCTCAAAGAAATAGGGCATAAAAATCAAGGAACGCGTAAGCAACAAAGTATCAAAGTAAGCAAAGGACTCTACTAAACATGGTGATATCATTTGTTTTCTACTTAACCATCTAACTATTCCAAGTTACATAAGTTCAGGATCACCATTTTCCTACAATCGAGTGTAACCCGAAAATTCGTTCTTATAAGTTAAAAAGGATTGGAACTGATCAGGTTCCAATCTAGCTTAATCAGATAGACGACTACGAGTTAAATAAAAGAATCATACATCCTAGTTTTATAAATTTAGATGTTCTAACTAAGATCTGATCAAAATCTTCTAAACCTATAGATTATGGATTAAACACTATGAGAATTATGTTTAATCACATAATCCAAAGGATAAGACCTAAGTTCTATATTTTATACAATTAGTGATCTATTAGTTAAGGCAAATCCTATTAAGTAATCAAACTTAATAGGATGAATCTCCTATCTTAAATCTAAAGTTAAAAGACAAAATAATCGGAACGAGTTGTAAAATAAAAGAAAGTCTAGAAACTAATAAACCAAGGTTTCACCCATTGGGTAACTCAATTTACCTAATGAATGAACTCTAACATATGATCTATTCCTATTCTCAGGAAAGGTCCTTAAGGTGTAGTGCTTAAGACTTAGCAGAAATTATTGGAATCTGACTTAAGGGTTGATTTCACTTGCTTAAACATTACTAAGATGATTATAATATTAGTCTTGGTATTCTGGGATGTTATCCAAAGGGTAAGGGTACTTAGTCCAATCTTAGGGCAAAATGACCATTTTTCCCCTACTTTAAGGGTCAAAAAGTCAACCTTTGACTTAGTGGTCAGAATTGATTTCTCTTAGATCCAATTGATTCCTTACTGTCTAACTTAAAAATAAACAGTAAGTACACCTAAATCGGGCGAGAAACGGTCAAGTTATGACTAAAATAAGGATGGGGGTAATTTGGTCATTTACCTAAATTTCCAGGGTTCATATCCTAAATACTATTTTATTATATTGATGATATTAAAATTCTAGGCTGATTAGCATCTTGAATTTTCCAATTTAGAGTTGATTTGACTAAGCTATGGCCGTTTGAAGTCTAGGGGCATTTTGGTCATTTTTCACTAAAGTCAACTCTAAGTTATAGGGTTGACTTTTTATCCTGATATTCGAATGAGAAAACTAATACTACTACGGTAATGGGGCCGCTCTCCTGAGCATTTTAAGAGCCATATTGACTATGTTTCGATAATTGGGTAAAAAGTTATGAGGCTTTAAAAGAGGTCATAAAATGTTATCTCGTTATACGTACCCCGAAATAAATTATTACATTATGTTATTTGAATCTTTACATTTTTTTGAGTATTTTAAGACCTATATTGGCTATGTTTGGATCATCCTACAAAAAGTTATTAAACTTTTAAGATTTACTATTCAAAAATATAATTTGAATTATTTTACGATTTATTTATTCAAATTGTATTATTTTACTGTTCATTCCTAAAGTTTTTATATAAAATTTCTGAAATTATTAATCCTTAATTAATCTGTGATTAATTAGACTTAATTATTAATTAATTAATCTATTATTTAAATAATATTTTACTGTAGCAAAATAATTAGTGCTAATCACTATTTAATTAGTCTTAATTACCTGTTAATATCTAATTAGAATATTTAATTGTACTTTACTATTCATTAGTAATTAATTATCCTAATTACTATTTAGGGTTTAATTAACCCTAATTAATCTCTAATTATTCTTAATTAATTAAGGTTACTGTTCAAAAGTAATTAGTATTAATCCTATTTTAATCAACCACTAACTGTAATTAATTAAGGCTAAACAGTAATTAATTAATACTAACAGTAATTAAATTAATAAATTAATTAATAGACAGTGGGCCCCACTAGACACGTGGCACTGCCAGAGGCTGTCACGTGGCACTATGGGCCCCACGGGGAGCTGGACAGCCGCGGTTGACCGGGCAGTGTTGCCACGTGGCGGGCCCAGAGGCGGCCACGTGGCACTGTGGGCCCCACTGGGGAGCCGAACAGCCGCGCGGGCTCGGGTTGTGGGCCCCCACATGCCACATGGCGTGCCCAGGGGAGGCCACGTGGCCTCCCACGGCCGAAGCCGAAGGATCACGGGCTCGACGTGTGGGCCCCACGTGACACGTGGCGAGCCCAGAGACTGCCACGTGGCGTAATGGGCCCCACCCGCGGCTTACGCGGACCCGACCCGGACGGGTCGGGCTCGGGTCGACCCAGTCCGACCCGAGGCCGCGACGCTTCGTCTTCTAGGGTTCGGCGGAGCCGAACCCAGATGCAAATCGGGCCTCGGTGCGCCCGATCGGGTGGGTATGAGCTCGATCAGAACCAATGGATGGGAAGAGGACAAGTTCATATACCTATCCTACAATTATTGCAATGATTGAACGAAAATCGGGGGAGATCGGGGTACCTGAAGTGCGGGTCAGCGGTATTTAGGATCGGGCGGACGGTGGGCTAGCTTCGGGGCTCAATTCCGGCTCGATCAGGGTTCCAATTTTCGCAAACCCGGAACCCAGAGGTCGGTTGAGGTCTTATAGACCTGCCGGCGACCTCGCCGAGGCCTGGGAGGGGCCGGATTGGCCGGGATTCACGGCGGGCCCCGCGTGTCGCGAGCAGGCGACGGGGTCGAGGGAGACGGTCCCGCAGCCGTTGGATTTGGATCAGATCCAACGGCTGCGATGGCGTCGTCCGATCTAACAGCGCCGTTAGCTACAGTTGACGATAATGTTAATACTTAACGGCACGCCGTTAAGTATTAAAATAATATATATATATATATATATATATATATATATATATATATATGTTTTCAGAAAATTTTGAACATGCTTTTCCTAGCTAATTTGGGATATCAAGGAATTCAATGGCGTAGTCAGATTTTCGATCCAATGAGTATTTTGATACCTCGATTTTTGGGATATTTTTATTATTAAAATATTCGTCGAAATTTCGACGATTTCCGATTGACACGAAAACTTCACCCCAAGCAAATTTGGGGTCAAGGAACGCAATGGCGGTGTCCATTTTTCGATCGGAGGTCAATTTAATAGGTCAAATTCTAAGATTTCTGGATTTCCAGAAATCGGGATTCGATCCGTTTGACTCCTGATTTGGACTAGGTCTCAAAGGTTGTCTCCACTTGACCTAATTAGCACTTATAATTGTGTTTAAGACTTAAGGTTAGTCCTAATTAACCAGGGTAACAACTCGGGTTGTTGCAATATGACTAATGATTGTAATAAGTCATCAAGCATGTAAGGGGACTCTTAAAGCATCACCAACTAAATATCAAAGGAATCAACACCATCTATAACATCTCAACACTTTATAATGAAATTGTTATTTTTGTTGATGGGTTGAAATACTATTTATTAGTTAGTAATTATTATGGATAAAAAGTTGAACAATAAAATTTCACTGCTTAAACACTGCTATGCTAATAAAATATTAATTAAAAGGAATAGTAAATTTACTTTTAAGGATTTAGGAATGACAATAATTACATGCTAGATTTTAGCTTGCCCAATAGCAATAATGTAAATTTAAATCACTTTAAAACATTGTATGATATAACTTAACTTTAAGACTAGCCTTTTGTGCAAGCATTCAAATTAGACCTATCAAAAATTGAAATGGCATGCAACCTGACCCAAGCTCAAATTAGAAAATATTCGGGCTCAGGTCAGCCCAAGTCAAACAAGTAATGATAGTGTTGGAAAGTCTGATCCGAGAACAATATTAGGTCAAGTTCATGTCAACCCGCATGACCTATAAATACAAATTTATAAAATGTTATAAAGTTTCTATTATATGTTCTTGAGCTAGTATGGTCAATTCAAATGAGTCTAGTTGTTAGGAGTTATTTCATTAAAAATGCTTTAAAATAAGTTCATCGAATCAAATTCACCCAAACACAAACAAGTCACATTCGAGTTTGGGTTGAGTTAGGACCCATTTTGTCTATAATTTTGTATTAAATCTTTCTTTTGTATATAACTTTTATAAAAATTGAGGCATCATAATATTTTCCATATATATATACTAGATAGTTTATAAAAGAAAATATCATAAAAATGCAAATTTTAAGGTGATATACAAATTAAGAAATGTAAAAAAAATATAAATTTTCATTCAAAAAAAATAAAAAACTGCTCAGCATAATCCCACATCGCAAATTAGCCTATAATACAATCAACAGTGCATTAAAAGACATAAGAAATCAGCTCTACAGTTTCAAGCATGTTAAACCGATCGAACCAGTCAATTCGGTTCAATTTTAAAAGCACCCTAAAAAGGGTTAACCATAACTTTCGTGCCTCACACAAGGTTGACTTGCCCTCGATCCACCAACCCTTTTATAGCTTTATACCTTAGAACATATAAATCGTTGGCGACCAAATCCACAATCTCTTCTCCCCTTCAAGACAAGAAAATTCATTTCATCCATAATATCGACTAAGATTTTATATATATATAAGCATAAGTTATATATACTTAACTCGTCGTCCAACATGAAAGCTCCCACATCTCTTTTCGTCTTGCAAAACACAAAGGTATCCAAGCAGGGCTCTGGAACTGAAAATTCAACACAACTGTCACTGGTCTTGGAAAATTATAACTTATAGGACAAAATTCTTAGGAATTTATGATGGAATATTATGGTAAAGAAATGATTGAGTATAAAGCACTTTCATCATCAGTTGAACTGGTAAGATTATGAACGAAAAGTTGATTTGTTAGCCTTAATCGTTTAAGCAGTAGAGTTAAAAGCTCGATTGATAGAGATAAAAGGAATAAGCAGAATCGGATCAAAAAGGTTAAATAGAGGAGATGCAAGAACAAACCCATATCATCCTCTTCACTTGAAATAGATTGCCTCAATATGGACTGGTAGCCATAAGGCAATCTTGATAGCACAGATTGTTTGCTATGTTTTTCCATGTTATCTATGTACCTGTGCAAAATAGATACTTGCCGGAAATCATCAGCATGTGAAATTTGTCTCTGTTAAAATCATAGAAAAATCACATACAATTTACCTCTTGGCAAACCTTTGCTCTTGTTCAGAAAGGCGATTCCAAAGATCAGTTTTTGAAATGTGGGCCGCATGTTTACCAATCTGCAAGAACGTTGTAGAAAAAAACAATAAAATACTAGGTTAGAAGCTTGCGTTTAAAGTCAGAATAGTGTCCCGTTAAACCTTTAGCAGGCGAATTCGTAGATACGATCTTAAGAGGAATAGTGCCCGGTCCATGTCCATCTGATAAAGAGACACCACAAGATCATCAGAGGAGCTACTCTCACTAAATTCCTCCACAGTTTCTTCCTGAACTTGGAAAAAGCCAAGCTTAGATTCAAAGAAAAATTGGTCTGAATTCAGAGAAATCAATTATATATTGCGTACAAGCATATAAAACATCATTAAAAGGTTTTTATGGAACATTACAGGGCCCATTCACAAAATTGAAGCAACTCAATAACAGATTGTATAACACACTGATTCAAACACATCTAAAATATCAAATTATAGCAACTTTAGCAAAAAAAAAAAAAAAAAAGTAAAAAAAAAAAGGTGTTGGCATAAAATTAAGTCATATAATCTTTCAGATAAAGAAGTAACACAATTACCCTTAGTAAATGTAAACCCATTTAATATGTGAAATCTATTTGAAAATAAAATCAGCATCATTGATTCAACCATTCAACAACATATATTGAACTGTGTGCGGTTAGCAGTATCTAATAAATAACACCCTAGATTTTTCCAATAGATGGGCGAGTATCAGTCACAACAAGAGAAACAAGCGATAGCATAATTTATGAAGAAAATATATTAAGCTTTAGAATTCAAATTCCATTATGATGATGATGTAAGCATCAATGGCTTCTTGTGTCAGAATAAAGGTAAGCATCTTCAATGCAGTGTTCTTGGACTATATGTGAGGACCCGATGCCGGGTCAGCGGGAGCTAATCCAGCACCGGTTTGCTTGTGGAATAGTAATAGCAATAACAACAAGCAATGACAAGTCCTCTAGCCGCAAGATCATATTGAGTGGTTTAAGGGACAAATATATAGACATCAAACATAACTCATTTATTCATTAATTCACGAGTCTTGAGTACATAGATTAAAATAAAAGAAAAATTACAGACTTTTTAAAAGTAGATAGAGTCAAAAAGACAGCTGTAGATCAGCAGGTAGCAGTATCAGCACTGCTCAGTTCTTTAGCACTTTTCTTCAAGGACGAACTCCTGATCTGGGCACGTTTCAAAAAGTGCGGGCATTCGAAAACCAGTTAGTTGTGAAACTAAGTACTGATAGATGTCATCTTTACAAATGTTAAATAATAAGCAAAATAATCAATATTTGACAGTAAATAAAAGTTGTACAAACTTATCCCTGCAAACCTGTTTTAATTGCACTTGAAACTTAGCATAGAAATAATTGCAGTCACAAAAATAAATACAGAATTTTTAGCGCTTGATATCTGAGGCAAAATATGATTTTGTTGGGCAAATACAAAATCGAGGAAAATGGGGGTTCAATTTTTGTGTTACATATCTCAACTTCCCTCTATACCTGCCCCCTCAAAGGCTTATCAGTATAGGCTCCTTATGACTCCCGATGTCGGACAGCCCTGTCCTAGCGGTTGTCTGATCAGACAAAAAGTATAAAGCAACATAAAAACCTTGCTTCTCACTTATCCAAACTTATTCATATATCATTTTATGTGACTTTAAAAAGCAATTTTATTAAATTTGTGCGATGTTAAGCAGAAAAAACATATTTAAACAGAAATAATAAAAGACATCTGGTACCTTATTCCTTATGTTCAAAAGTTCAACAGTTCAACAGCTCGAATGAGTGACAGTTCGCTCAATCTGTATTTTAGGTTTATGATATTTTTAAATTAGCTCTCAGCTAATATTTTTAGGAGTAACAATTTATTATCATTTTGATTATATTCTTCTTTCCCATTCTCATAACGATTGAAGTCTGATCTTTAAGATACTGCGATGACAGTAATATTTATAGCGTTTGTTAAGTCGCTGTGGATAGAATCACATTATTATTATTATTATTTTAATGATAATAATAATATTAGAAAGAAAAAACATAAAAGAAATAACTGTCAAAAAGAAGATGCTTGAACTAAAATTATAGTTATTTTATAACATATATATAGTTTTCATTATTAATTAATGAAAACCATATTAATGTGAATAACAATATTATATCTTCATTATTATCATAATAATAAGTATTAAGTAGGTATAAATTAAAAAAACTTAAAAATTTCTCCTCTTTTCTCTTCTCTCTTTTCTATCTTTTAAACTTATCAACTTACCTTAAAATTAGGATTGCCGGAAAGCGGAGGGAGGCCGGAGCGGGGTGGCTGGACGGCTGGCCGGGGGCTACAACAAGCTGGCAGTGGCCGGAGAGGGCTGCCGGGTGGCTGGCTGCCGCTGGAGGGCTGGCCGGGGGCTGCTGGGAGAGGGCTGGGCTGCTGAGGGGTGGCTGCCGGGGAAGGGGGCTGCTGTGAGGGGGAGGAGGGGCTGCAAGAGGGGAGGAGAGGGCTGGCTAGGGTTTGGAGGAGGAGAGGGGTTATGGGGGAGGAGAAGGAAGTGGGGGGGGGGCTTATGTAGAGGAGAGGAGTGGGGGGAAGAGGGGGGTCGGCCAGGTGGGCCGACAGCCTGCGCCAAAAACGGCGCAGGCAACCCCTTTCTGGCGCGGAAGCTTTCGCGCCAGGCGCTATCGGGCGCGCGGGTCGAGGAACAGGCGGGGGGGGGGGCGAACAGAGGGGGAAGAAGGAAAAATAAGGAAAATAAAATAAAATAAATTCTTAAAGTTAAATTATTCGCATTTTTCCGCCGTTCGGCTTCCAAATACAACGAAACTTGGCACTGAGATGTGTTACGACATGACGAACACTCTCGCGCCGAAAATTTTCGATTCAAACGAATATTTTATTTTTAATTAATTTTTGAAGTTTGAAAACTTCAGAATTAACCACGGTAAATCCGGCGCTCAGAACTTGATGAAACTTCTTGAGCAGCCTTTAAATAGTATACTTAACACAACGACACTGAACTCGGTGAATTCCGACACATATTTCAATATTTTGATTTTTAGGATTTAAATAATTCCGAAAATAAAGCGGGAGCTTCCGTTATTCGGATTTCTCCCAAACTAGGGCACTTTGATCTTAAAAAATTATTCTTATCTAAGGATATTTTTGTTTGCCCTAGTTTGAAATTCTCTGGAGCTTTGATGTCTGAAGCGAGCTCTGACCTAATTTTGAAAAATAACGACATTGGGTCGTTACACTATATATATTAAATGTATTGTTGATCCAAATACATGTCAGCATAAGTCCTGAACATGTTATGCATGTTGCTTGTGTTGAGCTGAAAACATAGTATTCACAATTTAAATATTTATGTATCTTTCAATATTTTACTTCTAAATATCAAAGAAAGTCAAGAGTTTTATGTTAACATATACTAGCTTGTAAGAAATGCCCAGCAAGCGTGGTGCGGCGAGACTTAACACATTCTGCAAAATTTTATTGCTGTTTGAACCTATATGTGGATCAACCCGAAAATCTTGATCCAAATAGGGTCATGGATAAGATTTGAGTCAACATCAATCCAATCTATGAGATGACCAAATTTAATGAGCATATGAATCAAATCTATGTCGAAGGAAACTCGATTCAACACCGAATAGGCTTACCTAGTTCAATTGTACAAAATAAAAGTGAAATAATGGATAATGTTATTAACAATATCCAAGGTAGTTGGGTGAAATGGAGAAGCGCCTTTAAAATATTGTTCGACTGGAAAATCCCAATTGAAATTATAAGAAAATTATTGTGAAGCTATAAGACCAATAATGCTATGTGGGGTAGAATGTTAGACAATAAAGAAGAAACATATTGATAAATTAAGTGCTACATGAATGAGACTGCTAAGGTGGATGAGCGGGTATACTAGAAAGGATATGATAAGAAACAAGTTCATTTGTGGCAACGTTGTGTGGTTCCAATTAAAGATAAAAATTAAAAAATGACATCTCAAATGGTTCATGTATATTAAGTGTAGACCATCTAACATCCTTACTAGAAAACTAGAGTTTAAAAATTTTGCGTACCATGACAAACAAGGAAGACCAAAAAAGACAAAAAGACATGAGAAAATACATAAGAACAAATTTTATAATTTGGAAATTAAGAAGGCACTTTTATTTGATTGTGCACAAAAGAAACAAAATGTTAATTTAGTTAACACATTTAGTTGGACAAAGGCCCGGTGTTGATGTTATTATTGTTATTGCCAAAAAGAATTGTAATAATTTTTTTATGTTAAAATAATATGTGAAAAAAATATTGTGTGAGGGGATAGAGTATTCATACGATTGAGGAATATAATTTTTTTTATTTTTCATCATGGAAAATGGTGATTTTTAAAGGCGCATCAAAATTATTAAATATAAGTGGTGGATCACATACTATTATTAAAAGTAAACGTTAAGAGACAAAATATGTGCTCAAGTAAGAATATAAGTATTTTGATCCACTATAATGAAGAAAAAGAAATGTAGATGAGAAGATAATTTTTAAAGTTTTAAATAGTTGAATGAAGGAAAATCTTAAATTTATTATGCAAAAAAAAGATTTAATTAAGACAAAATTAAAATGTTCAATTCAAAATAAGTCAGCTAAATTTTATAGCTCAAAATATTGGTGAGCAAAAAATTCATTAATTACCAAGTTTAAACATGAAAAAAGAAAGGGCTGAAGTGGGTATAAGGAAAACTATAAATTATACAAGTATAAATTAAAAAAGGATTATATTAATAAAAAGTGGCATATCTTGAGAGAATGATAGTTAAAAATGGATAAGCATTAGAAAACACTAGCGTTGTGTGTTCAACTATAGCAGATTCTATGAAGAATTGTAGGCCCCTTGAGAGTTTTCATAGGTTGTGAATATCATGCCGTGTGTAATGATATAATGTATCAAATTCCTCCCTTCACATGATGAAAAAAATGAGAAACATTTTCTCATTAATACCATCAACCTTTAATCCTAAAATTTTGAATCTGCTACTGAATATATCAGAATTAATGGTGTGATTGATCAACCTACTTTATAACGCAGCTTAAGCCTTAGGTAGACACATAAAGTGAAGCAACAATTTAGAGAACAGCCAAAAGAAATGAAGAACTTGACTGAAGCAACTTTTAAGTGAGGCATACCATATTTTTAGTATTAAACACCTAAAATTCCATGAAGTCAATGACAGCAGTGGTTCAAAACCTTTAAGAAATATGTCAACAAATTCATAACGGCATCATCATTGCATTAGGAATGTAATAACAATCATTAGCCTTGCAAACAAAATTAGAAACGAAAGAAATATCATCATTTTGCTAAGTAATACCCAAAATTTCATAATGGCTAAACTAAGCAAAAATAACTTTAATTTTCGTGTTTAAGGCCAGATCAAATCACAGACAAATTTTGAATTGGAATCTTGATAAAATAGAAACCAAAAACAAGTTTTATATCATCAAACTTTGCATAGAGAAAACCACTTAAAATAAATAAACAAAACCCTTAAAATAAGTAAAAGGTGAAAATAAAAAATGAGACCATTTATTTAACAAATTTAAATGTTAATGGATAAAGCGCGACGTTTTAAGAATCATACCAGAAGTTGAATCTGTTCTCTGGCCCTTTGAATCAAGCTAGCCTGGAAGTGGAGGATCTCTGGGGCTGCCTTCTCGTACTGCCACGCCCTCTTCAAAAGATCAATGTCTGTTTCGACTCCCAAGTCTGCCGTCACATCCTGTCCACTTTGACTGGCTCCGTTTCTCGACGGCGATTCCATCGATGAATGCTTAGAAACTAATTGGAAACATGTAGAATTTAAATAATGGTTTTTAAATGTAAAATCAAAATTTTCATTATTTAGAGAGCTATTGATTACCGATATGTTGATATTATCAAGATGTCTGCGTGATCGAAATTTCGGGGCTGTTTGGAAGTTATTCAGATAGCATGTTTAGTTTAGTGTTATTTAAATAACAGATGTCATGTTTAGTTTAGTGTTATTTAAATAACAGATGTCAGTATTATTCAGAATGCCATTCATGTTATATTACACATGAGGTAATACCCCATGTATATTTTCAGTTCACTTGAGCTACTCATCACTATCCATTCATCTTATTCAAAAACACAATTATGAAATTTAAAACGTAAGATTTAAATTTCTTTAAGCTAGTGAGTTGAATCCATACAGAACAAGACATCACCAACATAACAGCATAGATAGCCAAAAGACGATATTACAAAACCAGAAAAAAGACCTTACGAGAGGAAGTCGGGCGTCTCGGAAGATCGGCGGCCCCTTCCAACCTCGGCGAAGGCAACGAAGCAACCCTTCCGTGCGCCTGGCTCGGCAAGGCAACGAAGAAGGCAGCGATCTCGGCGAAGGCAACGAAGAAGGCAGCGATCTCGGCGAGCAGCGAGAGGCGATCTCTGCCACCTTCCGTGCGTCTTGCAGCGACGGCGACGGCAAGGCTCGGCGTCGAATCTCCGGGAGTCGCGCGAAGTACCCTACCTCTCCCGTTCTCTCCCGATATTTCTCTTTGTTGAGCATAAAGTTTTATAAAGTCACAGCACCATCAAAATAATAGGAAAAAAATATTGTATTTCAACATCAAAGTCAATCCCTCCACTAAGTGAAATAGAGAGATTTCAACATCAAAGTCAATGCACAAATTATTATTTTAATAGTTAAATTCATTATTAAATAACTTTCTTATTAATCTTAATTATGTTTATTATTATTTTAATCTTAGATATACATTATTGATTTTGAGCTTAGTTATCTTTTAGTATGTTTGAGTGAAAATGATTCTTAGAGATTCTTTATAAGGTTCATTAAAATATTTTCTTAACATAAATATGAATCTTGTATTTCTTATTGCTTGTCTTGAGAGTGTGGTGATGATTTACAAGGTTAATTGGTCATGGAAATTACAAGTTTAGGAGCATAATTCAAAAACATATAACTTTGCATGCTTGATTGATAATGAGAATGCTTTGCCAAGATTTTTGTAACAAACATGCTAAAAAAACACAATATGTATTAATTTTATTCACCTGGTATTCAATAAATTGCAATCATAATCCTTTGAACTTAAGTTCAATCATGTTTACAATTAAAGAGTTAATCATAATCACAATTATTCTCATAATGATAAATCTTATTGGATGCTTATTTAATTGTTGCTAGTTTTCTAAAGTTCTATACTTTTAGGAGCTTTGTTATACTATCCTAAACAATATGTACTTGAATTTGAATTATTATATTATTTTATTTTAACTAGTGAACGGTGTTGTAATTCAGTAGTTGTGCTCAAAATTTGTTATTCTAGGTTTTAAGTTCAAATTTATCGATCATATATTTGCTTCATATTAAAGCTCGCATAATTAAAAAAAAAAAGCTTTATTTAGCTATGAATTTGATTTTTCTGTCTAGTAAGAAACCATTCAAATTGAGGTGAACTTTTGTAACCCATTATCCTATTGAAATAATTACATGAAATCATAATTTTATTTATGTATATATAGTGAGATCTTATAAAATGAATAAATATGGGCAATGTCTAACATACATACGTACTTTGAGATTTGTAAACTTGATTACACTATTACTATTAATCAAAGCTTGTAATAAAAGATGAAAATTGCATTCTCAAGTATTTAATAGTTTGAGTCTCTTTATTAGCTTAATTAGGCCATTAATGACTATAGGATAGGGATACTTTGAGTTTTATTTGTTATAGACCATTGGATAGACATAGATTGTCCATCCATTTCTAAACTACAATATTAATCTCATAATATATAAATTTGCAAATATTAATATTAATTATACATACCATTAAAAGAATTGAGCTTTACACTCACAACAAAACTATTAACTTTTGTAAGAATGTGAAAGTTTGAATCGTTTTATTTAATTGAATTTAGAAGAAATTATTATGAAATCATAGAATTTCATTTAAAAATATTAAAATTTAGAATGTTGCATATTTATATTAAAAAAAGTATATAATGCTATGCGCGAAGAGCGTACATTTTGCGCGGGCTCCTCAATTTTCATCAGTTTCACTTTTTTGTCAGGTTCTCGCTTCTCTTTTTCGATCGATGGAGTACCACAGTGGTGACATGCCAGACGACCTAGAGATCGCCTCCATTGGCTCACTTTATGTCGGCCCCTGGGACAAAAAATATTGGAGCTGCTCTAGGGTTTGTCATATCTCAATCGACTTCTAAAGCGTTTGTACCTTTAATGAAGTCAAGATACTGTTATTACTGTTCTAACCAAGTTTTAGATAATTTTGCAACCGTCTGCTATTAAATGATGCTGTTTCTGTGCCGCTTGCAAATTGTTGAGAGGTTTTATGGGGATTTACTGGTTAAAAGGGGGCCGATTGATTCAAGGACATCACAATGCTATGCAATGCTATTAGCAGGCCGAAGATGTTTGGCACACAATAATGCTATCTCGATACTCTTAAAAATGCAAGTGTGCTATTAGTTGAGTGCTCTTAGACAGCCTAAATAATTTCAGTGCTATTAGGCAGCAGCAAAAATTTGAAATAACACTCGTATCTTTAATAATATTATAAAATAATAAAAGATCTAAGAAAGGCTCATGTTTATTGTTGACACTTGTTTCATCCTTTTAAAGGCTCCAACTGATACTCTTCAGCACTCCCAGTGTGCAATCATTTATCAAAAGATGCTCAATCTCCCTCAATGGGCTCTATTTATAATTTTGATGACTTAAATCTTTTATAAGATGTTTGGTTTTGCCCATGATGACCATTTATTTAGATTTTGTATGCGCTTAGGATTGACTGTGGGATAAAGGAGGGGGTTTATGCATTTTATTGTATGCCCCTTTTGCAACATCTTGAGGGTCTAGTTGGGGTAGATTTAGGCACAATAAAAATTATAAAAACAAAAGTATCTAAAAAACATAATTAAATACATCACATAATATTAATATATTTTTATGTTCAACACATTATAAAATTATTTATACTCTACAAGTTAACCTCACTACAAGGCCTCTCATCACACATTCTGTGAATCACCTACCTTGTGGCAGCTTGACAGTCCAACCCAATCCCAATGAATAGTTAAGGTTATTAAGAATATGGTGTCGTCCCCAATTATTTCTCAAATATCAAATTAAAAACGTTTTGGGTAGAAATAAATATGAATTTTTTCATTATTCATTATTACAAATGCTTGATCATAAAGAGGTTTATATATATGCACATACACACACACACACATATATATATATATATATATATATATATATATAATTATTCATACTTCTACAGATGCAATATTTTTCACTCTTTAAATATAGTAGAAACTTAAAAACATGCCGAATAAATAAACTATACATTATGTATAAATATTATTTTGCTAAAAATTAAAGGTATTTTTGATCTTGGTGTCACCGATTTTATAATGTCCCATGATTTGTGTCACAACCTGCATGGTATTTAAATGCCATATTAACATAGCTGGTACGCAAAATTTAAAGTACAATTGATAAGTAGTATGATCATATTAGTAGATTTTCAACAAAATATTAATATTAACAATAAAAGAAGCTATTAAGCACAAATTTACGACACATTATAACATTGGTTGAGAACTATTTAACACTGCACATATGCAGGTACCAAAATCATGTCCATTAGCTACTATTATCAACTTCACACCCCATCCTTAAGGCA
Source organism: Gastrodia elata (assembly GCA_016760335.1). Taxonomy (NCBI): domain Eukaryota; kingdom Viridiplantae; phylum Streptophyta; class Magnoliopsida; order Asparagales; family Orchidaceae; genus Gastrodia; species Gastrodia elata. The sequence goes on along the minus strand of CM028682.1, from coordinate 8,833,072 downwards.
CAAAGGGCTCATTTGTTGGGCGATGTAGTACTAATACACCTCTTACTAGGCATGCACAACCACATCATTAGAAATCAGCTCAATTTGTCCCTGGCTAAGCCTTCCGTGGATTAATTCCCAAATGAATCCCCTCATGATATTGGTAACTTGGGAGGCCGTGCTATTTTTTGGCTTAAGTTTTTTTTTGTAACATTTTTATTTGAGTTAAAAGTATACCTGTACTCAATAACAATGATATTAATGATCACATGCATCCATATTTAAAATACTAATGTTCATTTGTCATTAATCATGATGTTACATTTCTGGATTTAATTAAGAAAGTATAAAGTACAAAGCAATAATTATCATAATTTGATTAGCGAAATAGACAACATGGCAGTCAATTCTTAAGATAGCCTCGGCACTAAGAAATTGAAAATTATATATGTATATATTTATATATGTCGAACTGGCGGAGTTGTTACTTGCTTAAGCTTGGTTATATATATTGTTGAAATAAAATTATCAATAGCGGGCAGCAGTGTTGCACGCCTCTCTTGATTGGCTTAAGTTTTTTTTTGTAACATTTTTATTTGAGTTAAAAGTATACCTGTACTCAATAACAATGATATTAATGATCACATGCATCCATATTTAAAATACTAATGTTCATTTGTCATTAATCATGATGTTACATTTCTGGATTTAATTAAGAAAGTATAAAGTACAAAGCAATAATTATCATAATTTGATTAGCGAAATAGACAACATGGCAGTCAATTCTTAAGATAGCCTCGGCACTAAGAAATTGAAAATTATATATGTATATATTTATATATGTTGAACTGGCGGAGTTGTTACTTGCTTAAGCTTGGTTATATATATTGTTGAAATAAAATTATCAATAGCGGGCAGCAGTGTTGCACGCCTCTCTTGATTGGAAAATAAAGAAAATTGATGAAATAAAAATTGCGAAAATAAAATATTATCCACAACGGACAACATTTGTGCCACCAATACCAGACCGAGTTAGTATAAATAATATGCACAAAAGTAAATATAGTAAAGTGGGCAGCAATTTTGCTCGCCTTATCTTAATTATTAAGGAATAATAACAAAATAAAATTTTTATTGATGGGAGACTAATGTGCCAACACAGCCAGATAAATTTTTAAAAATAGAGTAGACTGAATATTCACTATCTAAGCACTAGAGTACTTGAACCTTTTAGAATTTTCATAATTTTTTTTTTCATACAAGGGGCTATTTATATGAAAATTCCTCCATGCGCCTGGGCACATACCGATGTACACTAAGAGGTTCATGTGCATGGGTGCAATCCCTTTGGCACCCTGGTACGTGGCCAAACGTGCCTGCTCCGCGTACATATCGAGTCAGATTAGTTGACCACACACGCTTAGGCATGATTGAATTATGTCTAGACGTGTCTACATCAGAATGGTCGACCCCATCCTCAGTAACTTTTAAAAATTTTTCTCACTTATTATTTTACAGTACACTAACTAATTAATAAAACAACTTTAAGGGCTGTTTGGTATGTTGTAATATGTGTGTTATGTTATGTTAAATTTTATGTGCTTATTCCTCAACTATCTCAACATTCAAAAAATTCTAAATTTTATTCAATTTTGTTATTGAGATAACACACAAAATGCCTACATGTAGATATTGAACATATTCTCCTTTGCTGAAGTATAGGCAAATTTTGGGAGATTAGGTTTCTTAAATGTTTGTCAGCCTCTTCATCCTCGTCGTCACATCACTCGAATCCAGGGATTGGTTTTCTTCTTTTTTGTGACTTTGCTTGAACAGAGTTGGTAACTTTATTGAAATGATGGAAAATTAGTTATAACTCTGCCAAATAGATTATATTATTTAATAACACTGTTATTTAAATAGTATGCCATTTAATAACATGTTACCAGAATCATATTTAGGATGATATGCAGCCAAGCTTCCCTTTATTCCTTTTTTCATTTGAAGGGAATCGTTTCTTCAAAAACGCCTTAAATATTTCGGGATATTGAGTCACTTGAGGGGAAGAAAATTTCAAACACCTTAAATAGTATCTTAAATGGTGCATTTCTACTAGCCTATGCTGTACATGAAACATCAATATGTATGGACTGTTGCTAGCATACCATGAAATAACTTTTATTTTACTTTTTGTTGAACTATTTTTCATTTTGGTGTGGCTTTTGATGAGCATGCCATTATGTGTCTTCCACCTCAACAACTATTCACCCATCATACAAAGTTATTTATGGGAAATTCAGTTTCAATTAGCTGGATTGTATGTGCGATGATTTGTTTCACTAGTAATGCCTTTAGCTTGTGCTCAAAATTACCCATCATTTATCTCTTATATAAGTTGGGGAACATTGGGTTAGTTTTAACCTTTTAAGTAAAACAACAAATTCCATTTCTCATTTAAGGGAAACACTATTTCAAACTCCTTCAATTGTTTGTTAGACTTAATTGACCCCAATTGATCAATAGATGAACACCCATTAACTTTAAGACTTGCCAATTTTACATAGTTTAAGCTTTGTTATTATTGGCTGCTAATCTGAAAGGCTGCTATCAGTAAACTGATTTATCTTAGTTAATTGCCAAAATGGTCTTTTGACTCTTTAAAATAATTGAAAAAAGTCATTTGACTCTTATAAATCTCAAATTGGTCTTCATTGATGCAAAATTAGTCTTATAATATAATTTTAATAATTTCACCTTAACTCACACTATAAATAAGTGGTATTTAAAAAAAAATACAATTGAAGCTGATAATTGTTACATTTATTCATTTTTTATTATAAATCTTATTTCGACATAATTGTTAGTCTTTAATTTTAGAATTTACAATAAAGACGAATTAAATATATCATTTACCGACTTCAACAATATATGTTTTTTCAAAATATCTTTTATTTGTCGTATCATTAACATGACATTTCTAAAATTTAACAATAAGACTGAGTTTGTACCATTTTAAAGAATTGATGGACCCAATCAAAATTTACAGGAGTCGATGCATTATTCTGGACAATTTTAAAGAGTTGGGTGATCATTTAAGCAAATAATGTAATTTATTTATTCATCACAAGTCTTGTTAATGCACTTCTTTTTCTAAACAGGGAAAAGATCGTTACCCTTATCCACTTGGTTATCGTGCTATTCGAACCCATGCTGGAAGTATTTGTCAGATGGAAGTTTGTGAAGGTTTGAAAGGGCCTCTATTTGTTGTATGTTGACAAAACTTTCTCCCTTTGTCTGTCTTTGTACTTGAACTTTTGACAAATCTGTTCATTAATTCTTGATCTATGGTCCAAAATCCTGCTTTCTGCAGATCTCAGCAGTTGATGGGAGTTCATTTAGCGGTCAAACACCTGATATTGCTTGGGATAATTTCCAGAAGAACTGTCCCAAAGTGAAGAATTGGAATGGGAAGCGGTTTTCAAATAAGTCTGATGGTGCCGAGGCAAGCTGGCATATTTAGTTTAGTGTATTTGGCTAGAAACGGTTCTTAAATTTTCATGTAGATGCGCTCGTTCTTAAACATTTAGACAGTTGTAATTTTGAATTTGAGTATGCAAGCTTTATATGAGCTTGTGGCTTGAGGAGGCATTATAATTTCATTAGAAGGTTGTTCTACATATAAAAATTTATTGCAAGAGTGGTTGTACGGTCTTTTGGACACAATATGCAATTCATTGCATATGTTGTAACAACAACCTGAAGTTCATATTAACATAATGTGTTTGTCATGATGTGGCAGGAAAATTTTATATTTTATTTGGGGTTCAGTGCACATCTTAATCTCGTTTTATTTGTTCACCTGTTTTTCTCGTAACGATGCAGCTTTTTGGATTCAAAAATCCCTCCATCCAGAGACTGCTCCGTGAGCTTGTGAACACCACACAAGGAAGAAGTTTGCCATCATCCTGCTGCAATGAATCCAAGAACAAGGACCAAATTCATTCTGGGGTCTCTAACTGGAGTCCCAGTTTATCATCTGCCTTAGAAGAACAACTTAATTCTGGAAAGAGAATTCAAATGAAGAGAAATGCTCGAAGAGATATGAGAGAAGTGAGACCAAAAAAAGTCTGCCATCAGGGTTTACAAATTAACTTAAAAATGGATATTTCACAAAGAATAGAAGATCTGTGTCCTCTTTCCCTGATCAACAATGTGATGCAGTCAAATGGAAAGCACATAACCTCACATAAAAAAGATTTTACAAATAAGGAAAATTTCAGCTGTCATCGTACCTCGCTGAATGACACTTCTCATTTATTGCACGTGACACCATCTGATTTGCATTGCCAGAAGGAAACTCCTATAATTTCAGGTAACATAAGCCAGGATATCAAATTAACGATGCAAGGAGAACCAGAAGTAAACTGTCATTCCGTTCTTGCTTCAAATATGATTCCGATGGTTTTGGACTGTTTGGACTCTCTTGTTGATAAACACATTGTTTCTCAGCAGAATGATTGTGTAGAGATTCAAACTCAGAGCATCTCACCTGGCCTGGATAATAGCAACACTTCTATCAAAACAAAGGTAATCCTTTTAACATATTAGCTTTGATTTATTGCTTTCTTTAACTATAAATGCTTATGTTATTTATTACTGTTCCTGATAATATTTGTATCTGTTGAGAAGTTTTGGCAAGTTTGAAATGAAGATAGTTTAGGCTAATCATATGCTTAGAATATTTCTTAAATGTAGTTAGATAATTAGTTGGGAATTAAGAATCAATAAGACCATAATAATTTGAAGTGCTGTTTGCAATTAAAAATTGATAAAACATGAAAAAAGCACAAGAAAATTTTCTTATCTAAAGAAATCTAGCATAAAGGCTCTACAGGCTCATTCAAGCATCCTCAAAATGCTGCAATAAGGCATCCTTACTGATGAGCAAGTGTTTCTTTGAGATCTTGAACTTGAGAGAAAACCACAACAAAGCTGACCTTTGCTGTACCCATTCTTTGGCTTGTATTGAACTGTCGCTTTAAAAAATGTTTGAGTCTTTACCACGACAACTGAACCTTGCCAGATATCTCCATGTGCTTCTGTAACCCTAAGCTAATGATCCCCAATGGTCTAAGGTTGGAACTCAAATTCTTCTTAGTCATCGCCAATCAACCAAAGAGTTAGGGTGGATCTCTGCATCTACAATGATGTCCATCTTAAGCTCTTGATGGACAATATATAATTGAAGTAGTATTTGAAACATCTCTCAGTAGAGTAAATCTCACCTCCAAAGGGATTATTGCTTGATATTCAATGCTGTGGTGCAAATCAAGAGATGGCCTATTTGAGCATTGAAATGGGAAATTGTCTGCAATCGTAGATGCCAAAGGATATCATAAAATGATGGAGCACATACAAAACTCTGTGGAGAGCACTATTGATGACTCCATGAGAAATGTATGATAAAAAACACATCAGCCTTAGGTCTATTAGATGGTGAATATCAAAATATCTGAACTAAGATCTTTTACAAGTTAACCAACAGTAATTAACTCACTTGAACCTTTTGAAGAAATCTCAAATTCATCCTTTGTAATAGTTGGGGAGCCAACAATCTCAGTCTCTTCTGAAAATTGGAAGCTAGAAGTACTATTTCACACAACATCCTGATTGTCCATGTGTATAAGTCTCCAAGTGCATCAACTAGGTACTTTCAAGCCAACCAGTGATCCAACATTAACAACACAAGCCGCCTGGCCTCCGCTGATATCCAATGATCCCTCGTGCACCGAGTCATCCAGACTAGAGCCGAATGATACTATTCCACCTAAAGTTTAACACAAGCAATTCACCACATTCCCAAGCTCAAATCCTCTATATGCCAACATGAAATCAATTAGAAAATCATCTTCACCATGTGATGGGATTCCTACAAAGCTGTGCCTGCTTTACTATTAGTAGTCATTGTAATCATTATTGGCATATAACGATTATATAATACCCTAGATCATATTCTAATAAATTGACTTGATAAGATAGCTGGACACACTGCACCAAAATGTTAAAGCTTAACTATGCCAAAAATAGTAATTACATTGAGTGATGACTTGATAACCTCACCATGTTAGGACTAAGTAAAATTCTCTCCCTTGTAAATCGGAGAAACACCTTCAACTGTAGTGTGAAGACCCACTTAAGTAGTAATAAGAGATTAGGCTGTTACAAATGGTATCAGAGCAAACTATAGGGTGTCAGATGAAAGCTAAGTGCCATACAGGGCAAAGTACCACTTTATGTGAGCAGCCTCTTGAACTCATGATGGTTAAGGTGCTACATGGTTGTGGGTACCTCTTGTGCCTGTAGGGGTCACCTCTAGTCCTATCTACCCAATGGATGGTTCTTGGATCTGTGTGTGGATATTGACGAGGACGTCAGTTACTTAAGTTGGGGAGATTGTGAAGACCCATTTAAGTAGTAATAAGAGTTTGGGCTGTTACATGTAGACACCAACAAAGTAAGCAAGACCACCAATTTTGAAAGAATGCTTTCTACTGTATCGAAAATAAGCTACCCTAGTGTAGTAACAAGTTCTCTGTCCAAACAAACATGCAATACCTTGTCCATCCAAATAGAAGGATCTTGGCGGTGCATACCTTATTGGGTGGGTCCTTTGGCACATCACCTCAGTAACTATAGCAAGTGAGTATTGATGTCTCTAATTTGAATGCACCATCACATTGTCCATTGACAATCGTTCTTGTTGAAGTAAGATTGCATCGATGAGCTTTGTAGGGATTTTTACTGTAACGACCCAAAATCGTTATTTTGCAAATTAGGTCAGAATCCTGCCTTAGGAATCAGGATCCCGGGGAATTTCAATTTAGGGCAAACAAAATTTTCAATAGATAAAAGCAAATTTTTGATCAAAGTGCCCTAATTCTGGAAAAAAATCCGAAAGACGAAAGCTTCCGATCTATTTTCTGAAATTTTAAATTCTAAAAATCAAAAACATTGAAATACATGTCCGAATTCATTGTTTACAATGTCGACGTGTTAAATATATTATTTAAAGGCTGCTCGAGAAGTTTCATCAAATTCTGAGCGCCGGATTTATCGTGGATAATTTTCAAAGTTTTAAACCTCAAAAAATTAAAATAAAATAAAATATTGCTCCGAATCGAAAATTTTCGGCGCGAGGGTGTTCGACATGTCGTAATACACTTCGGTGTCAAGTTTCGTTGTATTTGGACGCCAAACGGCGAAAAAATGCGATTAATTTAAATTTTAAAATTTTTCCATTTTTTTCCCTCTGTAATCCCCTAAAACCTACGCCCCCCTTAAAAGATCGCAGAATGCGAATTTTCTTCCGCCAAAAGGCGGATTAAGCTTCCGCGCCAGGCGGAAGCCTGGCACCTGCGCGCCGTACTCCCCCGACCCGCTTGCCAGGAGGGGGCCCCCTGCGCCGTTTTTGGCGCAGGGTGCTGTCGGCCCCCTCAGCCGAACTCCCTTAGCCTACTGCCGAACCCCCTTCCCCCTCTCCTCTATAAAAAGAGGCCCCCCTTGCCCTCTCCTCCTCACAATCGGCAGTCCCCCTCCAGCAAGCACCCTCCTTCCTCGGCCAGCCTTTCTCTCCCCCTGCCAGCAGCTCCAGCACCTCCGGTAGCTCTCGGCAGCCCCCGACAGTTCTTTCCAGCAGCTCCCGGCGGCTCGGCAGCCCCCGACAGTCCCTTCCAGCCACTTCCGGCAGCCTGGCAGCCCCTGGCAGTCCCCACAGCAGCTCCAGCAGCTCCCGGCAGTCCCCACAGCAGCTCCAGCAGCCCCGAAAGTTCCCTCCAACAGTTCCAACAGCTTCCGACAGCTTCCGGCCGCTCCCGGCAGCCTCCGTGAGCCAGCTATTAAGCCGCCAAACCACTCAGTAGCCGCTGCCAGCCGACCTCTTGCCGTTGCCACCTCAGCCAGCCTTCGGCCAACCCGTTCCGGCCTCTCTTCGTTTTCCTGCGATCTTAAAACCTAAAGTAAGAGGAGAAAATTTAAGAATACTTTGATTTTCTCTAAATCTTATTACTCTCTTTATAACTATTAATTTTATAATTAATCATTCACAATAAAATTATTCTCTTTAATTAATAATGAGAATGATTCAATTGTTATAAATGATTATTATTTCCTAAATTACCAATTCCGTCATCTTTATTCTGACTTTTTTGTTATACATTTTTATGATCATAATCTTAAGACACTTTAATAATTTTAACTGCTTAATAACAGCTTAAATAAATTGAACTTCAAAAGCGGAAGAAGAACGAAATGAAAAATTAAGCTCCTAAATCATTTGATTAAAAAGCTAACTTAAAAATATCCAAACCCAAATGCAGATTGAGCGAAATATCACTCATTTGAGCTGTAGAACTTCTGAACTTAAAGACTAAAGGTACTCAGTATATGACTTGCATTACATCTTGCATTTTTCTATTACTGCTATGCTTCGCTTATTTGCTTTGAGCCAAAACCATTTGAAGCTTGTTTGGTTGTCCGGAACCAACGTAATATCATTCGGGGTTGTTACCGGTAAATGACATCAGTATCATTCGGGGTTGTTATTGGAAAAATGACATCAGTAACATTCGGGGTTGTTGCTGAAAAAATGACATCAGCAACATTCGGGGTTGTTATTGGAAAATGACATCAATTACATTCAGGGTTGTTATTGGAAAAATGACATCAGTAACATTCGGGATTAGTTATTGGAAAATGACATCAGTAACCATTATTTTGTGATAAATACTTGTTGCAGTAATTTGCTTGCTTATTTTGCGCGGTTGCCTTACCTATCCTGCATTTTATTTTCACCTTACTTCTGCTAATCGCACTTTTATAAAGTAATTTGTTATTGTGTACTGCTGTACTTAGAGTATTCTCTAATTACTGAGAATTCAAATCCCGGTATTATTTTCTGTATAATACCAGGTCAGGTGCTCTTGGAAGAGGTTAAGCAAGAACCCTAATTTTCAAAAGATCGACAACGACGCTGAATTGCTTATTTTGTTTCTTTGTTTTGTACAATGAAGGATCTTATAATAAGAATTTTGATAAATGAAAAATATTTTTTACTTTTATATGCGTATTTTTTTTCTCTCAAATTGCTCGATATGATCCTGTGGTGAGTAGTCACCTGATGCCAGAGCCGTTTCTGCCGAACCGGCATCGGGCCGTCACAGTTGGTATCAGAGCAGGATTGAGCACATTTGAGGAGAAATGATGTATTTACAAAAGTAAGGGTATATTTAATACTAAGCGAATTAAGAGAAATATAGATTTTCTTGCATCATTTAAATCTGATTTTAAAAACGCTAGAAATCATCATGTTTATACTAATCTTTTGTAGATGGACCCTCGTAATATTATGGAGGAGTTCTACGAGGACTGGGAGATCGGCCGTAACCCCTCGGATTCTGAAATTACAGATGTTAGCATCAACATGAATACTTCCGCCGAAGAATCAAAAATTGATGTTTTAACAGAGAAACTGAAGGATGTAGAAAATACCTTGGCCTGGTGGTTATCAAGATCCAGGCTCAGGATAAGGGATCTCAAAGTAGAAGTACAAGAGTTAAGAGGGACGCTGCACGGGAGGATGACCGCTCTTGAGTGGGAAGTGCAGGGAAAGAATGATGTGAAGAATCGTCAAATCATCCGACTTTAGGATGAGCTTTATCTTGTTAGGAAGCTCATAAAGACTGACAACATGATTGCCTCCACCTTAAGAGGAAGGGGGATAGCCAAGGACTCCGGGGAGTCTTCAAAACGGAGGAAGTGTAGTTCTGAATCCTCCAGTTAATAGGAGTTAGAATAGGAGTTAAATTTTCATCTTTTTGATGCATTCAGTAAGGAATAAGTCCTACTGTTAATGCAATCTCTTTTTTGTGTAAATCTATTATTAGATGAAGTTTTGTTTGAAACTAAAAGATGAAATCTTATTTATCATGATTAATTATTTGTGTATTCGGCAAGTTTCAAACCGCCTCTAAATCTCAAACTTTATCACTCCAATCAGATGAATTCCGATGAAGGCTTCCTCGCAGTACCTGCCGAAACCCCAGTTAAAACCACGATCTCATCTGCAATGGACAATAGGACAGACCGTTTACTAGAAGCTGTTTTGTAAGCTCTCTCAAACCAAGGGAAGGCCTCCACCTTCCTGCTCTCATCAGAAGCCCCTCAGGAGCAAAGAGTGCGAGTAGATAATGCCCTGCAGGCCTTCCTCAAACTCAACCCTCCTACTTTTAACGGATCGGCCAGACCCATGGAGGCCGAAGACTGGATCCAAGCCGTGGAGAGCAAATTGGACAGTTTAAAGTGTCCTTCAAGCGAGGAAGCTAGATTAGCGAAATATTTACTAGAGGGTCAAGCCAAGAGATGGTGGAGGATCACGTTCGAGACAACCTTTAAGGGCTTCAGTCTAGAGGACGTATCGTGGGCGGAGTTCACAGCCGCTTTCAGAAGCCGCTAAATTCCTCATTCCGCCCAGAGGATACTTGAGAGCCAATTTATAAGGGTAGCTCAGGGTGATCGATCTGTGGCAGCCTACGAGACGGAGTTCACGAAACTCTCTCGTTATGTACCGAAGCTTGTGGACTGCGAAGCTTCGAGGTGCAGTAGATTTTTGGAAGGTCTAAAAGATAACATTCACACTAACCTGATTTCTCTGAGGCATACAAAAATTTGTTGATCTTTTGAACTGTGCAACAATGCTGGAGCACAACGAGCAGGTGATCGCGGAACGACAAGGGAAAAGACCAATCACCTCTAATGTGAATCAGGAGACTTTCAAACGTCCCCGTAACCTTCCTCCAGCAAGGGCATACCAAATGTCTGCAGAAGCTCCCAAGACCATCGAAAGCGGAGCATGTGATCGACCTCACCCTGGTGGGAGATGCTACCACGGGCGGAACTGCTGCTTTATTTGTGGACGCACCGACCATGGTTACCGTTTCTGTATAGCCAAAAGGACGGTAGATGGTGATATTATCCTTGGGGCAAGATCTTCCCCGAGCCAGAACTCAGCACCAACGGCCTCCCCCGCCAACAATCGTCGAAGGGAAACTGCTCCCAGGCAAGTCGCTTCGACAGCAACACTTACCCAAAGAAATGGTCAGGCCCCTCGAGCCACCGTTCCAGAAGGATATACACTCTTACCCCTTTCATAGCACCCGATGACAGTAACGTGGTGTCAGGTACACTACTTTTTATTATTATTTCGTCATCACACTTGTTTAAACTTTATGTGATAGTTATTTTCTTTTAATTAGGCACCATACAAATTAATTGTGAACATTTTAGCGTTTTGTTCGATACGGGAGCAAGCTACTTTTATTTCAGAAAATTGCGTTAGGGGCCTAAATATTCTGTGTTGCAATCTAACCAGCACCCTCAATATTGGGTTGCCTTTCGGTGCCACCATGAGTGCTCAACAGTTTTGTATTTGCAACATCCCTATTAATAATGTAGTTTATGAGGCTACTATACAAGTCCTCCCTATAAAGAACTTCGATATCATTTTGGAGATTGATTGATTAAGTATGTATGAAGCAGTCATTGACTGTCAGAAGAAGAAAATTACTTTTAAGAAAGAGAGGAAACTGGAAGTATTCATGGGCAGATTAAGTGTTAACGCTTCTCTAATCTGCACACTTAAGGCCGAGAAGTTAATCCACAAGGGATGCGAGGCCTACCTAGTCTCTTTGATAAATAAGCCAGAAGAAGACATCTCTTTATCAGAAACTAATGTTGTAAAAGATTTTCCTGATATCTTTCTCGATGAACTCCCTGGTCTACCTCCAATAAGGGAAGTAGATTTTCTTATTGAATTAGTGCTTGGGTCACAGCCTCTGTCTAAAGCACCTTACCGTCTAGTCCCGAAAGAATTGCAAGAACTTCACAAGCAATTGCATGACTTAATTGATAAAGGTCTTATTAAGCCCAGTTAGTCACCATGGGGAGCTCCAGTTCTTTTTGTAAAGAAAAAGGATGGATCAATGCGGATGTGTATCGACTACCGGGAATTGAACAAAATAACCATAAAAAATAAGTATCCGCTTCCTCAAATCGACGATCTATTCGATCAACTCGCCGGGGCGGAAGTCTTCTCAAAAATAGATTTGCGATCAGGTTATCATCAAGTTCGAATACGAGAGGAAGATATTCCGAAAACTGCATTCAGAACTCGTTACGGGCATTTCGTGTTTTTGGTAATGTCGTTTGGATTAACCAATGCTCCCTCAGTTTTCATGGACCTTATGCAGCGAGTTCTCGGACCGTTCCTGGACAAATTCGTGATTATATTTATTGACGACATTCTTATTTTCTGAAAAAGTGAAGAAGATCATGAAAATCACTTAAGACTCGTGTTGGGCACATTAAGGGAGCATCAATTGTTTGCAAAATACACAAAATGTGAATTTTAGCTTAAGTCTGTTGCCTTTCTTGGTCATATGATCAGTGCTGAAGGGATACAAGTTGATCATAAAATAATAAGTGCCATTCATGATTGGCTGCAACCCTCTTCGGTGACTGAGATTCGTAGCTTTTTGGGTATAGCAGGCTATTATCGAAAATTTGTCAAGGGGTTTTCGCTATTAGCCTCACCTCTTTCAAGGTTAACTCAAAAGGCGGTACCTTTTGTGTAGAGTCAAGATTGCGAGTAGGCATTCTAGAAGTTGAAAGAATTGTTGTCCGCCGCACCAATCCTGATCTTACCTCAAGAAGGGATTAATTTTCAAGTATTCACTGATGCGTCCAATGTTGGCTTAGGATGCGTCCTAATGCAAGAAGAAAAAGTGATTGCCTACGCCTCAAGGCAATTAAAGAAGCATGAAAAGAATTACCCAGTTCACGATCTGGAGTTAGCATCAGTTGTTTTTGCTTTAAAAATTTGGAGACACTACTTGTATTGGGTAAAATGCGAAATCTTTACCGACCACCAAAGCCTAAAGTATATTTTTACCCATAAACAACTAAACTGTTGACAAAGAAGATGGCTTGAATTAATTTGCGATTATGATCTTAGTATCTCTTATCACCTCGATAAAGTCAACGTTGTTGCTTGCGCCCTCAGCAGGAAAATATCTCTAAATGAATTAATCATAAAAAGTCCCTTGATGAAAGAATTTCAGAAGCTTGAGATAATGCCCACTTCCAGCAAGCAATTAAACGATCTACTTCCGATATGTACCACCGAACCTACGCTCCTACAACAGATATTTATTGCTCAAGATCAAGACCCGATGTATTCAAAGCTAAAAAGGGACATAGAAAATGGACGTCGATCAGACTTGCAACTTCAGCAAGGGAATTATATTTACCACAGAAAAAGAGTGTGGGTTCCTAATAACACTTCCATTCGAAGCCAGATACTAAGTGAAGCTCACAACTCAGGATATTCAGTTCATCCCGGAAATAATAAAATGTATCAAGATTTAAAATAAGTATTCTGGTGGCTAGGACTTAAAAGAAGTGTGGCTGAGTTTATTGCTAAATGTCATGTATGCTGCTTAGTAAAAGCTGAGCATCAGAAGCCAAGTGGACTTTTGCGACCTTTATAAATTACGGAATGGAAATTGTCAGATATTTCTATGGACTTTGTCATGGGATTACCCATAAGTCGTTCAGGAGCAGATACAATTTGGGTAATAGTAGACCGATTGACTAAATCAGCCCATTTTATTCCTATCAAGCAAACTGACACCGTTGAAAGATTAGCCAAGCTCTATATTAAGGAAATAATCAGACTTCACGGGATTCCAAAAGTCATAGTCTCGGATCGAGATAGCAGATTTATATCCCGATTTTAGCAAGTGGTACATCGCGATCTAGGAACTGTTCTTGCTCTAAGCACCGCCTTCCACCCTCAGACAGACGGGCAAATCGAAAGAGTTAATCAAATACTTGAAGATCTACTGTGGTTGAGTGTTCTTGATTTTGGTGGTAGTTAGGAAAAGCATATACCATTAATCGAATTCGCATATAATAATAGCCACCAAGCAAGTATTGGGATGGTCCCTTATGAAGCCCTGTATGGAAGAAAGTGCAGCACTCCACTAGCCTGGACACAAGTTGGAGACGTTCAAATCTACGGCTCGGAATTGATTGAAGAAACAAATGAAAAGATAAAACAAATCAAGAGTCGAACTGCAGCAGCCCAGGACCGACAAAAGAAGTATCACGACGCTAGGCATCGGATGCTAGAATTTTGAGTTGGTGATCGTGCCTATCTAAAGGTTAGCCCGATGAAAGGTATTCATCGCTTTGGAGTTACAGGTAAGTTGAGCCTCAGATATGTTGGACCATTCGAAGTAACCCTAAGAATTGGAAGCTTGGCTTACAGACTTAAACTTCCTGAAAAATTTTCTGCCATACACAACGTTTTTCATATTTCTGCTCTTCGCAAATGCCTCCAGGAACCATCTCAACAAATTTTTGATTTGATAGTTGGAATTCAACCTGATCTGACTTATGTCGAAAAGCCACTTCAAATCATTGAAAAAGACTGCCGAAAGTTAAGAAGCAGAACGATCCCGATGGTTAAAGTACAGTGGCACAATCATACTGTAAAAGAAGCTACTTGGGAAAAAGAGGATGTTATGCGAAGAAAGTATCCAGAGTTATTTTCTAGTTGAGGTAACCCAGAACTTTCCTTAAAACTTCTTTTTGTTCTTTTGATGTCGAGAACGACATCATTTTTAAGCAGAGGAGTTTGTAACAACCCAAAATTGTTATTTTGCAAATTAGGTCAGAATCCTGCCTTAGGAATCAGGATCCCGGGGAATTTCAATTTAGGGCATACAAAATTTCCAATAGATAAAAGCAAATTTTTGATCAAAGTGCCCTAATTCGGGAAAAAATCTGAAAGACGAAAGCTTTCGATCTATTTTCTGAAATTTTAAATTCTAAAAATCAAAAATATTGAAATACGTGTCCGAATTCATCGTTTTCAATATCGACGTGTTAAGTATATTATTTAAAGGCTGCTCGAGAAGTTTCATCAAATTCTGAGCGCCGGATTTGTCGTGGATAATTTTCAAAGTTTTAAACCTCAAAAAATTAAAATAAATAAAATATTGCTCCGAATCGAAAATTTTTGGCGCGAGGGTGTTCGACATGTCGTAATACACTTCGGTCTCAAGTTTCGTTGTATTTGGACGCCAAACGGTAGAAAAATGCGATTAATTTAAATTTTAAAATTTTTCCATTTTTTCCCCTCTGTAATCCCCTAAAAACCTATGCCCCCCCCTTAAAAGATCGCAGAATGCGATTTTTCGTCTGCCAAAAGGCGGAAGAAGCTTCCGCGCCAGGCGGAAGCCTGGCACCTGCGCGCTGAACTCCCCCTACCCGCCTGCCAGGAGGGGGCTCGCCTGCGCCGTTTTTGGCGCAGTGTGCTGTCGGCTCCCTCAGCCGAACTCCCCTAGCCTGCTGCTGAACCCCCTTCCCCCTCTCCTCTATAAAAAGAGGCCCCCCTTCCCCTCTCCTCCTCACAATCGGCAGCCCCCCTCCAGCAAGCACCCTCCTTCCTCGGCCAGCCTTTCTCTCCCCCTGCCAGCAGCTCCAGCACCTCCGGTAGCTCCCGACAGCTCTCGGCAGCCCCCGACAGTTCCTTCCAGCAGCTTCCGGCGGCTCGGCAGCCCCCGGCAATCCCTTCCAGCCGCTTCCGGCAGCCTGGCAGCCCCCGACAGTCCCCACAGCAGCTCCAGCAGCTCTCGATAGTCCCCACAACTGCTCCGGAAGTTCCCACCAGTAGCTCCAACAGCTTTCGACAGCTCCCGGCAGCCTCCGACAGCCAGCTATTAAGCCACCAAACCACTTAGTAGCCGCTGCCAGTTGGCCTCTTGCTGTTGCCACCTCAGCCAGCCTTCGGCCAACCCGTTCTGGCCTCTCTTCGTTTTCTGGCGATCCTAAAACCTAAAGTAAGAGGACGAAATTGAAGAATACTTTGGTTTTCTCTAAATCTTATTACTCTTTTATAATTATTAATTTTATAATTAATCGTTCACAATAAAATTATTCTCATTAATTAATAATGATGACGATTCAATTGTTATAAATGATTATTATTTCATAAATTACCGATTCCGTCATCTTTATTCTGACTTTTTCGTCATACATTATTATGATCATAATCTTAAGACACTTTAATAATTTTAACTGCTTAATAGCAGCTTAAATAAATTGAACTTCAAAAGCGAAGAATAACAAAATGAAAAATTAAGCTCCTAAATCATTTGATTAAAAAACTAACTTAAAAATATCCAAACTTAAATGCAGATTGAACGAACTGTCACTCATTCGAGCTGTTGAACTTTTGAACTTAAAGACTAAAGGTACTCAATATATGACTTGCATTACATCTTGCATTTTTCTATTACTGCTATAATTCGCTTATTTGCTTTGAGCCAAAACCATTTGAAGCTTGGTTGGTTGTCCGGAACCAATGTAATATCATTCGGGGTTGTTATCGATAAATGACATTGGTATTATTCAGGGTTGTTACCGGAAAAATGACATCAGTAACATTCGGAGTTGTTGCTCGAAAAATGACATCAGTAATATTCAGGGTGGTTATTGGAAAATGACATCAATAATATTCGGGGTTGTTACTGAAAAAATGACTTCAGTAACATTCGGGGTTAGTTACTGGAAAATGACATCAGTAACCTTTATTCTGTTATAAATACTTGTTGTAGTAATTTGCTTGCTTATTTTGTGCGGTTGCCTTACCTATCCTGCATTTTATTTTCACCTTACTTCTGCTAATCGCACCTTTATAAAGTAAATTGTTATTGTGTACTGCTGTACTTAGAGTATTCTCTAATTACTGGGAATTCAAATCCCGATATTGTTTTCTGTACAATACCAGATCAGGTGCTCCTGGAAGAGGTTAAGCAAAAACCCTAATTTTCAAAAAATCGACGGCGGCGCTGAAGTGCTTCTTTTGTTTCTTTGTTTTGTACGATGAAAAATATTGTAATAAGAATTTTGATAAATAAAAAATATATTTTACTTTTATATGCGTATTCTTTTTCTCTCAAATTGCTCGATATGATCCTGCGGTGAGTAGTCACCCGATGCCAGAACGGTTTCTGCCGAACCGGCATCGGGCCGTCACACTTGCTGTCTGCCGAACCTCGAAACACAGCATTTCTGGTGAATTTTTTCCACTCGCTGGATTTGTAGCTAGCTCCCTTTCCATCCCAGGATTTTCTTTCAGCTCATCTCATCCTGTTCTATCTTTTAACCCTTAGGCAGACAGTATCCTTGTAATGAGAGTTCACTTTCCTCCATCCCCTCTTCATATATTTTTGACCTTCAACAATGATGGCACCTTGGGAAGGGAGGACCATGCCTCTCTCTCTTTATATATCTCTGCTCAGCCTCCCCACATCCACGTGCTGTCCGAGTAAGAAGAAAGTGGTTAAATCGGTGATACAAATCTTGATTAATTGCTGCAGTATGCTTTTTGACAATATTCTGGAACGTTTTCCCTCATCAAGCTCTTGGGGGGAGCCTATGTCTACCATTGCTAAATACAAACCCTCTTTGAAACATATCAATTTCTTTTTTATTTTTCTATCTTTGTTGAGACATCATAATCATAATTTATTCTATTGTTTTTGTTGGTTGTTAACATTTTACATAAATTGGCATAACACATTTTATTTATTACTATATATATATATTTATAATGATGTTTTCTAGATGTTCATCCTAAGGGGAGACTGAATTGACTAGCCCAAAAGGGAAGCCTTGGTCGCCCAAGTCGAAACACCTCTCAAAAATAGGAGTGATCACTCCATACCGCCCTGTTAACAACCTAAGGGAAAATGTATTATACTTGTTAGGAAGAGGGAAAATTTATGAGGAACTAGCCTTATGCCTCAGCATGACCATCATACGACCCATAAAAACAACATTGTTATTATTTTCTTGTGAAAGCCAGGCGAGACTCAACTAAAAGCCCTAAGAGGGAATTAGAGCAACTTAGCTTGAAAGGGAAGCCCCTATCACTCAACTAAAATAGGAGTGATCACTTCGCACCACCTCGGAAACAATTCGACAAAAAAGGTGACCCAAATGTTTGGAGAGCAAAGAAACCTCTTAGGGTTAGTTTTAATGTCCTGGCTAGAACAATTCAAGTAGAACATTTAGACAGTGAAAATATTCCATCCTTAAAAATCCCAACCAAAAATAAGAATAGAAGAAGGGAAAACAATAAATTAATCATTACCAAGGTCATTCAACAATAAACTGAAAATATACAAATATAACCATCAATCGTCCCTCCATAACCCACAATACTTCTACGGGCGGAGGAGCGCTCCAATCATGTTTTATTGGCTCACCTATCGCCTGAACTGAATCTTTGCTTGCCACCCTTGATTTGAAATAAATGCTAAAGCTCAATAGCTAGTAGCTCATGACAATCCGTTTTCCTAGCATAGAGTAGCTTATCTTGGAGAAATGCAAACCCATCTTGCACGAAGTGGTATGAGCCATTTGTATGAGATCAGACTTCTAGATTTTAGTCTGTTCCCTCGACTTCACATTTTACTGGATGATCCCGATTTTGTAATAGCTTTGGAACAACTTTGCCATGTAATGCGACTACTTCGAAAAAATTGTCACATTTTCTAAGTACTCATGGATCTTCTTGGTAGTACTTTCCTAAGTTATGAGGCGGAAGTCACTGATAGTTCTCTTTGTGTTGTCATTAGAGGAGATACTAAGAAATGAAAAGAAAAATTGTCTAAACGCTCTAACAACGTTAGTGCATGTGAAAAATAAGACTCTTAGATCACATAGCACTTTTCATGTATCCCACTTCACTTAAATCTACAACCTAAAGGTTGAACACCTCAAGGTGATAAAAATATCTTACACCTTGAATCACCACAATCAGTCGAGCAATGATCTAACCTAAAATTTGGATTGACAAGTCAATTTGATCTCAATCGAGTAACAAGCCAATCAAACTTAGTCTAGTAACAAGCTGACCATAAATTGAGGATCAGGTAATAAACTGATCCAATGATTGTTAAGGGACAAGTAAACCTTAAGATCACCCGAGGGCCAATTAAAAAAAAGAGAAAAAAAGATACAAAAAAGTATATGTTCTCAAACTCTAACTAAAGTGCGGTTACAATGGTGAGGTCTAAAACCTCATTTGAACCCTCTGGATGCTTCCAACTATACCAGTTGTACCAACCTCTCGGCTCTACTATACATCTGCAACAAGATTCTCTCCACAAATAATGGTAAGTCAAGAATGCTGGGTGTACTACAAGGGAATGCTCCCATTTTGGCCAATCACACCACTGTCAGCTCACTCCACTCTCTCCTCGAAGAGGTCATATGGCTTAATACGTTGGAATTTTTAAATATAGATTATTATTCAAACAAGTCAAGCAACTCTTGAACATCGAGTTCTCAACTATTCTAATTGAGACTTTAACACAAAGGAATTTTGCCAGTGACCCTTTGAATTCTTGCACTCATTTATCCTACTGGCCACAAGCTCTTTCTCCATTTCAACATGGCCTCGATACATGAGTATAAGATTCTTAACATCCTTAATGGTGCGCATACTCCATTCCCAGTTCTTCCATGTCTACAAGAGGTCGTCACTCCTCGAAGACGCCTGCCTTTTGCACAACTCTCCCCTCAAATGCCTCCATTTGTTCTTTTGGAGCCATGTTCACTCTGCTAACCGGGCTCAGCATTTCCTCCGGTTGCAAAAGGTGATGTGCCTCTATGTTATTCGAATTGACCACAAAGATTTGAAACCGCCTCTTCTACAAAATGGAATTATTCGAAGTAGCACCACATACTCAAGGAGTTCTTACTTTATCAAATAGGCTAGCATTCGAAGAAAAGCTAGGGAGCGATAAAGCTGCTTAGGTGCACAAACTTGATGCACTAGAAAGTTCCACTTCTGGACATGAAGAGTCCTCGTTAGCAATAGTTTTGTGGCTTTGAAGACAATTTTACCTACTTCTTGTTGTCGGATATTCTCTTTTATGGTTCAGAACTCATCGGGATCAATGTCCAACGGGGAATCATTTTCGTGATGCGACATACCAGCCATATCCTCAGATTCCCTTCCAACCTTGTCCATGTTCACATAGATCCTGACAACAATCAACTCTTCTGCGTTTGGGATGGACAAAAGCTCTTTGATCTTCAAGCCCTGATCGCCTCTAGCACAAGGCGCTCGGACTTCAGTGTATCTCTCTCCACCAGCGCTGAACCTGCATCTAATGCTGGAGCCCTTAGTTTGATTCCCTGGTGACAACCTCCAACACGACAAGTGAAGCCTCATAGTCGACCTTTGGGCTAGAATGGCCACTTGTCCCGAATCTCGTCGCTATCGAAGATCATATAAACCACCAAAAGGTCTAGTTTCTGTTGATACTTTAGTGAAATCAACAACTCTACTCTTCACTTCAGCCTCCCTTTATAATAATCAAAGCCCTAGGACCAATGTGCGCTCTGAAGATTAAAAAGAACCTTATCACCCATCTCAAAAGGGGGATAAGTTGGTATGTTCTAAGTTTACATTGCGTTCTGATCATCAGTGTGTACATATCTTCATGTGCATCATCAAGACGCCCTTAAACCAACTAGTGATGCATCAACCACGACACATGTCACTCGGCCTCCGTTAACATCTAACGATCTCCTCGCATCTAATCAACTAGACTAGCATCGAGTAATACTATCCTGCCTACTGAAGATGAGCGATCCACCACATTTTCGAGCTCAAGTCCTCTACTCTAGCATGATACCAGCTGAAAAATTGTCATCACATTGCGATGGGACTCCTCCAAGAGTTGTGCCAACTTAATTGTTAGCAGTTGCAATGCATTGCTGTACCTCCCTGCGCATTAACCTAGCCACTTACCATGTATCAAGTTCTCAGGCGCCTCCTCAGGTGCCATATTTGCCATTAATGCTCAGCATCCACCATTAATGTACCGTATCTGCCATTAATACACTGCGTTGGGAGCTCACTAAGACTCGACTAACATTCACCTGATTTAAATAAAAACTTACCAATAAAAGCACTCGACCTTCAGAACAAAGGGGACTCTCGTGGGCTCTCTTAAGCTCACTTTATGAGTTTCTCGTACTCTCTTTGACAGTTTCAGGCTCTTCTTCTGGGGCTTTTATATTATTTTAAATTCTTCTGCCTTCTTCTTTTGGCTAAAAAGGGAGAAGAAATGAACATATGTAGTAATACACAACTTGTAATTTGTAATAACTGAAGGAATAATGTCAGCTTGGGATGCTGCATCTTTTCAAATTGGATGAAGGCCCATGAGCAGGTCGAATCACTATAATTCTCTCTCTTGATTTTGTGTTTTATTTGAGCCCCATTTTGTATGTGTGGATTCATGCATGTGTGGATTCATCTGGTGTTATGAACCACGAATTTTATCACAAACCTAAATATAATTTGTGCAACTTTTCAGTCATAAATAACTGTACTATCAATGTAGGTAGGGTTATTATATGAACCAAGTGCCGAAAGTGTAGCCTACGTCATCCCCATTAAAATGTGCAACAAAAATAATATCTTCTGTAAAAGATGAGAGGTGAGTAAGGACATTGCCAACCTCTGAAAATAGACATGGATCAGAGTGTTAAAAATTAATTTTATTATAATATTAAGCCTAAAAGAAATTTTTATATAGAGGGGGAACTCAACTGATGCTTGAGCAAGTATAGGATCATCTTGAGTGGGGCATAATTCTTGGGATCCTGACCATCCTAGTGATGATGGGATAGGAGAAGGTTGATCAAAACCCAACTCTAGAATAGCTTTTCATTTTTGGTGGAGTCTTTTTACTGATTGATTTTTGTTCCTGGCTTGACTGATAGTTGCAAATCAAATAGGCTTCATGGTAAATAGCATCTATTATCTTCAAACGGAATTGTAGATGTGGAATTATTTGTAGAACAATTAAATACGAACTGAATATATGGTAGTTTCTCATATGAATCATCATTTGCTTAGAAGCTATGCTTCGCTTCCTTAACTAGTGTAATACACCATCTCAGCAGTTATCATCAGGATTTAAGCCATTAGTAGCTCAATATGAGGTCACTTTATCATCATTTGCTTTCATCCATATAGGTATCCATCCCTACAATTTGGTTAATTACCATGGTTTGCTAGTCAATCTATGGATGAAGGCTATTTTTCACTTTTAAGAGGTATTCATCATTGCACTTTAGCTTTGTTTAATATGCTTTGCTTCCAACTAGTATTAACACACCATCTCAGAAGCTTTACTCAGGATTTAAGCCATTAGTAGCTTAACATGAAGTCACTCTCTCAACAATTATTCCAAATGTCTTAAAATATTCATCTTCTTTGTATGCCTCTCCATGCCCTAAGTTGAGAGATTTTGATTTTTAAGAGGTTGTCGATGCCATTGTCGCCGGGATAACATAATAGTTGTTTTGCACTCATCTCTTGTAGTTGATTGCTGGTTTGAACTTCAGATTGTAGGAAATCCATTTTATATTTTGAGGTTGAAAGAGTTTTGATTAAGTTTGGAGGCACTAGAGTGCTTTGTGATTGTATGAACCAAAAGTCTCTTTACTTAGTATGCAGTTCTTGAAAATCCTAATTGAATGTTTATGGCAAGGAAATCCTTTTTGTAGATTGGATAATTCTTTTATGACTCTTATAGCAGTCAGAGAAGGGACATGTTTTTTTTTTTGCATTAACATAGTGTTAAGTGTGTATTCGATGCATTGGTCTCGTTTTCAAATGACTAATAAAGATTTGAAAGGGCTATAACGCAATGACCCAAAGTCATTACTTTCCAAATTAGATCAAAACTCGCCTTAGAAATCAGGATCCCGGGGAATTTTAAATTAGGGCAAACAAAAATACCTTAGGTAAGATTTATTTTAAAGATCAAAGTGCCTTAGTTTGGAAGAAATCCGAATAACGGAAGCTCCTGTTTTATTTCCTGAATTATTTAAATTTTAAAAATCTTGAACATTGAAATACCTGCCCGAATTTATTATTTAAAGGCTGCTCGAGAAGTTTCATCGAATTCTGAGCTCCAGTTTGATTGTGGTTAATTTTTGAAGGTTTTAAACTCAAAAATTAATATAAAATAAAATATTATTCCGAATCGAAAGTTTTTGGCGCAAGGGTGTTCGTAGTATCATAACACACCTCGGTGTCAAGTTCATTGTATTTGGACGTCAAACGGCAAAAAATGCGATTAATTTAAGTTTAAGTAGACTTTCTTTAAAATTCTCTCTCTCTCTCTCTCCCCACCACCAAGTTCCGAATTTCTTACTCCAAATTGCGGCCCTTACGGCAATTAGAGCCTTAAATGGCCAATTAAAGACCCCATTATCTCCTTATCCTGCCCCTCTTACCCCATCCCTCCTCTCTATTAAAACCCCCTCCCTTCCCTCCTTCTCCTCCCCACACAGTCTTCTCTTCCTCTCCCAACTGCCAATAGCTGCAACTCCCAGCTCCTCCTCAGCCCACAGCCCTCTTCCCTCAGCCTTACAGCAGCAGCAACCCCTCCTCCACAGCAGCCGACCTCTCCCCCTCAGCCATACAGTAGCAGCAAGTTGTCAGCCCTCCTCCTCTTCAGCTGCCAGCCCTCCTCCCTCAGCCTCACAGCAGCAGCAGCCCCACCTCCTCAGCTGCCAGCCCTCCCCCTCAGCCACACAGCAGCAGCAAGCTGCCAGCTCAATTTCTTACGCCAAATTGCGGCCCTTACGGCAATTAGAGCCTTAAATGGCCAATTAAAGACCCCATGATCTCCTTATCCTGCCCCTCTTACCCCATCCATCCTCCTCTCTATTAAAACTCCCTCCCTTCCCTCCTCCTCCCCACACAGCCTTCTCTTCCTCTCCCAACTGCCAACAGCTGCAACTCCCAGCTCCTCCTCAGCCCCACAACCCTCTTCCCTCAGCCTTGCAGTAGCAGCAGCCCCTCATCCACAGCAGCCGACCTCTCCCCCTCAGCCATAAATTAGAATTAGGTAGGTAATCGCCTAAACTCAGATTCCGTTTCTCCGTCAACTCATTTACATACAGTAGCAGCAAGCTGCCAGCCCTCCTCCTCTTTAGCTGCCAGCCCTCCTCCCTCAGCCTCACAGCAGCAGCAGCCCCTCCTCCTCAGCTGCCAGCCCTCCCCCTCAGCCACACAGCAGCATTAAGCTGCCAGCCCCCCCTCCTCTTCAGCTGTCAGCCCTCCTCCCTCAGTCCCTACCAGTCCTACAATAGCCCTCTCCCCATTCCAAGCCAGCAGCCCCTCCTCAGCCCATAGCCAGCCCTCTTCTCCCACAGCCAGCAGCTCCCTCCCTTCTCTCAAACAGCAGCTCCTTCTTCTCCATTCCAGCCAGCTCCCAGCAGCTCTCCTCCTCAGCCCCACAGCAGCAACCCTCTCCTCCTTTCAGCCCTACAGTAGCAGCCATCCTCTCCTCAGCCCCACAACAGCAGCCCTCTCCCCCTCTCCCCACACAGCAGCAGTCAGCTCCCATTCCAGCCCCTACCAACTTCTATATCAGCCCCCACAGCAACTCCTCCCTCAGCCCATAGCAGCCAACAAGCTGCTAGCTCCCTCATCAGCCCATACCAGCCCTCACAATAGCTTTTCCTTCAGTCCACAGCAACTAGCAAACTGCCAGCCACCCAACAACCCTCTCTTACCACCGCCAGCCAGCCCTCTTGCTGCAGCAACCTCGGTTAACCATCCGGTCATCTATTTCAACTTCCTTCAAGCAATCCTAATCCTAAGGTAAAAGGTGTTTGAAAGGAAGAAAGTAGAAGGAAAATATTTTGCTAAAACTTATAACTCTATACATTTTTATGAAAATTTATATTTAGTCATTCACATTTTTATCATTCTCATTAATTAATAATGAGAATAATTCAAATGTTATAAAATGACTATTATTTTCATTTAAGTATTTCTTTTCATTCCTATTTATGTTTTTATTCTTCATAACATTAATATGATCATAATAATAAAATATGAAATGACTTAATAATTATGAACTTATATTATTATAAGAATGTGAAAGAATAAAGACAAGAAAGAAGAATGTAAATCCTTAAAAAAAATAATATTCCTAAAATCATTAGCTAAAATGCTAAAATATCGAAAACTTAAAATGTAGATTGAGCGAACTGTCACTCATCCAAACTTAAAGGACAAAAAGGTACCCAGTATATGACAAGTATTACATTTTGTATTATTACTATTGCTTAACTTTTAATTGCTCTGAGCCAAAATTTCAATTTGAAGCTTGGTTGGTTGTTCGGAACCAACGTGACAACATTCGTGGCTAGTTGTTGGAAAAATGACATCAGTAACAGCATTTGTGGCTAATTACTGGAAAGAAGACATCAGTAATAGCATTCGTGGCCAGTTACTGGAAAAATGACATCAGTAATGGTATTCGTGGCTAATTACCAAAAAAATGACATCGGTAATAGCATTCGTGGGTTGTTACTGGAAAGAAGACATCAATAGCAACATTCGTGGCAGGTTATTGGAAAAACGACATCAGTAACTTGCATTTTTGTGCTAATATCTTTTGCAGTAAATAAATTATTTCATTTGCGCTTTTTACCTTAATATTTTTTCGGCATCTCTTTCGCAAATCGCATCTCTGCTATTATAAAATGTAATACTGCATTGATTACTATGACACTTAGAGTACTCTCTAATTATTGGGAATTCTAATCCCGGTATTATTTGTTGTACAATACCAGGTTAGGTACTTTTGGAAGAGCTTAAACAAGAACCCTGATGCTTAAAATTTTCAATCTGCAAATGGATCTACGACGGCGCTGTTTTTGCTTATATTTTATATTATATTTATTTTTCGCTTTTGTACGAGGAGTACGATGTCAGATCTTGTAATATGAAGTTTGAAATAAATGAGAAATATCTTTTATTTTTATATGTGTCACTTTTCTTTCATTACTCAATATGATCCTGCAGTAAGTGAACACTCGATGTCGGAATAGT
Source organism: Gastrodia elata (assembly GCA_016760335.1). NCBI lineage: Eukaryota > Viridiplantae > Streptophyta > Magnoliopsida > Asparagales > Orchidaceae > Gastrodia > Gastrodia elata. The sequence continues at coordinate 8,807,025 of CM028682.1, read as the reverse complement.
TTCCGCTAAACTGGCATCGGGCTATCATATAGAAGTAGTGTTTGCCTTAGTAGCTCAAACATCTTTTTGTATTCGCTTGAGGCATAATTAAGGACATCGTATAGACAATATTATAATAAGATCTTTAAAGCATGGCAAAAAGTTGCATTCATTAGCATTATGAAGGTTATTGATACATTGTATAATTTGTACTACATAACTAGCTACTTACATAGTCCTTATCAAGTCTTGAAGACTGTTTGCCAAGTGTCATTGGTGTTCATGAAGATTGGTGGAATTCTGCCTTTAGGTTAATCTTGGAAAGGAGACTGGTTTGCCTAAGTTGATCTAGCAAATTGTTGTCTTTGGAAGTGGATGTCGCCTCTTCACCATGACTTTGTTTTGTGCTTGGTAATTATTGCACCATTTTAATCCAAAGCCCTTCAATAGCATTACAATTGGCGATTCTCATAATGAAGTTCTTTTTTAGTGCTTAGTAATTATTCCATATTCTTAATCCATCGTCCATCAATATCATCACAATTGATGATTCTCATGGTGAAGTTCTTGGTTTGATGATTCTTGGCTCTAAAGCTTAACTACTATTTTTTTGATCATCTCATTTTTTACTACTGAATTTCAATACACCCTTAGATTGGATAGAGTTGAGTATGAGTATAACTGGATATCATGTTTCATAGCTCGTTTGGGGATAATATCTTTAGCTCTCTAAAAGAACGTGCCAACTTTTGTAGCCTCAAACCCTTTTGCCCAATTAAAAGAGCCAGTTTTTCTTTTTTGCTCGATCTTTAGTAGACTAGTTAAGTTCATGCGAACCTCTTTTGGTCTGACTTCCTTAATGTAGTGCAACATGTATTTAAAACATGCATGGATCATTTGTTTGTGAAAAATCTCACCTTTCGTGACTAACATGTTAGACTTATCTTGTTAGATTTTTAAATTTGTTACTCTCCTTAGTGATTGTATACTAATGCTTCTTCCATTAAAATATCTACTTTTTAAAGAGAATTTTGTTAAAACTAGGAGTCAAGGTACATTAATGGTTGGTTTCCAAACATACAACTCAACACATTTGGAAAAACCATCAAGCTAGGAAAACAACTTAAAAGATGTTACGTTGGATTGAGTATGAGTAAATACCCAAGTACCGAGGGCTGGAGCATTAGCAGGGTGCAGGCGGCTAAGCAATCAACAGCTGCAGGGGTTCAAGGCACAACTTACTGTTCCAGTTTTCGTCTTCAATACAAAAGTGCATGGGGACAAAAGCTTTAGGAAGAATGGGTGAATAGCAGCTGTGTTATCATCCCAGGTGCATCGAAAAGATTCAAACTTTCATGACTTGAGTGAGGTCTACAGTTATCTCCAGCTCCAGCTTCGATTCTAAAGGATTCCAATAAGAAAGGCCAGTGAGTCAGCAGCAGGTTGCCATCAACTTGACACAGCAACTTCCTTGTCCTCAACATCAAATCCAACTCTCCAGCTGCTTTAACATAAATGAAATCTGTTCAGGGGAACCTGAAGATCTCAAGCCATTTTGAGAACAACAAAAAAAATAATCAGAAAGAACCAAAAATCAAATGGAAAGGGCTAGAGTTAAGAAGAGTTTGTAAATCGATAACTATACGTAGTAATGTATTTTTCAATGCTAACTACCACAGTAAGATTATTATATCTTACAACCAGCATCAATGATTAATGACAGTACCAGCAGCAAGCTGCCATAGAATTCCCCTCCACAAACTCACTGGTACGAGACGACTGGCCTCCAAGCAAACGATGAAAGATTGAGAAGCTAAACACACGAGGCTCAAAACACACCCATAAAACCCAACTTAATTGAATACGAACCAACAATACGCCAAACCTAACAACTCCTTAAATAAGGAAATTGCATTTTTTCTAATAAACAAATAGCTTTTAAGTGGCAGGCGAGATACTATCATACAATACAATCAAGTTGTTACTGTAATGCTTTTGTTGGCTAACCAATCGACAATAGAATTTGCTTCTTTTCAAATATGAGTAATGTAAATTAAAGTTCAAAAGCATCACACAAACTCTTTTAAATAAATAGCAAAAATTTTAATCATATAGAGACCTAGCATTAATAATGTGCACCATACTTTGGGCATCACTCTCCACCCAAATATTATGCAAGCCAATTTCGTCACAAAGACTGAGGCCCAAAATTTAGGCCTGCAATTAAGCTATGATAGAAGACTTGGCAAAAATGTTTTTCTAGAAAGCAAGGATACGTTGCTAGTATGGGTTCTAATAAGACCTCCAACTGCCAAACCATTACTTTTTTTGAAGCAACCATCAACATTCAGTTTGCACACAACAAAGGAAGGTTTCAGCCATTTAAGATCATATGGAGTTTTGCAACTGTTAAGGGCATGAGCACCTTAATCTTCTGTCCGGCGCTGGACGTGTCTAGTTCACAGACGCATGGGAGCGCCCTGGTGTCAGTCTAGCGCTGGCCATGCTTGCGCCTGGGCACCCGATCTTTTGTCTGGTGTTGACCATGTTCCCGATCCGATCCCATGTGGACAAGGAAGACTTTTTTAGATGGGTCGAATCATAATTATGCAGAAAACGAATATGATAGCCAAACATACTATTTTTTCCATGCCTGAAAACACAATTAACATCAAGTTGATAAAGGATACTCAATATTTTAAACACAAATATCAGCATACAATTGATGCCATACCTGAAAACACAGTTAACATCAAGATTAAAAAAGAAACTCAGCATTTTAATATCATTGCTAGACATATGCATCAAGAAAACAATAAAATTAGTGCTATAGGCCCACTTTATGCACATATTTTAGACTAATATCATACGATTTGAAGACCAAATTAAATTATTTTTATGAATGTTTCTCCAGTTTAGATAGTGGGCAGAGCTAGCTTTAATGAAAACAAATTGAAGCAAATTTCATCGATGATTTTATAAGTATTAAAAGCAGCCTTATTGTATTTTGCCTTATTCTTAGCATTCCAAATTTTTCAAACCATAAAATCATCAATAAGATTTCTAACATGTAGCTTTTTAGAGTTATAATTATCATTGTTCCTCCGCAACAGCATACTAATACAAGAAAAATTGAAAGGGTCTTAATGGATATTCAAATAACCCCAATTATAAAGGCTATGGTGATTGGAAATGAACACTTGATTTAAAGATTCAATATCATTGCAGCATTGACATATAGAGGCTAATTGATAACTTCTCATTTGCATCGCTTTGTCCACACTAATGAAGCTATTGGTAATTCTCCAAATGAAGATATTAAGATAAGTTGGGATGAGATTATGCCAATACCATGGGGTGGTGTTACATATATAATGTACCTCCTTCAAATGTTCCAAGTAGTTTTAAGATTGAATTTATTATAAACCACAAGATTAGAGGAAGCACTCTTAACATTACTGATTTTGGGAGTAATAGAAAGGATACGTATGGGAATGTTATTAGGGAGGATGGAGGTAAGTAAAACTTCATTCCACCTACTATTTGAATTGAAGCGATCAGTAATTGCAGTGGGAGCACAAAGGTCACCAATAACACAAGGTTCGAACAGTGATCAAACAAAAAAAAGGTAATTTAAATTGTCCAAAAACAGCAGATTTTCCATAGATTCCCTAAGGCAGTAATCGTTTCCACAGTATGGAATCAATGATTTTAGAGTTTACCAAGATAGGGTGAATAGTGGCACAATATATAGCTTTAAAAGTAGAAGTCCAAATATTATTAAATGTCTTAAATTTCCATGAGAGCCTTAATGAAAAAATAGAATGGAGGTCATTTAATCCTCTCAACCCTAACCGACCTTCATTAATGGGAAAGGTAAAATCATTCAAAGAGGACAAGTCATTTAAGTCCCTCTTTCATTCAACCAAAGGAAATTGTAAAAAAGGGTTTTAATACGGGTAAAAACCCATTTGGTAGGAGAAGCAACTTTCAACCAATATAATGGGATAGTGTTTATTACATATTTCAGCAGAATAAGCCTACCCCCTTGAGAAAGGAACTTGTGCTCCCAATTCCTCAACTATGGAGTCAAGGAGATCTTTGTAAACAAAATTTTCATTATGCCCTTTGAAATGAGGTACTCCAAGATACTTGAGAAGGAATTTGCCTTGTTTAAAGCCGAAAGTATTTGTGATGAAAGAAATGAGGCTCGTATGGGCTTTGCCATTAATGAAGAATTGGGATTTGTTGATGTTGATGTTAAGGCCCGAATCTTTTTCAAGTTGAATAAAAAGGTTTTTAATTTTATTGATGCATCTTTTTTTTTCAATTAGTAAAGATGATAAGATTATCAGTGTAAGTTAAATGAGACACCATGAATTTTCCACTAAACAAAATTTTCATTATGCCCTTTGAAATGAGGTACTCCAAGATACTTGAGAAGAAATTTGCCTTGTTTAAAGTCGAAAGTATTTGTGATGAAAGAAATGAGGGCTCGTATGGGCTTTGCCATTAATGAAGAATTGGGATTTGTTGATGTTGATGTTAAGGCCCGAATCTTTTTCAAGTTGAATAAAAAGGTTTTTAGTTTTATTGATGTATCTTTTTTTTTCAGTTAGTAAAGATGATAAGATTATCAGTGTAAGCTAAATGAGACACCATGAATTTTCCACCAATTTAAAAGTGAATTTATTGTAATTCAAAAATATATTGTTAATATTGATGGACCAATAGTTGATGGCCAGAATGAAGAGAATTGGAGAAAGCGGATCACCTTGCTTAGGACCCCTATTAGATTTGAAAAAGCCATTGAGGACCCATTAATCATAATAGAGAACGAATTGTTTTCAATTAAACATTGACTTTTGTAAATAAAAGAGTCATCAAAAACATGTGACTTAAGGAATCTAGTAAGAAAATCTCAATTGACTTTATCAAAAGCTTTTCCTAGATTAATTTTTAAAATCAGGTTGTCGCTCTCCTTTTATTCTTAAGACTGAAACATTTCTTGAGCAGCCATTATATTATGTTGAATGTTTTTGCCAAGGATAAATCCATATTGATTAAGAGCAGTGAGACTGGGGATTCAATGATTCATTCTATTGGCCATAAGTTTTGAAATTATCTTGGTAAAAGTAGTGCAAAGATTAATGGGTCTGAATTGAGTCCACCACTTACAAATTTGCTCTTTGGGTACATGAGAAAGGGCAGTGTGAACATTTTTGGAAGAGGGATATTACAAAAAAGTTCTTTAATATCATTGCAGATGTCCTCTTTGATGATGGGCCAACATTTCGTAAAAAGCTCATCGGGGAAGCCATCAGAACCCGGGCTAGCGTTAAGCTTTAAGGATTTAAGAACCTCCCAAATTTCATTTTCCTCAGGAAGGGGTTAAGCATAAATTTGCTATCTTCATTAATACTACGCAGAGGATTAATGAGATTGAAAGAGGGAGAGACACTGACATTCTTATCATAAAGATTCTGATAGAGGCTGATAGTTGAGGCCAAAATGTTCTTATGAGTGTTATAATTCTCCCCATTGGGGGTGGTAATGTCATCAATTTTATTAACGTGGCACCTTTTATTGACCTAATTATAGTAGAATTTAGTATTTTTTTCACCATTTAACCTCCAAATTAAACTACACTTTTGCTTCCAAAAATCTTTAATGTTATGAATTTGGATTAAGGAAGCTCTGGCTTTTGAAAAGGAAATCTTATTGTAATCCGAAAGGCATTCCTCAAAAATATTTTCAAGATTAGCAACTAAATTCTCTTGTCTAGAAAGATTATAAAAGATGTTACCAATGTAGTTCTTATTCCATAAATTCAAATTTTCTTAAAGTTTTTTTAATTTATCAACCACTCTAAGAACCCAAAAGTGGAGCAATGAGCCTTCCATGAGGAAGTCATCATCTCATCAAAATCAAGTCTGTTCAGCCAAAAGAGTTGGAATGTAAAATGTTTTAAATGAGTGAAGGTATTCTAAAACTTCAATATAATCGGTTTGTGATAAGAAACACAAGAGTTTAGGGATTGATTCTTTATGTTTTGAAAGATGTCACATTGTTTATTGTTGATGAGGAATCTATCCATCATAGCAAATTTGTGACCGTTTGACCAAGTAAAAGGGAACCATGTGTAGCTAAATTCAATTAAAATACAATCAATGATCGCTGAATTAAAGTCTAGAGTAGATTGAAAATGATTTAGAGTGTAACCTTTGTATTCATTGAAATCCCCCTCAACCATCCAAGGATGAGGGGTATCACCGTAATTTATAAGAAAATCCCAAAATCTAAGTCTATCACATCTATAAGATTGCACGCATGGACAAAAGTACAAACAAATTTAAGGTTATCATTATAAAATTTTAAATGAATTGCTTGGTCGCATTGATCTTACGTTTCCATCTTCCAATTACTAGTCCAAAATATCCAAATCTTATTAGTGTTGGAAGAATGGAAAATATCAAATTTGAGAAACTTACAAAATTTAAGAACAAACGTCATTTTTCAACTTAGGCTCAAACATAGCAATAATATTAATTTTGTATTCTACAATAATGTGTTCTAATCTATTTTTGAAGAGGTACCAATACTTTTATATTCCAGCATAGAATTTTTATTAATTGACACTAGAAGGCCCAAAGTGATACCTCTAACCATTAATATTAGATCTATAACTCTTTTGTAAGTGATGTTGCTAGCATTTTACGATTAGAGATGGGGATAATTAGATCATACTCATTAGTCAAAGAATTTACTTGATCTAATTTATTGGGGGAACTAGAGTTACTAGAAAATTTACCTTTACTTTAACCTTTACCAAATTGAATCTTACTAGCCAGCACAATGCCGAAAAGTTTGCGCCTTCGTCACTTTGAAGAACCCCTGTATCCTGCATTTCAGCATTAAATGGCAAAACAACATTATCTTTATCTTTTTCATCAATATCATCATTGTTATTAGCAAGAGCATCCTTTAAAACAATAGAATTTAGATTGTAAATTGTCTCATTAGCTACAGATATATCAATCTCAGAGCTAGCAAAAATAACCATTAATTTGTATTTCTGTTATCTCTAGATGTTTCTTTAGACAACACAAAATCAGGTTCCAAGCTAATTGAAATGACAGAAACGCTGGAGTTGTATGATGGCATTTGGAAACAAATACCCTCAATGTTTTCTACAGAGCCTGCTATTGAAGCAGAACAGCTATTGCCTGCTGTTAAGGACTTATTATTGCAAAATGTAACAAGAGTCGAATAAGGAAAAGGTGTTTTAGTAACTCCACATTTATCAAAAACTTTTGGTTCTCCCTCCTCAATCTCACAATCCTTCTGATCCGGACTGACCCTATATTCACCAGGGTTGCCAAAAGCAGAGGGAATGCCGGGAAAATCACTGCTGAGATCTCTTATAAGATTAGCATTGTCCAGAACGGTAACATTAGTATTGCAATCCTTAGTGGCCACAATAATAGAAGCATTACCTACATCATAAGTGTTCATACTAATGGAAGCATTGCCAACATCATAAGTGTTCACATTAATCCTACAACCTTGTTCATTTAAAATTTCGTGATCTCTAGTGTTCAAGTTAACAAGAGTCTGTGAATCACATAAGCCAAAAGGGATCATATCATTAACTGATGTCATGCTATTGTTGAAAATATTGATGGTGTGACCATCCTTATTAACATTATAGATTTCATTAACGACATTAGTGGCCCCCCCAACTAAGATTCCAATGTTCACATTATCATTGTTTTCAACAACATTTTACATTAGCATTGTTTTCATTATTAGCATTAGTAGATTGAACAACAGTAATGATATTAACTGTGCTCTCATTGTCTCTTCCAAAATTAAAATTAGTCACTGATAAAATCACTAAAGCCTTAAGAGTGATGGCACTAGGTTCTAGCGCTAGATCATTAGGAAGATCGATTGCGGAACTGTCATCCCTTAAAGTGCAAGTTTTTTGTATCATGACCAACAACATAACTGAAATGACCCGATGTCGTTACTTTGCGATTAGGTCAAAATCCCGACTCTAATATTAGGACCTCGAGGAATTTTAAATTAGGGCAAACAAAAAATCATATATAAGAATAATTTTAAAAATCAAAGTGCCATAATTTAGGAAAAATTCGAGTGACGGAAGCTCCACCTTATTTTTTGAATTATTTAGATTTTATAAATAAAAAATATTGAAATACGTGTTCGAATTTATCATTTTCAGTGTCATGTTAAGTATATTATTTAAAAGCTGCTTGATAAGTTTCATCAAATTCTGAGCACCGTTTTGATCGTGGTTAATTTTTGAAGTTTTAAACCTCAAAAGTTAAAATAAAATAAAATATTGCTCTGAATCAAAAATTTTCGGCGCGAGGGTGTTCAGATTGTCTCAACACACCTCGGTGTCAAGCTTCATTGTATTTGGACTTCAAACGGCAGAAAAATGCGAAAAATTTAAATTTAAGTTTTTTTTATTTTTTCCCTGGTCTTCCCCTGTTTTCCCCCATTCGCTCGATCCACCCCCCCATTTGGCCGATCTCGATCGCAGGTGGAAGGTTTCGCCCGCTACGCCTGCCACCTGCGCTGTTTTTGGCGCAAGTTGGTCAGCCCTCTTGGCCGACCACCCCTCCCTTCCCTCTATTTAAACCCACCCGTTTCCTTCTCTCTCACCCACAGCATCTCCCCTCTTCTCCCTCACAGCACCAGCAGCTCTTTCCCTTCACAGCCACCCCTCTCCCTGCCAGCCCCGCCAGGCAGCCACCCTATCGCCAGCCAGCAGCAACCACCTTGCTGACCAGCTGCCCCCCTCGGACCGGCTAACAGCAGCCCAGCCAGCCCTCCTCTAGCCTTCGGTCACCCCGTTCCGGCCTCCCTCCGTTTTCCGGCGATCCTAATCCTAAGGTAAAAGGAGTTGGAAAGGAAGAAAATGGAAGGAACATTTTTCTAATCTTGTTACTTTATACTTGTTAAAATCATAGCGCTATTAAATTAATAATTAGCATTCACATTAATATTATTCTCATTAATTAATAATGAGAACAATACAAATGTTATGAAACGACTATTATTTCTAATTTTAATAATTTCAATTCAGTCATTTTTATCCTGACTTTTTCTTTCGTACATTATTATTATCAAAATCATAACGTTTTAATGAATATAACTGCTTTAATAGCAGCTTAAATAAATCGGACTTCAATCTTGATAGAAAAATGGAAAGAGAACAGGATCAAATTAAAGATGAAAAATGACTCCTAAAATATTCGATTAAAAAGTTAACTTAAGATTTCCAAATTTAAATGCAGATTCAAAAATTGAACTGTCAAACTTGGATCTTAAAGAACAAAGGTACCTAGTACATGACATGTATTATATTTTGTACTTTTACTACTGCTTAGCTTCGCTTATTTGCTTTGAGCCAAATTCTTTTGAAGCTTGGTTGGTTGTTCGGAACTAACGTAATAATATTCGGGGTTGTTACTGGAAAATGATATCATTAACATTCGAGGCTGTTATTGGAAAATGACATCAATAATATTTGGGGTTGTTACTGAAAATTGACATCAATAATATTCGAGATTGTTACTAAAAAAATGATATCAGTAACATTCGGGGTTATTATTGGAAAAATGACATCAATAACATTCGGGGTTAGTTACTGAAAAATAACATCAGTAATATTCGGGGTTAGTTACTGGAAAATGACATCAGTAATTTTTATTTTGTGATAATACTTGTTGCAGGAAATTGTTTATTTCGTGCTATTGCCTTATTTTCTTGCAATTTTATTATTGCCTTATTTTCGCTAATCGGATCTTTTTAAAATGTAAATATTATTGTGTACTGCAGTACTTAGAGTATTCTCTAATTACTGAGAATTTCAATCCCGGTATTATTTTTTGTAGAATACCAGGTCAAGTGCTCCTGGGGGAATACACGCAAGAACCCTAATGCTTAACATGTTCAAACTGTCGATAGATCAACGACGTTATTTTGCTTGTTTATCTCATCTTTTTCTTTATTTTCACTTTTGTACGTGGAGTGTTGAAAAGATCTTGTAATATGAACATTGAAATAAATGAATAATATCTCTGGCTTTTATATGTGTGTTACATTTTCTTTTCTCAAGTTAATATGATCCTACGGTAAGGGAACGCCTGATGTCGGAACGGTTTCTGCTGAACCGGCGTCGGGCCTTCACAGTTGGTATCAGAGCAGGATTGAGTATTTGTGGAAGATAAGAATATGCATGTAAAATAAAAGATATATTTAATTTAAGAAAATTCTAATAATTAGGATAATAGTGCCATACCCATCATTATGAAAAATGCTAGAATAACATTTTTATTCATCTTTTATGGATGGATCATCGCAACGACATTATTGAATACTTTGAGGAGGGAGAAAGTGACAATGACTCTTCAAATTCAGGGATACCTAATCTTAGCATAAACATGAACACTCCCGCTGAGGGAGTCCAAAGCTGAAGTTTTGACAGAAAAGCTGAGTGAAGTAAAAACTACATTAGCCTGGTGGATATCAATATCTAGGCACGGAATAAGGAATCTGAAAGTAGAATTGCAGTAGTTAAGAGGAACTCTACATGGGAAGATGACCGCTCTAGAATGGGAAGTTAAAAAAGAAAAGATGACGTGAAAAATCGTCAAATCATCCAACTTCAGGATGAACTCCAACATGCAAGGGAGCTCATCAAGACTGGCGACATGATTGCCTCCCCCTCAAAAGGAAAGGGGAAAGCCAGGAACCCCGGAGAGTCCACTTCAAAAAGGAGGATGATCAGTTTTGATTCCTCAAGTTCATAGAAAATTTAGAATACGGTTTAGATTTTTCCTTTTTGATGCATTCAGTTAGGAATAAGTTCTATTGATAATATAACCCTTTATTGTGTATAAATCTATTATTAAATAAAACTTTTTGGAACTAAGAGTTGAAATCTTATTATCTTTACGATTAATTTGTTGTGTATTCAGTAAATTACATCTTCTAAACTCAAGTTTATTAATCATCTCCAAACAGATGGATTTCGATGAAGGCTTCCTCTCAGTACCCACTGAAACCCCAGTTAAGACCACAATCTCCTCATCTACAACAGACAATAGAACGGATCGTCTATTGGAAGCTGTTTTGCAAGCCCTTTCAAGCTAAGGGAAAGCTTTTACCTCTCTGCTCGCACCAGAGCCCCCTCAAAGATTGCGGTAGACGATGCCCTGCAAGCCTTCCTCAAACTCAATCCTCCTACCTTCAACAGCTCAGCCCGATCCATGGAATCCGGAACTGGATCTAGGCTGTTGAAAGCAAATTAGATAGCTTAAAGTGTCCTTCAAGAGAGGAAGTTAGACTAGCAAAATATTTGCTAGAAGGTGAAGCCAAGAGGTGGTGGAAGATCACATACGAAACCACCTTCAAAGGCATCAGTCAGGAGGACATACCGTGGGCAGAGTTCACGGCCGCATTTAGAAGCCGCTACATTGCTCATTCCGCTCAGAGGTTACTTGAGAGCCAATTTATAAAAGTAGCTCAGGATTACCAATCTGTGGCAGCTTACGAGATAGAGTTCACAAAACTCTCTCGTTATGCACCGAAGCTGATAGACTGCGAAGCTTCAAGGTGCAGTAAATTCTTGGAGGGTTTGAAAGACAGCATTCACACCAACCTGATTTCTCTCAGGCATACAAAATTTGCCGATCTTTTGGACTGTGCAACAATGCTTGAGCACAATGAGCAGGTGATCGCAGAACAACAAAGGAAACGACCGATCACTTTTGCTAGGGACCAGGAGACTTTCAAACGTCCCCGATACCCTCCACCAGCCAGGGCATACCAAATGTTCGCAGAAGCTCCTAGGACCCTCAAGGGCGTAGCTTGTGATCAGTCTCACTTGGGTGGGAGATGCTATCACGGGCAGAACTGCTACTTTATCTGTGGGCGCACCGGCCACAGTTACCGTTACTGTATAGCCAAAAGGACGGTAGACACAGATATTATCCCTGGGGCAAGATCTGCCCCAAGCCAGAATTCAACACCAGCAACACCAGTGACAGGTGATCTCAGATATCCATTGCCGAGACTCGTGCTAGTCCTTTCGGAGCGCAATGGCGCCCACGTCACGAAGCCCGCTCGCGGGATCGTGCACAAACGCGTTCACTTGGCGCGGCGCTGTGCCGGTTTGAGTTCAGCCGGCCCGCGCGGCGGCCCCTCGAAGGGGGGCGCCGGCTCGGGCCGCTGCTGGGCGTCGGCGCCGGACGGGCCGCCGCATGGTACACGGGTTGTCCGAATCGCTAAGAATGCTCTCTCGATCTCGACAGTGATCCTTCCGCAGGTTCACCTACGGAAACCTTGTTACGACTTCTCCTTCCTCTAAATGATAAGGTTCAATAGACTTCTCGCAGAGTCGTGGGCGGCGGACCCCCCGCGTCCCCGTGATCCGAACACTTCACCGGACCATTCAATCTGTAGGAGCAACGGGCAGTGTGTACAAAGGGCAGGGACGTAGTCAGCGTGAGCTGATGACTCGCGCTTACTAGGAATTCCTCGTTGAAGACCAACAATTGCAATGATCTATCCCCATCACGATGAAATTTTCTAAAGATTACCCGGGCCTATCGGCCAAGGCTATATACTCGTTGAATACATCAGTGTAGCGCGCGTGCGGCCCAGAACATCTAAGGGCATTACAGACCTGTTATTGCCTCAAACTTCCGTGGCCTAAACGGCCATAGTCCCTCTAAGAAGCTGGCCGCGCAGGATGAACACTGCATAGCTAGTTAGCAGGCTGAGGTCTCGTTCGTCAACGGAATTAACCAGACAAATCGCTCCACCAACTAAGAACGACCATGCACCACCACCCATAGAATCAAGAAAGAGTTCTCAGTCTGTCAATCCTTACTATGTCTGGACCTGGTAAGTTTCCCCGTGTTGAGTTAAATTAAGCCGCAAATTCCACTCCTGGTGGTGCCCTTCCGTCAATTCCTTTAAGTTTCAGCCTTGCGACCATACTCCCCCCGGCACCTCTCTCTTGCAGGCAGGCTTTGCCTGATCAGGTCTGTACTCGCAGCGATTCCCTGTTACCAGATGTCTGTGGCTCCGATTCTAGACTCCTGCCTCTCGGACATTGAGGCTATCCTCCGTAAGTTCCTTTGGGAAGGAGCGGGGGGTAGCAGTCTTTACTATGTGCGTTGGCAGGAGGTCTGTCGACCGCTCGAGGCCGGAGGTCTTGGGATCCGGGACCTGCGGATTTGGAGGATTGTTCTGGTGGCATGCCATACTTTCAGTTTCGTCAGCGGGGAGGATCTTCTCTGGGTGAGAGCCATGGAGGCCCGTTACCGCCGTCGTGGGGAGGATTTTACTGTCAGACGCGCTGATTCGGCAGTCTGGAGAGTGCTCGGTTATGGATGGCCCGTGGTTCAGCACCACTCGAGTTTTGAGGATGGGGCTCGCCAGTGGCAGCTTACTGACTTCTCTGAGAGTAGGACCAGCCAGCTGTACAGACTTGAGTGTGGGGGGCAGCCTTGGCAGTTCGCTGCACTGTGGGACCTGGCCTTGGGACCTCGTGAGGCTTGCTTTATGTGGAGACTCTTCAGAGATGCTATTCCGACTAGGAGCTGGCTTGCTCGGCGGGGGCTTGCTCAGACGTCTGCCTGTGTCTGGGGCTGTGAGGCAGATGAGGACCGAGAGCATTTCGTTCTGCACTACCGTTATACTTCAGAGATTATGGAGACCTTTGTCTCTTGGGGCCTGCTGCCTGTTTCCTTGGTTTCTTGGGATCAGTTCACAGCACTTTTTTCGGCTTCCACCGTGTCGCGCAGCCGCCGTTTCAGTTGTCAGATAGTTGCCTACGCTCTGTACCAGTCCTGGCGGAGTAGGACTGAGTTCTCCCACGGCCGTCAGGTTCCTACACCGGCGGGCTGTGCCAGCCTGATTTTGTCAGCTTTGGTTACTGCTGGTCTTCACGACGGGAGTGATTACTGGGGTTCCACGGCCTGCCAGGGCCCCTCCACCTCCTTGAGATGGTGCCCCCCCGCCCCGTTGGCTGAAGGTCAACATCGACGCGTCGTACCATTTTGGTGAGCCCAGAGCTTTTGGTGCTGCTGTTGTTCGGGATGCAGAGGGACAGTTTCTGTCGGCTGCAGGAGATGTTATTCAGGCTAGATCCCCGCTTCAGGCAGAGGTCCAGGCAGTGATTATTCTCAGGCAGGCTCTGTTGACCACGGGGACAGATTTTGCGGGGCTCATTGTTGAGGGCGACTGCCTAGGTGCCGTTCGGAGACTCCGGCGTCTCTGGGAGAGGACTCAGCGATCCAGAGGTGCCGACAGACATGCGGATCCCCTCTCCTTCCTGCTCGAGGTCCCGCGAGTTATCTTTAACTACCGGTCGCGTAGTGCAAACCGTGTAGCGGACTTTTGTGTTTTTTGGCCCGCCAGGATGTTTTTTCTTTTGATAGGAGCGCTGTGCTCCCCAGGAGGCTTTTGGACCTCCTGGCTGATGACACCGTGGAGTTTGATCCCGGTTGTGTTGTTGTACTGTGATTGACTATTGATATATATATATATATATATATATATATATATGCATGGGCTACGGCCGTCTTTCATGGAACCCAAAGACTTTGGGATGAGAAGAAGGAAATAAGTTGGGAAAGGAGGAGGCAAGGAGGACCCTAACCCTCCCTTGCTTGCGGCTGAGAAGAATGGTGGAGGCAAGGAGGACCCTAACCCTCCCTTGGCTGAGAAGAAAGGTGCGGTGTGTAGCATGGCCGTTGGCGGTGGCAAGGACGAAGCTCCGCTAGGTGTGATCGTACGAAAGGATCTTTCCTTCCTTCGGGCTGATGAAGAACCCTCTCTTGAGGCGCAAGGTCTTTCTTCCTTGCTTGGACCGGCGAGTGTGGTACCTAGACGAGAAACCAACGGTCGGTTTGCAAAATCCAAAACCAGATCTGGCGAATCCTTGACGGAAACGGCTGCGAAAATCCATGGAGGAACGACGACTTCGTCCGTTTCTGCTTGTATACCCGATCAGCTCATCTATGGAGGCTCAAATCGTGAATCTCCCTTTGGGCGGGATGTTATGTATGTTGGCCAATCGTCTAGTGAGGCTGAGGTCGTTAAGCCCACTCCCTGTGTTGCGCAGATGCATGGCGCTGTAGATCTGGACGGGAAGGTACCTCGCGTGAGGGCTGAAGTTGCCGAGAATGAATGGCTGAGTGAAGAGGGCCAAGCGCCTACTCTGCATGGTGCTGTAGCAAACTCTCCCTCCCTGCATGGTGCTGTAGCTACAGCAACTCTTTGTGCTTTTGCATCAGAAGTCTCACAAAAACACATCTCACCTCAGCGATCCCCCAAGCAGTTGAATTTGACTCCGTTTTTTCGAAAACCAGGCTTCCAATCCAAGGTACGAATCGATCCAATCATGTTGCGATTACTAGCTGTGTTGGTGATAAGGATTGTGGAATGGTTTCTGGGAGTCCAAGCCAATTACAGCAAGAGGCTTCTTCCTCGACTGTTAAAGCATGCACGCAACCTATGTGTGAATTTGCCGCACCCAAAGTTACAATCCCCGTGCCTACTTTTTCAAGTCCGGCGAATTCAGGAATAAGTTTCAAACAATCGGGTGACTTGCTTCGTTCGATGGAAGCTGGGATGAATGCCCAAGTTGCGGCAAGAGCTAGTCAAGTGGTGGCAGCTGCTCAGAATGGCAGCATTCTTGAGCCGGTCGATGCTGAAGGAAACAAACACAGCAGCTCCTCTTCCCTGGTAATGACAAATGAATGCCACCTTAATCCTCTAACACATAGTAACTCACAGTCCATGGTGGAAGCAACGAATCGGCTGAACACAGCACCAATTCTTGGGGTCGCAGAAAATAAAAAAAAAAGTGCTTGGAAGATGAAGAAACTAATACCATGTCCGATGGTTGGATCCACAGCAGCATTTACAGGCTCACAGGGCCAAGCCATTATGAATCTTGAAGCAGAGGATGAACATATTAATAAGCTTGAAGGCTCCTTGATTGTGCGTTTGTTCGGCCGAAGAATTGCTTTTGCGATTTTGGAGAATCAATTACATATTCGTTGGGAGAAATTTGGTAAGTTCACCATTCATACTCTTCGCCATGATTGTCTACTTGTGAAATTTGAGCATCAAGATGCAAAAGCTGAGGTTTTGGCTTTAGGACCATGGTTTGTGGGTGGACAAACCCTCGGTCTTGCGGATTGGGTACCAAACTTCAACCCCAATATGAATGTGGGATACTCCACACCCTTATGGATTCGCCTTACGGAGTTTTCACTCAATCTTTGGCATGAAATTAACTTAACCAGAATTGCGGCCATGATTGGCACCCCCCTCTTCATTGATGGCCCAACGGCGTCTTGTGAAAGATATGAGTTTGCGCGCATTTGTGTACAAGTGGATCTCTCCTCCCCTCTAAAACCTGAAATTAAGGTTCATAGTAGAGACGATATTTTTTCTCAACGCGTTCTATGTGAAGGCATCTCTATTTTTTGTAACTCTTGCTTATCTATGGGGCACAAGGCGGATGCTTGTCCTATATCTTTACCTTCCCGCCCTGCTAACCCTCCCATCCCTCCACCAATGGCCTCCACCACCGACCCCACGGTTCCTCCCATAACTCCAACCCCAACCCCTCACCCCTCTTCCCCCTCGTCCAGCAAGGATACCGATTGGATCCTTGTGCAGCGCCGCAAACCCTCAAAAAAGCCCCAACCTCCTGTGAGGGGAAGGGGTCGCCCACCTCAGCGCAGCCCTTCCGCATTACCCCGCCAGCCTCGCTCTACCATTGTTGCACCGACCCATGATGAGGATCGGTTCCAGCCCACTGCCAGTCCTGCACCCCGTTGGGTGCCTATTACAGGTACTCCCCGGACCACCGCCCGGTCCCTCAGTCCCTCACAGATGCCGTCTTACTCCCCGCCTAGGCTCCAGGTGGGCTCTCGCTCTGCCAGAGCCCAATGAACGGCATCCTTTCTTGGGACTGTCAGCGTGGGTGATCTTCCAGTAGCCAGTAAAGAAAGAGGGGGTGATCCTATCAATACCAGGGGAACGGTTGGGGCCAAGGTCCCTCAAGGCTGCCCAAATTTCTGCGTCCGTGACCACGCGTTGGAGAGCGGCAGAATCTGCGTCACCAACAGTGCGATCTGGAAATAGAAAATCAGGGCTGTCTCCTACGGGACTAGAGGTGCCCCACTTCCCCTGGAAGAAATTGAAAAATACCTGCTGGATCCGCTGCGGGTCAGAAGTGAACTCGCCGGACTTCTCCCGTAGCGCGAGGACGGTGTTCGACCTACGATGCTGCGCCGCAAGTCGCTGAAACACCGCCGTGCACCGGTCGCCCTGAGAGAGCCACCGCGCCTTGGCGCGCTGCTGCCACCAGCTCGCCAACCTCGCCTCCACCTGAGAGAGCTCCCGAGTGGTGGCCCGGAGCAGCTGAACAAGCTCCGGGTCGCCGCCCCTAACAGTGGTCATATCCTCCGTCTGTAGCTGAGCCAAGGTCGCCGTAAGCTCCGACTCCCTCCTCAGGTCCGAGAGCGTGTCCTGTCCCCGCCTCTAAAGTGCCCGGAGCGTGCGAGCCATCTTGTGGTTGAGGATAGAGGACGGCGAGCCGCGTGACGGCCGCCCCTCAACTCCTCTCCACCACAGAGAAAGCCTCCGGGTACTGAAGCCAAGCATCCTCGAACTTGTACCGTGCGCCGGTACTCCGGGTGCTGTAATTGGCTTGGACTCCCAGAAACCATTCCACAATCCTTATCACCAACACAGCTAGTAATCGCAACATGATTGGATCGATTCGTACCTTGGATTGGAAGCCTGGTTTTCGAAAAAACGGAGTCAAATTCAACTGCTTGGGGGATCGCTGAGGCGAGATGTGTTTTTGTGAGACTTCTGATGCAAAAGCACAAAAAGTTGCTGTAGCTACAGCACCATGCAGGGAGGGAGAGTTTGCTACAGCACCATGCAGGGAGGGAGAGTTTGCTACAGCACCATGCAGAGTAGGCGCTTGGCCCTCTTCACTCAGCCATTCATTCTCGGCAACTTCAGCCCTCACGCGAGGTACCTTCCCGTCCAGATCTACAGCGCCATGCATCTGCGCAACACAGGGAGTGGGCTTAACGACCTCAGCCTCACTAGACGATTGGCCAACATACATAACATCCCGCCCAAAGGGAGATTCACGATTTGAGCCTCCATAGATGAGCTGATCGGGTATACAAGCAGAAACGGACGAAGTCGTCGTTCCTCCATGGATTTTCGCAGCCGTTTCCGTCAAGGATTCGCCAGATCTGGTTTTGGATTTTGCAAACCGACCGTTGGTTTCTCGTCTAGGTACCACACTCGCCGGTCCAAGCAAGGAAGAAAGACCTTGCGCCTCAAGAGAGGGTTCTTCATCAGCCCGAAGGAAGGAAAGATCCTTTCGTACGATCACACCTAGCGGAGCTTCGTCCTTGCCACCGCCAACGGCCATGCTACACACCGCACCTTTCTTCTCAGCCAAGGGAGGGTTAGGGTCCTCCTTGCCTCCACCATTCTTCTCAGCCGCAAGCAAGGGAGGGTTAGGGTCCTCCTTGCCTCCTCCTTTCCCAACTTATTTCCTTCTTCTCATCCCAAAGTCTTTGGGTTCCATGAAAGACGGCCGTAGCCCATGCATATATATATATATATATATATATATCAATAGTCAATCACAGTACAAAAAACTCACCCAGGATCAAACTCCACGGTGTCCCAGGCAAGGAGATCAAGTAACCTCCCGGGGAGCACATCTCCCCTAACAAAAGAAAAATTGCCCTGACGGGCATACATAGCACAAAAATCCGCCGCCCGGTTCGCAGCACGCGACCGGTGGGTAAAAATAACACGAGGTACATCGAGCAAAAAGTCTAGGTGGTCAGCATGTCTCTCTCCGCCTCGTGAACGGAGGGTCCTCTCCCAGAGTCTCCTGAGCCGCCGGAGCGTTCCCAAACTATCACTCTGAATGATGACACCCTCTGTATCATCCATCGTTGGAAGAGCCTGGCGTAGTAGAGTGATCGCCTGTATCTCAGCCTGTAGCGGTGATCCCGCCTGTAAGTTCGCACCAACAGCAGCCAAACACTCCTCTGCCGAACCTCGGACTACCGCAGCTCCAAAAGCAGTCGGCTCACCATAACTGTATGCTGCATCAATGTTGGCTTTCAGCCAACGGGGCGGTGGGGGGGGCACCATCTGAAGGAGGTGGAGGGGCCCTGGTGGGCCGTGGAACCCCAGTAGTCACACCCGTCATGCAAACCAGCACTAACCAAGGCAGAAAGAATCGCGCCTGCGCAGACAAGCGGCGTAGGGTGGGCCCGCCCATGCGTGAACTCCGTCCTGCTCCTCCAGGCCTGGTACAAGGAGTAGGCCACAATCTGGCAGCTGAAGCGTCGGTGACGCGAGGCTCTAGAGGTCCTGAAAAGTGCAGTAAACTGGTCCCAAGTAGTCAATGTGGTCGGAAGCAAGTTCCAACTCACAAAGGTCTCCAGAATAGCTCTTGTATAACTGCAGTGCACAACAAAATGCTCCCTGTCCTCCTCTGCATCGCAGCCCCAGACACAAGCTGACGACTGAGCCAGCCCTCTCCTGAAAAGCCAACTACAGGTCGGTATGTCATCTCTGAATAGTCTCCACAGGAAGCAGGCCTCCCTGGGGCCCAAAGCCATCTCCCACATAGCTGAAAACTGCCAAGGCTGACCCCCACGCTCCAGTCGGTAAAGCTGGCTGGCCCGACTCTCAGAAAAGTCCTCAACCTGCCACTGCAGAATCCCCTCCTCCATCTGAGTATGGCGCTGAATCACAGGCTAGCCATAACCCAAAAGTCTCCAGACAGCTTTGTCTGCGCGTCGGATGGTAAAATCCTCACCACGACGGCGGTAACGAAACTCCATAGCTTGTACCCGAAGAAGATCCTCACTGCTAACAAAGCTGAAAGTATGGCGCGCAGCTAAGACTGTCCTCCATAACCGCAAATCACGAATCCCAAGGCCTCCAGACTCAAGCGGACGACAGACCTCCTGCCATCGCACATAGTGTAGACTACTACTCCCCGCTCCTTCCCAAAGGAACTTGCGAAGGATAACCTCAATGTCCGCGAGACAAGAGTCCGGAATCGGAGCCACTAACATCTGATAAATAGGGATCGTGGCTAGCACTGACCTGATCAAAGTGAGTCTGCCGGCAAGAGAAAGGTGGCGAGTACTCCATGAGCTCAGTCTACTCCTGACCTACTCCGTGACTGCTGCAAAATTTGCCCGCTTCGGAGGTCGACCAGTAACTGTGACACCAAGGTATCTGATAGAATCACACCTCGTATAGGCCAGCTGTCGAGAAATCCTGTGCCTCCGGTAAAGCGGTGTCTGACGACTGAAAACAATCTGTGACTTGCGAGAGTTCACAGATTGTCCCGTCCAGCTCCCATACTCTCCCAGAACATACTGAACCTCCCGACCTGCTGCCTCAGAAGCTGGAGCAAATAGGACCAAGTCGTCGGCATACATCAGGTGGGAGAAAGTCGGCCCACCACGATCCAGACGGATCTCGATCGGTCGACCAATACGCTGCTCGTGCCGGACCAACAGGGAGAAGAGCTCGGAGCCTGGTACAAAGAGTAGGCCACAATCTGGCAGCTGAAGCGTCGGTGACGAGATGCTGTAGAGGTCATGAATAGTGCAGTAAACTGGTACCAAGTAGTCAATGTGGTCGGAAGCAAGTTCCAGCTCACAAAGTCTTTGGGTTCCATGAAAGACGGCCGTAGCCCATGCATATATATATATATATATATATCAATAGTCAATCACAGTACAACAACTCAACCGGGATCAAACTCCACGGTGTCATCAGCCAGGAGGTCCAAAAGCCTCCTGGGGAGCACAACGCTCCTATCAAAAGAAAAAACACCCTGGCGGGCCAAAAAAGCACAAGTCCGCTACACGGTTCGCACTACGCGACCGGTAGGAAAAGATAACTTGCGGGACCTCGAGCAGGAAGGAGAGGGGATCCGCATGTCTGTCAGCACCTCTGGATCGCTGAGTCCTCTCCCAGAGACGCCGGAGTCTCCGAACGGCACCTAGGCAGTCGCCCTCAACAATGAGCCCCGCAAAATCTGTCCCCGTGGTCAACAGAGCCTGCCTGAGAATAGTCACTGCTTGGACCTCTGCCTGAAGTGGGGATCTAGCCTGAATAACATCTCCTGCAGCCGACAGAAACTGTCCCTCTGCATCCCGAACAACAGCAGCACCAAAAGCTCTGGGCTCACCAAAATGGTACGACGCGTCGATGTTGGCCTTCAGCCAACGGGGCGTGGGGGGGGCACCATCTCAAGGAGGTGGAGGGGCCCTGGCAGGCCGTGGAACCCCAGTAATCACTCCCGTCGTGAAGACCAGCACTAACCAAAGCTGACAAAATCAGGCTGGCACAGCCCGCCGGTGTAGGAACCTGACGGCCGTGGGAGAACTCAGTCCTACTCCGCCAGGACTGATACAGAGCGTAGGCAACTATCTGACAACTGAAACGGCGGCTGCGCGAAACGGTGGAAGCTAAAAAAAGTGTTGTGAACTGATCCCAAGAAACCAAGGAAATAGGCAGCAGGCCCCAAGAGACAAAGGTCTCCATAATCTCTGAAGTATAACAGCAGTGCAGAACGAAGTGCTCCCGGTCCTCATCTGCCTCACAGCCCCAGACACAGGCAGACGTCTGAGCAAGCCCCCGCCGAGCAAGCCAGCTCCGAGTCAGAATAGCATCTCTGAAGAGTCTCCACATAAAACAAGCCTCACGAGGTCCCAAGGCCTGGTCCCATAATGCAGCGAACTGCCAAGGCTGCCCCCCACGCTCAAGTGTGTACAGCTGGCTGGTCCTACTCTCAGAGAAGTCAGTAAGCTGCCACTGGCGAGCCCCATCCTCAAAACTAGAGTGGTGCTGAACCACGGTCCATCCATAACCGAGCACTCTCCAGACTACCGAATCAGCGCGTTTGACAGTAAAATCCTCCCCACGACGGCGGTAGCGGGCCTCCATGGCTCTCACCCAGAGAAGATCCTCCCCGCTGACGAAACTGAAAGTATGGCGTGCCACCAGAACAGTCCTCCAAATCCGCAGGTCTCGGATCCCAAGACCTCCGGCCTCGAGCGGTCGACAGACCTCCTGCCAACTCACATAGTGAAGACTGCTACCCCCCGCTCCTTCCCAAAGGAACTTACGGAGGATAGCCTCAATGTCCGAGAGGCAGGAGTCTAGAATCGGAGCCACAGACATCTGGTAACAGGGAATCGCTGCGGGCACAGACCTGATCAGGCAAAGCCTGCCTGCGAGGGAGAGGTGTCGGCTACTCCATGTACGGAGACGGCTGCGGACCTGCTCAGTGACAGCTGCAAAATCTGCTCGTCTCGGTGGTCGTCTAGTGACAGTAACGCCGAGGGTACCTGATAGAATCACTCCTCCTGTAGCCCAACTGTCGTGAAATCTTGCGCCTCCGGTAAAGCGGTGTCTGGCGACTGAAAACAATTTGTGACTTGCGAGAGTTCACAGATTGACCCGTCCAGCTCCCATACTCTCCCAGAATATGCTGAACCTCCCGACCTGCTGCCTCAGAAGTCGGAGCAAAAAGGACCAAGTCGTCGGCATACATCAGGTGGGAGAAAGTCGGCCCACCACGATCCAGACGGATCCCAATCGGTCGACCAATGCGCTGCTCGTGCCGGACCAACAGGGAGAAGAGCTCGGAGCACAGGATGAATAGGTAGGGGGAGAGGGGACATCCCTGTCGAAAGCCTCTCCGCCCTACTATCCAAGGAAGGCGGTGCTCCCCAACCAAGACAGCAAACCTGGGGGACTCGACGCACTGCATCGCCCAGTTCGTCCATCTCTGCGGAAAACCAAAGCGCTGCAGAACAAGGCGTAAGCACCCCCACTCCATACGGTCATAAGCCTGCTCCATATCCACCTTGATGGCCATATGACCGGCCGTCGAGGTGGAGTATGAGAGACGCGTGAGAATCTCCTGGACCGTGAGGCAGTTCTCACTGATGTCTCTCCCGGGAACAAAAGCACCCTGTTCTCGGGAGATCAGAGAGGGCAACACTGTCTTAAGGCGCATGACCAAGATCTTGGCCACCATCTTATAGACAGTGTTGCATAGGCTAATAGGACGGAACTGCCTCGGAGTGGAGGCCCCTCCTCCTTCGGAAGGAGGACTATTAGAGTATTACGCCAGCGCTGGGGCATCCGCCCACCATCAAAGAAATGGTGTACGGCTGCCAAGGTGTCAGCGTGCGCGTGATCTTCCAGTAGCCAGTAAAGAAGGAGGGGGTGATACCATCAATCCCGGGAGAACGGTTGGGGCCAAGGTCCCTCAAGGTTGTCCAGATTTCTGCGTCCGTGACTGCACATTGGAGAGAGGCAGAATCTGCGTCACCAACAGTGCGATCTGGAATCAGAAAATCTTTGGGTTCCGGGGGGAGTATGATTGCAAGGCTGAAACTTAAAGGAATTGACGGAAGGGCACCACCAGGAGTGGAGCCTGCGGTTTAATTTAACTCAACACGGGGAAACTTACTAGGTCCAGACATAGTAAGGATTGACAGACTGAGAGCTCTTTCTTGATTCTATGGGTGGTGGTGCCTGGCCGTTCTTAGTTGGTGGAGCGATTTGTCTGGTTAATTCTGTTGATGAACGAGACCTCAGCCTGCTAACTAGCTATGCGGTGGTCATCCTGCGCGGCCAGCTTCTTAGAGGGACTATAACCGTTTAGGCCACGGAAGTTTGAGGCAATAACAGGTCTGTGATGCCCTTAGATGTTCTGGGCCGCACGCGCGCTACACTGATGTATTCAACGAGTATATAGCCTTGGCCGACAGGCCCGGGTAATCTTTAGAGAATTTCATCGTGATGGGGATAGATCATTGCAATTGTTGGTCTTCAACGAGGAATTCCTAGTAAGCGCGAGTCATCAGCTCGCGCTGACTACATCCCTGCCCTTTGTGCACACCGCCCGTCGCTCCTACAGATTGAATGGTCCGGTGAAGTGTTCGGATTGCGGGGAGCGGGGGGTCCGCCGCCCACGACTCTGCGAGAAGTCCATTGAACCTTAACATTTAGAGGAAGGAGAAGTCGTAACAAGGTTTCCGTAGGTGGACCCCGCCCACGACTTTGCGAGAAGTCCATTGAACCTTATCATTTAGAGGAAGGAGAAGTCGTAACAAGGTTTCCGTAGGTGAACCTGCGGAAGGATCACTGTCGAGATCGAGAGAGCATTCTTAGCGATTCGGACAACCCGTGAACCATGCGGCGGCCCGTTCGGCGCCGACGCCCAGCAGCGGCCCGAGCCGGTGCCCCCTCCGAGGGGCCGCCTCGCGGGCCGGCTGAACTCAAACCGACGCAGCGCCGCGCCAAGCGAACGCGTTTGTGCACGATCCCGCGAGCGGGCTTCGTGATGTGAGCGCCGTTGCGCTCCGAAAGGACTAACACGAGTCTTGGCAATGGATATCTCAGCTCTCGCATCGATGAAGAGCGCAGCGAAATGCGATACGTGGTGCGAATTGCAGAATCCTGCGAACCATCGAGTCTTTGAACGCAAGTTGTGCCCGAGGCCAATCGGCTAAGGGCACGCCTGCCCGGGCGTCAAGCATTACGTCGCTCTGCGCCCGAGCACACGCCGCCGGCACGGACGCACAGACTGGCTCCTTGCGCCCGCTGACGCAGCGGGCTGAAGTCCGAGTTGCGCCGCTCTCGCTGTTGCCGCGGCCGACAAGGGTGGGAGGAAACGTTGCGTGCCTCAGACATTTGTCTTGCGCTGCGGCCCACGAGGGCGGGTTGTGCTCTCGAGATCCCGAATCTTTGCGCCGCATACCCGCGGAGTCTGGGAATGTGACCCCAGGATGGGCGGGGCCACGTGCCGAGTTTAAGCATATCAATAAGCGGATGAGAAGAATCTTACCAGGATTCCCCTAGTAACGGCGAGGCGAACCGGGAGCAGCCCAGCATGGGAATCGGGCTGCCGTGCTGTAGCCTGAATTGTAGTCTGGAGAAGCGTCCTCAGCGACGGACCGGGCCCAAGTCCCGTGGAAGGGGGCGCCTGGGAGGGTGGGAGCTCCGTTCGGCCGAACCCTGCCGCAACACGAGGCGCTGTTGGCGAGTCGGGTTGTTTGGGAATGCAGCCCTAATCGGGCGATAAATTCCGTCCAAGGCTAAATATGGGCGAGAGACCGATAGCGAACAAGTACCGCGAGGGAAAGATGAAAAGGACTTTGAAAAGAGAGTCAAAGAGTGCTTGAAATTGCCGGGAGGGAAGCGGACGGGGCTGGCGGTGTGCCTCGGCCTTTAGCGGAACGGATGCGTCCGGCCTGTGGCTCGGCTCGAGGCGCGGACTGTTGCAGGTTAGCCCGACGGCAAGAGCTCGGGCGATCGTCGCTCGAGGAGACACCGTCGCAGTGGCCTTGGGAAACAGCGCGCGCCGGCTCGGCGTGCCCCCTCGGGGGCTCCAGCGCGCTCGTTGCAACGGCTGGTGGGCTCCCCGTTCGACCCGTCTTGAAACACGGACCAAGGAGCCTGGCATGCTTGCGAGCCGACGGGTGTCGAAGCCCGGTGGGCCCAAGGAAGCTGATGCGCGGGATCCTCTAGGCAGGTGCACTGCCGACCGACCTTGATCTTTGTGTGAAGGGTTCGAGTGAGAGTATATGTGCTGGGACCCGAAAGATGGTGAACTTTGCCTGAGCGGGGCGAAGCAAGAGGAAACTCTGGTGGAGGCCTGCAGCGATACTGACGTGCAAATCGTTCGTCTGACTCGGGTATAAGGGCGAAAGACTAATCGAACAATCTAGTAGCTGGTTCCCTCCGAAGTTTCCCTCAGGATAGCTGGATCCCCGGACGGAGTTCTATCGAGTAAAGCCAATTATTAGAGGCATCGGGGGCACAACGCCCTCGACCTATTCTCAAACTTTAAATAGTTAGGACGGCCCGGCTGCTTCGTTGAGCTGGGCCGCGGAATCGAGGGCTCCAAGTGGGCCTTTTTTGGTAAGCAGAACTGGCGATGCGGGATAAACCGGAAGCCGGGTTATGGTGCCCAACTGCGCGCTAACCTAGAACCCACAAAGGGTGTTGGTCGATTAAGACAGCAGGACGGTGGTCATGGAAGTCGAAATCCGCTAAAGAGTGTGTAACAACTCACCTGCCGAATCAACTAGCCCCGAAAATGGATGGCGCTAAAGCGCGCGACCCACACCTGGCCATCGGGGCAATGGCCAGGCCCGGATGAGTAGGAGGGCGCGGCGGCCGCCGCAAAACTCGGGGAGCGAGCCCGTGCGGAGCGGCCGTCAGTGCGGATCTGGGTGGTAGTAGCACAATGAGCAGGTGATCGCAGAACGACCAGGGGGTTTCATCGTGATGAGGATAGATCATTGCAATTGTTGGTCTTCAACGAGGAATTCCTAGTAAGCGCAAGTCATCAGCTCGCGCCGACTACGTCCCTGCCCTTTGTACACACCGCCCGTCGCTCCTACCGATTGAATGGTCCGGTGAAGTGTTCGGATCGCGGGGACTCGGGGGGTTTGCCGCCTGCGACTCTGCGAGAAGTCCATTGAATCTTATCATTTAGAGGAAGGAGAAGTCGTAACAAGGTTTCTGTAGGTGAACCTGCGGAAGGATCATTGTCGAGATCGAGAGAGCATTCTGAGCGATTCGGGTAACCCGTGAACCATGAGACGGCCCGTCTGGCGCCGACGCGTAGCAGCGGCCCGAGCCGGCGCCCCCTCCGGGGGGCGGCGCGGGCCGGCTGAACTCAAACCGCTGCGGCGTTGCGCCAAGGGAACGCGTTTGTGCATGATCCCGCGAGTGGCCTTCGCGACGTGGGCGCCGTTGCACTCCGAAAGGACTAGCACGACTGTGCAACAATGCTTGAGCACAATGAGCAGGTGATCGCAGAACGACAAGGGAAAAGATCGATCACTTTTGCTAGGGACCAGGAGACTTTCAAACGTCCCTGATACCCTCCACCAGCCAAGGCATACCAAATGTTCGCAGAAGCTCCTAGGACCCTCAAGGGTGTAGCTTGTGATCAGCCTCACCTGGGTGGGAGATACTATCACGGGCAGAACTGCTACTTTATCTGCGGGTGCACCGGCCACGGTTACCGTTACTATATAGCCAAAAGGACAGTAGACGGAGATATTATCCCGGGGCAAGATTTGCCCCAAGCCAGAATTCAACACCAGCAACCCCTCCACCAGCCAAGGCATACCAAATGTTCGCAGAAGCTCCTAGGACCCTCAAGGGTGTAGCTTGTGATCAGCCACACATGGGTGGGAGATGCTATCACGGGCAGAACTGCTACTTTATCTGCGGGCGCACCGATCACGGTTACCGTTATTGTATAGCCAAAAGGACAGTAGACAGAGATATTATCCTGGGGCAAGATTTGCCCCAAGCCAGAATTCAACACCAGCAACCCCCCCCCCCCACACCAATAATCGTCAAAGAGGAACTGCTCCTAGGCAAGTCGCTTCAACGACAGCGCCTACCCAAAGGAATGGTCAGGCCCCTCGGGCCATCGTTCCAGCAAGGATGTACTCTCAGACTCCTATCATGGAACTCGACGACAACAACGCGGTGTCAGGTACATTACCTTTCTCATTAAAATCTATCAACACGCTTGCATAAACCTTTTTTAATAGCTGTTTACTTTTTAATTACGCGCCATACAAATTAATAGTGAATCTTTTAGCGTCTTGTTCTATACGGGAACAAGCCACTCCTTTATTTCGGAAAATTGCGTTAGGGCCCTCAATATTCCATATTGTAATCTAGCCAACATCCTTAATATTGGGTTGCCTTTCGTTGCCACCATGTGCGCTCAACAATTTTGTATTTGCAATATCTCAATCAATGATGTAGTTTATGAGACTACTCTATAAGTTCTCCTTATAATGAATTTCGATATCATTTTAGGGATTGATTGGTTAAGTATGCATGAATCAATCATTGATTGTCAGAAGAAGATTACTTTTAAGAAAGAAAGGAGACCGGAAGTATTCATAGGCAAATTAGGTGTTAACGCTTCTCTAATCAGCGCACTCAAGGCCGAGAAGTTAATCCGCAAGGGATGCGAGGCTTACCTAGTCTCTATGATAAATAAGCTAGAAGAAGACATCTCTTTATCAGAAACCAGAGTAGTAAAGGATTTTCCTGATGTCTTCCCTAATGAGCTCCCTGGTCTACCTCCAATAAGGGAAGTAGATTTTTCTAATGAATTAGTACCTGGGTCACAACCTCTGTCTATGGCACCTTACCGTCTAGCCCCAAAGGAACTGCAAGAACTTCACGAGCAATTGCAGGACCTAATGGAAAAGGGTCTTATTAAACCCAGCACGTCACCATGGGGAGCTCCAGTTCTTTTTGTAAAGAAAAGGATGGATCAATGCGCACGTGCATTGACTACTGGGAATTGAACAAGATAACCATAAAAAATAAGTATCTGTTACCTCAAATAGACGGTCTATTTGATCAACTCGTTGGGGCTGAAGTCTTTTTCAAAGTAGATCTGCGATCAGGTTATCACCAAGTTCGAGTGCGAGAAGAAGATATTCCAAAAACAGCATTCAGAACTCGTTACAGACATTTTGAGTTTTTAGTAATGTCATTTGGATTAATGAATGCTTCACCAGTCTTCATGGATTTATAGCAGCGAGTTCTTAGACCCTTCTTGGACAAATTTGTGATCGTGTTTATGGATGATATCCTGATTTACTCCAAAAGTGAAGAGGATCACGAGAATCACCTAAAACTCATTTTGAGCACATTAAGGGAACATCAGTTGTTTGCGAAATTCGCAAAATGTAAATTCTGGTTAAAGTCCGTTGCTTTTCTAGGTCATGTGATCAGTGTTGAAGGGATACAAGTTGATCAAAATAAGATAAACGCTATTCAGGATTGGCCGCAACCCTCTATAGTGATCGAAATTCGAAGCTTTTTGGGTTTAGCAGGCTACTATCGAAAGTTTGTCAAGGGATTTTCGCTATTAGCCCCACCTCTGTCAAGATTAACTCAAAAAGCGGTTCCTTTCGTTTGGAATCAAGATTGTGAACAAGTATTCCAGAAATTGAAAGAATTTCTAACCACCGCACCAATCCTGATCTTGCTGCAAGAGGGAATTAATTTTTAAGTATTCACTGATGCATCCAACATTGGCTTGGGATGCGTCTTAATGCGTCCTACGCCTCAAGGCAATTAAAGAAGCACGAAAAGAATTATCCAGTTCACGATCTGGAGTTAGCATCAGTCATTTTTGCCCTAAATATTTGGAGACTACTTGTATGGGTTACGATGCGAAATCTTTACTGACCAACAAAGCTTAAAGTATATTTTTACTAAGAAATAACTGAATTGCAGGCAAAGAAGATGGCTTGAATTAATCTGCGATTATGATCTTAGTATTACGCATCACCCTGGGAAAGCCAACATCGTAGCTGACACCCTTAGCAGAAAGGTGTTGCTAAACGAGTTAATCATGAAAAGCCCCTTGAAGGAAGAATTTCAGAAGTTTGGGATAAGACTCATTTTCGGCAAGCAACTAAACGATCTACTCCAGATAAGTACTGTCGAACTTACGCTTATGCAATGGATTAATATTGCTCAAGAACAAGACCCGATATATTCAAAGCTAAAGAAGGACATAGAAAATGGACGTCGATCGGACTTACAACTTTAACAAGAGATTTATATTTACCACGGAAAAAGAGTTTGGGTTCCTAATAACGCATCCATTCGAAACCAGATATTAAGTGAAGCTCACAACTCGGGATATTCAGTTCATCCCGGAAATAACAAGATGTATTAGGATTTAAAGGGAGTATTATGGTGGCCAAGACTTGAAAGAAGTGCAGCTGAGTTTATTGCTAAGTGCCACGTGTGCTGCTTTGTAAAAGTTGAGCATCAGAAATCAGGTGGACTCTTACACGCATTTGAGATTTCGGAATGGAAATGGTCAGACATTTCTATGGACTTTGTCATGGGATTACCCATGAGTCCTTCAGGAGCAGATGCAATTTGGGTAATAGTGGACCGATTGACTAAATCAGCCCATTTTATTCCTATCAAACAAACTGACACCGTTGAAAGGTTAGCCAAGCTTTATATCAAAGAAATAATCAGACTTTATGGGATTCCAAAAATTATAGTCTCAGATCGAGATAGCAGATTTACATCCCGATTTTGGCAAGCGGTACACTGCGATTTGGAAGTGTCCTAGCTCTAAAGCACTGCCTTTCATCTACAAACTGATGGGTAAACTGAAAGAGTTAATTAGATACTTGAAGATCTATTGTGGTTAAGTATTTTAGATTTTGGTGGTAATTGAGAGAAGCACATACCTTTAATCGAATTCGCGTCTAATAATAGCCACCAAGCAAGTATTGGAATGGCCCCTTATGAAGCTTTATGTGAAAGAAAGTGCAGTACTCCATTAGCCTGGACACAAGTTGGAGACGTACAAATTTATGGCTCAAAACTGATTGAAGAAACAAATGAAAAGATAAGACAAATCAAGAGCCGAATTGCGGCAGCCCAGGATCGACAAAAGAAGTATCATGACGCCAAACATCGGTTCTTAGAATTTCACGTTGGTGATCGTGCCTATCTAAAAGTTAGCCCGATGAAAGATATTCATTGCTTTGGAGTTACTGGTAAGCTGAGCCCCATATATGTTGGACCATTCGAAGTAACTGAAAAAATTGGAAGCTCGGCTTACAGACTAAAACTTCTCGAGAGATTTTCTGCCGTGCACAACGTTTTCCACATTTCAGCACTTCACAAATGTCTCCAGGAATCCTTATAGCAAATTTCTGATTCGACAGTCGAAATTCAGCCTAATTTGACTTATGTCGAAAAGCCGCTTCAAATTATTGAGAAAGACCTTGGCAAATTAAGAAGCAGAACGATCCCGATGGTTAAAATATAGTGGCACAATCATACTGCAAAAGAAGTCACATGGGAAAAAGAAGATGTTATGCGAAGGAAGTATTCAGAGTTATTTTCTAATTAATGTACCCAGAACTTTCCTAAAATCTTCTTTTTATTCTTATGATGTTGAGGACGACATCGTTTTTAAGTAAGGGAGTTTGTAACAACCCGATGTCGTTACTTTGCGATTATGTCAAAATTCCGACTCTAACATTAGGACCCCTGGGAATACAAATTAGGGCAAATAAAAATACTATAGATAAGAATAATTTTAAAGATTAAAGTGCCCTAGTTTAGGAAAAATCTGAATAATGGAAGCTCTCGCATTATTTTCTGAATTATTTAAATTCTATAAATAAAACATTGAAATATGTGTCCGAATTCATCGTTTTCAGTGTCGTTGTGTTAAATATATTATTTAAAGGCTGCTCGAGACGTTTCATCAAATTCTGAGCACCGGTTTTAAACCTCAAAAATTAAAATAAAATAAAATATTGCTCGGAATCGAAAATTTTCGGCCGAGGGTGTTCATAATGTCTCAATACACCTTGGTGTCAATTTTCGTTGTATTTGGACGTCAAACGGCGGGAAAATACGAAAAATTTAAATTTAAGTTTTTTTTTATTTTTTCCATGTTCTTCCCCTATTTCCCCCCATTCGCCCGATCCCCACCTCCATTCGGCCGATCCCGATCACAGGTCCTGCGATTGCAGGCTCTGTCACAAGACAGATCCTGCTCTGCAGGCGGAAGGTTCCGCCCGCTACGCCTGTCATCTATGTTGTTTTTGGCGCAGGTTGGTCGGCCCTCTTGGCCGACCACCCCTCCCTTCCCTCTATTTAAACCCACCCCCTTCCTTCTCTCTCACCCACAACATCTCCCATCTTCTCCCTCACAGCACAGCAGCTCTCTTTCCCTTCACAGCCACCCCTCTCCTTGCCAGCCCCGCCAAGCAGCCACCCTATCGCCAGCCAGCAGCAGCCACCTTGCCGACCAGCTGCCCCCCTTGGACCGGTTAACAGCAGCCCAACCAGCCCTCCTCTAGCCTTCGATCACCCCGTTCCGGCCTCCCTCCGTTTTTCGGCGATCCTAATCCTAAGGTAAAAGGAGTTGGAAAGGAAGAAAATGGAAGGAACATTTTTCTAATCTTGTTACTCTATACTTGTTAAAATCATAGCGCTATTAAATTAATAATTAGCATTCACATTAATATTATTCTCATTAATTAATAATGAGAACAATACAAATGTTATGAAACGACTATTATTTCTAATTTTAATAATTTCAATTCAGTCATTTTTATCTTGACTTATCAAAATCATAACGTTTTAATGAATATAACTGCTTTAATAGCAGCTTAAATAAATCGAACTTCAATCTTGATAGAAAAACGGAAAGAGAACATGATCAAATTAAAGATGAAAAATGACTCCTAAGATATTCAATTAAAAAGTTAACTTAAGATTTCCAAATTTAAATGCAGATTCAAAAATTGAACTGTCAAACTTGGATCTTAAAGAATAAAGGTACCTAGTACATGACATGTATTATATTTTGTACTTTTACTACTGCTTAGCTTCGCTTATTTGCTTTGAGCCAAATTCTTTTGAAGCTTGGTTGGTTGTTCGGAACTAACGTAATAATATTCGGGGTTGTTACTGGAAAATGATATCATTAACATTCGAGGCTGTTATTGGAAAATGACATCAATAATATTTGGGGTTGTTACTGGAAAATGACATCAATAACATTCGGGGTTGTTACTAGAAATATGATATCAGTAACATTCGAGGTTATTATTGGAAAAATGACATCAATAACATTCGGGGTTAGTTACTGGAAAATGACATCAGTAACATTCGGGATTAGTTACTGGAAAATGATATCAGTAACATTCGGGATTAGTTACTGGAAAATGACATCAGTAATTTTTATTTTGTGATAATACTTATTGTAGGAAATTATTTATTTCGTGCTATTGCCTTATTTTCTTGCAATTTTATTATCGCCTTATTTTCGCTAATCGGATCTTTTTAAAATGTAAATATTATTGTGTACTGCAGTACTTAGAGTATTCTCTAATTACTGGGAATTCCAATCCCGGTATTATTTTTTGTAGAATACCAAGTCTGGTGCTCCTGGGGGAATACACGCAAGAACCCTAATGCTTAACATGTTCAAACTGTCGATAGATCAACGACGTTATTTTGCTTATTTATCTCATCTTTTTCTTTATTTTCACTTTTGTACGTGGAGTGTTGAAAAGATCTTGTAATATGAACATTGAAATAAATGAATAATATCTCTGGCTTTTATATGTGTGTTACATTTTCTTTTCTCAAGTTAATATGATCCTACGATAAGTGAACGCCTGATGTCGGAACGGTTTCTGCTGAACCGGCGTCGGGCCTTCACAGTTGGTATCAGAGCAGGATTGAGTATTTGTGGAAGAAAAGAATATTCATGTAAAATAAAAGATATATTTAATTTAAGAAAATTCTAATAATTAGGATAATAGTGCCATACCCATCATTATGAAAAATGCTAGAATAACATTTTTATTAATCTTTTATGGATGGATCATCGCAACGACATTATTGAATACTTTGAGGAGGGAGAAAGTGACAATGACTCTTCAAATTCAGGGATACCTAATCTTAGCATAAACATGAACACTCCCGCTGAGGGAGTCCAAAGCTGAAGTTTTGACAGAAAAGCTGAGTGAAGTAAAAACTACATTAGCCTGGTGGATATCAATATCTAGGCACAGAATAAGGAATCTGAAAGTAGAATTGCAGTAGTTAAGAGGAACTCTACATGAGAAGATGACCGCTCTAGAATGGGAAGTTAAAAAAGAAAAGATGACGTGAAAAATCGTCAAATCATCCAACTTCAGGATGAACTCCAACATGCAAGGGAGCTCATCAAGACTGGCGACATGATTGCCTCCCCCTCAATTCAGTCATTTTTATCATGACTTTTTCCTTCGTACATTATTGTTATCAAAATCATAACGCTTTAATGAATATAACTGCTTTAATAGCAGCTTAAATAAATCGGACTTCCATCTTGATAAAAAAATGGTAAGAGAACAAAATTAAAGTAAAGATGAAAAATCACTTCTAAAATATTGAATTAAAAAGCTAACCTAAGATATCTGAATCTAAATGAAGATCTAAAAGTCAAACTATCAAACTTGGATCTTAAAGAACAAAGGTACCCAGTACATGACATATATTACATTTTGTGCTTTTATTACTGCTTAGCTTCGCTTATTTACTTTGAGCCAAATTCATTTGAAGCTTGGTTGGTTGTTCGGAACTAACGTAATAATATTCGGGGTTGTTATTGGAAAATGATATCAGTAACATTCGGGGTTGTTATTGGAAAATGACATCAATAGTATTCGGGGTTATTTTTGGAAAATGATATCAATAACATTCGGGGTTGTTACTGAAAAATGACATCAGTAACATTCGGGGTTAGTTACTGAAAAATGATATCAGTAACTTTTATTTTGTGATAATACTTGTTGCAGGAAATTGTTTATTTCGTGCTATTGCCTTATTTTTCTGCAATTTTATTACCGCCTTATTTCGCTAATCGTATCTTTTTAAAATATAAATATTATTGTATACTGCAGTACTTAGAAATTCTCTAATTACTGGGAATTCCAATCTCGGTATTATTTTCTGTACAATACCAGGTCAGGTGCTCATGGGGGAATACACGCAAGAACCCTAATGCTTAAAATGTTCAAATTGCCGATAGATCCACGACGCTATTTTGCTTGTTTATCTTTTATTTTTTTCTTTATTTTTACTTTTGTACGTGGAGTGTTGAAAAGATCTTGTAATATGAACATTGAAATAAATGAATAATATCTTTGGCTTTTATATGTGTGTTCCCTTTTTTTTTCTCAAGTTACTCAATATGATCATGAGGTAAGTGAACACCCGATGTCTGAACGGTTTCCGTTGAACCGGTGTCGGGCCTTCACAGCAACACCAAGTGCAAAACAAGGGAAGTATTTTATAAACCACTT
Organism: Gastrodia elata; assembly: GCA_016760335.1. NCBI lineage: Eukaryota > Viridiplantae > Streptophyta > Magnoliopsida > Asparagales > Orchidaceae > Gastrodia > Gastrodia elata. Next base: position 8,771,986 of record CM028682.1, on the reverse strand, counting down.
TTTAAAATATCATCTACCGACAGATCCCAACTATTGTTTATCAAGAAGTGTAGAGGAAATGTCAAGTTCCACTAGCAACCTAGGAGCAGCCACATTACTATAAGTAATTGTATTTTTATCCTGCTGTAATGGTTTGTAAATGCTTGAGCAATATTGAATAAAGCATATTTAATAATATATTGTAATCTAAGACCTGGTAGATTGATCCACAGTGGGGCTATAGGAGCATCTAATGTGACATCAATATGTGGATCCCATTTGCAGAGTTTCATGGTGCAACCACTTTAGATCATAAGATCTTTTGGCATATAATCTAGCATAATCGAGATTAGAGGAAAATAAAAAAAAGACTCATAAAGAGTCAAAAGATCGTAAAGAGACTGTTTCCGTCAACTTAAGTTTGTTGATGAAACCTAAAATCAGCTTGAAACTAGGCTTTGTTCTAGATTTTTTTTTTATAAGAGTTAGTTCATGAGGAGCAGCGCAACTGATATCTTCATCAGTAAAAAAATAGCACTGGAAACCATTATGGGAAGATATTGGCTTAGAGATGCTGGAAATGGAGCCTTCGACAACATCTCTAAAAGATATGACGAACGGTTGATCGGACATTAGGGAAAAACTCAAAAGAATTCCATAAAACCGCAGTGAATATAAAAAGATAGGAGTTAAATGAGAAAAAAAAACAGAAGAATATATCACCCGATGAGAGAGCTTCCCAGCACGAGAGAAGACTCTTTCCACCATGATTTCTGCCTCGTCTCGCTGGTTGGAGGCTGATGAGATAAAACCCTAGAAATCACCCACTTGGGAGACATTGCTCTTGCTTGCTTGACATCGCCTACAGTAATACTATGATGCTTCTCTACTATATATACTTAACATTGAGACATTGTTGAGGGAGATTTACATTTGAGAGCTTGAGGAAGTTAATAGTGTATTTTGAGCTGACTGGCCTTTTAGCATAATCTGTGCGATTCACCACTCATCATATTTTGTCAAATAGAATTTTTCCTAGAATAACACTAAAATCTCTTCCTACAAAGATTGTCTTGCCTAATTTTGATTCATGCATTACAGCTTGAATGTGATCTTCTTGTGGAATGATAGTAATACTGATGAAAATAGATTTTCATCTAATCAATTTTGGAGTGAACTTTCTTTGTCTTTGTAGTACTAACATTAGTTGGTAGATTTATCTTAGTCTCTATTCAAGGAAAGTCCATTTTTTGATTCTTTCCCAATTGTATTAAAGTCTTGTAGGCCATTGAGTGCAACAACATCTTTGTTGTGGCTCAAAGCCCCATTTTTGACACTATATATTTATGGTCCCCTTCAATGTAATTTGCAACTGTATTATCTCCAACATTGTTTCCATTTGGTTTGTAAATAATGACATTTGTTTATCAAGTTTTTTTTCGTATTTCCTCCATGCAGTGAAGATGTCTTGGTCTTTTCTCATTGTTGGTATTTATCTAGAATCAATCAAGGGAAATGGGCATTTCTTTTTTTTTTTATCTAGTACTTTTCTCATATCAACATCATACATAGAATCCTCTCCTTCTATTAGCTCGTCTCCGATACAAAAATTTGATATGTATAGTTTATTAATCCAAAAGATGAAAGAAGTTGAGAAACAAAAAGAAATTTCTATATCAAGTTAGCATCAATAGTTTTCTTCTGATTACTAATTTTATTATTTATAGTAATGCGATAAATAATCTACCTACTGCCAAGCTTAACAACAATTTTATTTATTGATATGGTTTATGACAAATGTTATCTATGTAACAAAAAGTAGTAATGCTATTGCACTTTAATTCAGTGGGTTATTTAAATTGAGATTTGGCTTTAAAGATGATAAAGAGTGGAAAACTATAGGATTGTATGATATTTTTTTGTTATGTGGAAATATTTGAGTGAGGAAGGAATATCTTGTGTTACTAAGTTATTTAATATTATTTGAATATTAAAAATGCAGATGAGTGGGGCATTGTTTTACCTAATTACAAGAATAAATGTTAAGAGAATTAAGTTAATGGGATATGTGTTGAAATTTTGAGAGAGAAATTGAAAACAAACTATAAAAGAATACTCTTATTTCACAAAATCAATTGGTTTTTATGCTATACTATGGAACTATACATTTACAAAGAGGTTTGTTGTAGAAATTGAGAAAGAAATAAGATCTTCACTTAATATATATTGTTTTTGAAAAAGTTTATGATAGAGTACTAAGTGAAGTTTTTTGGAGAGTTTTGAGGGGAAAAAGAATTTGTGTGGCATATATTAATATTAGTAAAGACATGTATAATGAGACCGTAACATGTGTTTGATATTTAGGTAGTTTATCTAATCATATTTCTATTACTATTAAATTACATCAAGGCTATTCTCTCAAGTTACTTCAGGAGTGTTGTGTGGTTGAAAAATTTCACTCAAAATTTAAGAAAATGTTATAGAGCAGGTATATGACTGGTTATGTTATATAGGATTGAATATTAGCCAATAAAGAAGAAACTTGCTGCTAAGATAAGTGTTAAAGAGATTAGGATGTTATGGTGTCTGAGTGATTATACTCGAAAGGATAGAATGAGAAATGAGTTCATTTGTATCATATGGATGGAGTGGCTTCAATAGTAGATTAGAACGACATTTTAGATGGTTCTTGCATATTAAGCGTAGTAGGCTCTTATGTCCTAGCTAGAAAAATTGAGTATTTAAATTTTGCGCATGTTAGAAGAGGAAGAGTGGGATAAAAAAGATGTGAAGAAACCATTCATAAGGATCTTCTCATTTTGGAACTCAAAGAGGGGCTTCCATTTGATAGTGCATAGTGGAAATAAAGGATTCATGTAGTGGACCCCTATCTAGTGGCACCAAGGTTTAGTGTTGCTGTTGTGTATGTAATAAACGTTAAGCTCCAAACTTGCCCTGATCACCTAATTATCTTTCGGGTAACTCTGCGACTTGATTCAGGGATATTCCTATTGAGGATAATGTCATGGTACTGGAGCTTTGTTTGGGTGCTCGGCTGCTAGTTTAATTCTGATTCTCTGAGCACTAGTCCTTGGTTTGTTTGTTCATTTCTTTTCTGGTTCATTAACATGCGTTTTAATGAACTTGTGTTAGTGTTATATTTACATATTCTATCATACATCGTCTGCTGAAACATTTGTAGTTGCACTACTTTTATTGTTGAAATGAGATGATCTCGTTAAAGTGGGAAACAATACCAGTATCTAGGATTAATTGATTATCTTTTGTTTCAGCTTGATCGGTGTCTCGATACTGAAAATGAAAGGTGTATTCTAGCCTCACCAGGCCCAAAAGGTGATTGCAGGAAGCTCAATGCATTGACATGCTTCTCTGATGTCCGCATTTCTGAGACTTGTGACCCTGCTATTGGTAAAAATTGCAGTGAAACATCTTTTGATGTTAGTAGCTGCTGATCTTCCATTAAATGCAATATTTTATTATCATTTTTAAACCTGTACTTCGTATGACCTGATGGATTTGTTCTTTTACCAGGTGAGGTAGCAACTTCTGTTGCAGATCACTTCAATGAAAGGTCAGCCTGCATGACGAGTGAGCTTGTTGTAGTCAATCCTTTGCCTAAAACATTTAAATGCCATTCACTAGACATTGAATCTAAGAGTGGGTTCGATGGTTTGACTAACAGCAACAACATGGAACCGTTTGGTTCAGCACTAAGACAGTTAACGCCCCATGAGTTCTTTCACCCCGATTGCATCCCTGATGATGGTGTTTATCAAAGAGCAGCTAAAGATTCTCTTCCAGAAGCTGCCTCTTCCGATTTTTCTGGTGCAAGTTTAGAAAATGTTGACTTGTACTTAGCCGGACAGGAGTTGGCTAAATCAATGATGACTTTCTTGCTTCCACAAGCAGTTCCTTTACTTCAAAAAACCTATGCAAGAAGAAGATCAAGAGCAAGACTTTCGGAAGGGAATGTTGATCCTTTGACTGGTGGCAATTCTGCAGACCTGAGTGCTGGAAATGACCATTTCAACAATATCATGCATCAAGGTATTAACTTCAATCCAGGAGAGATGCCATTACCATTTGGCAAATATGGGTTAGGTACCCTTTTTTTTTATATAGTGCTGTGTTTCCTTGCTGCTGGGGCGTGCAAATTTCTTTCTGTAGGGAAATATTTTTTCTTGGCTGAATTAGGTCAGGCTGAATAACTTGCAGTGGTTGATCCTACAATGTGAGCATATTAAGTATGCTGCTGTGGGTGATTTTTGCCTTGTGGATTGAATAATGCGACTATTAGTGAGGCTCATTTCTTTTTTTTTTTTTTTCAGGGGAACTTGAGGCTGGAACACTTGCTCAGCTCCCCGAAAAGACTGCCAAGGAGGGTATCGAAGCCTCAAAGGCATTATCACAAGTTTGTCCCTTTGATAATTTCAATAGTTATAACCCGAACTTACCCAATGAGCCATTATTGAAAAATAAAAGTTCAAACGATCCCAAGTTTGTCATTCCTGATAGCTTTGAGAATGATATATGCTCATACGGTGCTTCTAGGCAGGAATACCTATCTATGAGCTCTGTTGACTCTGATACTGCATTTCAAAATGATACCATAGGAAATAATGATACCACAAGCTTGTCTATTAATTCGGACAAGATTAGTGACTTGGAATATTTTTCTCATAATGATGCATACAATATAGCTCTTACTGTCAATAAAAAAAATGAACTGGCTAATTCTATGATAACTGTAGAATCTGCCAAGCATATTCTTCCATCTAGAGAGACTGCTGAAGAAATCAAAGTGAACATTGTGAAAAATTCACAGTGTTTTACTTTAAATCATAGTTGCTTGGACGTTTCTCCTGTTATGCAACGTTACAACAGTTTGCACTTTAACCATGAATCTAAACATTATGCAGAAGAGGGAAGTCTCCAAGCAATTTTGGGGGAGTGTCTCAGTAAATCTGAAAATGCTGAACTAAAGAATCCTACTTTAAGCCCTAATCTTGATAAATGGATTGATAAAGCAGTTACTAAAGAAGTTATTGAAAACCACGATGAATCTGGATCCATAAAGGAGAGACCTGGAAATTATAATCTCATTGAGCATGCTAATGCTAGTCTGATTGGAATCAATAAAGGAGAACCAGTCAGTGATAAGAACATCCAATCTTTGCTTTGCAGTCCTAAGGCTGTACTGGTTACTGGAAGGATCCTCACTAATACCGTTGGGGAAGAAAGATCCAATGGTGTGCTACTTTCTTCAGTACAATGCATTGCTCCTCTGTCGGAAACTTTATTGGGTAGAAATCTGAGTAATTTTGATGTGCCAGAGTTGAACTCTGCTAGAAAGTCCTTACAAATTGTTGAAAATTATCAATCCAGTTGTATAAATTACAAAGATTCTAGGATGCTTGCTAGGTCTGAAGTTGGGAATGATAAACCAAAATTCAATACAGCTAATGATTTAAATGCATCTGAACTTGATGCCAACTACCTCTATACTGATGCCATGGCCATTCAAAGCCATGATGTGGATAAAAATATTACAGGAATTGCTAATGTGCCTCAAACTAATTGTTCTTTTCCATGTGACAAAACAGTCACTTTAGATGCAGTACACGGGTTCTCTACGCCTGAATTGTACTCTTTGCTTCAGGTCAAGAATGGGAAAATAGAAGTTGCTGAACAAAGCAGAAGATTTACCCATAGCCATCTTCAGCCTTCTTACAAGAATCCACTTATGGATAGTTTCTCTGATAAAAATGCATGCATTCAACCAGCTACTAACAATAGCCATAAAGAATATTCTTTAACTGGTCTCTGCAAGGAAACTATTTTAGATAGTTCATTTGGTAAAAGGTTGAGCTGGAATATTGGGGACAGGATTATGGAGCTTGTTGGCTGCTATTTGCATCCAGAACCTGTCTTGTCCATGCTGTTAGCCACAAACAGTAATCAATTGCAACTTTGTGTCTTAAGTGGCTTTCCTGACAGTAACATTCGACACATATTTATGTATAGTGTGCCTATTCAAAGTCAGAGGAAAAGTTGTCCTTCTTTTCTTGGTTACACGTCTCTCTTGTTGCCCCTCCTGAGAAATCAATGGAACAGCAATGTAAGAAATTTAACAGAATACAGCTTCTCTTAACACCCTTTATAGTTGATTACTATCTTCAGCAGGATTTTCAATTTTTACAGACATGGTTGAACTCTGGGTCTCCTTCATGCAGATTCCTTTTGAAAGACCTGCATTGCAGTTGGCTCCTAATGGGCAATCTCTCATTTTTGTGAGCAGCATCAAAGCACCCCGTTGCAGGTTGTATTTGAGTACTGTTGATTATTCCTATGAACTTTAATCCATGTTTTTATGCCTTTCTAATTGTGAAATCAAATGACTAGGAAACAAAAGATCTGCTGTTTATGCTCGAACTGCAAATCTGAGCCTTCTGAAGAAACAACCATAGACGTTGTTCATGTAAAATTTGGTTATGTTTCAATAATAACCAAAATGATGACTCACGAGAGAATATCTTGCATATTAGTTTGCGAACCAAGTTATCTTATAGCAGTTGAGGAGAATGGGGAACTGCATGTTTGGGTTATGAATCTGACGTGGAGGCAAGTATTTCCTTTATTTTAGATAATCAAGGTGCTTCTTCCGTTTGAACCTTGTTGTTGGTTCGTTGGTCACAAGTTTCTCATATTTATGCTTCTCTTTGTATTGGTAATGGAATAATCAACTTTTCTTTTGTACCAATGTACTGCAAAATACTACACGCAATGATTTAAAAGAATTTTCCTAGGCATTGATCAAATTGCATAAAGGCAGGCATGGAAGTTTGTCTTGGATGACCCAACCTGCAAGGTTGTCATTTCATATGCCTCGAAAGCATAGGGTTTGGACATGAATCTGTACAATGAAAATGGAAATCATGGGTTTATAGATGCTTCATATATGAGATTTTTGTATTTGACATTACTTCTTGTGCCACTGATTCAATTTATCATGCATGTTATATTCATTTACGTAAGCTATTGTCAAGACCCAGCCTGAACTGCTCGGAAGTTCCCATGATAAGAACTTTAAAGTTGGATGGAATTTAATTCAAAACATAATCCTTTTATTCATAAAATAGTCAAAAGCCACAAAATAATAGTTACACTTAAAAGTAACAATATAAATAAAAACTGAAAATATTACAACAGCTTGGGAGAAGAGAAGATAAGAGATAAAGATTCACCTCGGTTAGCTCCAGCTTCTTTGTGTGCTGTCCTGGCTTCCCACAACCCCTGCATCCCATGCAATAGTGTACTTAGCCACTGACGCTTAACAATTTTCACTTTAAGTATCGTCCGGGGTTATCCACACTCCAACTTTTATGTGCATTGGTCGCGCATTTTCCTAACGCTATCTACTCTTTTCAATCACATGCATGAACTTGCCTTCTGCTCGACATGAATCTGCCTATATATTCCATAAGCCGCTCAGTTTGACCATATGCTTAGACATGCTCGCGTTCAAACAAATGATTTGCCTTTAGTTGTGCGCCATACAAGATCCTGGCTCAGTTTTCCCCACAACCCTGCACCCTCCTACAAATCATGGGAGTATGCTCTATAAATTGTCGTCTATTTTGCTTCAATCCACTGCTCAAAAGATTCTTTCATGCTATTTTGGGATCGTAAATTCTAAAGCTGCTTTATCTAAAATTGTATTTGACCAAACTGTCTCCTATATTCTATTAACGCTTTTGGAAGGAATTGTTGCTTCCTTCACTTCTATATAATTGAAGGCTTCCACCCATATTTAAGGAACTGAAAAAAGGCCTACAGGGCACATGCTCAATGAGTACTCTGGCCAAATTATAATCGAAATTTGCGCTTTGTTGTCTCTAGGTGTTGGATGGGGCAAGTTTTTTGAAGATCTCCATTCTGTAGCCTCTTAGAGTTGGTTGGAAAGATTAAACTTCTTTTGTTAACATTAATTAGGGCCCTCAAAACGCTTTCTTAGACTCAATTCAAAGCTGTTATGCTATCAAAATGCATCGAAAAAGTTGACAAAATTCAAGGCATGCCATTATGTTATTGAAATATTATGGAGAAATTATCAAATTTAAATTAGTTAAAATAATTTCATAAAATTACACGAGACAACCCAATGTATTTGTCTGTTAGAGGCGTTTGAGCCAAGATTTTGAAGGCCTTGCGATTTGTCTCTTAGAACAGATTGAAAAAAATTAAACTTTCTCCGTTATTCTTAGATTTGGGCCAAATGAGCGCTTTTTGATACAATTTTGAATTGTTATGTTGCCAAACTGTGTCAAATTTTCTGATAAAAGTTTAAATCACGCCGATATGTTATCAAAATTTGTAGAAAATCCATTCAACAAATAAATAAATAAAAATTTTTGTTAATTAATTGATTTGTTGATTGAATAATTATTAAATTTATTAGTTAATTAAATTAATTAATTAATTATTTAGTTTAATAAATTAAGAAAGAAAATTTATTCATTAATAAAATTGAGATATTCAAAGAAAGCATTAGAAAAAAGCCTTTGAATGAATTTGATTTGAGCTTATGTTTGAACTTGAGCACCACATTTGAGCTTAAATATTGTCTTTAAATATAATCATCTTGAAACGATTAGATATATAGTGTCAATCAAAATTTTAGTAATTATTGATATTTTTAGTCAAGCACAAGAGGAGAAAAACAATAAATGAAAAATGTATTTGCACTATTCAGTACTTGCTTCAAACTTTTATATGCATGCACTAGATTCCCTTAAATTCACATTCTTATAAAGCACAAATGTTTCTCTCAAAGTTAACCATTACTGTGTGAGCACTGTTGTTAACTTTCTCATCCCTCACCTGTGTATGGGCACTGTTGTTAACCTTAAATTCACTTTCTTATAAAAGCTCACAAATCTTCGACAGCATAAGTTTTAGAGTTTGCAATACTTACTGATCTCATACTTGTTGCTCCTATGCCACTGATCTCAAAGCACCAACATTTCATGGCCCTCAAGCTCGCTAAGCAACTGCTGCCTTTACCACAAGTCGTAAACTGCATGCAAAATAAAATAAAAAAAATATTAACACTGAGCAAGAAAAATGCACATGAAGAAGGGAACATGCAAAAGCTAAAGATTGTAGAAATAGAAGAAAAAAAAACTAGTTATCTGAATCTTAGTAGATCTAATTGTTTATAATAAAATCAACTTAGGTTAAAAGTGGCATTCTTAGAGATATTCTTAGAGAAAATATGAATTTAGCATTTGATAAATATTCATAATTAAACATGTCATCCAAACAACAAGAAGAGCCAAATAAGCATCCATAAATATTGAATTTACTAAAATTTAGCATTCCACAACGGGTAAAAGTTGTTGCATTCTTAGAGATATTCTTAGCATTCTAAGCAATTTGGGTTTCTTCCAGCCAACATTATTCTGAAGGGCTGCATGGTTTTGAAGATGAACTTTAGGTCTTTCAAATTTCCTTTTGTGGTAGTCTTGATATCTCTAAATAGCTTGGAGATCCAACTCCACATGTTTGGTTTTCTTCTTTGGCACGGGAAGTATTCAATCTTCAGATAAATGAGGGGATGTTTGTTAACGTCCCTAAGTCTATCTATCAATCTCTCATGTTTTTCTGCTGATGTGATGATTAAATTTTGCCCAAACTTGGAGAGGTGGTGAACACATTTTCATATTGGGAGACAGTGTAATCTCCCTGCACAAGCTTTAGAAACTTCATTTGCATCTCTCACATAGCAGTAGGTGGTACATACCAGCTCTTGAAGGCAGTGGTAATTTCTTCCCATGAGATGGAAGAGTCAAGGATTTCTTTTTAATTTTCTTGATATAGCTAAACAAAAAATGCTCAGCTTCTTCATGCAACGTGAAAATAACTAGGGCTACCTTCTTATCCTTGGGACATATCATGTCATTCAAGTGACTCCATCTTTCGGAGCCAATCATTTGCCAATGCTGGGTTTGTGGCTCCGAAAAAAGTGCGACGGTCATTGGTCAATTTTAAATGTTTGTCCCGTGTGATAATGTGAATAGATTCATTGACCCTTGGCTAGGCCAATTGCATTATCTAGTTCATGGTTGCCAATATTTGAGTGAACCCTTTGGCATTGGTAGTCAATAAGCTTCCTAATGGTAAGATCCTCCCTAGCATGAGAGATAAAATCTGACCTTGAATCTCTGTCACATATACTTAAACAGTGTTGGCTCCTGCGTGGGGAAAGGAGGGTCATGAGAGATAAGAAGAGTGTTGTGCATCTAACCATCTCTTTTTGTTCTCCTAACCATCGAAGAAAAATTACAATAGAAACACCAAGCGATCACTGACTTTATTACCTTAGGGAACAAGAGCAAAATAATCAACAAAAATAAGAAAACAAGTATCCACAAAAGCACACGGACTTTTAAGTTGAAATTCTAAGATTGGGAAAAGTTCATAGAACCACATCATGAAGAACTTCACTATGAAGCAAGAAGATTACATGTGTTAGATTTTTTAGGAGCTCTCAGAGTATTCCTAAGCCTAACTCATAGCCTCTTCTTTATTCTTACAGCACTCTGTCTTAGCAACCTCTAGCCCCTAACCACCAAAGCCTAGTTCTTTCTTACAACGCTCAACCTTAATAGCCTCTAGCCCCCAACCACCTGAGCATACAGAACACACTCACATCACCTAAACTAAAAGCATATCTTATGCATGTATAGCCTTCTAAATAGTCCTCAAAAACTTCCATCTGACCCTAGGAATCATTGAATGTTTTTTATGCATTTTCCATGACCTCCTGGGAAAACCACGTGTCCAATTTCTCATCCATGTACGCCAAATTGATTCCAAACGCCTAGGATTCTGCCTTTGGCTTCGTTGTCTGAAAAGTGCCACCTCTTGGGCACACCCAAGCCTTGGCTCACTGCACCTGATCAACGCCTCTAGCACTTGAGCGCGCCTAAGCCTCTGGTGTTGAGCACTACGTCGGCGCTTGGGTGCGCCCAAGCGCTAGCTTCTCGGCCAATCCAGTTCCTTCAACAATTTTTAGGCCTATTTGATCCGATTCGTCTTTAGCCTTCACCTGGTTTCCAGGTTCTGCTATTGATCCATGATTCATTCCAAGGAGAATCCCTTGCGCTTGAGACTTTATCACTCTCGGCTCTAGCTCGCATTGTGCATTCCAAGTTGTAGATCTAGGTGTATCCAAACTTGTTGCACCATTTTGGGCTGCACTTGAGTCTCCACAAATCACAATAAAGAGAGAAAATTTTGAAAACGTGAGAGATCGAGATGAAAGATGGATCGAAACGTGTAGGGTCTTCGTGCTAGCATCACACATCTTGTTCGGCCAAAGATGGGCTGCTTTGTTGTAAGCGAGGGACATTTTGCCTTTTTTTAGTGCAGATACACTAATCAATATTAGGAAAATGCTTAAAATAGAGTTTTAAGAACTTTTTGTAAAGGGACTTTACCCAACAATCTTGAAATCCTAATATATTTTGATTTTGGGTATATTTCGATATCTAAAAAATAAATTGTGTAGGATACGATATCAAGTAGTGTTGCACCAGAATAATCTACTTTAAAGCGTCAAAATTAGATTTTTGGATTTAAGTGGCTGTCCTTTGCAACAAATAAGAAAATATTAAAAGAAATACTTTATGGGTGTGGTGGATTGCACAGGGATTATTTTGCAGCTCCTCATAAACACACTATTAGACATGAATGATAATTTTGCTCGAAGCTCAAAACTTTCTTCAAATTTACTTTTACTCAAATTTGAATAAAAATTTTTATGTTGAATTTTAAGTTAAAACTTAAATTCAAATTATTTTGTAGTTGATTTGGAGTCTTAATTGAATTTAATAAATTATTTTTATATGCTATATACTTGGAAATAAATCATGTGGCACTGTAGTTGGGTTATGCTATATATAACATGCCCATCTAGGTTTGAATCTCGTTTTCATCTTTTTCACTAAAAAATTTTAAATCTTATGTTTTGAGTCTGTTTGTGTTGATTTTGTGCTGGCTTGATTTAAAACAAAATCGAGTTCGAATCGAGTTTAAGTTGATAATTTTGAGCTTGAGTTCAATACGGCTTGAGCCAAACTCGATTTAATTCCACTATCAGAACAAGTTAAAATTATGCTCTAATCACACTCATATTTTGAGGCATTATTTTTTCATACAAGAGGTGATTCTAAAGGGTAGTAATAAGCTTAATTGCTCATAAACCTAAAAGTGGAGTTGGAATCAAATGAATGGTTGCTCAAACTGTACATACCTGTTAGAACAATATTTTTGGTTGTGAACTAACCCTTGACATTTAGTGAAAAATTGATTTAAATTACTACTTATTTCTGAATGATTGAACATTTACTCAGATGTTCTAGAACAAACATGTTGTGAAGATGAGTACTCCTGTTGGAAATCTTAGTAGTTACTAGCACAAATATTAATGTTTTCCATTGGCTGGAAGAACCTGTCTTATTTGAATGATTGTGAAAGCATTTGTATGACCATTCAATGTCATGTACTGTTGGGAATTTACATATTAGCTGTATCTTTACAAAGTATATATGCTTAACCTTGTTTTGTGTCTTAAGTGTTCATCAATCCTGTACTAATTGTAAAATCAAACTTGAACGCTTACATTGATACTAAGACAAAGTGGATATGGCATGTTTGCCATCACTTGAGTTTATTGATAGCTTTGCTTATGCTCATTCACAAGTAAACATCAATCTCATCATAGTTGCTAATTTATCTTGATAACCTCCAACATAAATAATTAACATTGACTGTTTGTAGCTCCATATCAGGATTTTATAAAGATGCAAGTATTGTCACGAACAAAATGGTAAAATTAGAAACTATTTTACAAGTTTCTTTTATTTTATATAGATTAGTGTCTTAGAAATAAACTTTAATGGAACATTAATTTTTTTTTTCTTATAGTATTGTTCATAAATGGAAGTAAATGATATGCATATAGACTGATTTTGTAGTAATTAATGCCTTTAGTTGTTGAACATTTACAGTGAGGGATACATATCTTCATCAAATACTATGGTCCTCATTAGTGTAATTATGTGCATCTTACACATAAATTTTGGACAATTGGAATGGAATTCTCTCACTCAAAATGATTCTGATATTGGTGATTTAATGTTAGGCTTTATTTCTATAGTGGAATGAATTATTGGATTGTGCTAATTGTACAATATAAATGCATTGATAATCTTATGCCTCATTATCAAGTAGGGGAGTAATTGAGTCAAGGTCGACTCAAGATCGTTTATTAAGCTCAAGTTTGGTTCTAAAATGAGCTCAAGCTCGATAAAAGGCTAATGAACCGGTTTGTAAGTTAAGCTTAATTAGATTAATGATTTAATTGAGTCAAGCTAATGAGTTGAGCTACCTTAATGAGCTAACAGGCTGAGCCAACTTGAGCTCATGCTTGAGCTTGGCTTGTTAGCTCGACAAGCTCAGCTTGCAGGCCCATCTTGAGCTAACAGGCCGAGCAGCTCAATGTTTGGCTCATTTGCACTCTTGTTTCAAAAACAAAAACACCATAATCTCATGATCACTTGCCAAACATTTTCTTATGCCTTGTTATCATATAATTTTTTTTCTCTTATTTAGCTTACCATTTTTCATCAAATCATAATCTTACAATGGAAACGCTGCTGTGAAAAAGTTATCGCCTACTTTTTTATTTGAAGTTATCAAACTAATGAATTGAAGCTTATATGTGAACACGTAGACTCTCTTAAAAGTGATGAGCAAGTAAGCAAGTTATAGTGTTGAGGTAGCGAAGTTTCCACAAATGTTAGCAGATTGGTTTCTTTTGTGCAGCATTGCATATTGATTATTTTTCCTGATTGAATTTTATATTTTTTAACATGTTTTAGTTTCTCTCTTGTCCCTAACTTTCTTGTGGCATATTATTGCAGTGGCTATTTGGAGGAGTTTATGCTTCCAAGTTTTGATCATATATCACCTATTATATTAGAGCTGAAAAGAATACCAAACTGTGATTCTCTTATAATTGGTCACAATGGGCTCGGTGATTTTGGCATATGGTACGCTATTTTTTTTGAATGTCCTTGCTGTCTAGATAGTTGCATCAACAGGACTGGTGTTCATGCTGCAAAATATTGATGACCTGCCCTTGTATATTTTAGGGCTTCTCTGGACTGGCAAAAATAATTCTCTCTTAATTCAATATAATTTTTTTTTGCTCTTGCACTTATGTTATCCATTCACTACAAAGGCACCTATCAATACTTATATTTTCCAAAACTCATAAAATTACTGTAGGGAGGCAGAACAATGGACCCAATGAATTTAAATGTGGACACCTATCAATCCATAAGCTTATGATAATGCTATTGTAAATAATTCACGAGCTCAATCTTATTTTAAATTTTAATGTCAAGTATTTTAAACTCTTAAGTGAAATTTAACAATTACAATTAGCATGGTCATTAAACATCTCAGACTTATGTTTGATATAATGGGTGGACTCATGTACAAAGAACCCACTCAATCACTTGGAACTTTAGTTGGTGTTACTTTGTAATGATCCTAAGTCTTTTTGAGGAAGACATTAATTTCCAGCCATCTTTAGTTTCCGTTGAACATTTTTGAGCAAGTTCCGTAAGTCCCTTCTTTTTGCTCGGGCTGAAAGCGCAAGCGAACAACGCCTTTCCCGCAATAAATTCCTGTTCCTTTACTTCCTGAGACTATCAAACTTTTGAAATCGTCGTAAGGGCTCGACGAATTCAGAGCCAGTGCTGGTAGTCCGTTACCGCTAGATGATCAATGCTCCTCTCCTGAAACCATCTAATTGAATACGACGATTTCCAGAGACGCTCTATGTAAACCACTGAATACCCACGACATCGTCACGAAAACATCGAAGCTCCTCTCGATCTCTTCTCTCCACTTGCGGTGCCACACGAGGCGTAGTGACGACCACGCCTCCTCTTCCTCTCGATTGTCTGATTCCTCAAGCTCTCGTGTATTGAGTAGCCTTATTCATCGACAAGGGTATTTAGAATAGAATTGATCAATTTCATAACTTCATGCAGAGCAGATTCAATTTTCTTAAGAGTTCAATATTGATAATACATTATTATGTAATGATCCTAAGTATGTTCATAACTTATAAATTAGACCTTCTAGCAACATGCTATATTGAAAAGGGAATAGGATACTCTATATCATTTGCAATGTGAGTTATAGATTAAAGTAACCAATTAAAGCCAAAACTTGGGAATAAGAATAGTAATTCTTATTTTATAAATAGATAATTTCAAAATTTAATAAAATTTCAAATATAATTTTTGCAGACACATCAAGGTTGTGAGTGATTCGTTTTATTTAAGTCAACACAAAGGTACACTTTATATTACTTTCTATATTTTTATTTGCTTTTATCGCTGCTTAAGCATTGTTTTGAACATATTTCGTGTTGATATTAAATGCGATATTTTTACTGCTAAAGGTGTAAAGAAATAAAATGATGTTTATGTATCTTGTGAATGTTTGCAAGGGTTCCAAAATGGTGGTTGAATTAGGTTAGAGATAGTGCTAGTCCATTGGGAGTTTTAAGGGTGCTATCTGGAGTCTTTTAGGGGGCTTGTGTAATGAACATGTTCTTATTAAACCCAGCCTTGAGGTTTTGGCTCTGCTCATCAAAACTACTAATGTTGCTTCATAATATCAAGACGTAAATACAAACATGAATTTTTATGTGATTATCTTTTTAAAATTTGGAATGTGATATTATTGTGACAAAGAAATGTTTATTTATAGGAATTATGTTTTTTTATTTGCATTAAACTATGTTTTCCTACAATTATTATCATATCATTTTCATCTTCCCTTTTTGTTTAAAAGTATATTATTTAACATTCTTGTACTTAGATTATACTATAAGGTATTATTTTTATAATGCCAGACCAGGTACAATTGGAAGAAGCTGAGTTAGCTTAAGAATATTATAAGGAATTATGCTGCATATTAGAAGAATAGAACTTAACTTTTATTTTTTTTCAAGAGACAAACTTTTATTTCTGTATGTTATCAAATATGTAATATTCTGGATGATGTTATCATTAAATTGAATGAAAGATATTTATTATATTTTTATATGGCTTTGGATGTTGTTTAAATGCTATTTTGCTTAACTGTCAATATGATCATGCGGAGATGTACCTAAGGTTAGATTGGTTGTTATTAACTTACTATGAGTGATCGCATACTTGCTCTAAACTTTGCTCGATAATGGGAGAAGCAATATTGCAAAGAAGACAAGTTTAGTATATGTAACTATTGGGGTTCTAAATAACCCCAATGTTTACTAGATAGATGCTATTCAACCATAAATAATGATGGTTTGTCATTAAAGTTTCTATCAACCATTGATATCTTTAAAACTATTTTGTTGGATGACCAATAGACTTGAGGATAATTTATTGGCTGACCAATAATGTGTGGACCAAATAAAAAGTGATACTGATCATCATTATATTTTTAGTTTGGTTGACCGATTCTCCTCTTTTTGATTTATCAAGTATTGGCTTTGTTGATCAACCGGCCACATTAGCATGTCACCAAGTCACCACGTTTGCTCTTGTTTTTACATGTAAAATTTGTACTGCCACAACACGCATTACGTTATTATAAATTTTACACTTTCAATTTTGATACGTGACTATTCTCACTGTCATATTAATCTTAACTACAGAATTAATTGAAATTAAGCAGGTATCTGGGTTCTTACATGCTTGTACATCGACTATCAAAATAATTAGTTTTCTTGGGAATCTCACACTGTACTTTGTACTTAACTATGGGATTTATTGCACAAGAGTATCTAATGTTTACTTCTACAGGGAAATTTCCAGGAGGAGTCTCTTAGCCAAAATTTCTTCTCCAGGAAGTACAATCTTTCAATTTATTCCAGTATCTGTGTTCAATTGGCAAATGAGTGCAACCTTTTCTACCACTCAATCAGAAGAGCATAAACTGGAGAGTATGCTAAAATCAAAGTGCAAAATATCCTTAGGATCATCATTTGAAGATATATCAATTATGCTATTGATTTCAACTGCTCCCGACTTGGAGGTAGAGCTTGAAACAAAGGAGTTAGGCACAAGTTTTACTGGATTATGGAGGCTAGCACTCCTGACCAAGAACATGATGATCATGGGAAAAATCTTGGACCCTAGGTACATTTAATTGCTATCACTTATTTTACATGCTGTCATACTGATAAAGACAGTGTGCACACAGTGCTACTTCAATTTCATCTAGGAGAATTCATATTTTTTTATGAACATGCTTGGAACTTCATATTTGAGTTAATAATCAATGCAAGTCAAAGACATAAATCACAAAAAAAAATGAAAATAAAAAATAAATGTTTTTAGTACAGACTAAATTAATGAAATAGCTTGATGCTGCATAAAGTCGGATCTTGTACATGAAGAACAAAACTCCCCCTAATTTAAGAATCAGAGAGGGGGCTGATGTATACAGCCTTGCTTGGCTGCTTCTGTATTTGTTGAATGAATTTTTGTGACAAACTGGTGGCCTTCATATTGTAATAGAATCAACCTAACAACGAACCAGTGCTGCTGCCTACACATTTAAACTTGACGGTATATACATTATTTGTTCATGAAAGAAAATTTATTCTTGTTTTTGAGAATGTGCATGTCACAGCCACGTTGAGTTTTGATTGGTGGGGAAAAAGTTAGTTCCATCATTTTATCTTTTATAATAACCCAAATTAAAAAACTCAAAGCAAGCTGACACAAGTAGATATCATTCACTTCATCTTTTGCCAGGTGTGTGCGTGTGTATGTAGATATATATATATATATATATATATATATATATATATATATATGAGCTTGCTACAATAGCCAGTAGCCAATAAGGAGCCCAAACTGCATGGTACTGTAGTAAAAAAAAAAACGGATGAATATGTAGCCTAGATACAAAAAAAATTGGGATTTATGTGCTGGGTATGCGAAGAAATTTGTTTTTCTCCTTCGTCACGCTAACCAGAGGGGAGGGCGATTATGACTTCTTTTCTTACTGTTGTCCAACTCTGTTTGTGCACCGCGTTGGGCAACATAGCTTATTCACACACACACATATATATATATATATATGTATATATGTATATATGTGTATATAGATATGTAAACATTTAATTTGATATTTACGGGCTTGATGTGATTGATTGACACCACAAAATTTATTTTGCAATACAGGGTATTTCTAGTAGAAACTTGCACAAGATTTACAAGTTGTTGATATCGTTCCTCTCATTTTTTTTTTTCTCTGTATGCTATGAGATTTCAATTTATGTAATGAAACATTAATCCTTGTGTGCTGGATTCCATATTTTAGGTCAGTATCAGTCTAGATTACAGTCTAGTTTATTGTCTAGTGAGGACAGTAAAAGCACATAATTTCCAGTCAAAATATTAAAATGGATTTTTCTTCAAAATAGTTTAAAAGTAGATTTAAATTAAGTTAAGGTATTATGAAAATATGTCTTTAAACACATCTTCTCTTATTCAATTTTCAGGGCTACTGCTGTAGGTGCATTGGCAGATAGAGGGATTATCGGAACAAGTGATGGTTGCTCATATATATGGGAATTATCATCTGGTAGAAAACTGGGAGATTTAGCCTCGCTTAAGTGTAAGCAACATATTTTTCAGTTCAAAAAGTTCCTTGGATAATTTAACACATCAGATTAAAAGTATTATTTACCATTATACCCCATTGATTTGACTTCAACGTTTTAAATAATTCAAGCACTTATCTTGAATAACATACTTTTGCTGAAACTGAACCTTGCGGATTTTTGGGAAATAAATTTTTATATTTACAAAAATCATTTTACTATTGATTAAAAAAACTTTATTAAATTCAATTTCTTGGGAAATAATTTGGCTTTCTAATAGAAGCTAGTTGTGATAACTTGAAGATAAAGAATACAGGCAAGCGTTCTAGGGTTTGCGTATAGAATAGGAACAAAATTATTAAAGAGTTGAAAAGAATTTCTAATACTATTAATGAATAGTAATAAAATTAAGGGGAGATGGAGAGACAAGAAAAGGAGGAGAAAAAAATAAATAATGGACAAGCCTTGTGCTTGAACAAAATTGCTTCTCCTGGAATGTTATAAGGTTAACATTTTATCATGTATTAAATTCTAAAGGAAACGTCTTGGAACAATTATTTAAGGTTCATGCAGCACTAAATAGGATAATACTGATTCGCTGGAGTAAAACTTATTGAGGAGGTGACATTGTTCTACATGGTTTGTGTATCAGTTGGAGTTTACAATGCTGAAGTATATTGTATTTTTTAATTTCTTTTGTAAACAAAAGAAAGAAATTTGTAGAACTCTTGAGATCTTAATGAAACAGGAGAAGAGAGTCTACTATTTATCCATTTTGTACTCAAATGAGCTGCACTTGAATCTATATCATTGACACCATTTGAAGCATGTTGGTTATTA
This sequence comes from Gastrodia elata, assembly GCA_016760335.1. Lineage (NCBI taxonomy): Eukaryota > Viridiplantae > Streptophyta > Magnoliopsida > Asparagales > Orchidaceae > Gastrodia > Gastrodia elata. The sequence continues at coordinate 8,752,398 of CM028682.1, read as the reverse complement.
ACTGAAAAATCCATTTGGCCTACAATAGAATATCTAATGAGTGTCAACATGGAGCGAGAATAATTCAAGCTTTGAAATTTTTGGAAGACATCAAGAAGGTTCACTCTTGAGGTAAAGATAATTTAAATTCTCTCATCAATGATATAGGATGAGATATGATCATCATCGAGTATAATGGAAGTTTGAAGTTGATGACTTTTTCTGGCTTCGCATGACTAAGGACACAAGGAATGAAGCTTAAGACTGTCAGCTCGACCATTTTTCAAATCATTAAAAAGGTGGCAATAATGCACATCAACTGGAGCTCCCATCTTATATTTAAAGTTATTTTGTTGTGAACATAGTGAATCTCAAGACCTTTTGAGTCATCAATGTTTGAGGGAGTTGCATATGAGAGGCAAATTCCCAGTTCTTATTACATTTGAGTTTTAATGACAGACAAAAGGAAATGTCAAGGTATTGGCTTCTGTGGGTATGTGCCCTTGCAAGCCCATTAAAAGCAAGGAATGATATGCGGTGATTGCAAGAATCTTGCATGAATAAACCATAGGTGAAAATCCCTTGATGAACTTTCCACTCATACTTGCTACTCAATCATGGTTGTCGACCGAGATAGCTAAATTTTATGTGGTGGAGTTTGAAGTGCTTTGGAGCAAACACGGGACGATCATGGATCAATCGGAAGCAGTCTAGATGAGAGATGGACTTGCTGAAAATCATGGCCGTCGATGCTAGGCACGCTTAGGCGTTGGGCTGTCGCTTAGGCACTCCAAGGTGCCAACAACAAAGTTGAAGGAAATGGGGCCCGTCTCTCAGGCATGCTTAGGCGCCCATAGTAATTGCTAAAGATTGGGCTGAACACTTGAGTGTGCCAAGTGCTGTGAAGTAATGAGGAACTGAGCGCTTGGTGCCTGAGCACGCCCAGGCGTGTGTTGTAATATATTAGCAGCCAAAGACCGAGAGCACTTCAAACAATTTAAGAGATGTTCAACTAAAATAGTATATGAGGAACTGAGCGCCTAAGATTAAGAGATGTTCAATTTAAGAGATGCTCAATTTTAAGAGATGTTCAAAAATATATGAGCAGCCAAAGATTAATAAGCACTTGGATTAAGAGATGTTCAACTAAATTAGTTGTTCATTTTGATCAACTATATAAACAATTTATCCATGTAACTGGATTAATAACTCTTGGAGCGAGAATTATTTCCTCATTAGGCGGCAAATATGTGGCTGGTGACTCTGAAGTGCAAAATGAATAGTCTCAGGCTACAATACAATTCATTTTTAGATCATCAAAGTTATGGTGTTTGATGGATGCTTCTCTAGATTAGTATGATTAGGGAGTAACTGGCCCTCTCTCTATTAATAAAAACGCTCTTTTTTCATCTTGACGCTTAGTAGAGATAGCACAACGGGAAGAGTACAGAGCCTAATTCCCATTTTTGTGAACTCTGAAAACATAATACAAATAACAGATTGATTCATGCGTTTCATAAAGAACGTTGCTATAGTACCTGCTGGGTACTTGTTTGGTGCTTAACCATAATTGAGATTCATGAGTCAAAATCATGATTATAATTGTATTAGAGATATTTAATTGCCTAAATAAAAAATAATTGCGACACTAAAGCATTTTCCTTTCATAAAATCTAAATTATTGCATAAACTTTTCATATGATTAGAGGTTTATTTGATGACCGATAATGAGTGGTCTTGTTTATTTATTTATTTTCTGCAATTTGTGTTATTAGGTGGCGTTTCATGTGTGGCAATTGATAGCAAATCGGGTGCTTTGGCGGTGGCAGGCAGAGATGGGGCGCTGCAACTTTTTATTGATGCATGAAACATACAGCATTCTTCATCTTGTGCTCATGTAAAAAGCCCTGAGTAGCTTTTGTAAGTAAATTCATGTATTATAATCTCTTGTATGTATATATTCTTAAAGAGATTTTTATTTTCATTTTGAAACTATACACTAAATTTTAAATATGAGAAATATAACAAGGGTGCTTAAAGTTTATTTTATTTTTGTAAAAATATTTATTTGTGCCTAATTTGCCATATATATTGTAATTTTAATCTAAATTAAAATATTTATATAATATAATTCTTTAATTAGAAAAGGTTATTAAGTTTCACTATCTATTTTAAATGATCTATTTTTTATTTTTTATATTTATTTCTTTTGAATACCTTAATTATTTTGAACATGCCAGTTCAAATTCTTTTATATTTTGAGAATCAGTGAGGGATTAAATTTTACTGATAATTAAAAAGAGTGCAAAGATCAAAAAAGAAAAGAAAAAGAGTCAAATTATAAGCAACCAAAAGTCTATCTTCAGGACTAACATCATTTTTTTCTTGAGTAGATATAAAGGATTCCTCACTGTTTAAATATATAATATTAAGTAAATTTTCTTGATATAATAGGAGATTTTTTAGTGTGGTTTGGGCACTTACATTTATGCTACTAGTTGAAGATGCACTTAACAAAAAAGTCTACTCTTTTGGTCATGAAATTACTTGAAATTCTTTGTCATGAAGTTGAGAAGTTAGATCTAGATTTATCTTCTATGCTTAATATTGTTTCTATTTAATTTTTTTGTTGTTGTGATTCCATTGCTCATATTAAGAAATGATACAGAATAGTTTGATTTGTTAGAAGATATTCAATAAGATAAGCATTTTGATTTGTAAGTGAAGGTAAGAAAATCTGTTATGGTAAGTGTATTTGGATGCCATCAATCTAGAGCCTCAGATTTGCCATACTCTTTGAAGCTCATCTATCTATCATGATCTTTTATAATTGTTGTCAGGTAAATAGTAGGTTTTGTTGTTAGGTAAAAGTAAGCATAAATTTAAGATACTTGAATTAGTGTTTCATTTTGTCAATATAATAATACCAATAGATAAGAAATAATGCATAAATTTAAGATATTTGAATCAACTCTCACTTGATTCATATTAGCAATAGACTCACCAAAATTTGCAGCCTTCATCCCACCAAATAGCTCCTTAAAATCTCATACAACATAGTAGAAACCAATACTATTAAGATCATCAATGGTTCACCAAATACTCACAAAATTGAACATAATAAACCACCAAGCATATATTGATTATGCAATTTTCTGATACACAGAATTACAAATAAAAATTTACAATTTAGAAGCCACATTCAATTTTTAAATAAGACAAGCATCTCAAATCTCAACTAATAACATTATTTGAAAGCTTACATACACTTAGACTAGCTGGTGGAGTCATATTAATAGAGTAAACATGAATAATTGTTTGGTTCTTCATCCAATAGTTCATAAACCTTTAGCAATGCAATTTTCCTATTTGAATCGTCATTGTTTGCCAATATGAATTTCATTAGATGTTAATGGCACATATTTTTCTTAGATTTTGAAGATCATAAATTTATATAAAATGTAGAAAAAAAAATAAAAAAAAATTGTCTGAATACTCTTAACAGAAAAGTTTAAGATAAAAATAGGCGTATTGATAAAAGTTAATCTCATTAACTTTTAAAATAAATAGTAGTTTAAGGAAGAATTAAGGAAGAGTACAAAATACAAATATATTTCTTAAGAAAAATATGGAAGAGTACAAAATACAACATTTCAAATTTTTATACACTCAAGACTTGACCAAAAAATATTAGAAGGTTTCATAAACTAAGATTGATTGATAGATCCCTAGAGTACATAAAATAAGTTTTAAACTTCTCTTAACGAGTGAGTAAAAAAATCATACCTAACATAGATCAGTAAAAAATAAAAAACAAAGAAGAAAGAACTGAGACCTTACATAGATTGGATTAATGAGTCAAGGCCTAGAGTATCTACTAAAGTTGAAGGCTCGAAGCTGCACAAGCTCTCAAAGTGTTGAAGTGCACTACGCCACAAGTCTATGGTTTTTGCTCTACGGTATTACAGAGCTCAAGAGGTCAAGATCAAGAGAAAGGGGAGAGAGAACTCAAGGCCGAGGAGACAACACACGATAGATGAGGATGATAAAGCTTAAAGAGAGTGAAGAGTTTGAGGAGCTAGCTGTAAACATAATAAATTCTATTTCAAATTTTTCTTGAAACTTTTTGCATTTGAAACTGCAATCTGCATTCTATTTCTTAGCAATAGCAGAGCATACTTGACAAAAATTTAGGATAGTATTGTAGACCCTCGTGGATCCGTGTTAACATGTTAAGAGGGTCAACGTCAAGTTACATGGGTTGACCCAAACTCGACTTGACTCTTTTGCAACTTGAACTTTACCAATTTAACGCGCAGGTTGACCCAAACACAAATTTCATCTGTTCAGGGTTGTGCTGAGTGTCGTGTCAAAATTTCACAGCCCTAGCTTTAATTATTCTTGATTTAGGAATAATTGTTAGGATCTTAGGGTTACAAACTAATGCGGAACAAAAGTTAAGAGACGTTGAGTAAAACTAAATAAATTAAGAAACAATCACTTGGTTCGGTGCTAACACATCACAAACACAGCACAAACAAAAGGATTTACATTATTCGGTACTAACACCTACAACAACGGGGAGGAGAGCAAAAAATTTCACTATTGAGAAAAAGAATTATAATGAGTCTTAGAGTTTACAAACCCTTACACAACCTCTAGGAGCTTTCTCTTTTTTGCAATGAAGCAGCCACCACACACAAAACCAATGGAGGCTGGAATTTTTTTCTTAATTTTGCCTCTTAACACTAAAAACAGGTCAAGAAAAAATATATATGCTGCTCGAAATTGGGCAGACTGAGCCATGGGCGCTACAACGCACTGTAGCGCCTGCCTCTCGGGCGCCAGCCCCTTAGGCACCAGCCACTGCAGCACGCTATAGCGCCCGCCTCTCAAGCGTCAGGCCGCTGCAGCGCGCTATGGCGCGCTGTGGTGCGCCTCCAAACAATTTCTTCAATCAACAATCTCCACCTCAGATCTCATGTGCTCCACATGAGAGCTAAATCCCCTAGTCTCGATCAATGCATCTGCACTAACTTGGTTGCATATGTATCATCATCCCAATGGAATCAAGCCGTTCGTAGTTCCAACAAATGAGAAGCTTATAGATGCTTCTCCAAATTTACCAATGTTTTGCAGTTGGTGAATTTTTGAACAGTGGCACCTTTGTCAACATATTCGCATGATTGTCTTTGGTGTCGATCTTCTCCAGTAAGATCTCACCTTCTTCAATAACATCTCAAACTAAATGGTGTCGAACATCAATGTGCTTTGTGCTAGCATGACAGACCGACTTAGTAGCTAAGAATATAACGCTCTGTCTATCATAGTGAACTACTACATTGTTTTACTTTGCACCAAAATCTTCTAACAAGCCCCTCATCCAAATAGCTTCCTTGAATGCTTCAGTGACTGGCATGTATTCTGCTTCTATCGTAGAAAGGCAACGGTAGACTGTAGAGTTGATCTACGCCTTATTGGACTTCTACTAAAGTAAATACATAACTAGTTGTTGATCGTCTTCGATCCAAATCTCCATCATAGTCAGAATCCACATATCCAATACATAAATCAGCTATTGAAGATTGCTTCTAAAATAATAAGCCAACACTAATTGTACCTTTCAAGTATCAAAATATCCCCATCACTGCTTATCAGTGATCTTTCACTAGATTGTGCATATATCAGCTTACAACTCAGACAACTTGATTCAAATCTGGTCTAATGCAAATCATTGTATGCATCAAGCTTCCAATTGCACTAGCATATGACACTGAGTGTATTTTTTTATTTTCAAAATTTGTCTTTGGACACTGTTCTGCAGATAAGTGAAACTAAGATGCTAGAGGTATACTCACAGATGTTGTAGAGTCATTAATCCTGAACCTCCTCAACACCTTTTCCAAATGCCCCTTTTCGGTAAGACAAATCTTCCCTGCCTTTCTATCCATACAGATTTTCATTCTCAATATTTTCTTTGCTTCTCCCAAGTTCTTCATTTCAAAATTCATTAACAGCTAATCCTTCATATGATCCATCTCGAACTAATATGAAGCAACCACTAACATGTCATCAAAATACAATAGTAAGTAAATGAAATTACCTTGAGGAAGCTTCTTGAAATACACATAATGGTCAAACTGGCTTCTTCAGTACTCCTACTTTTGCATGAATTGATCAAATTTTTTATACCATTGTCTTGGTGATTTCTTTAGACCATAAATATACTTGTCCAGTTTGTATACCAATTCTCCTTTTCCTCGCTCATTGTACTCTGAGGGTTGCACCATAGAGATCTCCTCCTCTAGTTCTCCGTGCAAGAACGTTGTTTTAACATCAAGCTGTTCAAGCAACAAATCAAATCGTGCCACCAAAGCTAAATGCCCACGGATCGATGAGTGCTTAACAACTAGGGGAACACATCTCCGTGCAAGAATGATGTTTTAACATCAATATTTTCAAGCAACAAATCAAACTGTGCCACCAAAGTTAAATGCACACCGATCAATGAGTGCTTAACAATTGGGGAGAACACTTCATTATAGTCGATCCCTTATTTCTGAGCAAAATCCTTGGCCACTAATCTTTCTTTGTAGCGCACTTCAGCTTATGAGGATCCTTCTTTCTTCAAATACACCCACTTGCACCAATAGCCTTTCTTCCTGGAGGGAGTTTATCCAACTTTCATGCCTCATTTTTCTGAAGAGACTCCATCTCTTCATTCATATCATGTTTCCATAAATTTCCTTCTGAGCCCATCACCACTTCTTTGTAATGAGAGGAAATTTCGCCCTCCAATACAGATAATGTATATGTGACGTAATCTTTGAGCCAGGCTGGCTTATGAGTTGCATTCCTTCTGGGTCTATTTTTAGCAATCAACTCCTGAATTAGAGCCTCACCATCAATATATGTTCGCTCTTCATCATCATCTCTGTGGTCTTCATCTGTAGGAGTATCCTCTATGTGATGTGAAGACCTTTGTGGAACAAATGGGGTAGCATCAAACCTCACACTCTGCTTAATTATTGGAGTCTGTGTATTATCTTCCACTTGATGAGAACTCTTCAAGCTCAAGAAAAACTCTTCATCAAAAGTGATATTTCTACTCACCACAATCTACTTGTCAACTGGATTAAACAATTTGTATCCCTTCACTCAGTGTCAAAATCTCATAAAAATTGCTTTCCTAGTCCGTAGTTCATACTTATCCTTTCTGACATGATAATAAGCTGGGCTATCAAAAATCTTCAACTAATCATATTCTTTGGCAGGATGTCTAGACCACAACTCAATTGGATTTTTTTTGTCCAGTGATGCAAATGACAAACAGCTTACCAAGTAGCATGCATAGTTTAGGGCCTACACCCAATAAACTCTCCCCAACACAACACTGGACAACATACACCGCACATTTTCTACCAAAGTGCGATTCATGCGCTCTGCTACCCCATTATGCTACGATGTTTCTCTTACTGTGAAGTGACATTCAATCCCAGAATTCTCACATTCTCTAAGAAAAGAATCAGATGTGATTTCTTTGTCATCGTCCGATCAAATCATCTTGATTCTCTTTCCAGTTTGATTTTCTACAATCTTCTTCCAATTGATGAAAACCTCCAATACATTTGCTTTGCTCTTCAAAGTGTACACCCATACAAATCTGGAGTAATCGTCCATAATAGAAATAAAATACCTATGACCATTGAATGATGCAGTTTTCATTTGTCCCCAAATATCAGTGTGTATATATATACTCAAGTACATTTTTGGTATTGTGGAGGCCAATACCAAAGGGCTTGTGTGTTCTGTTTCTAAAAATACAGTGCTCACAAAATTTTAATTTTCAAGAATTTATACCTTTAATGAGTCTGTTATTCTCCAATGCTCTAAGTGAAAGTTCCCCTGCATGTACTAGCCTCATATACCACAATTTAATGGCATCTTCAGAGTCTTCAGCCGCAGCTATTGAACTTGTCACTGTACTTCCTTGTAGGTAGTTAAGGTTATGTTGTCTGACTCCTCTCAAATAAGTCACTGCACTCTTGCTGATCTTCAAGACCCCTATCTCAATCACCACCTTAAAGCCCTTGGCTTCTAAGGACCCAATAGACAGTAGGTTCTTCTTAAACTCATGTACACGTCTAACTTCTTTCAGCTCTTGGATTGTTCCTGCATATGCCCTAATCAGCACACTTCCAACTCCTGCAATTTGGCACGTAGCATCATTCCCCATTATGACTGCACCAATGTCAGTTTCTCTATACGAACAAATAAACAAATCTTTTTGGGAACATATGTGACACATTGCACCTGTTTCAATAATCTAACTGGAGCTGTCAGCTACTAGACCTATTGAAACAGTGACAAGAGATACATATGAGTCTGAACCCTCCACCACATTCTGAATCACATTAGCATTTGCCTCGGAAGATCTACTTGCCCGTTTTGTCTTTCAACTTTGGGCAGTCCTTCTTCCAATGTCCTATTTCCAAATAGAATGAGCATTGATTGCGCCTAATGCTCCAGCCTCTTGATTTCATTCTCTTTTGGAAGTCTGCATATTTCTTTGGTCTTGCTTTTTCTTCTATGATCTTCCCATCTGGAGTGTAAGAGCCTCTGCCATATCTGATTTGATAGACTCTTTGTCCTTTCTTCTCAACTCATGGTTCATTAGGGCTACAGTCACCTCCTCATACTTTAGAGCATCCTTCACATGGATCAAAGTCATGATGAAGTGCTCATACTCATTCGATAATTAGTTCAACAATAACAGGGCATTGTCTTTATCTTCCATAACCTCATTCAGATTCAGCAAATCTGTCAACAATTTCGTTAACTCTTTTAGGTGCTCATCTAAAAAAATTCCTCTTCTCATCTGAAAATAATAGATCCGTCTTTTCATGTAGAGTCGATTCTCTGCACTTTTTGTCAAGTACAATTTCCACAATTTTTACACCGATGTCTCCATCATACTGCATATTTTATCTCTTGAGCCAAATAATTTAGGATCAAATCGCATGCACTACAGTTCATTTTGATACAATCCCTCTTTAAATTTTCTTCCAATTTTTCTTCATCGTCAAGAACATCTTCAAGGTTCAATGCACACAATGCGTCTGTCACCCCGCACCGCCACAAACCGATGTTATTATTTCTATCAAATTTAACAACATTTATTTTCGCCGGATGTGTCACAACTTGGTTGAGGGATCTCTCCCTCACCGATAACAACAAAGTTTCAATCACCTCCTCTCCTCTTTTTGCGATGCCTTTCTTCTTGCTTTATAAAAACTTGAACACAAAACAATGAATAGCTCAAGCAAACCTAGCCCTTAAGAACAAATAAGGCAACCTCACTCTGATACTTGTTAGGATCTTAGGGTTACAAATTAATGCAGAACAAAAGCTTAGAGACGTTGAGCAAAACCAAATAAAGCAAGAAACAATCACATGCAATCACAAACATAGCACAAACAAAAGGATTTATGTGGCTTGATGCTAATACTTATGTCCACGGGGAGGAGAACATAAAATTTCACAATGGAGAAAGGGAATTACAATGAGTTTTAGTGTTTAAGAACCTTACACAACCTCTATGAGCTTTCTCTTCTTTGCAATGGTGCAGCCACCACCCTCAAAACCAATGGAGGCTTGAATTTTTTTTGAATTTTGCCTCTTAACCTTAAAAACGGGTTAAGAAAATATATATATAGGCTACTCAAAACTAGGCAAACTGAGTCATGGGCGCTACAGCGCGTTGTAGCGTCCGTCTCTCGGGCACCAGACGTTGCGGCGCGCTGTAGCACCCACCTCTCGGGCACCAGACTGTTGTAGCACGCTATGACGCGTTGTGGAGCGCCTCCAAACGGTTTATTCAATCAATAATAATAATTTAAGTAATAATCGTTGATGTGATTCTTTTGTACAATCAGGCAGTTGTAATTATGAAAGGCATTCATGAGATGTCACCCGTTTGAGGCTTGATCACATGGATATCGCTCGACAAAGATGATATCGTGAAGTGGATATAGTATGACTCAATAGTCATCCCAAGGAGTCAATGGGCTTTGTTGTCACTCGATAGTAATTGAATTGAGTCAATCACTCAGATAGGTTAAATAGAATGAGATCATAACAAAATTATCTATTGATTGTTCATGTTTAATAGTTTAATAAAATTTAAAATTAGATGACAATTAGGCTAACAAGGTTGAGCATATTTGAGCTCGCAAAGAGCTAAAAGCATAAGTAGGGCTATTACAATCACTCTCTCAAAGGTAGCTAATTTAACATCATTTAATCAAAACAAACATGAAAAACCTCGTACCAATTTGTTTGTCACAAATTCCTAATACAAGCACTCTGTACTTATGTATTTTTTGAAATATCACATTATCATTGGTAGTCTCCAACAGCTATTATTTACTCATTTAGACATTGCTTGCATTGTTAGTGAATTTTCTCAACTTATGCATTAGAACACATCAGCCATTACACTGCCATATAAAGACACCTCCATAATCCATGTGTAATGCTAGATCATTGCATCAAGATGTATTGAAGTTCTTGCAACCTTCATGCATTATTTAATATTCATTGGGCAAACAATAATGATGATAGAATAAGCACCGCATCCATCGAAGCTTTCCTTATCTACCTTGATAGAAATTCGAACTTAAGAGCTTTAATTACCCTTGAAATGTTGCATGTTCCTCCATTGAACTCATCTCTAATCATTAAACTCAGTGCATATTACTTACATGCATACTTATTAATTACCATTCTATTGAAAATTTCCATAATTATATCTTTATTTAAAACTATACAAATTATATAGTTATTAAATAATTGGTACAATAACTATATAATTTGTATTATGGAATATTCTTATATTAACACCATGAATGACACCATCTATTCATGCTTGCTAAAACAAAAAATAGCGTTATCTCTACAAATTAAAATCACAAGTTCATGCATGTTCCTAAAAAGGTTACATCTTAAATTTTTAAGCATTTACTAAAATTGGCTTAATTAGGGTCTAATCCAAAAATTAGAATTCTAAACTAAGCGATCGAATGTAAACAAGTCGTGTTATGCATTAAAATACTTTAAAATAGGTTATATAGATTGAAATCAAATAACCTATTTTAGGGTTTCAATTATAGATTGAAATCACATAACTATAGCCATTCTTTAAAACAAAAACTTATGAAACTTTTTTTATTTCTTCTAAAGTCTTTAGTGACCAATTCTTAGATAATTTAAAGTGTGCTTATTATGGAGTCTCTCTATACTTTGACACTTCAGTATTGAACATAGACTTGCGAATTCAAGCTTCCACGCCAAGTTCAAGTGACCGTAACTAATCTAGTCAACAGAAGTCAATCTTAACCCGACCTATTTGCTAAAATTGGTCTTAATTCTCAAGCTAAACATGACTTGTTCATGTTTCGATTGACCCAAAATCGACTATATATAACCTATTTTAAAGCATTTTAATGCATAACATGTAACAAATAGACTCCATTTAACCTATTAGTCATAAAACATCTAATTGAAATCCTAAAATAGCTTACAAGTCTGTGTTATTGGGTTTAATGGGTCACCTCTGGGTCATTAAGATTGATTTGAGCCCAAACTTGACCTAGTACTATTAATGGGTTAGACTTTGCAACATTAACCTAATTCATTTAACGCATGAGTTAACCCAAATATGACTTTTTTCTAGTTCAGGTTTGGGTTACGTTACATGTAATTTTATATTTTGATAGGTCTAATTGAACTTGTTCAACCCCTTATTAACATCTTTTGTAATAACCTAATATTGTTATTCAATCTAATCTAGCTTAATTAGAGCACAAAACTATCATCAATAGGCTTAATTAGAGCCCAAAACTATATGATTTTAATTAAAATCCAATTATTAAAAATTTTATAACATTAAAATTGAAACCGTAGAAATCATGTGCAGCGTGATAAAACACAGAACACCGATATTGTCGATATTGATTTTATCACACCGTTGTAACTCGTTAAATTTAAATAGGGCCATCAAATCGTGTCACGGATCCAATGGCCGAGGTTTTATTCCGCAGTGGGAGTTAGATTTGCATCAATTAAAATTGTTACATGGTTTCGATTAGGGATTAAACGGAAGCTGCAGCACCCGCTACTGTGCTTATTTCTCGAGCCATCTCGATAGAATTGCAGCGGCCTGTACTGGTTGCCAGGCTATCCCCCACGACCTCCAGCCATCACTAACCATTGTTATTAGTAGCATGAACCTTCTGTTGAGTAGTCGAGACCCGACGCCCAGATTGGCTCAGGGGAAGGAGACACCTGGGCTCGACCTGAGAGCCCAACGGCCTCTCGTCAGGCACTCCCCTAGATAATTAAGCCCTCCAATTTCCTTTGAGATCCCCTTTGCACTATCTGGAACCTCAAAGCTACCCATTCCTTTTAAGCCCCCCTCTATCATCTGTCATTCCCCTCTCAAGCCCGTTAGACGCCAGTGAGCTAGGGAGCTCTTCCACGACGAACTAGTGAAATAATTCCGGTGTTCGTGTGCTTGAGAGTTAGCTAAGTCTCGTAAGAAGCTATCAGAGCAATCAGTGGAGTTTGGATTTTCCCTAGAAGCCCTGCATTCCCTCGTAAGCCCCGGTGAAAGGTACCCCCTCTAAACACTCTTATATTCAGCTTCTGTTAAGCATTGAAGCTTATAGTAGGCCTTGTGATGAATTCTAGAACATGTAAAATTGAGTTAGATTTAGTTATGAAATAGTTAGAGCAAGTGAGATAGGCTTTAAGATGGTTAAGTCATGGAAATTTCATAGGGACTGTCAATCCATCCCTCTTGAAATCTCGGTGTCTGGAATTGTTGGGATGTGTAGACCATTTAGATAATTGTGGAGATGCTAATGGAGCTCTGGTGAACTTTTGGGAGGTTCTAAGGTGATACATAATAAGTTGGGAAAGCTCAGGTGCATCAGGAGTCATAGCTCATTATGGCGCGCCGTAGCGCACCATGGCTCCCATCATACAGAGACCAGGGTGCTACACTGCACCCTGACGGGAGGAGGTTCAGAGACTGTGGAACAACGGCGTGCCGTAGCGTGCCTCAGCGACAGACAGTTCAGAGATTGGGGCGCTACAGCGCACCTAGAAGAAAATAGTCTATTGACTGGGGCGCTATAGCGCGCCTCGGCGCCAAGCTGCTAGTGACCCACAAGCTACAGCAGCCCTGGCGCCTGGCCACCCGAGACCTAGGCGCTATGATGCGCCGTAGCACCATGCGAATTTCTGCTTCAGTTTAGGCATCACCCTAAGTAATTTGGGGGGTATTGTGGATCATTTGGGGTCTGAATGATGGCTAAATATATACAGAAACATTATATAGATGTTCCTATGCTATCTAAGGGTTTTGGATGCTGTTAGAGGAGCTTTGCATATTGGAGAGAACCCTAATTAGGTGGTGGCTTCTCATCTTCTCTTTCAACCTATATTAAGAGTTGGTGTTCCCTGCTAAAGAAGAAATTGATCGGGAAGTTGTGTAAGCGGCATATTTTTATTATTCTAGTGAATGTGAATCTCTTTGTAACTATGTAATCTTATTGATTCACAGTGAAAATCACTGTGTGGTGTGGCTCTGTGGTTTTTCCCATCATTAAGTTTTCCATGCAAATATCATTGTATTTGAATGTTTGTGGTTGTGCATATGTATGTACTATAATTTCTGTTTTGTTGTGCTTGGTTGATTTTATCAATTTCTTGGTAACCATTAACGCAATATTGATCATCGAGCTCAAAATCACTTTTACCGTGGTGCTCGTGTTGGTCTCCACAATCTTCCCACAACAGAAACCTTGCTAGCTCTCTACTAATCCTTCACTCATTATGCATGGGGATAGGAGGTGATTGTTGAACTAATTTGGGCCTGAACTAGCTCAGATGAAATTCAATACGATCGGGCTCCAGAGTGCCGCACAATGGAACCCGATTGAGTAGGCTCTCAGTGTTCTGAGTGGGCCCAAATGCTATGGATAGGCACTTTCGAACCGTCGTGGGATGGTGATGGTGTAAGAACTAAAACCTCCATTTGGTGTGGCCTGTTCAAGCCAATTTGGTTCGCACAGTAAACTATATCGGCCAGCTTGCGGCTGAGTAAGGTCCTGGTGATCGACGCCACTAGTCTAGGGGATTTTTATGCTAATCAATGCGCACCTTTCTGAGCATTTTGGTAGGTGGCTTGCCATTTGAGATGGCTGTAATTGCTCGGAATCAGCGACAGAAGTCTACTCTAATTCGGCAATCCCACTGGGATGATGCACAGTTTCGGGCTGAGTCAACCTGTGACCCGCGTCATTCAACGGAAAGGAATATCCTTCGGATATTCCCTGACCCATCAGGTTTTTTTAACTCGATCTTCGACTCATAGCAGAAATAGAATATTCCGAGAGTATTCCTGTAACAACTCTAGGTTGTTATCTAGCATAAGAAAAGTTTAATAATATTTTAATTATAGTTCCATTGCATTCAAAATATAATTTAAGTTCACATTGAAAGTTTGAGGTCAATCGGCCCTCTCTAAGGAAACTTTACCATTTGATCAGTCTAGATGCCCTAATTTAGATTTAAGATATTTTGACCTCATAATTTAAATATAATTGTATTTTTGAATTCTTCATCCCCAAATTAGCCAGAAGTGAAAGTTTGAGAATTTTTAGAGGTCATTTAAACCATAATTCAATTTAAATTAAATTGGGATAATTGCACATAAGGGATCCCAGCATTTCATAATTGAAAATTTACCCTAAACCGTTTTACCCATCTGGGATCTGCTGTGCGGACCGCGGGCAATCTAGTGGAGCCCGGGTCACACGACAGCGGAGCCCCGCTCCATCCTGTCGTTCCTCCCGTGGATCTGACGGCTAGGATCGCTCCCGCGATCGGCCATTAGGATCCAAGCGATCCGAGTCGTGGCGCCATTTGATCGATCGATCAGATGGCATCCAGTGCCCCCGCGATTGTGGATCTTCGTCCCACTTTGCTCACGCGCCCGACAGAAGATATGTCGTACCCGACCGCAGGCATTGTCTCCCACTCCCCATTCCAAATTAACATGTCGTTGGGGATCTTCCCTCAACATCATGGCATCATAATTGAGCCCCGTGGCCAGGCCGAGTTCGATTTGGGAAGTTGAGAGCTCAGCCAAGGCCTGAACTCGCAGGTCCTCTCCAGTTCGAGCCATTGCCTCTAGAGCTTCCCTCTCCTTCCTGACTCTATAAATAGCCACAGAATCCCTCCTGGGATCGGTTTGTTGATCAATTGAGCACAATTGGAGTCTTCTTTCTCTCCGCCATTTTTTGGTTTGCTTGAGCTCTCCCATACATCCCAGCTGCTTACGTACCACTGATAGAGGGGTTAGTCTTGGTGTTCAGGACCCCTAGCTTTCCTCTGAAGCTCAGCAGCCTTTGAATTATCCTCGTCTATTCAATCCAATCTTCCCGTCAAAACTAGGTACCCCCTTTGCGTGCCTTGAGCCAATTAGGCTCAAGCACTTCTCCATTTGATTTCTTTTTGATGCAATAATGGTAGACGAACACAACTCGATTGATTTTGGGGCCTGGGTTATCCCCAATTGATCGTATTGATCGATTGGCTAGGCCTTTTCGCCATGGTTGGGTCCGAGTAAGGACTCAGTGATTGGGTGTAACAGCCCAAAGTTGTTACCCAGTTGATTTTAGTATAATCATATCGTAATTATCATCATCGAGTCATTAAATCCAAACCCTGAAGGTTTGGAGCAATTTGGAGTTCAATCCAATATTTTGGATTATTTAAATATTTAATTAATTAGAAAATTGAGGTATTTATTTTGACTTCGAAATCGAAATCTGACTTCACCGTTGCCATCGTCACACCCAAATTAGCTAGAAATGATGTTTTGAACATGTTTGGAAGTCGTTGTATTTTCATTAATATTTTAATGTAATTAAATGCGTCAAAAAAATAGGATAATTAAATAATCGTCGGAATTGAAATCCGACTTTGTCGTTGGATTCCTCACCCATAAATTAGCTAGGGGTGAATTTTTGGGATTTTTCGGAGCACGTTTCAAAAACCAAAATTTTTAAATAATTAGGGAAAATAAATGCGTAATTAAGCAATCTTTGAGTCCTCTATCTGCAATTTCCCAATTCTTTTAATCTCCATTTACGGCTAGCCATCAACTCAGCCAGTGCCCATGCCTCTTTAGCAAATTTTTAATGGCATCATCTCATCCCTCCTCCTCTCTCTCCCTAGATCTCATAATGACCCTAGGCTCATCATGAGGTCCCCTCTTTAAGAGGAGCTCAGCCTTCCTCTTCTGGTTTGCTGAAAAACCTCATCACTTCCCTTCTCCATTAATGATCTAGCATTGAAGAATAAGGAGTTCAGCTCACCCTCCAAGGCTTTGAAGAAAACAAAGGTTCCCACTTCTTCCTCCACCCTCTTGCAAGGACTAAGGTACCCCTTTACCCATCTCTTTTGCCTTCATCATATGGCTACAATGCTGGAATACATCTCTAGATATCCATGTTTAAGTATAGAAGCCATTAAGGCTCTTGAAAGCATCATAGAAAAATACTTTGTTTTTCTTGTATTATGTACACCCTATCATTTATCTGTATTTTTAGTATAGATAGGATGCTCCGTTCGTGCCGATCTTGGTGTCGATGGAAAGGTATCAAAAATACATTTCCATTGATATATGGCACCGCTCATGGAACACTCTGGATTGAGAGTAATTAAGGTCGAAAAATGGCCTACACAGGTTTCGCACTTGGCGAAATCACCGTCTGCCGCTATAGCGCGCTGTAGCGCACTGCAGCGGGTCGCAGCGGTTGGTTGCGGGCGTAAAAACTTAGGGAAAATGTTAATAGAACTAATTGAATAGTAAGTTGCGAAGTGAACCGCTACAGCGTGCGGTCGCGCGCTGCAGCGGTATTTCTTGAAACATAGGAAAACGACATTAAATTTAATTGAACAGTAATTTATGAAATAGGCCGCTACAGCGCGTGGTAGAGCGCTGCAGCGGACTATAGCGGAAATTACAGAACTATATAAAATGTCAAAATAAATTAATTGAACAATAATTTGCAAGATGGACCGCTACAACGCGCGGTCGTGTGCTACAGCGGTCTGCAGCTGTAATTTTGCAGAATTTATGAAATCATTTAATAAAAGTAATTAAACAGTGGTTTTGCAAAATGAACCGCTACAGTGCGCCATAGCGCGCTGCAGCAGGTCACAGCGGCTTACAGCGAATCGCAGCGGACCGCAGTAAGCCGCAGCGCAAAGGCGCTACCGCGCGCTGTCGCGCGAAAAGTGCTCCAGCGCGCTGCAGCGCCTAAATTGCAGAATTGCCCAGAAATTCAGAAAAATTGCCCAGTTTCGGCTGAAATGGCCAAAACTCAACTGTTTTGATATTTTTAGTTAAAATTGAATATAGTATAAAATTCTATATGAAAATTAAGTTTGGAAACCTTGCCATTTTAATAGGTGATCAAAACCTACCTTGTACCTAAAATGCATTATGCAAATGGCTGGATGCCTTAGAATTTCAGTGCCAAACAATAATCTAAAATAATATTTAGGTTTTGGAAACTTAGGAAATTAGAAAATTACCAATTTACTCTTAGAAATTCAAAGGTTATAATTAATTCATTAGACCTCAGAATTTAGTGTTCTTGGACTCTATGGAATTCTTAAACAGTAACCAACAGTAAACTATATTAAAATTTAGGTTCCATTTAGTATAAATTATTAAAATGCCCCTTAGGTCAAAAATCTTAATTTAGACCTATAGGACTCATTTCTTACCCAAATTCGGTATACCTACTGTCTATCTTCAAGTTAGACAGTAAGGAATCATTTAGTATCAAGAAACTTCAATTTATACCCTTTAATTAAAAGTTGACTTTTAGACCTTTAGTTAGGGGCAAAATGGTCATTTTGCCCAAAATTTAGGTTAAGCATCATTAACATCTAAATTATGTTTTAAACTACTAAAATTAGTATTAGACATATATTAGAATCATTTATGAGGGAAAATTATTTATTAGGTCAACTCAATAAAATCTCATATAAATTTTCTAAGTCTTTTTCATAGGATTTTTTCACCTCATATTAGGATTATTCCTAAGCTTAGGGCTAGATCATAACTTAGATTTCATTTATTGGGTAAGTGAGTTATTCAATAAATGAATCCTTGGTTTTATTAGTTTAACTTTAGATCTAAGATAAGGGGATTCATCCTATTAAGTTTGATTTGCTTAATAGGATATACCTTGATCAATAGATCACTTTTAGACAGAAATCTAGATCTTATGTCTTAACTTTTTTGGATTATATAATTAAGCCCAATCTTATGGTGTTTAATCCATAATCTCTAGTTTAGTAGTTTTGATCAGGTCCTAGTATAGGACGTCTATAATCATTAATTAGGTCGTGATGATTTATTAGTTAACTCTTATAGTCGACTTTGATTAAGCATATTAGGACCTAGCTAGTCCTAGTATTTTGTAATTTATAAGGATATACTTTTAAGTTATACTCGATAGTAGGAATTGAAGATCCTAAACTTGAGTAACTTAGAATAGTTAGAATGGTTAAATTAGATAACAACAGTATCACCATGTATAGAAGAGTCCCTTACTTACTTGATTTATTTTGTTGCTACGCATCCCTTGTCTTTGTGCTTAATCCATTGAACATATTATATAAGAGAAATTTGTGCATGAAATGAAAACTTAGAATAATTAGGATAACAGATGCCTTTGGGTTCAATCTCTGGGAGGATTCTGGTGCACATTTACCCTATTGGACAGGGTAAGGAGTAATAAGGAGGCTTAATATAACAACCCAGATTATTACTTTGCTCAATTAAGACTAATCTAAGTCTTAATTAATGTTCTAAGTCACTAATTAAGTAATTTAGAACTCGCCTCTGAAACCTAGGTCAAAACCAGAAGTCAATAAAGTCAAATTTGAAATTCTGGAAAATCCCAAACCCTAGGAAATTGACTTTTTAATTAGACCTTAGATTGAAAATCTGACTTCACCATTGCATTCAGAACACCCAAATTAGCTAGGGGTGAAATTTTGGAGGCATTTGGAAGTCGTTGATTTTTCGTCAAATATTTAAATAATATTTAAATACCCCAAATAATCAAATAAATAAATACTCGTCGAAATAAAAAAAATCTGAGTGCGCCGTTGCATTCCTCACCCTTCAAATAGCTAGGGGTGATTTATTGGAAATTTTTGGAATGCTTTCAGTTAGCTAATTTTAATTAATGAAATAGATTTAAAAATAATTAAATAGGTTAACGGTAACCGTCCGTTTACTTAAAACGACGTTACCTGCATTAGATGCCATCGGGTCCATCCGTCAATCGGGGCGAAAGAATCGTGGCCGTCTGATCATACGATCAGACGGCAGCGGAGTCATCTTCTCCGCGAAGGCCACGTGTATCGCGAGGGAGGGTCGTACGTCGCCGTTCCTCCACGTCGCCTCGCCACACGTCGATCCCACCGCTCTAAGCTCAAGATAAAACTCCTGATCGACTCCACTGCATGTTTTCGCTCGAATCGACCCCCCTTTGCAGAAATCAAGGGCGCTCGGATTGATCCAGTTAATTGTCAACCGTCGAAACTAGGTACTCCTCGATCCTCTTTACTCTTAGTTACAATTTCAATCGCATAATTTCGAAACTGTATTTCAATTCATGGATTGGAGTTTGAGCGATTGCGATCATGCTTGGAAGGCGTAGATCGAGCTAGATTCCATTTTTGTCCACAGTTGTTACCGTTAGAGGGGCGGGTTAGCCGTGAATAGGGTCGTCTAGGGTTAGGAATATTGATCAACTCAGATCATTATAGGACTCGATTCAACCATTTAATAGAAGATCTCATCCAGACCTTTCGAACGACGTATGATTCGACCTCCGGTGACGGCAAATTCGCCGCCATTTTTGATGCCCTAAGTCGTCGTTGCTGAGTTGTTTGTGTGAAGACGAAGGTCATTTTCAGGCCGGTAGGGTTTGCCCGGGCCTAGCCCGGGCTCAGCCCGTGGCCCTTGCCCGCGGCGCTTCAGCTGCCGCAGCGGGACCCACCGTGTGACGCGCGGCCAGTCGCAGCGTGACACGTGGCTCTGCGAGTCAGCGGACTGGCAATGGGACCTGCCGTCGTCTGCCGCGCCAGTAAGAAGCTGCCACGTGTCCTGCAGAAAATAATTACATCAGTTATATATATAATTATATGATAGTTAATAATAACTGAATTAATTATATATATGTATATTATAATGACAGAACTATTTAATTTAAATTAAACAGTAAAATTAATTAAAATAATACCAAACTTTAAACCTTATTAACTCCTAAAATATTCATCCAAATTATGCAATTGAATATATCAAATTGATCAGAAAAATATAAGGAATTTATTGATGCCAATAATTTTGCATTGGGACCAGTATTTAACAAAATCATATTTAGGGTTTAATTAAGTTCAAATCTATGTCACAAATTTTCATTTAACCATAACTTTGTGTAGGTTAGTCCAAGCATACCCAATATGAGTCTTAAAGTGATCAGAAAACCCTAAGGATTAATTTGATAGTGTTTATCTTGCTGTTTGGATTAGTATTTGCCTAATCACATTTAAGACCTAACCCTAATTACCCTAATTAGACCTAGAACTTCAATTGACCAAGTTTTGGTCAATTGAGCTCCAAATTTGATGATCCAAAAATTCATTTAGATCAGAAGAACTTAATTAACAGTAATATGTAAAAATATTTTAGATCCAACGGTTAGATTTGCTAATCATCCTTAATTACTCTAAATATTGATTAGTGAATATTAGCCAAATTAATAATCCAAATTGAGTGATTTAAGTTTCAACGGACTCATAAAACTATTTAGAATCAATCTATAAGGTTGGATTAGTATTTGTGTGATTAATTTTGTTAATCACACACTAATCACCCTAAACCCTAATTAGGTTTTAACTTAGTCAAATTAGGTCCAAATTGAGCCTACCACATGTCATTATAATCAGTGAGCTATTTGTAAACCATAGCCACTGATTTTGCTTAATTTGGACACTAATTGGCAAAGTTAGAATTTTTGACCTATAGTTAATAATTCCTTAATTAACCTTAAACCCTAAATTTTGTATTGGCCATAACTTGGCCAATATATATCAGAATTTAGTAAATTTAGATTCTATGAAAATCTTAGACAGTAAAGATCAATAATCTGAAAGAAAATTTAACTTTTACTTAGTCAAATTACTAATTTGCCCTTATGAGTCAAATTCACTAATTTGATCTCATATAGCTTAATAAAATTAATTTAGTTGCTGTCTAATCTTATATTAGACAATAAGAAGCACTTTTCAAAAGAAAATTTTAGAAATTAAGCTCTAGATCAAAATTTGATCTTTTGAACCCTTAAGTAGAGGCAAAATGGTCATTTTGCCCAAATTTAGGGTTTAGCCTTTAAAAGCCCTAAATTCAGTTTCAATCACTAAAATCAGTAAATAGAATGACTTAGAACTAAAATTAATCAATTTCAAGTCTAAATTAGATTTTGATTAAAATCTCAAATTTTGCTCCTTAAGAAAATTTCTAAGTCCTAAGTGAGTATTCTCATCCTTAAATTATTCTTAGACCCATCCTTAGGTCTTATAACATTAGTTAGGATGTGTGTCTTGAGAGATACTCTTAGTAATTAAGAACCTTATTTCCTAAGGTTAGGAATAGATCTTAAGTTAGAATTCATCTATTGAGTAAATTGGGTTACTCAATTAGGTGAAACCTTGAGTTTTCTAGTTTATAGATTTTCTTAGTTTATTAAATGATTATTTGATCTTTAAACTTTAGAACTAAGAATAGAGATCCATCCTAATGAAATTGATTTATCATTAGGATTTGCCTTAACCTAATCTGTGAGATTTGGGTTCTAAACCTTAGAACCTTAGATTATACCTTTATATTAAGTAGTTATACCCCATCATCTGGAGTCAAATTCTTAATTTTTTTTCATCTTGATTTGGCTAATCAAGATGTGGTTGGGATAAATTAATTTACAAAACTAGGTCGATGATTTATTCATTTTAACCAAATAGTCGTCTTTTGATTAAGTTATAATTAGGACTTGGCTAGTCCTAATTATCTTCAACAAGTAGGATTCGTGATTCTAAGTTACAGAATGTGTAACAATTGATAATTTTGAAACTTATGTAACTTAGAGTAGATAGAATGAATAAAGAAGATAATAAAGGATATCACCTGTGTTTTAGATAGAGTTTCTTGCACTTTGATTTTGATACTTCGCATTCCTTGATTTTGAGCCTTATACCTTGAGCATGTTTTTTTTTTGAACATAAGATATTTTGATAAATATCTTATGTTAATTTGGAACATTTTTTATAAGCAGCATTATGTTTATTTCACAAGTGGTATGTAAGGTGTAGCTTGATTAGTATACCTCTTCGATCAACTCGTTCGGGGTCGGCAACCTTTCGAGGGTTTAATGTCCGAGAGTCTATTGGCCATGCCTAGTCCGAGTGATAGGATGGATAGACTCTCGCCTTACTGACTATAGAGTCAGGATTCTGATATGGATATACTAATTCAAGTACACTTACATTCAGTTCTGTCTTAGCTCATCAGGCTAAGAGTTTTCAGTGATGTTCAGTTCAGAGTTTCTTAGCTCATCAGGCTAAGATTTGCTGAGTTCGTGTTCAGTTCAGGTGACTTATATAGTTACTGCAGTTTTAGTTTACAGTTACTGTTTTACTAGCATATTCTGCATTTCAGCACTGTTTTACTTTCAGCTTTCCTACACGTGTTTCTATATAGGATGCTAGTTTTACTTACAATTTTCATATGCTCACATAGTATGTTAGCATTTTCAGTTTTATACTGTTCAAATTATGTATGTCATCTAGCTTATTTTGTTTGATCATAAGCATGTTTAGGTTGTACTTTTCCTACAGTTTTACTTTTCTTTTACTTACATATTTTTGTTGCAGTTGCTTGGAGGAGGTATGTATTACTTCCTATTTGTTTAGTTATAAACTGTGGTTTATAACTTGTTACTTTTCTTTTGTACGCTTTTCTGCACCTATTATGCTTAGTTCTATTTATATGGTGATATCTATTTAACTTAAATAAACTTTTACCCTAAAATGTACTTAGACATATTGTCTAACCAGTTTTTCTTTTGTTAGCTGGGGCCCTACCATTATGAAACTGATAATGGTAGGATCTGAGTTTGTTAGAGCAGTAGATCCAGTGGAGAGCTTACCATTGGAGGAGGAGCCCGTTCTTGAAGATCTGTAGTCTTAGTTTCCTATTTTTCAGTGAGATTGAGAGTTTCTTTTAGTTCTTTTTAAACTTATTAAATGTTGTAATAATACAGGTTTATATCTCTCTTTCAGTACTTTACTTATTCTGTATTGTTGTATTTATACTGTATTGGATGGATGTTATGTTTTATGCTTCCGCACTCTGAGTTCATGTATGATCATTTAGTGATAGTATTTTGGATGAATGACAAAGTCCTTAGTTAAATTGAATTAGAACACGTGTCTAATTCAATCTTAAGTGGGGACCTTGTCATTTGGTGACTCCTCCACCATAATTATATTAACTTAAGGGTTAACAGGACCACGACGGGGCGAGGCCGCCACAGTTGGTATCAGAGAATTCCATAAGGTGTCAAATTGGAATTTGTATTCCTCTCTACCTAATGGATTGTTCTTCTGCCAATTGATCACTAAATGAATACTTGAATTGACATCCATCACATTATGAGTATAACTCAGAATAAGTTAAGCTATTAGATAACTATAAAAGATGATAATTATCAAATTATATATATATATATATATATATATATATATGCTCAACAAATCTAAGTAGAATGTTATAATTGTAGGAATAAAAGATCATCTAGGAATGGCATTCATGGCTTACCTAAAGGAATTCGAGATTATTTGGAAATATGAACATAAATTAGGTAAGAAGCAAGGAAGAACAATTGAAGGAGTATCAAAACAAGGATCGCAAGTAATAAACAAATTACTGAAAGAAGGCATCTATAGAGGCCTTGATTTTCCAGTGCTAGCAAAGGAGTGGCTTACAAGAGTTGATCATATATTTGGTGTTATGGAATGGCCTAGTCACATCAAACTAGAAGTGGTGCTATGCCTTCTGCATATGCAAGCAAAAGAATGGTGGATTATGTCATACGGAGAGTTGTTTCGTAAAGCACAAGAAGAGCATCGTGAAGTGACTTATGAAGACTTTCGTAGAGCATTTTTCACTAAATATATAGGATGGGAATAGTTTCATAAATCTATGATGACGTATTCTGTTATTTCAATAAAATTTTAAATGAATGAGAAAAGCAGTAGTTATATTATGTCTTGTTGTAATAAAGAACTCAAGATAGTTGTTTTGATTTCAGGAAAATGAATCCTGCTACTTCTCCCAATAATACTCCACTCAACCCTCAACTGTCTGTGAGCAACATTCCAAATAATACCGTGGCCGCTTCCAATACTGTTGATGAAATAACTTCTTTGAGAAATATGGTTACTGCAATGCTGGAGAATCAAAATTAGCAGGCTCTAGCTATTCAAAAGTTAGTATCTATAATATATGCTACTAATGCCAGCACCTCTTCAGCATCCCCCGCTCCTCAAGTTCCCAATACCTATCGGCAGTTTACAGATGGGATACTTCACAGTTTCCTAAGGTTAAGACCGCCTACCTTTGAAGGATCTGAATCCCCGATGGATACTTTAGCATGGCTGAAATCTATAGAGAAAAATATCACTAGTCTTGGTTGTTCAAGCAACCAATCTGTAAGACTAGCTACTCATCTTCTGCAAGGAGAGGCAGAACATTGGTGGGAACAAGAAAGGAACACACGTTTTGAAGAATTTGAATTAGATGAAATAGAATGGAGCTGGTTCATCCAAGCCTTCAAAGAATCATTTATCCCACCCTCCACCAAAAACATCATTGGTGAGTCCTTATTAAGGTTAACCCAAGGAAGTCAATCAGTGGCGGAATATACTTCAGAATTTCGAAAGCTCATCCGATTTTCACCTCATTTAGTTCCTACTGAAGAGGATAGATGTTTCAGATATGAGAATGGACTCCGAGAGTCTATCAAAGATCATGTAATTCCCTTACAACATACCAAATTCGAAAAGCTAGTTGAGACAGCTCGGGTAGTAGAGCATCATCAAAATATTAAAGATATGAAGAGAAAGGCTTTCAATATGAATAAATACCCTCAGAACTTCAAGCAACAACGAACAAATCAAGGAAGGGTATATCAGATGGAGACCACTGAAACATCAGGCCAAACTGCTGCATGTAATAGGCCACATCCTTATGGGAAATGTTATCATTTTGGCAGAGTATGTTTTACGTGTGGAAGACAAGGTCATGCGTATAGAGACTATCGATCAAATAAAATAATTGATGGAGTAACTATTGATCAGAATCATACAAATAAAGTATTCTGTGCCACTCCCATCAATTTCAGAGAACCTCAGAAAACTCTTATGCCACCTCCTGCTCAAGAGCGAACCCTTGCAAAGGTTCAATATGCTGTAAAGCCTTCAAACCCAAATCAATCAGCAGCTCAAACATCTGACAGCAGATCTACTGGAAAGGCAAGAGTGTACAATCTCACTCCAGTAGAAGCAACAGAAGACAACAATGTAGTCTCAGGTACAATTCACAACTTTTGTTTTTCTTATTAGAACTTCCTAAAATTTGTATTTTTATTAGGCACCCTATACTTTAAAGATGAGCCCTGCAGTATATTGTTTGATACTGGGGCTAGTCATTCATTCATCTCTGAAAATTTTGCTAAGAGACTAGGACTATCATTTTACAAACTTGCAAAGATTTTGAGTGTTGGACTTCCATCTGGAGCCCAACTTAGTGCAAACAAATTCTGTGACGTCCAAATACCAATCAATAACCATACCTTCTAAGCCAAGTTAGTTGTGCTACCTATAGTAAATTTTGATATCATACTAGGCATGAATTGGCTTAGTATGCATAGCGCTACTATCAATTGTCAAAAGAAGAAGGTTGTGTTGCAAACTCCAGGAGCTTCAACAACGTTTATTGGGAAGATCAGCACTAGTAGCTCCTTGATCAATGCAATTCAAGCAGAGAAAATGGTGTGCAAAGGTTATAGTTGTATTTTGATGGTGATGATGGGTAATAGCAAAGAAGTAACCCCAATCTCTAAAATAAAAGTTGTTAGAGATTTTGAAGATGTTTTCCCTGAAGATCTGCCTGGTTTACCTCCAACCAGAGAAGTAGAATTTGAAATAAATATAATTCCAGGGACACAACCTCTATCAAAAGCACCATATAGAATGGCCCCAAAAGAATTGCAAGAGTTAAATGAGCAATTACAAGAACTGCTAAATAAGGGGTTTATTAAACCAAGTATGTCCCCGTGGGGAGCTCCAGTATTATTTGTAAAGAAGAAAGATGGGTCTATGAGAATGTGCATAGACTACAGGGAGCTGAATAAAGTCACAATTAAAAATAGATACCCACTTCCTCGTATCGATGATCTGTTCGATCAACTTGCCGGTGCTGTAGTGTTCTCTAAAATTGATTTAAGGTCAGGGTATCATCAAGTGAAGGTAAAGGACTCAGATGTAGAAAAGACAGCGTTCATAACACGATATGGGCATTTTGAGTTTCTTGTAATGTCATTTGGTCTCACTAATACCCCATCTCTGTTCATGGACTTAATGTAGAGAGTTCTGAAACCTTATCTAGATAAATTTGTTATAGTATTTATTGATGATATCTTAATTTACTCCAAGACAGAAAAGGATCATGAAGAGCACTTGAGATTGGTTCTGGAGAAGCTTAGAGAACATGAGTTATATGCTAAATACTCTAAGTGTGAATTTTGGCTGGATTCTGTATCATTTCTTGGACATGTGGTTGATGCTCGAGGAATCCAAGTAGACCAGAGTAAGATTAGTGCTATTCAGGATTGGGTTCAGCCCAAGATAGTTACTGAAATTCGTAGTTTTCTGGGTTTAGCCGGATACTACAGAAGGTTTGTTAAAGGCTTCTCTCAGCTTGCCACACCTCTTACAAAACTAACTCAGAAGGCAGTTCCATTTGTTTGGACAGAAGAATGTGAAACTGCATTTCAGTCTATAAAGGACGCGTTAACTTCTGCTCCAGTTTTAGTTCTTCCAAAAGAAGGAGTGAACTATCAGGTGTATACAGATGCATCTGGAATCGGGTTAGGATGCGTATTAATGCAAGAAGAAAAAGTTATAGCATACGCATCTCGCCAGCTTAAAACCTATGAAAGAAACTATGATGTACATGATTTAGAATTGGCAGCATTAGTTTTTGCATTAAAAATCTGGCGCCATTATTTGTACGGAGTTCAATGCTCCATATTCACAGACCACCAAAGTCTGAAGTACATCTTTACCTAAAGAGAATTGAACTGTAGGCAAAGAAGATGGCTGGAATTAATTAGTGACTATGACTTAGATATCCAGTACCATCCAGGAAAAGCTAATGTGGTAGCTGATGCATTAAGCCGTCACACTGTTCTTAACAGCTTAATTTCAGAAAGTTCATTGATGAATGAGTTTCATAAAATGGAAATTTCTCTTGCTAAGGGAAATTCAGTCAGTACTATGATATCCATGAATAATATAGAACCCACATTCCATAGAGATTTTTCAATCTCTCAAAGTAAGGATGATGAATATTTAAACCTTAAAGTGGTAATAGAAAGTGGTCGTCGTCCAGAATTACAATTTAAGAAAGGTACTATTTACATGAATAATCGTCTCTGGATTCCTAAATCCATGCAGAAAGAGATCTTGATTGAAAGTCACAATTCAGGATATCAAATTCATCCAGAAAATTCTAAGATGTACCAAGGCCTAAAGCAATCATTTTGGTGGCCGGGGATGAAGAAAAGTATTGCAGAATTTGCTGCAAAATGCCACGCTTGTTGCTTAATAAAAGCAGAGCATCAAAAGCCTGGTGGCTTATTGCACCCACTAGAAATCCCAGAATGGAAATGGACTGATGTATCCATGGATTTTGTCATGGGTTTGCCTCGATCAAGATCTAGAGCTGATTCAATATGGGTTATAGTGGATCGACTTACAAAATCTGCTCATTTCATTCCAATCCGTCAAACTGTCTCAGTGGAGAAATTGGCCAAATTATATATTAAAGAAATAGTCAGATTGCACGGAATTCCTAAAACAATTGTATATGATAGAGACAGTCGTTTTACTTCTAAATTTTGGCAGGCTGTCCATCAAGATTTAGGCACAACTTTGGCCATGAGTACAGCATTCCATCCACAAACAGATGGCCGAACAGAGCGAGTAAATCAAGTCTTGGAAGATCTCCTGCGTTTATGTATGTTGGATTTTTCAGGATCCTGGGAAGAGCATATCCCTTTAGTAGAATTTGCATACAACAATAGTTTTCAATCCAGCATAAAAATGGCACCATATGAAACCCTATATGGAAGAAAATGTTCATCCCCACTAGCATGGTCTGAGTCAGGAGATACTCAATTATATGGATCTGAGCTAGTGGAAGAAACAAATAAGAAAGTTAAACTCATTCAACAAAGAATTAGAACAGCTCAAGACAGGAAAAGTAAATATTATGATAATCGTCATCATCCTCTAGAATTTAGCGAAGGAGATTTTGTGTACTTAAAAGTGAGCCCGATGAAAGGAATCTATTATTTTGGAGTTTCTGGAAAGCTCAGTCCAAGATATATTGGACCTTTCAAAATTTTGCAGAAGATTGGTTCAGCAGCTTATAAATTAGAGCTACTAGAAGACTTCGCTGCTGTTCATAATGTATTTCACATCTCATCTCTAAGGAAGTGTCTCCGAGATCCTTCTCATCTTATTGAACATCCTGCAATTGAAATTCAACATGATCTTTCTTTCACTGAAGAACCAATAAAAATCCTAGATCATGATCTGAAGAAATTAAGGAATCGATCTATTCCAATGATAAATATTTAGTGGAAGAATCGGTCTTGTAATGAAGCCACCTGGGAGAAAGAGGTGGATATGCGTCAAAAGTACCCAAATCTTTTTAATCAAGGTAATTCTTCAATTTTATCTTATTTCAATTCGTTTCTTTATAACTGCTTAAATTCTTTTTCTCACTTGAGTGATGTCGAGGACGACATCATTCTTAAGTGGGGGAGTTTGTAACAACCCAGGTTATTACTTTGCTCAATTAAGACTAATCTAAGTCTTAATTAATGTTCTAAGTCACTAATTAAGTAATTTAGAACTCGCCTCTGAAACCTAGGTCAAAACCAGAAGTCAATAAAGTCAAATTTGAAATTTTGGAAAATCCCAAACCCTAGGAAATTGACTTTTTAATTAGACCTCAGATTGAAAATCTGACTTCGCCATTGCATTCAGAACACCCAAATTAGCTAGGGGTGAAATTTTGGAGGCATTTGGAAGTCGTTGATTTTTCGTCAAATATTTAAATAATATTTAAATACCCCAAATAATCAAATAAATAAATACTCGTCGAAATAAAAAAAATCCGAGTGCGCCGTTGCATTCCTCACCCTTCAATTAGCTAGGGGTGATTTATTGGAAATTTTTGGAATGCTTTTAGTTAGCTAATTTTAATTAATGAAATAGATTTAAAAATAATTAAATAATAATTAAATTAAATAGGTTAACGGTAACCGTCCGTTTACTTAAAACGCCGTTACCTGCATTAGATGCCGTCGGGTCCATCCGTCAATCGGGGTGAAAGAATCGTGGCCATCTGATCATTCGATCAGACGGCAGCGGAGTCATCTTCTCCGCGAAGGCCACGCGTATCCCGAGGGAGGGTCGCGCATCGCCGTTCCTCCACGTCGCCTCGCCACACGTCGATCCCACCGCTCTAAGCTCAAGATAAAACTCCTGATCGACTCCACTGCATGTTTTCGCTCGAATCGACCCCCCTTTGCAGAAATCAAGGGCGCTCGGATTGATCCAGTTAATCGTCACCGTCGAAACTAGGTACTCCTTGATCCTCTTTACTCTTAGTTACAATTTCAGTCGCATAATTTCGAAACTGTATTTCAATTCATGGATTGGAGTTTGAGCGATTGCGATCATGCTTGGAAGGCGTAGATCGAGCTAGATTCCATTTTTGTCCACAGTTGTTACCGTTAGAGGAGCGGGTTAGCCGTGAATAGGGTCGTCTAGGGTTAGGAATATTGATCAACTCAGATCATTATAGGACTCGATTCAACCATTTAATAGAAGATCTCATCCAGACCTTTCGAATGACGTATGATTCGACCTCCGGTGACGGCAAATTCGCCGCCGTTTTTATGCCCTAAGTCGTCGTTGCTGAGTTGTTCGCGTGAAGACGAAGGTCATTTTCGGGCCGGTCGGGTCAGCCCGAGCCCGGCCCGTGGCCCGTGCCCGCGGCACTCAGCTGCCGCAGCGGGACCCACCGCGTGACGCGCGGCCAGTCGCAGCGCGACACGTGGCTCTGCGAGTCAGCGGACTGGCAGTGGGACCCGCCGTCATCTGCCGCGCCAGTAAGAAGCTGCCACGTGTCCTGCAGAAAATAATTACATCAGTTATATATATAATTATTTGATAGTTAATAATAACTGAATTAATTATATATATGTATATTATAATGACAGAACTATTTAATTTAAATTAAACAGTAAAATTAATTAAATTAATACAAAACTTTAAACCTTATTAACTCCTAAAATATTCATCCAAATTATGCAATTGAATATATCAAATTGATCAGAAAAATATAAGGAATTTATTGATAGTAATAATTTTGCATTGGGACCAGTATCTAACAAAATGATAATTAGGGTTTAATTAAGTTCAAATCTATGTCACAAATTTTCATTTAACCATAACTTTGTGTAGGTTAGTCCAAGCATACCCAATATGGGTCTTAAAGTGATCAAAAAATCCTAAGGATTAAGTTGATAGTGTTTATCTTGCTGTTTGGATTAGTATTTGCCTAATCACATTTAAGACCTAACCCTAATTACCCTAATTAGACCTAGAACTTCAATTGACCATAACTTGGTCAATTGAGCTCCAAATTTGATGATTCAAATGTGCATTTAGATCAGAAGAACTTAATTAACAGTAATATGTAAAAATATTTTAGATCCAACGGTTAGATTTGCTAATCACCCTTAATTACTCTAAATCTTGATTAGTGAATATTAGCCAAATTAATAATCCAAATTGAGTGATTTAAGTTTCAGAGGACTCATAGAACCATTTAGAATCAATCTATAAGGTTGAATTAGTATTTGTGTGATTAATTTTGTTAATCACACACTAATCACCCTAAACCCTAATTAGGTCTTAACTTAGTCAAATTGGGTCCAAATTGAGCCTACCACATGTCATTATAATCAGTGAGCTATTTGTAAACCATAGCCACTGATTTTGCTTAATTTGGACACTAATTGGCAAAGTTAGAATTTTTGACATATAGTTAACAATTCCTTAATTAACCTTAAACCCTAAATTTTGTATTGGCCATAACTTGGCCAATATATATCAGAATTTAGTAAATTTAGATTCTATGAAAATCTTAGATAGTAAAGATCAATAATTTGAAAGAAAATTTAACTTTCACTTAGTCAAATTACTAATTTGCCCTTATGAGTCAAATTCACTAATTTGATCTCATATAGCTTAATAAAATTAATTTAGTTGCTGTCTAATCTTATATTAGATAATAAGAAGCACTTTTCAAAAGAAAATTTTAGAAATTAAGCCCTAGATCAAAATTTGATCTTTTGAACCCTTAAGTAGGGGCAAAATGGTCATTTTGCCCAAATTTAGGGTTTAGCCTTTAAAAGCCCTAAATTCAGTTTCTAATCACTAAAATCAGTAAATAGAATGACTTAGAACTAAAATTAATCAATTTCAAGTCTAAATTAGATTTTGATTAAAATCTCAAATTTTGCTCCTTAAGAAAATTTCTAAGTCCTAAGTGAGTATTCTCATTCTTAAATCATTCTTAGACCCATCCTTAGGTCTTATAACATTAGTTAAGATGTGTGTCTTGAGAGATACTCTTAGTAATTAAGAACCTTATTTCCTAAGATTAGGAATAGATCTTAAGTTAGAATTCATCTATTGAGTAAATTGGGTTACTCAATTAGGTGAAACCTTGAGTTTTCTAGTTTATAGATTTTCTTAGTTTATTAAATTATTTGATCTTTAAACTTTAGAACTAAGAATAGAGATCCATCCTAATGAAATTGATTTATGATTAGGATTTGCCTTAACCTAATCTGTGAGATTTGGGTTCTAAACCTTAGAACCTTAGATTATACCTTTAGATTAAGTAGTTAGACCCCATCATCTGGAGTCAAATTCTTAATTTTTTTTCATCTTGATTTGGCTAATCAAGATGTGGTTGGGATAAATTAATTTACAAAACTAGGTCGATGATTTATTCATTTTAACCAAATAGTCGTCTTTTGATTAAGTTATAATTAGGACTTGGCCAGTCCTAATTATTTTCAACAAGTAGGATTCGTGATTCTAAGTTACAGAATGTGTAAGAATTGATAATTCTGAAACTTATGTAACTTAGAGTAGATAGAACGAATAAAGAAGATAACAAAGGATATCACCTGTGTTTTAGATAGAGTTTCTTGCACTTTGATTTTGATGCTTCTCATTCCTTGATTTTGAGCCTTATACCTTGAGCATGTTTTTTTTTTTGAACATAAGATATTTTGATAAATATCTTATGTTAATTTGGAACATTATTTATAAGCAGCATTATGTTCGTTTCACAAGTGGTATGTAAGGTGTAGCTTGATTAGTATACCTCTTTGATCAACTCGTTCGGGGTCGGCAACCTTTCGAGGGTTTAATGTCCGAGAGTCTATTGGCCATGCCTAGTCCGAGTGATAGGATGGATAGACTCTCGCCCTACTGACTATAGAGTCAGGATTCTGATATGGATATACTAATTCAAGTACACTTACATTCAGTTCTGTCTTAGCTCATCAGGCTAAGAGTTTTCAGTGATGTTCAGTTCAGAGTTTCTTAGCTCATCAGGCTAAGATTTGCTGAGTTCGTGTTCAGTTCAGGTGACTTATATAGTTACTGCAGTTTTAGTTTACAGTTACTATTTTACTAGCATATTCTGCATTTCAGTACTGTTTTACTTTCAGCTTTCCTACACGTGTTTCTATATAGGATGCTAGTTTTACTTACTATTTTTATATGCTCACATAGTATGTTAGCGTTTTCAGTTTTATACTGTTCAAATTATGTATGTCATCTAGCTTATTTTGTTTGATCATAAGCATGTTTAGGTTGTACTTTTCCTACAGTTTTACTTTTCTTTTACTTACCTGTTTTTGTTGCAGTTGCTTGGAGGAGGTATGTATTACTTCCTATTTGTTTAGTTATAAACTGTGGTTTATAACTTGTTACTTTTCTTTTGTATGCTTTTCTGCACCTATTATGCTTAGTTCTATTTATATGGTGATATCTATTTAACTTAAATAAACTTTTATCCTAAAATGTACTTAGACATATTGTCTAACCAGTTTTTCTTTTATTGGCTGGGGCCATACTATTATGAAACTGATAATGGTAGGATCTGAGTTTATTAGAGCAGTAGATCCAGTGGAGAGCTTACCATTAGAGGAGGAGCCCGTTCTTGAAGATCTGTAGTCTTAGTTTCCTGTTTTTCAGTGAGATTGAGAGTTTCTTTCAGTTCTTTTTAAACTTATTAAATATTGTAATAATACAGGTTTATATCTCTCTTTCAATATTTTACTTGTTCTGTATTGTTGTATTTATACTGTATTGGATGGATGTTATGTTTTATGCTTCCGCACTCTGAGTTCATGTATGATCATTTAGTGATAGTATTTTTGGATGAATGACAAAGTCCTTAGTTAAATTGAATTAGAACACGTGTCTAATTCAATCTTAAGTGGGGACCTTGTCATTTGGTGACTCCTCCACCGTAATCATGTTAACTTAAGGGTTAACAAGACCACGGCGGGGCGGGGCCGCCACACTTAACATTACTCATTGAGGAGAGTGTGTTAAGTATGGAACCCGCGTAGTCTTGCAGATGTACTTGACTCCTCAGCTATTTCTGAAATGTGTCCACAGAAACAAAGTAAAATAACTAAAAGATTCTGCATTTGTAATTACTGCCTCCTCAGTTCTGCTGCTGGATTCTGTTTGCCCTAGCCCTGAAAGGCTATGGGTATTTCTGTCTGCTCAAGCCCTGAAAGGCTTGAGGATTTCATCAGCCCGATGGTCAACTTTCTGATATGGCAGTCTTTACATACCTGTTTCAGTTTTAGCTTACTGTGTTCTGTATTTTGATGCATATTTCAGTCAAGTATGTTTCTTTACTTACCTGCTCACTTGTACATATTTATAGGATGTTAGAATTTGCTGCTTACTATATGTACCATGTTCAAATTTCTGTCATTTAATTTATATATGTCATATGATCATCAACATGTTTAGGATTAGACTTTACTTTTAGTATTTTACTTACTGTACTATATATATATATATATATATATATATATATATATATATATATATATATATATATATATATATGCCCATTCCTTGTTTAGGCATTGAGGTGTGCTTTTGCCTCATTTATCGTTTAGTTATAAATGTTATGTTTATAATTACCCATGTTTCTTTGTATGCTTACTACACCTATGCTTTTGATGTTTACTTTTGTTGAGCTTAAGTATAAAATGGTGATATTAATAACACATAAAAAATATTCAGCATAAAATGTACTTAGATAATTATCTAACAAGATTTTCTTTTATTGGCTGGGGCCCTGGCATTATGAAATCAATAATGTCAGATTCAGATAGGTTTGAGGAGCTAGGTGCTGAAACAGAGGTCCCTTACTTAGAGGAGGAGCTTCAGCCAGGAGAGCCGGATACCGTTTAGTTTCTTAGCTTCTTATGAGGGCGAGTGCTTTATTTTCAGTCTTTAAAACTACTTATTTAATATTGTAATAATGTAGGTACTGTGACTGTGAATTACCTTATGCACTTTATTATTTTCTGAGCTATCTTATTATTATTTCTTATGTGATGCATGATGAATGGATGTACTATTTACTTCAGTTAGCTTTCACACTCTGTTTGTATGTTAGATTTAGTGACTGAGCCTCTCAGATGTTCTGTGCACATCCTTTCCTTATTAGTAGATTGTGGATCTACCTAATCCAATGATGAGAGAGGGATTTGCACAAGTGACCCTCCGCTCCTTAGCTTAATGATTGTGGGATTAGGGAGCGGGGCACCATATTGGGTACCTCCCAGACCCTACTGCTATGGGCTTCAATCCGTCTCACCTCCCTGAATGTATAGGGATCGAGCCTTAGGTCAATGGTGGTCCCTATGGGGAGAATTAGCTCCCCACAGTAGTCCCTTAGTCGGAGCCCTCGACTGAGTAAGGTTCGGGCAAACCAGACCTCCTCACATGGGGCTTAGGGTCTTGATCGGTGCATCTAGTCATGGTGAGTGTGTGGCTACCCTCGGGTGGTCGAACCATGGCCTGGATGCACAGGAATTTGAGGATTAGGGTTTCCCTAATCGGTCCCAGGTCAGGATTAGGGATCGGGGACGACAGTATTGTGCGGGCCGGGTCAGCCCATGATCGGCACTGTGCGACAGTGGCGGGTCTCCCGGGCCCCGGCTGACCTGCGCCCTTTGGTAATGGGCCAAGTCCGTCTAATATAAATCTGATTAATTGGATTTATTTTTCTTAAGAAAAATAATCTGATTAATTGAATCATAGGGAAATTAAATTAGAAAAATGCAGATTAAATTATTTGAATAACATTTGATCCACTGTACTAAACCCTATGAAATTATATATCAAAATGTTCAAGAAAATATATGGAATAAGAATATAAAATAATATTATACTTTTAATGGTTATATTTTCTAATTTAGCCTAATTATAGTAGAACCTAATTATGGTTGATTAGCATGTATACTTAGCTAAATTGCATGATTTAAGTACCATTATATTTCTAATGACTTATATAATGCATGTGCTAGGTGAATTAATTTTTTGATTATTATTTTCTTAATTATGCCATAATCTTTTAAAAGTATGATTAGTGAAAATTATGGCTTCATCTTAGCCAAAACCCTCCATTATAGTATCTGATTATTTGTATTGTTTATTAGAACACTCTTGCTAAGTTTCATGAAAATTTAATGGTTGGATTTATAATTATGTGCTAATCCATGTTTCTTGATTTAGGGTTTTATTAGCCTTAATTACTTTTTGTATATAAATTTGTGTTCTTATGCTTTCATTTTAGTGGAATAAATGTTAGAGAACTATTAAGTGAACTTGAACATCTTGATTTAATGAATTTGGTATAATTAAATATTTAACCTAAGAATCTTAAGGCGTGATCAAGTAATTAATACATAATCCTAAATCTTGAATTTAAACATCAATAATACATCAATAACTCACTATTTTGTCATTAGCTCTAAATTAAACAAGTGATCTTGATTTGGTTAAGTTGGGGATTAAATCCTAGCTTACCTTGGTTAAGGTCTAAAATCTTAAATCATCATAAGAAAAAGGGTTTGATTTAAAGATAAATCAACTAGAATAATTCTAATAATGTACCCTGATTTGATAATGATATTAACTTATTAACTTATAATTATTAAGATCTTTAATAAGCTATGTGATTGGTCAATCTGAGCACTTATCTTCAAATTTTTGATTTCCTCTTAAACAATATCACCAACATAATGTAACCTATAAAATGGGATGGATTTATGAACCAATCATTCTTTGATAATTTATGAGATTAAATCCCATAATTTTAGCATAGGTGTTGATCAGATGGGTTTACTCATCTGATTTGGTCAAATCTAACCTTAAGGAAGTTAGAATAGTGAAATTAATGCAAAGCTTAGAACTTATATTTCTTTTTTTTAAGTTATAAGTGTAAGATCATTATGATCTTACCTTAGCATGAATAAATTAATAATCATTAAGCCATAAATGATTGATCTATTGAGGTAGGAAGAGCTTATTGTCTACATCTTGAGGTAGGAACTTAGATGCTCCTTATTAGCTTTAGAAGCTTGATCTTAGACCCTTGTGGTAGGATTACTTAAAGAGATTAGTATGAGTTTCTTCCATGTGGTAGTAACCTAAATTTGAGTGGCCTTTAGCTCACATTCTTGGACCCTTGTGTAGTACCATTTCAATAGAGTAAAAATTCATTAGTCTGATAATATTTATTGTTTAAATAGACTTGTGGAAAATTCATAGATTATTAGTAGAATGTGGAAGTGTATATCCATAGTGCTGAATCATTTCAGTAAAACCTAGGATTGGATGAGTTATTCTAAGTAAGATTGTAGAGTCTTGGTCTTATCCTATGTGATTGGATAAGTACAGTCCATCTTAGAGTAAATTTTCCAAGACTAAGTGCTTCATAATTGTGTAAACTTGGATGCTTAATTTGAGAGAATAAACTATAACTGGGTCATGCCTCTTATCATCATGCGCTTCGATAAGTGCAGTTAAACAAACTAAATATCTTAAGTTATCCTTTTAGAGCATAATGTATGGTTGCGATTAAGGTAATTAACAGCTTAGTTTGAGAGAATAAACTGTAATTGGGTCATGCCTCTTATCGTCGTGCGCTTTGATAAGTGCAGTTAAATAAACCAAGTATTAAATTCTCTTTCTTGGAAACATACCAACTATGTTTATTCAATCCCTTCAACTGATAGTTATATGATCTTAATTTAAATAACTCAGTAAATTAGACTCAGGAGTCAGAATTTACTTAAGTGAATTCTGTACAATGGAGATAAATGGAATCAACACTTGATATTAAATTTGATTTCAGGATTTGTTGATAATTTAAAGCATACCAGCATTAAGACATTGTCATATCATAATGCATAAGTCATGTCAGCATTAGCGGAATGATTTGGCTCACCTAAGGACTCTGTTAGCGAAGCGTTCACTCACTTAGGAAATCAGTGGTGTGTTCATGAGACACCCAGTCAGCATATCAGTGACATACAGTTATGTGATATATTCAGATGCATAATTATGAATTAAGTAGCATGCATCACAATTTTGTAGTATAATTTATTCAAATTCAAATTTCATACTATTTTACACATATTTTAGCGGATAGTTATAGTTTCAAATTTAATTGTTGTTTCTTTACATACAATTTCAGTTTATAGTTCCAATTTACAGTTTTAGTCTACAGTTTTAGTTACTTTATTTCAGATTTAAACTATTTTGAGCTTTTAGTTGTTTTACTGTCTTTTTCTACAATATTGTTTAAACAATTTAAATGTTAAATAGTAGATAATTGTAAACTGTTAGAATAACTTTCGTTGTGTTAGACTTCTTGTTTAATACGTGGTACTTTTGGGATCCGGCAATTTGCTAGATCTTGAGCAGTTTGTAGAGCCAGATCTGGAGAATACTCATGAGATCTAGGAGCAGTTTGAGGAGCATTACTGGACTCTTGTTCAGCATTTATTTTTGTTCAGTTTTTCAATTCAGTACTTAGACTGCATTTCTGTATTTATTATCAAAACGTTGTACTAACTCTGGATGTTTCTCTTCTTTTTTTCTGAGATAAATATTTTATTTAGTTTCTGTGATGAATGTTTCTGGATGTATGCTTAGCTTCTGCACTCTGTCTTTATATTAGTTATACTTAGTATTGTGAAGTGATCTGGATATTCATAAAATACTAGTATTTGTGTAACTTGGATCATATTTGTATTCTTAATCCAATATAATTGAGTACCTTACCTAATGCTTAAGATAAGGACATTACAATTGTCTTAAGGATTAGTGCTCAGACCTCTTCTCTTGAGGTTGAGTTTAGCAGGTCTTATGCTCAGCAGATATGGTTTATTTGGGGAGGTCATGTTTCATTCCCGAGGAACGCACCATTTCACTGTCAATTTGTTATCTCTTAAATAAATTGCGCGTGGTGACGGGACGGAGCGTTACAATTCCATTTCAATTAAACAACATAATTAATAGAATTAAGTCAGAACTTTATAAAATTTATACAAATTATATTACAAAAATAATTTAATGATATATAAAAATCCAAATAATATAAAATTATATACTATTTTAATCAAAAAAATAAGAATTATTAAAATCTAATATAATTTAAGATTAAATGGATTATTTCACTTATCACTCATTAATTGAGATTAACATTGTTTAGGGCATATTATTGCATATAGACACCCAAAAATGATGTTTAAGATGTTATTAGACTCCTTGGACGGCAAGGGACTTTTTCATAAAGAAGCTTAAGAGATTTGAAGCATAAATTGAAATGCTAATTTTTATATTCTAATTAATAATATTTTAATCTCAATTTAAAAATAATTTCTAAATTTTAAATTCGGACTCCCAATCACCCCTGGAACTATCTTGATTAATAGACTCAAATTAAAAATATTTTAATCTCAATTTAGAGATAATTTCTAAATTTTAAATTCAGACTCCTAATCACCCATAGAACCATCTAGGTTAATATCATCATTAGTTTGAAAGTTTAGTACCACCCAACTCAAGCTTAATCAAACTTAGTGAGTTTGAATTCAAATTAGGATCTAAGTCTAAGCAACATGAGCTTAAGAATCCAAAAGATGGTTAAGTTGATCAATTATCCTTATTACTAGATTTAGATCTCTTAGTTAAAGAGCTGTCCTAGATTGAATAAATAAACTCGGTCAAATTCTATCCAATATATTAGGACATTCAAGTTTGATTAAGTGACCAGAGTAATTTGTAGATTTACCAGATTTTCAAGTTAAGGCTATTTTTAATCTTAACATCTATTTAA
This sequence comes from Gastrodia elata, assembly GCA_016760335.1. NCBI lineage: Eukaryota > Viridiplantae > Streptophyta > Magnoliopsida > Asparagales > Orchidaceae > Gastrodia > Gastrodia elata. The sequence goes on along the minus strand of CM028682.1, from coordinate 8,712,374 downwards.
GATTAATCAGTTTGAAAATGTACAAGATAGTAGGATGATGGATGATCTTGAGCCAATATATTTTCAGAGTATTATTATTGATATAAATAGATAACAATGGATATCAGATGTTGATTGTTTTGATAATATTTTTGTTGCTGCTTCGCCTTGAGCCAAAATCCTTGTAACTTACTACATATGATTCGTGCATGAAATGAAAAATTTAGTAATATAGGAAAACATTCAGCATACGGGTTCGTTCAGGTTGGACTGATCGTGCATGCACATTATGATGAATGGACAGACTGCAAGGAAAAATTAGGATATTGACACATACTCATTGTGGAGAGTAATGTTAATTTCAGGAACTCACCTTTAGTCTTACAGACGTGATTGACTCATCGGTTACTTCTGTATGTGCACGCAGAGCGAAAGTAAAATAAGATATTTGCATAGGTATTACTGCATATTCAGTTTAGTTCAGTTCGATTCTAGCTATGAGTAGCTAGATATACATATATTCAAATCAGTTTTGGCTTCATTAGTCAGCCAAATTGTATAATTTTACTTCAGATTTTACATTTACTTATGCAGACTTTTCTTCAGTATTTAGTTTTAACAATATTATTGTAGTTATTATTGTTATTGATACCTACTAGTATAACTATATATGTACTCATTTACAGTACAATTTGTTCAACATTTATTCTTTTGGTCATATTCCTTATTCTTCACATCCCTCTTTCTTACTTAGTCTATTCTATTATGCATTATGTGTCTAACCTTTTGCAGCTTGTACCTCAGTTTGTTCAGTTATAACTTGATAAGTTATGACTTTATCTTTCTCTTGTTATGCTTTGTATTAACTGCATAAATGTGATATCCCTAAACATAAGAAAATCATTAGAAAACCTAAAATGTATATGCATAATTATCTAACACAAATTTTTTTTTGCTGGTGCCCTAACATATGAAATTGACATGTCAGATCAAGAGCACTTTGAGGAGCCAACACTTGAGGACGAGCAAATATTCTAGGAGGAGCTGACATTTTAGTCCTTTTTGCACTTAATTTTTCTTTCCCTTTAACGAGAGCGAGATTTTATTTTTTGCATTTAAACTCAGTTTGTATAACTATATCGACTTTGGATGTGATTTTGTTTCTTTTCTTTTATTTTTTGCATTTAAACTATGTTAGTTTATTTTTATGTCATTGTACTTAGTTTTAGAATTAAAAATCATACTTAGTGATAAACATCTAATCATTGTTGGCTTAGTATGAGTATTAACCTGACAATGATTAGAGGCCGTCACATCTTTCTATATAAGAAAAATTTAAGAAAAACTTAAATATTCCTCAAGAGATCCTTATGGTAAGGACTAGTAACATTCAGGATCTAAACTATTTATTGATAGTATATAGTATAATGATGGAGAATATCATTGTGTGTGTATTAGCTAGATATCATATTAATATTTTTTAAATTGAGTATGCTTATCACATGATCATATTAAGATATTGAGGCAAAATAGAAAGGATATTTCATTCAAATGAAAATAAAAATAATATTACATCCATTTAAACATAATCTAGAGCATAACTAATTAATATGAGTGTGTCTATAGATTTATATACAGTTATGAGTATATATATATGATTGAGAGTATGTATACCCAACACACATACTCATATATACTAATATCTATGTGTGTGTTTATATATTTATATGGGTTTACATATAATGTGTGTGTGTGTATATCTATGAGTACGTATACCCATAAATACTAATCTCTATATGTGCACAGAGATATATATATATATATACTACACACATATATATGATGAGTCACAGTCTCCAAATATGTGTGTTTATATCTTTGAGTCTGTAAATATACACACACACACACACTCATATATACTAATCTCTATGAGTGTGTGTGTGTGTGTGTATGTGTTTGTGTGTGTGTGTGTGGGTTTGTGTTTGTAAATATATATATATATATATATATATATATATATATTTACAAATATTTATATAAATATATAAACACACACAGACACATTCTTCATATGTGTGTGTGTGTGTTACTCACAATAACATACACCCACAGATATATATATATATATATATATACATAAGTGTGTGTGTGAGTGTGTGATGTGTGAGTATGGTATACCCAACACATACACCCACACACAAATATATATATATATATATATATATATATATATATATATATATATATATAGACACAAACACAACACACATACACACATATGTTTATATATATATATATATATACTATATATACAATTGTGAGTATATTCATCTATACATACTCACTATGTGTGTGTTTGTGTATTAACACATATAGAGATTAGTATATATGATTGTGTGTCTGTGTGTGTATGTGTGTGTTGGGTATACATAAGTGTGTGTCTATATATTTATATATGGTTGTGAGTATGTGTACCCAACACATGCACACACACACACACGTGTGTGTGTGTGTGTGCATGTGTTGGGTATACATACTTGTGTGTGTGTGTATAGACCATATGAGTATGTATATATATATATATATATCTATGTGCGTGTGTATGTTTTTTGTGATATATATGAGTGTATGCATACTCACAACCATTGTGTGTGTGTGTGTTGTGTATACATACTCACACATACACACACACACTCATATATATACAAACACACTCACAAACACACTCCCAAAGTATATATGAGTATGTGCGTGTCTTACTAATCTCTATATGTGTGTGTTTGTGCATGTGTGCACACATGTGTGTTTGTGTATGTGTATGTCTATACTAATCTCTGTGTCTGTACATATACTTATTTCTAGGTATGAACCCTCATATATATAATAATCTTTATGTGTATGTATGTATATATATTTATATACGCACACAAACTTATATATGTAGACACACACTCATAACAAACAAACACAAGTATGTGTTATCATACACACATAGTCATAGGTGTGTGTGTGTGTGTGTGTGTTTATGTGGGCATACAGTATATAAGCAACATATGCTATGATAACACATACGTGTGTGGTATATATACATACTCACAACTCATATATACAACCATATATATGAGTGTATATATGATTGTGTGTGCATGTGCACACATATAGAGATAAGTATATATACCCAGATATATAAATATATAGTTATGTGTGTTTGTGTGTTTATCTATATATTTGTATACATATAGTGTGTGTGTGTGTTATCACAACAATATATATAAGTGTGTGTGTTTGTGTGTGTGATGTATGCATAGACACGCATGTGTGTGTGTGTGTGTGCACTCATATATTTGTGTTGTGTGTGTGTATCACACAACACACACACACACAAATATTGGTATATATTTATATATGATCTATACACACACACACATACAAACATGGAGATAAGTATATATAAGGGTGTGTGTGTGTGTCTATTTTGGGTATACTTATACTTATCTCTTTATATATGTGTGTGTTATATCTATGTGTGTGTGTGTGTGTGTGTCTATATGAGTATGTGTATGCGTACTTAAGTATGTATACCCAACACACACACTTAAACACACACACATGTGAGTGTCTGTATGTGTATATGTGTGCTATGATGTGTGTGTGAGTATGTATACCCAACACACACACACACATACACTCATATATACTAATCTATATATATTATATATAATCTTTATGTGTGATTATGTATACACACACATACACATAAAGATTAGTATACCAATACATGTATATACTAACAACCATATGTGACACATACATATATACTAAGCTCCATGTGTGTGTGTTTGTATGTGTGTGTGTACATGTTATATACATGTATATAACACACACATAGAGATTAGTATATTTGTATTCGTGTATATATACCTAACACAACCGTATACACAACACACACACACACACACACCAATACACAAACCGTATATATGTATATAACACTTATGTGTGTCTATATATATGTATATATATGAGTGTGTGTGTATGTTGTGAGTATGTGTACCCAATACAACCACATATACACACAATATATATACTCACAACCATATAAATATATAGACACAAACACATAAACACACATGTGTGTGTGTGCATACCAAACACACACATAGAGATTAGTATACATGTGTGTGCATGTGTGTGTCTGTTGTGAGTATGTATACTCACACACACACACACACACACACATGGAGATACACACTATATGGATGTGAGTATGTATACTCAACACATCCACACACACACACACACACTCATATGGAGATAAGTATGTTTAGCCAATAGACCAACACACATAGATATTAGTATATATGAGTGTGTGTGTGTGTGTGTGACACACATATACATATACTAATTTCTATGTGTGTGTGTGTTGGGTATACAACTATATATGGTGCGTACACATCTATGTGTGTGTGTTTGTATGTGTGTGTATCACATATACACATATCTCTATATGTGTGTGTGTGTGTGATAACACAAACACACACACTCACATATGTTATATATTCATATATACTTATCTAATATATAGACAAATATATAGGAGTGTCATCTCATATGTACTAATATGTAGATAATTATATACTAATATGTAGATGCTATGTATAGGTTTGTATACCTAACACAGACAACGCACACACATAGTATGTATATATAGACACACATACACATACACATATGTTATGTGATAACACATAATGTGTGTATGTCTAATATAAATATGTGTGTGTGTGTGTGATAAATATATATGTGTGTTGGGTATATATTCCCACAACAATGTGTGTGTGTGTTGGGTATACATACTCAACACACACACTATAGAGATTTGTATATATATATAT